>JARQOC010000002.1:145034584-145634584 GCA_033576535.1 Allobates femoralis | reverse complement strand
CGGCTGGCGAGCCGCTAACCAGAGCTCAGCCGCGGCTACCTGCGGCACGGAGGTCCGTGGCTAGCCAGCTGGGAGATGACCGGCGTCAGACGGTCATTTCCCAGCTGGCGAGCCGCTGACCTCTGTGCCGCAGTAGCCGCGGCTGAGCTCTGGTGTAAACTCCGGTCAGCGGCGAGCTAGCCAGGAGCTGACTAGCGTCAGCTGGTCATCTCCAGGCTGCTCGCAGCGGTGGTGCCCTTCGCGGCATTCAAAGCGCGCCAAGCCGCAGTACTCTTCTGATTGGTCACCGCGACCAATCAGAGAAGTAGCGCGGCTTGGCATGCGGTTTGAATGCCGCTCCTCTGATTGGTCGCCGCATTCAGTGTCGACAAATCAGAGGAGCGGCTCGCGCCATGGCGCCATATTGTATTTGAAATATGGCACCATGGCGCGCACCGCTATTCTGATTGGTCGCCTCGTTCACCATCGACCAATCAGAATAGTGGTGTGCGCCATGGCACCATATTTCAAATACACTGGGTATAGTGTATTTGAAATATGGCGCCATAGCGCGCGCCGCTATTCTGATTGGTTGGCGGTGAACGTGGATGGCCAATCAGAATAGCGGCACGCGCCATGGCGCCATATTTCAAATACACTATACTCAATGTATTTGAAATATGGCGCCATCGCGCGCGCCGCTATTCTGATTGGTCGGCGCTGAACGCGGGCGGCCAATCAGCATAGCGGCACTCGCCACGGCGCCATGTGTAAAGTCTGAAGTCATGGGTGGATTTTAAACATGGTGCCATGGCGCGCACCGCTATTCTGATTGGTCGCCGCGTTCAGCGCCGACCAATCATAATAGCGGCACGCTCCATGGCGCCATATTTGAAATACACTGAGTATAGTGTATATGAAATATTGCGCCATGGCGCGCGCCGCTATTCTGATTGGTCGACGGTGAACGTGGCGACCAATCAGAATAGTGGCGCGCACCATGTGTAAAATCCACTGAGTATAATGTATTTGCGTTCACCGCCGACCAATCAGAATAGCGGCGCGCGCTATGGCGCCATATTTTAAATACCCTATACTCAGTGTATTTGAAATATGGCGCCATGGCACGCGCCGCTATTCTATTGCCCCCCCTCCTTCATCCTGCCCCCCCTCTGCCTCCATCCTGCCCCCCTCTGTCTCCATCCTGCCCCCCCTCTGCCTCCATCCTGTCCCCCTCTGCCTCCATCCTGCCCCCCCTTTGCCTCCATCCTGCCCCACCCCCCAGCTCCATTTTGCCCACCTGCCTCCATCCTGCCCTCCCCCCCGACTCCATCCTGCCTCGCTCGCTCCATCCTGCCCCCCGACACAATCCTGTTCCCCCCCCTCCTGTCACCATCCTGCCCCCCAACTCCATCCTGCCCCCCCGGCAGTTAGCGGTCATGTGACCGATTAGCTGATCGGTTTCCCAGGCAACGACAAGTCCTAAAGGCCTGTAGGACCTAGAAGACGGAGGTGGAGCGAGCCGGCGGACAAGTGAGTATCCTCACTGAGGATTTTACTACTTTTACTGTGGAGGAGCGAGGGGCTGCGGGGAGCGGAGTATCGCTATATACCATAGTGCTGCTATACATGTACTATAATGTACCGCCATATACCATAGTGCTGCTATACATGTACTGTAATGTACCGCCATATACTATAGTGCTGCTATACATGTACTGTAATATACCGCCATATAATATAGTGCTACTATACATGTACTGCCATATACCATAGCGCTGCTATACATGTACTGTAATGTACCACCATATACCATAGCGCTGCTATATGTATGTATGTGTATATATATATATATATATATATATATATATAAATATATAATGTATATATATATGTAGTTCACTCACGTTGACTGAACAAGTTCTGTCAGTCACAGCATGTCAACTACATACATATTCTAGAATACCCGATGTGTTAGAATTGGGCCATCATCTAGTAATCTTTATATTTAGCCATGTAATTGAAAATTAAGTACTTTTCTTAGAGAAATATTTCTAAGAAAGGTTGGAGCCAGTTGGTCACGTTGGGGAAGCATCGGCAGTGTGAGTAGCCGAAGTAGTCAGGTGTTTATCCCTGGCTATAGACCGACGAGCTGCGGGCCCACTCTAAACGGGTTGCCGAACGCACCACATGGTACCTCGCCCCTCAGGACCGTAATAGATTCAAGACCGCTGGGGAAAACGGCCGAAAACTGGACGGGATTTGAGCAACCCCGCTATTCCGTGAAAGGATAACCGTGCCTCACCGAGGGAGATCAGGGGACTGGCGGGAAAGCTCTGCGAGGGTGGAGAATAAGGAAGACAAGTTTAACCCAGAAAGCCATAGAAGGAAGGACATGAAGAGACTCCATAACAGGGAAGCTGGAACTGGTGACCGACCCCCGGTAAACCAGACTGTACCGTATACCATCACCATCTGCCAGTACTCATTATGGTACCTTTACACGCCGCTACCAAAAGGTAGAAACCGGCAGGTGTAGGAGACAATTATACCTTTTACCTTCAAAACACTGCGTAGTGGCGGCGTGTAATTCAGGTTGTTGCCACCTGTCTCTTTGGACACCTGTCTTTCAGCCGTGCTGAAAAAGAAGCAGGTATGAGCCCTATGGTAGCGGCGTGTAAACGGGGCACAGGTACGGTATTTGAGTTACCTGGGGCGTGCTTGAGCGTCATGTATACCACGCCCCATCAGCTATCATTGGTGGGGAGTACTGTGTACCCATTGGCTGTCCGTGCACAGGGCGGCATATTTAACGAGCTGACCAGTTACACTACACATTTGCTATAGCGTCATGTATTAGCCAGCCTGCCTGCGCTGGCTGGCCAATCATGATGTTTTTGCATTTTCCAATCACCGTACGAGCGCCGCGTAATACACAACTCTGTCACGCCTATGTAGTTATGGCACACAATATGTTCGCCCAGATTCCCTTGTGGTAGCGGCGTGTAAATCAGGGAAGGTGCTCCACAGAAGGTAACCTGCAGCACCCGCCGGCACTTCCGGGGATCGAAAGTACCTTCTGTGGAGCACCTTGTAGCGGCGTGTAAATGCGGTATCAGGTACCGTTAGGGACCGTTGAAAACGTGCGCGTGCACGTGTGGTGCCTACCTGTTGCTACCTTCTGTAGCGGCGTGTAAAGGTACCATTAAAGTGGAGTAAAGTTGAATTGGACTCTGTCATCCTTATTGGGGTGCCCAGAGGGCTCAGCATCATCAGCAGCTCAGCAGAGGGGTAAGAAATGCCGTACCAACATCTACTACTACTCCCCTCATCCCCCTCATCATCCACATCTCCATCCCTGCTGCCCTGAGGTAATAGCTCCACTTGTAGGGAGTTGTCCCACACTCTGCTGCCCCCAACATCACCTCAGCGACCGGCTGGCAGCGCCGATACCATCTTACCGGGAACTACAGGTAAATACCCCCTTCTCCCCCACCAACATCTACTTCAAATGATCACCAGGGCATGGAACCGGGATCCAGACCAACCGTGACTTCCCCACAAAGCCATCAGCCCCGGTGTCCGAGTACCCCATAGCCCTGGCCGCATCACTATTACCTCAGGGCAGCGGTGATAGAAACGCCATTTTCTGGAGTCTACGAACAGGATAGAACCAACCTGGTACAACCAGGTAAAGTGCGCCCAAAAGACTGAAGATATTGACTGTCTATGTGGCCACCATTACATCGCCTCAGGAATTACAACTGCACCGTAGCGAAGTGAAAAGAGCGGGAAGATAAGCCCCGCCCCTTCGTTCTGCTGAGGAGTGAAGAGAGCAATGGCAGGCTCACAAATGTAAGAGACTATGTGCTGGCCCAGGGGCGTGCCTCAGCCCCTCAGCAGAGATGGGCCAAGAAAGAGGAGCCAAAGTGTCTCCCCACCCCCCTTGCTATCAAACAACCAAGGGGGCGGGTTGAGAACCCGCCTATGCCAGGTCAGGACTATAAAAACCAAACAGGGCACGGCCAGAGGGCAGAACGAGAACCAGTGCCAGACTCCGGACCCGGTACCCGCAACTGACCTGGTAGAGATGGCGGTACCAAGGATTGCTGATGTTATCCGTGAGGTGGAGGAGCAGATAAGAGCTGAACAAGCCACTCCAACCCTAGAGACTGTTGGAGACGATGATTTTCTGGGGGACGGTGCTGTGAGACCTGCGGGCCTGCTAGTGCTGAAATGGTCCTAACCGTGGACCAGCGGGCGGAGCAGCGAAACGCCCAGCGGCAATACCCGGAACTGGGGGTGACGGTGGCTACACAAATCGAGTGCCCGGTGACTGGAGATGCTTCCACCAATACCGAAGTAACCCGACCGGTGCCGGGAGACCGGAGATCCAGCACCGTGACCGCCGAGGAGCCCGGACAGGAGGAGACCACCATAAGGGACCTAATCCGTTTCCCCGAGGAGCTGGCTGACGAGAAAGATAATGAGGTCCGTGTCGGAGAGGAGGGATCGGAGGAAGGAGCCGTCGGAGGTACAGAGGAGGCCGGGCCCCGCCAGTTATGGAGGGCTCCGGTACCAGCAACCCGGGTCATGGCTGCGGAGAGGAGAGTGGAGCAGTCGGTGAGGGAGTCGCTGCCTTGGCAACAGGTGGGCCGTCCCCGGTCCACATTACCGAACCCGGCTGACGAGACTGAGAGGCAGAGGCGCCGTGAAGCTTGGTGGGCAAATGAGATGGAGACCCGCCAAGCCCACACGATTGCCCGCAATCTACCCCCGCAACCAATCAGCCAGCGGAGGAGAGGAGTGATCACCATTTTTAACCTCAATACCGGGTATGGGTTCGCCCGGGAGGAGGGCCTGCTTGCGGAAGTCTTTGTTGGATGGAGGGAGGTAGAGGCTCGTCTTCCCCAGGGCCACCCGGACAGGGACCTGTACAGTGGGGACACTATCACCTACGAACGCCACGCAGGTCCTAGAAGGTGGTTTGCCATACGGGTGAGCCGGTACTATGGGTAAAGAGGAAAATGGTGACCAGTAATGTTTGCAGTGCTTTGTTTATTTTCATGTTTTCTTGCAGTGAATAAGTTGCTGTACATGAGCGTAAATGTACGGTGTGTTTTTCCATAGAGCCTGATGAACATTAAATCACAGACTTGGAACCCGGTCTCCGTTGGGCCGAGGTGGACTTGAATTTAAAAGTGTGTTAATGCAACGTTATAAGCAATGAGCCTCCCGCAAGGGAAGATTAAGTGAGCATACAAGTTATTGTGATAAAAGTTTGAAGTTACCCGTTTGATTGCAAATAAAACAAAAATGCAAAAACGTTATCAATGTTAGTGAACTAAGGGTGGAGAAACTAGATTAGCCCCCATGCACATCAAGTTAGGAAAAGAAAGTGCCTGGGGGTGGTCTAAGTAAAGCCAGGCCTCCTAAGCAGATACGCCCGAACTGTTCATTGTTGTGTGTGAAAATATTGTTTGGTTCCAGGTCCTGTTTAACGGGTGTGTTTCACCAAGGGGGTGTGTGGCGCCCCTGTGACTAGGCGCCACAGGGTAGTATTGCACTTTAATATAATGTGTTTTCTTTTCCCTGTAAAGTCATCAGTTCAAGGTTCACCTTATGGAGTCTATTTTTACACCCACCTAGGACCACACCACTTAGAATAGGGGGGCCGGTAATTTAGTAGGTCCCATAGGGGTGGGGGTGGAGCCTAGGATAGAGTAGTGGGAGGGAAAGCGACAGTTAGTCAGACGGTGCTAGGAAGGCAGGCAGAAAGGTCAGGACTGACAGCCCAGCTGACAGGAGGGAGCCTCATCTCTAAGTGGGGGCCCAGGACAGAAGGCAACGGGCCAGGCCTGGTTGGAGCCGGTTGGTCACGTTGGGGAAACATCGGCAGTGTGAGTAGCCGAAGTAGTCAGGTGTTTATCCCTGGCTATAAACCGACTAGCTGCGGGCCCACTCTAAACGGGTTGCCGTATGCACCACAAGGTACCTCGCCCCTCAGGACCGTAATAGATCCAAGGGTGGAGAATAAGGAAGACAAGTTTTACCCAGAAGGAAGGACATCTAGAGACTCCATAACAGGGAACCTGGAACGGGAGACCGACCCCCAGTAAACCGGACTGTACCGTATACCATCACCATCTGCCGGTATTCATTAAAGTGGAGTAAAGTTGAATTGGACTCTGTCATCCTTATTGGGGTGCCCGGAGGGCTCAGCATCATCAGCAGCTCAGCAGAGGGGTAAGAACTGCAGTACCAACATCTAATACTACTCCCCTCATCCCCCTCATCATCCACATCTCCATCCCTGCTGCCCTGAGGTAATAGCTCCACCTGTAGGGAGCGGTCCCACACTCTGCTGCCCCCACCATCACCTCAGCGGCCGGCTGGCAGCGCCTGTACCATCTTACCGGGAACTACAGGTGGCGTCACGATCCCCTGTAAATACCCCCTTCTCCCCCACCAACATCTACTTCAAATGATCACCAGGGCATGGAATCGAGATCCAGACCACCCGTGACTTCCCCACAAAGCCATCAGCCCCGGTGTCCGAGTACCCCATAGCCCTGGCCGCATCACTATTACCTCAGGGCAGCGGTGATAGAAATGTGGATGAGGGGAGTTGTAGTGCTGAATGGTGTTGCAGTTCCTACCCCTTTGCTGAGCTGTTGGTGGTGCTGAGCCCTCCGAGCACCGGCGGGAAGAATAACAGAAACCAGTTCATGTTTAACTCCACTTTACTGAGTACCGGCAGATGGCAAAACGAGACACGGTACAGTTTGATTTACAGGGTGGATGTTGCCAGCTCAGGGTCCCCCTTATGGAGTCTCTAGATGTTTGCGTTCTGTGTCTTTCAGGGTTTCCTTTCTTCCTCACTTCTACCACCCTCGCAGAGCTTTCCCGCCAGTCCCACGGTCTGTATCTATCAGGCAAGATTTGTGCCCCACCGGTCCGAATAGCAAGCCCGAGCAAGTAAAGCCTCCTTCCGGCACCGCAATTAATGGCCCTTCTCCTGTAGTGTCTTGAACCGCTTCTCGGTCCTGAGGAGCGAGGTACCTTGTGGCGCTGTCAGCAACCCAGTTTCTATGGGCTTGCAGCTCGTCAGTCTACAGATAGAGCTGAACTTCTATCTGCCTCGGCTCCCTGCGTTGCCAGTGTTCCCCCAACGTGACCAGCTGGCTACAACCAGTCCTGGCCCATTGCCTTATGTCCTGGTCCCCCACTTGAAGATGGGGCTCCCTCCTGTCAACTGGGCTGTCAGGCCTGTCCTTCCTGACTGCCTTCCCAGCACCGTCTGACTAACTAAGCTTTCCCTCCAACTACCCTATCCTAGGCTCCATCCCCACCCTCCTGGGACCTACTAAATTACCGGCCCCCCTATTCTAAGTAGTGTGGTCCTAAGTGGGTGTAAGTACAGACTCCACAGGTTTAACCCTGAACTAGCAACTTACAGGGAAAAAGAAAACACATTATAATCATAGTGTAATACTTCCCTGTGGCGCCTAGCCACAGGGGTGCCACACACGTGCATGAGGGGCTCTTTTAATATTGTGCCCATTATAAGGAAGTGGTTTTTTTGTAGTATTGCACTAGGCAGAGAAGCCAAAAGTTGGGAGGCACCCCAATGCCCCTGGATAGAGGCGTGCATGAGGGCCTCTTTTAATAATGTGCCCATTATAAAGAAGTGGGTCTTTTGTAGTATTGCCCTAGGCAGGGAAGCCAAAAGTTGGGAGGCACCCAAATGCCCCTGGATAGAGGCGTGCATGAGGACCTCTTTTAATATTGTGCGCATTATAAGGAAATGGATCTTTTGTAGTATTGCCCTAGGCAGGGAAGCCAAAAGTTGGGAGGCACTTCAATGCCCCTGGAGAGAGGCGTGCATGAAGGCCTCTTTTAATATTGTGCCCATTATAAGGAAGTGGGTCTTTTGTAGGATTGCCCTAGGCAGGGAAGCCAAAAGTTGGGAGGCACCCCAATGCCAAGGATAGAGACGTGCATGAGGGCCTCTATTAATATTGTGCCCATTATAAGGAAGTGGGTCTTTTGTAGTATTGCCCTAGGCAGGGCAGCCAAAAATTGTGTGGCAGTTTGATGCCCCTGGATAGAGGCGTGCATGAGGGCCTCTTTTAATATTGTGCCCATTATAAGGAAGTGGGTCTTTTGTAGGATTGCCCAAGGCAGAGAAGCTAAAAATTGTGTGGCGCTCTTATGCCCCTGGATAGAGGCATGCATAAAGGCCTCTTTAAATAATGTGCCCATTATAAGGAAGTGGGTCTTTTGAAGTATTGCCCTAGACAAGGCTGCCAAAAATTGTGAGGCACTTCAATGCCCCTGGAAAGAAACATGGAGGAGAGCCTCTAAATATTGTTCCCATTACAAAGAGCAGGCATCCTGTACTTGTAATGCCCATTCTGTAAGCATGGACTAAAACATTTACCCCTGGGGGTATACATGAAACTACTGCCTAACATTTGAACGGTTAGGGTCATCATCATCATAAATATGATGTAAAAAAATTATGTTTTCGTGGCATCATGAAGCACGGTCACACTGATCATATGATGGTGGCGGATGAGGAGAAGGAGGAGCAGTACAGCAAGTAGCCAAAGTCATGAAGTGTGTACCCATGTGTGGGTGTGCGGAGGTGAATGGCAATTTATCGGCACAAAATTCAAATTCCGCTATCATTTGGTGGTGGTGTGGTGAAGTCAGGCCCAATCCAACCCTTGTTCATCTTGCTCAGAATCAGCCTGTCAGCATTTTCAATTGACAGGCGGGTGCGTTTATCAGTAATGATTCCACCTGCCACACTAAAAACACGCTTTGACAAAACGCTAGCGGCAAGGCAAGCCAGGACTTCCAAGGCATAGAGAGCCAATTCCTGCCACATGTCCAGCTTGGATACCCAATAATTACAAGGCACAGAGGAGTCTAGGAGCACTTTTGTATGATTGGCAAGGTACTCCCTCAGCATCTTGGCAAACTTTGCAGTCCTTGTGACACTACCCTGCACCTCAGGGCCATTGGTACAGGAGGTGCTGAGAAAAGTGTCCCAGATCTTTGAGAGTGTTCCCCTACTTCTGCTGGATTGGACTTATGCCTCTCTCGGCCGGACGCCTTGGTTGTCCACCGAATCATAACCTCTGCCGCTAGCGTTTTCAGAAGGGAATTTTTTTACTAATTCCGTGACTATGGCCTTCTGGTACTGCAGCATTTTTGTAGACCTCACCACCTCAGGAATAAGAGAAATAAAGTTCTCCTTGTAGCGTGGGACTAAAAGTGTCACCAACCAGTAATGAGTGTCCCCCAAGATGTTGAAAACGCGAGGGTCACGAGACAGGCAGCGTAACATAAAGTCAGCCATCTGCACCAGACTGTTAACAGGCAAGACTTCAGGATCCTCACCAACAGCATGACTGTCCATGCTGGCCTCATCCTCCTCCTCACCCCTGTCCTCTGGCCATCCACGCTAAACCGACAGTCTGACGGTGGTGCATGTATTACCGTCAATTCCGCATGAAAGTAACTCTATTTCTTCATCCTCCTCCTTCTCGTCATAGTCCTCCAATGCACGTTGGGATGAGATGAGGCTGGGCTGTGTGTAATCACACAGTACGGTCTCTTGCTCCAACTCATCGTGCTCTGCCTGCAATGCATCGTCTTTGATTTTGAGCAGAGAGGATTTTAGAAGACAGAGAAGCGGGATGGTGATGCTAATGATGGCGTCATCGCCGCTCACCATCTTGGTGGAGTCCTCAAAGTTTTGGAGGACGGTAGATATGTCGGACATCCATGTCCACTCCTGATGTCTTATGTGTGGAGTTTGAACCGTATACCGACGGCCTAGTTGATGCTGGTACTCAACAACTGCCCTCTTCTGCTTACAAATCCTGACCAACATGTGCAGTGTGGAATTCCAATGCGTGGGTGTGGTGCCCCTGCGTCCAGGAAGCCACAAAGGGAACTGCAGCCAGGCAGGTAGGACGACAGTTGAACACCAACACCCTCACAGCCCACACACCCACGTACAGTAGAGGGCAGCACCCAACCCGGAGCCTGGGAACTCTAGGCAGGCGAGGGGTGGTGGGTTTAGAGACAGTGGGTGGGCAAACACGTAGTAAGGTGACAGAAGGTAGAAATAGTGAAGGGGGAGGAGAAAGGAGTCAGTAGGCCGAGGTAGGCTGAGCAGTAAAGAAAGAGATCACATGTCCTGGCAGAGTGGGGTGTAGGAGCGCAGAATCTGAACAGAGCCAGTGCGAGCCGCAGAGAGAAAGCACGTCCGAAGCCAGCACCCCGGGAGTGTGAGGGAAGAGAGGGACGGTGATACCGGGCCCTAGAACTACGGCTGTGACGACCAACTGCAGGCGGAGTGTCCCTCCTATGATACCCGAAGACACAGTAAAGAGAGCCTGGTAGAGCCTCACACGGGAGGACTGCTGGAGGTTAGGCTAAAGTAGAGTGTCGGCTCTAGAGGGGACCGTAGCTTCACCCGGCATCCCCAGACAACCGACGGGGGACCACAGCTACACGTTAGAGTCCCTACCCCAAAGGACAGGCAGCTCAGTGGCAACCCAGAGGGCTCACAGGAGTCCGAGCCATACTGTCCGGAGTCACGCACACTAAAGTGAACCGAGAGAGAGAGAGTCAACAGCCTGGGAAGGATTCAGAGACAGAGTGAGGGGTCACAGAGAGGAACGGCCTGGCTGCAGGGAGTAAAGGGAACTCGGAGGGGAGAGTGTGCCCGTGTAACTGAGAACTGAACTAAGAACTGTAACTGAACTGTGAACTGTACTTGAGAACTTGAGAAGTAAACACAGTGAACCCTGAATCTGACTCCCTTGCATCTCTCTGCCTGAACACGACTCCCTCCATACAGGTTTGCAGCAGATTCCCACCTGGAGAGCCACAGCTTGCAGGCTCCATCGCTGAAGGAGGATTCCTGCAGCTTCTGGACAGTAAGTGTACTACACTCAGCACCAGGCCTGCACACTACACAATAGACTTTAACCAACACTGCCCCGGGGAACACAGTTCTGCCCACGGAGAACTATTCCATCTTTGCTGCCATTACATCATCCCCGGAGGTTCTGTGGCAGTGGTGGCCACCTTACTGGCCACACAATGTGGGTGGCGTCATGACTGACATTATCCCCTGTAAATACACCCTTATTATTTCCAGGTCCAGGGACACGGTCCGGACCAGGACCACCCATGACTTCCCCAGTAGCAGACCCGGTCCGGTACCGAGTACCCCGTCCCAGTGGGCTCGACACAGGGACATCACACACCAGTCTGTGAGCCGGAAGCTGCAAACGCCGCTGAAAGACGGCAAGTCTGGCAGAAGCAGTAGGTGACATTCTAAAATGAGCACACAGGTGGCGTTCTTTGACGAGCAGATCCAACAGCTCCGGGTAGGATTTAAGAAACCACTGAACCACGAGGTTGAGCACATGGGCCACGCATGGAAGATGTGTCAGCTCGCCTCACCTCAGAGCCGCCACCAGGTTCCGGCCATTGTCACACATGACCATGCCTGGCTGTAGGTTCAGCGGTGTGAGCCAGTGATCTGCCTGCTGTTTCAGAGCTGTCCACAACTCTTCAGCATTGTGGGGTTTGTCACCTACGCATATTAGCTTCAGCACAGCCTGTTGCCGCTTACCCGAGGCAATGCTGCAGTGCTTCCAGCTTGGGACTGGTGTGGAGGGTGAAGTGGAGGAGGAGGAGGAGGCGGCTGAGGAGCATGATGTTCCGGAGCTGTACACTGTGGGTGAAACCCTGACTGAGTTAGGCCCTGAGATCCTTGGTGTCGGAAGGACGTGTTCCGTCCCAAGCTCAGACTGGGTCCTGGCTTCCAGAATATTAACCCAGTGTGCCATCAGCGAGATGTACCGGCCCTGCCCACAAGCACTTTCCACTTGTCCGTGGTTAGGTGGACTTTGCCTAAAACTACGTTGTTAAAGGCACGTCTGATGTCTTGTGACACGTGATTATGTAATGCGGGGACGGCACACCAGGAGAAATAGTGGCGACTGGGGACCGAGTAACGTGGGACAGCCGCCGCCATCAGGTTGTGGAATGCTTCTGTCTCCACTAGCCTAAAAGGCAACATTTCCAGCGCAAGCAGTCGCGAAATGTGTGGATTTAGAACTGTGGTATGTGCGGCGTTGGCAGCGTATTTGCGCCTGCGTTCCAAAGATTGGTGTATGAATAACTGAACGCTGCGCTGAGACAAGGACGTGGTTGATGATGGTACTATTTCTGCTTGTGCAACTACAGGTGAAGGACAGGAGGCATCTTCGCATGCAGTATGGACAGGGGATTGTCTTGCACGCACAACAGTGGAAGACGCAGCAGTGTCACACACAGACACTGCTCCTGGACTCTGGTGTACATCCCACAAAGTTGGGTGCTTTGCTGACATGTGCCTCATCATGCTGGTGGTGGTCAGGCTGCTACTTTTGCTACCCCTGCTGATGCTGGCATAGCAGGTGTTGCAAATGGCCAGGCCCGGCGTCAGCATCTGGGGCACCTGGGCAAGTGCCGGGGCCCGACTGCTTGGAGGAGGCCCACCGGGCCCCTGAGGGCTAGGGTCACACTTGCATTGTGACCCTAGCCTGACGCAAGTATTGTCTGCTGCAGCGCAGAGCGTTTAATGCTATGCGCTGCCAGCAAGGGAGCCCATAGAAACCCGATGTTTACATTGCCAACCAGTGGTTGGCAAGGTAAACACCGGGTTTCTATGGGCTCAGTTGCTGGCAGCGCATAGCATTAAACACTATGCGCTGCAGCCAAAAATACTTGCATCAGGCTATGGTCAAAATGCAAGTGTGACCCTAGCCTCAGGGGCCCCTGAGCACTGCCCCCACAGCCAGGGCCATATCCAGGGGGCAGCTGGGGGGTCATTTTCGGCCTTCTGCAGCACCGGAGGTCTCCCTCCTCCCCCTCCATGGGAGCCGACAGAGCTGCACACTCTGGGCTGAGAGGACCTGTGATGATGTCACATGGAGGGGAGGAGTCAGGGGTCACATGATCAGCTCCTCAGTATATGCAGGACTCTGCTGTGCTGCCCATCATGATGCTCAATTAGGTGGGTGAAGTTTGTGTGGGGTCAGGAGGGATTTGCAGTGTGAATGTAGCAGAGGCGAGTGTGTACTAGGTGTATGGCAATTAGGTGAAGTTTATGTGTGGGGTCAGGAGGGATTTGCAGTGTGAATGTAGCAGAGGCAAGTGTGTACTAGGTGTATGGCAATTAGGTGAAGTTTATGTGTGGGGTCAGGAGGGATTTACAGTGTGATTGTAGCAGAGGCGAGTGTGTACTAGGTGTATGGCAATTAGGTGAAGTTTGTGTGGGGTCAGGAGGGATTTACAGTGTGAATGTAGCAGAGGCGAGTGTGTACTAGGTGTATGGAACGGAGCCGAGTGGGTACTAGGTGTATGGAGAGGAGCCGTGTGTGTACGAGGTGTACGGAGTGGAGCCGAGTGGGTACCAGGTGTACGGAGCGGAGCCATGTGCATACGAGGTGTATGGAGCAGAGCCGCGTGCGTACGAGGTGTATGGAGCAGAGCCGCGTGCGTACGAGGTGTATGGAGCAGAGCCGCGTGCGTACGAGGTGTATGGAGCAGAGCCGCGTGCGTACGAGGTGTATGGAGTAGAGCCGCGTGCGTACGAGGTATATGGAGCAGAGCCGCGTGCGTACGAGGTGTATGGAGCAGAGCCGCGTGCGTACGAGGTGTATGGAGCAGAGCCGCGTGCGTACGTGGTGTATGGAGCAGAGCCGCGGGCGTATGAGGTGTACGGAGCAGAACCGAGTGTGTACGAGGTGTACGAAGCAGAGCCGCGTGTGTACGAGGTATTTGTACCAGTGGTAGCCTCCCACGGATTCCGCTCGCTCCTATAGTCCCAGCCACCTTTGCCAGCAGCATTCTTCTCCAGAGTCTCTTCTGCCGCTGTCTGCATTCTGCAGCTCAGCATGGAGGGGCACGATGTTGTCATCACTGTGCTGATATGTGCAGAGCGACCGGAGGAGACCGAAGCGGCGAGAAGAAAGGTGAGGAGAAAGAGAGATCCAGACGGCCAGACACTCCGCTTGGCTGCGGTGCCACCCATATGGCAGTGTGGCTCCATTGAGCTGCTTGCATTATTTGTGCGCTTCAGGATGCTTGCGTATATACCAAGCATCGTCAGACGCACAAAAATGCAACATTTTGCATTTGAAGGGTATTTTCAAAAAGCGCAAGGGAACGCAAATGCATTTTAGCCAGCTCCTAACAACGTGTAATATACTCACTGTCAGAAACAACTCTTGCTGGATTCGGCAGTCACTGTTCCTGTAAGGCTGCCTTCACATAGGCGTTTTTTTAAAAATGTGGCAGTTGCGGTAAAAAAAACCAGCATCTGCCGCATTTTACGCCTAGCGGCTGCACTTGCTGCCCATTTGCGAGCATATATATGTATATATATACATATTTATATATATATATATGTATATATAGTCCGCGATATGTACTAAAGGGGGCCGACTGAGACCTTTTCGCCCGGAGCCCACAGAAACCTGGAGACGGCCCTGCAAATGGCCTTTTTGGAATTATCTGCAGACACCTTAAAAAACTGCCAGACTCGGGAAGACCTAACAGTTGTACTGGCAACTTCTGTCGTGTTGTTGTTCCGGGGAACTGTTGCCTGCCTTCTGCCTGCGGCCACCACCCTGCTTCTTCCGGCCTGTTGTGATGCTACACCTAACTCCCCCTGTGCACTGCTGTCCTCGCTCTGTATATCCTCCTGCCAGGTTGAAAGCAAATAGACTTTTGTGTTCTCAGGAGCGCTCACACAGGGGGGGTTCAGGTTTAAAATATAACTTAACTTTATTCACAACGTGTTTCAATGGCGGAATGCCATCTTCATCAGGTGAGGATTACAATGAGCAAGGAGAATTGCCTTATATAGATACTAAACAATCAACAGCCAATCACAGTAAATTTAGTGGTGCTGGATATTTTAACTTTATTGCACTCAACACCTAATGGTGGGTTTACACACACCAATTTATCTGTTCAATCTCTGAACCAATCTCTAGTTGCAGTGAAATCATGGATACATTGCTCCATGTTGTACACAGCCACAAAATGGAGAAATGTATCCATGATTTCACTGCAACCAGAGATTGGTTCAGAGATTGAACAGATAAATTGGTGTGTGTAAACCCACCATAAAACCTAGTTTGCTACAGAAGCTGTAAGTTAGTGCATTAAGACAATTATATATAGATTAAAATAAAATACTATACTGCAATATACAATACATCAAAATACAATTCTTCAAAAAATCCTATAAAATATTTTTTAAAAAATGTATAATTTTTTTTTACATTTAAAAAAAAAACCCTAATGGCCCCTTTACACGCGGCTACATTTCTAGGGTGTCAACAGGTAACTTACTGGCTGCAGTGAAATCATGGAGAGATTATTCCATTTGTACACAGCAACAAGATAGAACCATGTCTCCATGATTTCACTGCAGCCAGTAAGTTACCTGTTGACACCCTAGAAATGTAGCCGCGTGTAAAAGGGCCATTAGGGAATTCTCAAAGGATCCTATGTACATGCACGCATGTGCACATAGACATGTGCATACAATTATACGGACACATACACATGCACATGTGGACACACACATAGACCTACATACACACATGCATACGTGCACACATCATATATATATGCTGCCAGTATCTAACTATAAAAATTCTGAATTATTTAAGAATCTATCATACTAAAACCCTAAGGCTACTTCCGTCAGGATGTAACGGTATGCTACGTCACATCCTGGCTGAAGTAGCCTCTACACCCACTCTGGGTGTTCCAATATGGCCGCCCGTTGCCAGGAGCGGGGCTTCCAAAGCCCCACTCCCGCCATTGGTACAAGCTGCGGCCCCACACGACACTATCACACACACAGACACATACACACACCCCTTCCATTCTTCTTGCGCCCCCCTCCTCGCTCACCACTTCCACACTCATACCCCCACTCATACCTCCATGCACTCTGTCGGCCATACTTACCACCGGCCCTGCGTCTTCCCCGCCGCCGCCTCCAGACGATCCTCCGTTCCAGCGACATGTTTATTCCAACATGGCGTCTGGGAACTCTCGCCATCCGAAAAGTCTCTCGAGACTTCCCGGACGCCATCTTGGACAAAGTATGGCACCGCCCCCGGAGGACTGGATCCAATATGGCGTCCGGGAAGTCTCACGAGACTTTTTGGATGGCGAGAGTTCCGGATGCCATGTTGGAATAAACATGTCGCCGGAACGGAGGTGTGCGTTCGGCGGAGGAGGCACAGTGTTGACCACCGAGCCACCGCACAGTGCTGACCACCAAGCCATCGCACAGTGCTGACCACCGAGCCACCATACAGTGCTGGCCACCGAGCCACCGCACAGTGCTGTCCACCGAGCCACCGCACAGTGCTGACCACCGAGCCAACGCACAGTGCTGACCACCGAGCCACCGCACAGTGCTGACCACCAAGCCACCGCACAGTGCTGACCACCGAGCCACCCCACAGTGCTGACCACCGAGCCACCGCACTGCTGACCAATGAGCCACCGCACAGTGCTGACCACCGAGCCACCGCACAAAGCTGACCACCGAGCCACCGCACAGCATTGACCACTAAGCCACTGCACAGCGCTAACCACTGAGCCACCGTGCAGCGCTGACCACCGAGCCACCGCTAAGTGCTGACCACTGAGCCACCACCCAGCGCTGACCACCGAGCCACAGCACAGTGTTGACCACTAAGCCACCGCACAGCGCTAACCACTGAGCCACTGCACAGTGCTGACCACCGAGCCACTGCACAGTGCTGACCACCGAGCCACCGCACAGGGCTGACCACCGAGCCACCGCACAGCGCTGACCACCGAGCCACCTCACAGCGCTGACCACCGAGCCACCGCACAGCGCTGACCACCGAGCCACCGCACAGTGCTGACCACCAAGCCACCGCACAGTGCTGACCACCGAGCCACCGCACAGTGCTAACCACCGAGCCACCGCACAGTGCTGACCACCGAGCCACCGCACAGTGCCACTGCACAGTGCTGACCACCGAGCCACTGCACAGTGCTGACCACCGAGCCACTGCACAGTGCTGACCACTGAGCCACCGCGCAGTGCTGACCACCGAGCCTCAGTCCTCTGCTGACCACTGAGCCTCCATCCTGCGCTGACCACTGAGCCTCCGTCCTGCGCTGACCACCAAGCCTCCATCCTGCGCTGACAACCGAGCCTCCGTCCTGCACTACCACCAAGCCTCCGTCCTGCGCTGACCACCGAGCCTCCGTCCTGCGCTGACCACCGAGCCTCCGTCCTGTGCTGACCACTCTGTCTCCGTCCTGCGCTGACCACTCTGCCTCCATCCTGCGCTAACCACTGAGCCACCGCACAGCGCAAACCACTGAGCCACTGCACAGTGCTAACCACTAAGCCGCCGCACAGTGCTAACCACTGAGCCCTGCACAGTGCTGACCACCGAGCCACCGCACAGTGCTGACCTCCGAGCCACCGCACAGTGCTGACCACCGAGCCACCGTCCTGCACTGACCACCGAGCCTCCGTCCTGCGGTCACCACCAAGCCTCCGTCCTGCGCTGACCACCGAGCCTCCGTCCTGCGCTGACCACCGAGCCTCCATCCTGCGCTGACCACCGAGGCTCCGTCCTGTGCTGACCACCGGGGCTCCATCCTGCACTGACCACCGAGCCTCCGTCCTGCGCTGACCACCAAGCCTCCGTCCTGCGGTGATCACCGAGCCTCCATCCTGCGCTGACTACCAAGCCCCCGTCCTGCCCCGCCGGCTCCATCCTGCCCCCCTGCCTCCATCCAGCCCCCCCTCGGCTCCATCCTGCCCCCCCCGGCTCCATCCTGCCCCCCCAGCTCCATCCTGCCCCCCCAGCTCCATCCTGCCTCCCCCCCGGCTCCATCCTGCCCCGCTCGCCACCATCCTGCCCCCTCTTCCCCCGCTACCATCCTGCTCCTCCAGCTCCATTTACTCCTCTGGCTCCATCCTGCTCCTCTGGTTCCATCCTGCCCCACTCCCACCATCCTGCTCCTTCGGCTCCATCCTGCCCTGCTCCCACCATCCTGCTCCTCCGACTCCATCCTGCCCCGCTCCCTCCATCCTGCCCCACTCCCTCCATCCTGCCCCCTGCTGTTCTTGCTCCCCCGCCTCCATCCTGCCCCGCTCCCACCATCCAGCTCCTCCGGCTCCATCTTGCCCCGCTCTCTCCATCCTGCCCTGCTCTCACCATTTTGCCCCACCACCACCATCCTGCCCTGCTCGCTCCATCCTGCCCCGCCGGCTACATCCTGCCCCTCTGCTTTCATCCTGCCCCCCCTCCGCTTCCATCCTGCCCCCCTGCCTCCATCCTGCCCCCCCGGTTCCATCCTGACCCCCCAGCTGCATCCTGCTGCCCACCTGCCTCCATCCTGCCCCCCCCCCGGCTCCATTTTGCCCCACTCGCCACCATCCTGCCCCCCGCCACCATCCTGCCCCCTCCGCCACTATCCTGCTCCTCCGGCTCCATCCTGCTCCTCCGGCTCCATCCTGCCCTGCTCCCTCCATCCTGCCCCCTCCCTCCATCCTGCCCAGCTTGCTCCATCCTGCCCCCCACTGTTCTTGCTCCCCGCCTCCATCCTGCCCCCCGCCTCCATCTTGCCCCCCCTCCGCTTCCATCCTGCTCCCCCTCCGCCTCCATCCTGCCCTCCCTCCGCCTCCATCCTGCCCCCCTCCGCCTCCATCCTGCCCCCCCGCCGCCTCCATCCTGCCCCCACGCCACCTCCATCCTGCCCCCACGCCGCCTCCATCCTGCCACCCCGCCACCGACATCCTGCCCCCACGCTGCCTCCATCCTGTCGCCCGCCGCCTCAATCCTGTCCCGCCCGCCGGCTCCATCCTCCCCCGCCCGCCGGCTCCATCCTGCCCTGCCCACTGGCTCCATCCTGCCCCGTCCCGCCGGCTCCATCCTACCCGCTGGCTCCATCCTGCCCTGCCGCCTCCATCCTGCCCTGCCGCCTCCATCCTGCCCCCCCTCCATCCTGCCCCCCTGGCTCCATCCTGCCCCCCCCAGCTCCATCCTGCCCACCTGCCTCCATCCTGTCCCCCCTGGCTCCATCCTGCCCCCCCCCGGCTCCATCCTGCCCGCTCGCTCCATCCTGCCCCCCCGACACAATTCTGCCCCCCGGACACAATCCTGCCGCCCCCTTCCCCCGTTACCATCCTGCCCCCCCCGGCAGTTAGCGGTCATGTGACCGATCAGCTGATCGGTTTTCCCAGGCAACGACAGGTCCTAAAGGCCTGTAGGACCTAGAAGACGGAGGTGGAGCGAGCAGGCGTACAGGTGAGTTTTCTCACTGAGGATTTTTTTACTTTTACTGTGGAGGAGTGGGGAGCGGAGTATACTATAGTGCTACTATACATGTACCATAATGTACCGCCATATACTATAGTGCTGCTATACATGTACTGTAATGTACCACCATATACTACAGTGCCACTATACATGTACTGTAATGTACCGCCATATACTATAGTGCTGCTATACATGTACTGTAATGTACCGCCATATACTATAGTGCTGCTATACATGTACTGTAATGTACCGCAATATACTATACTATAGTGCTGCTATACATGTACTGTAATGTACCGCAATATACTATACTATAGTGCTGCTATACATGTAGTGGAATGTACCGCCATATACTATAGTGCTGCTATACACGTACTGTAATGTACCGCCATATACCATAGCGCTGCTATACATGTACTGTAATGTACCACCATATACTATAGTGCTGCTATACATGTGCTGTAATGTACCGCCATTTACTATAGTGCTGCTATACATGTACTGTAATGTACCGCGATATACCATAATGCTGCTATACATGTACTATAATGTACCGCCATATACTATAGCGTTGCTATACATGTACTGTAATGTACCGCCATATACCATAGCACTGCTATATATATATGTAGTTCACTCACGTTGACTGAACCAGTTCTGTCAGTCACAGTATGCCAACTACATACATATTCTAGAATACCCGATGCGTTAGAATCGGGCCACCATCTAGTGTAAAATATTTGTCTACTCTCAAAATAACTCAAAGGGCCGATAGGTACAATTGTGGCCAAAAGTATTGACACCCCTGCAATTCTGTCAGATAATACTCAGTTTCTTCCTGAAAATGATTGCAATCACAAATTCTTTGGTATTAATATCTTCATTTAATTTGTCTTCAATGAAAAAACACAAAAAGAATTGTCCTTAAGCCAAATTGGATATAAATCCACACCAAACATAAAAAGGGGGTGGACAAAAGTATTGGCACTGTTAGAAAAATCATGTGATGCTTCTCTAATTTGCGTAATTAACAGCATCTGTAACTTACCTGTGGCACCTAACAGGTGTTGGCAATAACTAAATCACACTTGCAGCCAGTTGACATGGATTAAAGTTGACTCAACCTCTGTCCTGTGTCCTTGTGTGTACCACATTGAACATGGAGAAAAGAAAGAAGACCTAAGAACTGTCTGAGGACATGAGAAACCAAATTGTGAGGAAGCATGAGCACTCTGGAGGCTATAATCACCCTATTGGTACACTATATTAATATTCACAGGTATTATAAGATATTACAAATATTTCAGTTAGTTATGCAAAACAGAGATAAATGAAATACACACAGAATAGCACACACATGTGATCAGTTACCTTAGTGCTGATGGCACCACAAGGGCAGCATGGGCCAAACTAGTTCCTTGGTACACTCTGGCTTGATGAAATTATGCTCTTCAGAAGAATACCAAATGGAGAAGGGGCAGCCTATTTTTATACAGTATGAGGCTTTCCCCTAACCACACCCATCACCTGCCCCTGAGATGTTTCATAACTCGCACTCCCTCAAGTGGAGATATGAGATATATAAAAGTTATTATTTGCCATAGCTCTGCCTGTGAATGTCAATGACAATGCTCTAATATTTTCAGTTATGATTTTAGCTTCGCCTTGATACGACGCATGACCATTCTGATGACATCCTACTGGCCAATATCAGGTTTAGGTTGCTTATGATCATTGCACACATATGTAAAAGTATGTCTGGTGACCGTCTGAATGTCTAGATCGCATATCTATGCTTGATATGTTTATAGACAGCACGGCTCATGAGATATTAAAGTTATATTCTCGGCATCTCTCAGTCTAGGCTGTAATTGCTTCTCTATTGATTTTGCAGGTAGAAGGAAACCAGTTTTCTCATCTCTCCAGCCTCGCAGGGGTCCTTTGTATAATGACAGGGAGATTCCATTGTGGTTAGGAAGGTAACTTCCTCAGGTTAATTAGCATATCACAGGAGAGGAAGAAGCCTTTTCGTGTTCCTAATTAATTAATATATTCCTCTCCTAGGAGTGAGACATTGCAGCATCTCAGACAACATGTCTGCTGGGGAATATTGCAATATGCCTTACAAATATTGCTTATTCATTACAGCATGTCAGAACACATGAGAATCATGAGGTCAAAGGAACTGCCCAAGGAGCTCAGAGACAGAATTGTGGTAGGGCACAGATCTGGCCAAGGTTACAAAAATGTTCGGCAGTACTTGAGGTTCCTAAGAGCACAGTGGCCTCCATTTTCCTTGAATTAAAGAAGTTTGGGACCACCAGAAGCCTTGGTGAGAGAGGTAAAGAAGCCCAAAATCACTGTGGCTGAGCTCCAGAGATGCAGTAGGGAGATGGGAGAAAGTTCCACAAAGTGAACTATCACTGCAGCCCTCCACCCAGTCGGGACTTTATGGTAGAGTGACCTGACGGAAGCCTCTCCTCAGTGCAAGACATATGAAAGCCTACATAGAGTTTGCTAAAAAAAACACATGAAGGACTCCCAGGCTATGAGAAATAAGATTCTCTAGTTTGATGAGACGAAGATAGAACCTTTTGGTGATAATTCTAAGTGGTATGTGTGGAGAAAATCAGGCACTGCTCATCACCTGCCCAATACAATCCCAACAGTGAAACATGGTGATGGCAGCATCATGCTTTTGCAGCTGCAGGGACAGGATGACTGGTTGCAATTAAAGGAAACATGAATGTGGCCAAGTACAGAGATATTCTGGATGAAAACCTCTTCCAGAGTGCTCTGGACCTCAGACTTGGTCAAAGGTTCACCTTTCAACAAGACAATGACCCTAAGCACACAGCTAAAATATCATAGGATTGGCTTCAGAACAACTCTGTCACCATTTTTCACTGGCCCAGCCAGAGCCCTGACCTAAATCCAATTGAGCATCTCTGAAAAGACCTGAAAATGGCTGCCCACCAACATTCACCATCCAACCTGACGGAACTGGAGAGGATCTGAAAGGAAGAATGGCAGAGGATCCCCAAATCCAGGTGTGAAAAACTTGTTGCATCATTCCCAAGAAGACTCATGGCTGTACTACCTCAAAAGGGTACTTCTACTCAATACTGAGCAAAGGATCTGAATACTTATGACCATGTGATATTTCAGATTTTCTTTTTTAATACATTTGCAAAATATTCTACATTTCTGGGGTTTATTTAAGTCAAGATGGGGTGCAGAGTGTACATTAATGAAAAAATGAACTTTATTGAATTTACTAAATGGCTGCAATGAAACGAAGGGTGAAAAATGTAAAGGGGCCTGAATGCTTTCCATACCCACTGTACACTTACAACCCGGGGAAAATTGAGTCATCATCGCAGAAACATTAACAGCAGCAGTTTAACTGGCAGAAGCAATTTATGGCAGTCATTTGACCAATTTTTTTAAAACCAGCCTGTCCACCAACAGAACTGAGTACAAATCTAACGCATAGTAAATGACTGGAGAGGATGGTGGAGAAGTATCTGGAGCTCAATATCAATGTCTTCAAAAATGGAAGAGTGGCCTGAGCTCACCAGTCATGCATGGGAGCTTTTGTCATGCCCAGTACCAGCGTTCAGACAGAATGTGTTTTCAGCGCTGTTAGTGGTATCCTGACGGCTAAGACTATGTTCACACGAGGCACATTTTGCCGCGTATTCAGCAGTGCCGCTTTTTTGTGTGTAAAAATTCGCTAATGCATGCTAACATCGCACTTTTCTTGGCGCGCTTACACGAGGCCATGTTAACATGTCGACTATGGGGAAAGTGCGCCGCAAAAAACGCTAACAATTGGCATGACAATTCTTTTTGCGCGGGCGCTTTTGCAGTGAAAGCGCCCGCACTAAAATATGCAGCAAAATGCGACATCTGCACGTCTTCCTGCAAAAGCCATAGCTTTTGCTGGAAGGCGTATCCAGATTTGTTTAGCACTGCTTTTATGCGAGTGCTCAAAAGTGCCGCTTAAAGCAGGAATATGCCTGCATTATGCTACGTGTGAACTTAGCCTAAGCGCATCCGTCTAGTGTAGGCTTCCTAACTTTCAATAAGATGAACAAGTTATTTGATCTCCAAGGACTTTTCTACTTACAGACTGGGTAGACTAGGCGATCGTATTCTTTTCAGTGTGCTGCATTGATATTGCCATTATACAGTTTTTATTCTGGGTCAATTGATGCCACTTTGATGGTGTCTGGCCCTAACTTTTTAAAATGTGGAGACTCTTCTCTGGATGTTTTTGTTGTCTGTTTCCTGAAATTAGCAGAACTCTATGGGCACGATGCTTTCACCTGCCCTCCTCCACTTGTTCCTGATCAATGTTTAACCTTAAAATGCTAAGCCAGAAATGCTACAATCGACACTCTTTGGTTCTCTTTGATACGTCTATGAGCTCTGTATGTACACTATTCTCTTTCTTATTCCTATCCTCTTTTCTACTCTCCCTTTTCCCCACCCCTGGACGGATAATGTTCAATGGTCTGATTGGAGGTCAGGTAATGGCCGCTTTACACGTCCCGATATCGTCGTCCAATTTCGATAAAAAGTCACGTGGTTCGTGCTTTGGCCCCGATATCGTTCGTGTGTTGTGTGGTATGAATGTACAATTTGATGCAAGAACGATGTCAAAACGATATCGGGGGAGAAATGAGCAGGCTTTCCAACTGCCCGATATTGGATGGACAATCTGGCAGGATCGTGCTGTGTGACAGCCCAACACCGACTTGGAGCACAACTTCCCCTATTCACTCCCATGTTAAATGGTCGTTCCCTGGTTCGCGCGTACAAGGGGCATATACATCGCAGTTGTGTTGCCTGCCGATATCTCCCTGTGTGACAGCTCCTATGCGATCTTGATTTTCTGCCCAAAAAGTGCGCGCTCCCGTGCCGTTGTATCCAATATCGAAACGATGTTGGGACGTGTAAAGCGGCCATTGAGACCAATCGATGGTCTATTATGACATAAGTGTTTAATTATTTCATTGTTTCGATTTCTCGCTTTGTTGAGGATACTTGGAAATATTTTCTTAAGTTTTATTTTTTAATTGTTTATTTGAACTTTTTTTGTCTAGTTTCAAAAACAAAATATACAGGTATTTTAATTGAAAAAATATCAAAATTTAAGCCCACAGAAGGATACTTAAAACTATATTTTTAACCAATTGGTTTGTATCCTAAAAATCATGGAAAAAATTGCATACAGCAGAAAAATGTAAAAATCAGAATAAAAGGCTGTATATAATGCAAATATATAAATCTTTATTGAAATAAATATATTAAAAACAATTATTGTACAAATTAATAAACAAAAAACAAGTGCTAAAATCTACATAGTGCTATAAGACAATGTAAAAAGTGTTAGTGCCATATATCACAGTCTCAAACTAAATAATAACTTGTGATAAATAAAATTATTTTCAGTTGACATGGGGGAATCAGTCAAACTCCTATTATTCCCTCCTATATTAATCAATAATCTATCAAAAAAGTGAACCAGTGCAAAAGGTACTACAGCAAGTTTATCCTCCCAGTTAGTTCAAGGTATTGCCAACATCAATTATTTACCTGGTCCTTGCAGACCACCAGAATGCCCCAGGAATATAGGAGGGAATAATAGGAGTTTGACTGATTCCCCCATGTCAATTGAAAATAATTTTATTTATTACAAGTTATTATTTAGTTTGAGACTGTGATATATTGCACTAGCACTTTTTACATTGTCTTATAGCACTATGTAGTTTTTAGCACTTGTTTTTTGTTTATAAATTGTATATCAACACAGCTGCTTATACCTTTGTATTGCTATCTATTTAGAGAGAGGAGTATGCAGACCACCAAAATCTTGGTTACCCATTAATTTGTACAATAATTGTTTTTAATATAGGTATTTTAATTGCATGGAGCATGTGATGGTTTTCAAAACTGCCAATATGTAATTGAGGTTAGTGCTTTTACTGAATGTTGTGTAATCAATATATGCCTTGGATTAATAAAAATATATTTACAAAAAAAATGCTAAGCCAGTCCTTGTTCTAGACACTTTGTCATGCATGCATGCTGTATCATACAATTTTTATTCTGGGTAAATAGATGCCACTTTAATAGTGTCAGGCCATAATGTGGAGACTCTTCTTGGGGTCTTTTTTTGTGTGTTTCCTGAACTTACCAGGGCTCTCTGAGCACCATGCTTACACCTGTCCCTCATCCAGCTGTTCCTAATCAATGTTGAAGTTTCAAATTCTGGGCCAGGCTTTGTCTGAGGCATCCATAGTGCACCATGATACAAATTTTGCCTCTGGGGAATCGATGCCAATTTTCCTGTTGTCTGACCATAATTAGAGCTGTTTGGGTAGCTTTTGAGCCCTCCTGAAGATGTTTTCTCTGACTTTGGTTTTGCCTCCCATTGAATCCAATGGGGTTTGGGAGGTTCGATGAACTGTTTGCAAAACTAATCGGTGAACTTCTGGAAGATTGGTGAACCAAACCAAACTTCAGCATCAACCACAGCCTCCCAAAACACAATTCTGACAAATGACTGTTTTCCTTCACAGTAAATCTCATGTTTAAGAAGGACCAACTAGTTCTTAATAGGATTTATGAATAGAAACACGGTGAGGAAGGGGCTGTCATTACTCTTTCATCTTTGAGGTCTTTAGAAGAGGACCAAGCAGTGGAGCACTTCAATGCATGCATTGGAGCATTGTCCTGCATTAATATCATGGTTTTCTTGAAAGATGTCAGGTGGTTTATGCCCCTCCAGCTATCACTGTCTGTAGCTGCAGCTTTATAATACTATTCTAATCATCCCTGTCTGAGCGCAGAGTGTAATGTGAAAGGTGAAAAAAAAGCATTTATACATTTACATTTCAGTCCCCACCTTGGAGGAGGAGGACTGTCTGGCAGGATAATAGTTAACTCACTTTCAACTTGGATAGCTAAATGACCTGTGTGATGTAACAATCATGTGACCATAGTGGGCGGAGCTAAGCCAGCAAACATATTATGTTCTATGAGAACTTAGCTCCGCCTATTGAAGTCACATGGTTGTGACATCACATCAGGTCTCCAAACATGTTCTAGCACAAGGCTGAAATGTTAACTATTAACCAAACAGTCCCCGTCCTCCAAGCTGGGGACTGCCTGCCTCATTACATAGGGAAATGTAAGTGTATAAATGCTTTTCTTTCACCTTTCACATTACACTCTGAGCTCAGACAGGGATCATTAGACTGGTATTATATAGCTGCAGGTACAGACAATGATAGCTGGGGAGGCATAAACTAGCTGACAGGTTCCCTTCAAAAAAAGTGTATTCTGAAACCCACTATAGGGAGGACCCAGTCCCATGGGAGGGGTAACAGGGTAGAAAATTGTGTGGGTGGGAGCAGCGTTAGACAGTTAGTGAGTAGAGGAGATCTATTGGGGAGCGAGGAGTAGACGGCGGAGGGAGCCGTCAGGTCTGAAGGGGACCTTAGGGGCACCAGGTGTTGTGGTGCGCCCGAATCCAGACCCGGTATGACCACCGGCCGGAGGGGTTCCGTCCCGAAACGAAGGACCGGCTACGAGAGCGGTGCGGGTGTTCACCTCCAAGCCGCCAAACCGGAAGCCTGAGCTTCTTCAGGGAGTTGAGGCCGACACCCGGCGCACCCTGGAAAAGGCACCATATAGGATCCCGAGGGCTCGGAGAGGGTCACTCAGTTAGAGAGGCTCCGAGGGAGCTGGCTCCAGGCTCTGCTTGCGGAGGCGCTGAAGAAGACAGGAGAGAGCACAGGAAGGGACCGGACAGGAACAGTAGACATTCCACCGAGGGACCCAAGTGCGGTATCCTAACTTCCAGCAACTACCCAGGCCAGGCAGACCCGTAAAGACTGTGTTTAAAGAACTGGCAGTAAACTCATTGCAAGTTATAAACTGTGTGGTGCATTTCATTCACCTGCGTCTGAGGAGTCGCCAACCTGTTCCACAACTCCCATCATCCACGACTGCCCCGGGGATCCTGCTCTGCCTACGGGGAGTGAAACCACCTTGCTGCTTCACCATCACCCTGGAGGTTTGTCGGCAGCGCTGGTAACCTTACCGGAGCCGTAGATGGTGTCACAAGTCACTGATTTTACTATTTACATTGACTGTTCCCCTTTTCAGCAACCACCAGGCCCACGGAACCTGGGCAACAGGCCCGTGACATCACCAACTAAATCAACGGGAACTCCATGACCCTGGGGAGGGTCACTCAGTCCTTCTCCAGCCTCCACACCCACTCAGTGCTTCTCCTGCAAACCTTCTTCTGTGCAGTGGGTTTTAGACTTAGCTTCAGCCTGCCCACCTTGTGAAATGTAAGCCCTGTGTGCCTGTAAGCTTCCCTGTTAGTTTTGTGTTACAGTTATAGTTTCTCTGGACTTTTGCTGGACTTTGCGGGACTTTACTTAAATTACACTGCACAGTTTCAAGTTCAGGACTGTTTCCTGTGACTACCTTCCCAGGCCTTCCTGGGAGTTACCAAAGTCATACTCTGTTTCTGATGAGAATTTCTTCTAAAGAGACTTTCCTGTTTATTGCTATTTGATGAAATTGCTCACTTACTGCATTTCAAGTTTATTAACTGTCATGTGTGTTTGAATTGTTCACCTTTAAATTGGTTTCAGTCTGTCTTTGATCTCATCTGCTACTAGATCCCTGAGTAATCCTACAGTACATTACAACTTTTAAACTTTGTATCAATAAAGAAGCTGTTTTTAAAGACAAATGCCGCCTTCTTCACTTAATTACATGATCCCAATCCTGGTATACATGGGCCCCATCCTGATATATATGTCCCCCATCCTGGTATACATGGTCCCCAACTTGTACGTAGTAAATTAATCCAGCAGCACGCCATGTTATAATAAAACGGGGAGGTTTATTCAAACATGATCAAAATTGCATGTATTCACATGTTTCGACTGCTTCCTAATCTTAGTCATCATACTAATACTAATAATGGTATTATGACTAAGACCAGGCAGCAGTCGAAACATGTGAATACATTCAAATTTAATAATGTTTGAATAAACTTCCACATTTTATAATAACATGGCGAGTTGCTGGATTCCTTTACTATGTATGGACTTAATACCATACGTAAAAACCATACATAAAAAAGCTGCAGTGTTGAATGATTACCCATAGAGATTCTCCGCATTATCCTGTCCTCTCTAGAATATTTGTCTTTCGAGGGCGACCAGTCTTCTTGGGGACTTGAAAGAGTTTGCGACGTTGTAAAGATGCAATATTCTAGAAATCACAGGCTTGGAATGACCAACTTCTGTTGCTTTGGCTGATAATGTGACCCCTTTGGCCTTGATCTGGAAAACCTGCTGCCGGATGGTTTCAATCACTTTGGAACAGCTCATCATTTTTGCAAAGTGAGTGAATACTGGAAAATTAGGCTGCCAGTTAAATAGGGTTTGTCAGATAATTAGGGAAATTAGCAGAAGGTGCCAGATTAACACCAATAACTTGCAGGTATCTGAAAGTTCTCTAATTTGGATCAGTGTTCTTCTTCATTAATCTTATTTACATTTTTATTCTGTGCTTTAGGATATATTCAATTTATGAAATAAGCTTAAAATACCGCTAATTTCCTCATGATAGGATATTTTCACATAGGACAACACAATGACATTAACATTAAGGAAATTGTTTGCTGTTCCCTACTTTTGATCGCCAGTGTATGTCCTTCATCCTGGTATATATATGTCCTCCATCCTGGCATATATGGTCCCCTTGCTGGTATATATGTCCACCATCCTGTTATCTATACCCCCACCCTGGTATACATGGTCCCCAACCTGGTGTACCTTGTCCCTATCTTGGTATATATAGTCTTCATCCTAGTATTAATGTGTCCCCAACCTGGTATATATGTCCCACATCCTGGTATACATGGTCCCCATCTTGGTATATATGACCTTCATCCTTATATCTATATCCCCATCCTGGAATACATGTCCCCCCAACCTGGCATATATTGTCCCCATCCTGGTATACATGGTCCCCAACCTGGTATACATTGCCCCATCCTGTTATATATAGTATTCATCCTGGTATATGTGTCCCCAACCTGGTATATATGTACCTCATCCTGGTATATATGTTCCCTGTCCTGAGATATATATGTTCTGCATCCTGGAATACATGGTCCTCCATCATAGTATATAGGTCCCCATTCTGATCCTATTGCAAAATTAAAAACAAAAACATTCTACTCACCTTTCTTGTGCTCCCACATCATCTCTAGCCTCTGCAGCCACGGTGTGCAGTGGCCGGCAGCTGACATCAGAATGCACACCATGGCACATGATGTCACTATAATGTACCATTGTCTGTCACAGCACCTCTGACATCAGATGTCAGCCACTGATTGGCCAGAAGCGTATATTGCAGTGCAGGTACCCGACAGGTCTCTTTACCGTCAAGCATTTCAAATTGATGTGTGTCCTCGGATCAGATACACATCCAGGTGAAGTAGGCACTGGGCCCCTGAACTCCTACGCCTGAAATCATTACGCCTCTGTTTTTAGCCTATGAGAGGTTTAGACCCTAAACCTAGTTTACAGATTCTACAGAAGTGTTTCCCTGACATTACTGGGGGGCAAACGCAATTTTCCCAAGTTGTACCCTAAGTAACTCTATATTATAAGTATGCTCTATACGATAGTAACAGAAATTTCAATGTCATATATTCATTTTTTGCATACATCGTAGCATATAGAGTATTTCTGTATTCATTCAATTGTGCATCATGCAATCATAGCAGCTCACATCTGTTCACACTTGCTTTATTCAATTAAGAGGCTATGCTCAGGTTTTTTTTATTTTTAGATAAGCTAATGTTAGATATTACTGAGATAATAACTTTTAGTTATAAGTCTACAAATTTTTTCACAATATTTATTTCTTGTTTAAACTCAATCGCCAAATCAACGGACAGAAAATTGACTACTTCTTAAAATAGGTTTTTCACTTTACACATTACCATTTAAAAAGAAAATGGCACTTTAGACTCTACCCACTGAGACCTTACATTTATTCTGTACAGAACACTTTATGCCAGAATTTTATGATCATCACAGGAATAAAATAACTGCTAACAACTCTTATAAAGCTGGAGGCAGGTAACACAACAATACCCCACTGACAAAGAGTGATGGCCACAGCGTACCTTCTTCACGTACCACACAGCGTGTTCACAACACTTTCCCAAAAAGAGTAAATAGGCTGTCTCCTGACTGAGGACCTTTTCCCTTTTGACTGAAGAAAACTTTGAACTGCTCTTCCAAGTCTGAGCACCAACCCAGGCAAGATATCAATGTAGGCATTCTTAAGGTACCGTTACACACAGAGATATATTGCTTGCAATTCACTGGTTGCAATGAAATCATGGACACATTGTTCCACTTGTACATGGCAACAAAATGGAACAATGTGTCCATGATTTCACTGCAACCAGTGAATTGCAAGCAATACATCTCTGTGTGTAAGGGTACCTTTAAACTTACACAACAAAAAGATTAGCATATGTACATTTTTGGTAGTAGCTGAGTGCTGCAGTGAAATTTTCTAGTTGTTTCTTCCAGCATCGCAGCTTGCACCAGTTCACACTATATCTTGAGTGTTGTGCAGTTTTTTTTCTATTTTTGCCTATATGTGGAGTTGCTGGCTCCACAGCTACAATTAGCACCCTCATCGCCCCCAGGTGGTCTAGGATTGATTAAGATGGTGTCCACCCACTTAGTAGTGGGATAGGGAGGACAAGGAGGATAGGGATGCCAGCATAGGACTCATCAGATCTGGGGTCACCGTGGAGTGGTTGATGAGCAAGCAGATATTGGCCAATATATGTACCAAGAACCCCAGCAAATAAAAAGAGAAGATTATTGAGTTTTTTGAAAAAAACGTATGCTTTAAAATTTTTTCCTCATATAAAAACCGATTATTAGCATATGTACACTTTTGGTAGTAGCTGAGTGCTGCAGTGAAATTTTTTGATAGATAGATAGATAGATAGATAGATAGATAGATAGATAGATAGATAGATAGATACAGAAGGAAAAAATAGAGCAGCGTTTTGGAAGTACACTGAGCTGTAGGCTGATTTTCTGCTAAGAAAAAAAAAATTTAAATCTTAGTTCTTAGCGAGTGTGACCGCGAGCTTAGTGTGACTGGGAGCGTAAGTGCGGATGGAAGTAAGTATGTGACTTGTGATTCAGTGAGGAGGTATTTGGGAATCCTGCAACAAATACCTGTGTGAATTGCTGACTGCTTTTTTTTTTTATCTTTTTAATTTTATTGGGCTTTCTTAACTTACTTTTCTCTCTACAAGTTTATAGTCTCTTATTTTACTACCTGTAAGTTAAAGGGTTAACTACTTTGAACTTAAAACCTGTGGTGTAGCTATACTTACAAGGGGTTAATTAAGGGTGGGGGTGCATAATTAAGGGTTTATAAGTAGCAGCTTGTTGGGGCTTCAGTCCTTTGGAAGTACACTGAGCTGTAGACTGATTTTCTGCTAAGGGAAAAAAAAATGTAAATCTTAGTTCTTAGAAAGTGTGACCGCGAGCTTAGTGTGACTGGAAGCGTAAGTGCGGACGGAAGTAAGCGTGTGACTTGTGATTCAGTGACTTTGGATTCAGGGAGTTTGGAAGGGAGGACTTACTGAATTGCTGGTTGTATTTTATTAATACTTTGCATTTCTTTTTACTTATCATTTCTGTCTGGTGCAATCCCCATTAGGAAATGAGCTCCATAATTGGCAATGCCATCCAGTGTACATCTTGCCACATGTAAGAGAAAGTAAAAATAATCCCAAAATTTTTTTAACTACATAAATAGTAAGAAACTAAAAAATGATTGTGTTGGCCCTTTAAAAATAATCTGGGTAAAATGGTGGATGAGGATGAGGAAAAAGCCAATACGCTAAATGACATTTTTTCAACAGTATTTACACAAGAAAATCCCATGACAGACAATATGCAGGAAGTACGGCATTGTCTAAAAATGACTAAAATTGACAAATCCCCGGGCCCGGATGGGATACACCCCAGAGTGCTGAGGAATTAAGTACTGTCATAGATAGACTATTATTTTTAATTTTTAAAGATTCCATAATAACAGGATCTGTACCACAGGACTGGCGTAGAGCAAATGTGGTGCCAATATTCAAAAAGGGAACTGTGACGACCGTCCGCTGTAGGGCTGAGCTGCTGGTAAGGCAGCACCCCGAGAAACCCCGAGACCCTTAACCCCTATACAGGGATCTGGAATTATAGCGGAGCCCAGGGGGTAGCTGCCTATGGGAGCAGCAGAGCAGGGAGGTCGTCTAGGAAGGGAAAAAATCAGGAAGCGAAGAACGTAGTCAGGAGTCCGAGTCAAAACCGAGAGGGCAGCGAAGGTACAAAATCATCAGGCAGTAGCAGAGTCAAAAATCCAGGCAAAGGTCAAGGGCAAAATCAAGAGGGCAGCTGAGGTACAAAATCAATAGGCAGAGGCAGAGTCAGAAATCCAGGCAAGGTCAGAGACAAAACTAAACATACACTATATCACTGGGGAACCAAAACTATATCTGGCGGCCTGCAAGACAGGCTCCAATGTATTTGAAGGGCGCGGTTACCTCCCATAGGCTGGAGCTCACAGCCTGATGACCTCATCCGAACCGCCCCTAGAGCCAGGCCAGATGGAGATGCACGACTGGCTCCACCCAGCCCACCTCTGACAGAAGAACGCAGGCTGCGCCTAACGGACACCTCTGCAGGGCCCGCTCTTCTGCGACCAACACCACCCAGAGGGGAAACACAGCGGCGCTCAGCGACAGAGGCAGACGTCGCTGGAGCAGGTCCATATGAGGACAAGGCCTTCCTATCACCAGCACCACCAGACGAAGGAATCCGGCTCCTCCCAGCGGCCGAGGCAGGAACACCGGCCACCGAGTCCGATGGCGATGTGACAGGAACAAAAACTGAACTTGGAAATTATAGGCCAGTAAGCTTAACCTCTACTGTGGGTAAAATCCTAGAGGGTATTCTAAGAGATGCTATACTGGAGTATCTGAAGAAAAATAACCTCATGACCCAATATCAACATGGTTTTATGAGCGACCGTTCCTGTCAAACTAATCTGATAAACTTCTATGAAGAAGTAAGTTCTGGACTGGACCAAAGAAATGCAGTGGACGTGGTGTATATGGACTTTTCAAAAGCTTTTGATATGGTGCCACACAAAAGGTTGATACATAAAATGAGAGCAATGGGGATAGGGGAAAATATGTGTAAGGGTACTTTCATACTAGCGTTTTTTTAAATCGCGGCAGATGCGGTGAAAAAACGCATAACGGGTGCACTTGCGGCACAGTTGCGGCACAGTTGCGGCAATCCCCATACAAAGTATGTGCGGGCTTGCGGCAGGTGCGGCAAGTGCGGTTTTGGCACTTGCGGCAGGTGCGGCCGCGAAAGAAGCGCAAGTGAAAAAAACACGTTTTTTTCGCGGCCGCAACTGCCGCAAGTGCCAAAACCGCACTTGCCGCACCTGCCGCAAGCCCGCACATACTTTGTATGGGGATTGCCGCAACTGTGCCGCAACTGTGCCGCAAGTGCACCCGTTATGCGGTAATTGCGGCAGATGCGTTTTTTTCACCGCATCTGCCACGATTTAAAAAAAACGCTGATGTGAAAGGGGCCTTAGTGGGTTAAAAATTGGCTTAGCGATAGGAAACAAAGGGTGGTCATTAACGGAACACACTCAGAATGGGTCACAGTTAACAGTGGGGTACCACAGGGGTCAGTGTTGGGCCCACTTCTTTTTAATATATGTATTAATGACCTTGTAGGGGGCATACAGAGTAGAATCTCAATATTTGCAGATGACACTAAACTCTGCAGGGTAATCAATATAGAGGAGGACAATTTTATATTACAGGAGGATTTATGTAAACTAGAAGCTTGGGCTGATAAATGGCAAATGAGCTTTAATGGGGATAAATGTATGGTCATGCACTTGGGCAGAGGAAACAAAAGATATAATTATGTGCTTAATTGTAAAACACTGGGCAAAACTGTCACTGAAAAAGACCTGGGTGTATGGGTAGATGACAAACTCACATTTAGTGGCCAGTGTCAGGCAGCTGCTGCAAAGGCAAATAAAATAATGGGATGCATTAAAAGAGGCATAGATGCTCATGAGGAGAAGATCATTTTACCTCTATACAAGTCACTAGTGCGACCACACTTAGAATACTGTGTACAATTCTGGTCTCCGGTGTATAAGAAAGACATAGCTGAACTAGAGCGGGTCCAGAGAAGAGCGACCAAGGTTATTAGAGGACTGAGGGGTCTGCAATACCAAGACAGGTTATTAAACTTGGGGTTATTTAGCTTGGAAAAATGAAGGCTTAGGGGTGATCTTATAATAATGTATAAATATATGAGGGGACAGTACAGAGAACTTTCTAATGATCTCTTTACTCTTAGGCCTGAAACAGGGACAAGGGGGCATCCTCTATGTCTGGAGGAAAGAAGGTTTAATCATAATCACAGACGCGGATTCTTTACTGTAAGAGCAGTGAGACTATGGAACTCTCTGCCACATGCTGTTGTAATGAGTGAGTCACTACTAACATTTAAGAAGGGCCTGGATGCCTTTCTTGAAAACTATAATATTACCAGTTATATATACTAGATTCTTTGATAGGGCGTTGATCCAGGGAATTAGTCTGATTGCCATATCTGGAGTCAGGAAGGAATTTTTTCCGCCAATGTGGAGCTAGTGTTGCCACATGGTTTTTTTTGCCTTCCTCTGGATCAACATGTTAGGCTATGGGTTGAACTAGATGGACTTAAAGTCTTCCTTCAACCTTAAAAACTATGTTACTATGTTACTATGTTTTCAAAAAAGCAAAGCTTTGGTGCTTATCAGCCCTAGGTAGGAATCAGCTACCAATATACCAACCATATATGTAAAAAAAGGACTCCAGCACTCATCCAATTCTTTCCATGCCTTTATTGGCCTTCAGGTGAAATAATGGCAACGATTCGGTCAGTACATGACTGGGGGACGGTCATGTACTGACCGAAACGTCGCCATTATTTCACCTGAAGGCCAATAAAGGCATGAAAAGAATTGGATGAGTGCTGCAGTCCATTTTTTACATAGATAGATAGATAGATAAAAGCAAAACCACATTTTCACCAAATTCCTCCAACTCCAAGATGCCCTTGAAGACAACAAATTTTGGAAACTATGGAATCACCTAGGATCCAACCGGAAAAGCAACAGCCTCAACATCCAGAGCAGCAACATCTGGCTCCAGTACTTCAAGGACCTTTATAAAGACATCCTAAATGAAGACCTGAACCGAACCCGGCACAAAAAGAGCTTGTAAAAAAAACTGAAGAATATGGAGGAAACGTTCAAAGATTTTCAAAATCCTATGGATACACCAATCACATTTCCAGAAATAACAGAAAGGATTACACGATAAAAGGTAAAAAAGACAGTAGCCAAAAAAGGATCCTCCCCAAAATGCTAAAATACAGCCCGCCAGATATCCAGGCTGCAATAACAAAACTATTTAATATTGCAATGCAAGCTGGCTACTTCCCAAAAAATTGGAACCAAGGCCTTATAATCCCAATACACAAAAATGGGGACAAGTATGACCCATTAAACTGCCGAGGAATATGTGTCAGCAACACCTGGGGAAACTCTTCAACTGAGTCCTGAACAAGAAGATTCTCACCTTCCCCACCAAGCACAATGTACTCAGCAAAAGCCAAGCAGGGTTCATTCCAAACCACCGAACAACTGACCACAGCAACACTGTGCACAGCCTCATCAAGAGCCTTGTCCACAATACAAAGAACAGGAAGATATGTGCCTGTTTTGTGGACTTCAAGAAGGCCTTTGGCTCAGTGTGGCACCTGGGCTTATTCCTAAAACTGCTGGGGAGTAAAATAGGTGGCAAAACATAGGATGTCATCTGAAGCTCCTACACTGAGAACAGCTGCAGCATGAGGGTCAATGGAAGGAGGACGGCCTATGTTCAACAAAGGGGTGGAGTGAGACAGGGATGCAGCCTCAGTCCAATGCTCCTTAATATCAACATCTTCTTCACCAGGACTCACCCTCCATGACACCGAAGTGAAATGTCTGCTGTATGCTGATGACCTTGTGCTGTTATCACCAAGATAATCTGAAAATCCTAGAGACATTCAGCAGCACATGGGCAATGCCAACCAACCAGAAGAAAACTAATATCATGGTGTCCCAGAAAAGAAAGCAGAAACCTGCTCGCCATCCTCCCTTCATGATAGACAACTGTCCACTAACACAAACCAATAAGTACACCTACTTGGGGCTAGAACCTGGCCAGTCAGGGAGCTTTAGGCAAGTGTGGCGCCCCTGCGGTCTGGTCGCCACAAAGGGGTACTGCACCCATCCCACGGGTGTGGTATTCCTGTTCTCAGGAAAAGGGATGGTAAGTCCGAGACACCCACAAAAGCACCCAACACACCCCGTCCCAGGGACGGTGGGCAGACCCAATAGAGGGAGAGCTCAGTCAACCCAGGGACGAAGGGAAGAAAGGTGGACGGAGGGAAGTTAGCTGAGGCAGTTGTGAGGAAGTAGCGAGTGAATAAGGATCCAGAGGACTTGAGCAGTGAGGAGCTGGGTCCCAGAACAACAGACTGCAAGAGGGACAGAGGGAGCCCTAGGGGCATGGGCAGAGATTGATCCACCCACGCACCCAAATCTGAGTGAAACTGGAGGGCTGGTTGGGAATGAGGGGACCGGCCCTGAAGGTGGCGAGGAGACTCTACGCGCCAACCACAGAACAGGAAGCCATGAGATCTAGAGGAGCTGTGGCCGACACCCGACACATCAGCCAAGAAGGTAGTTGAACTAGAATCAGGGGACTTCGTACCGGTCACCCGCCAGGACCCGTGGCTGCTGGATTGGGGCACTGTGTGTGGAGACGCAAGCAGGAGAGAGGCAGACAGTTAGCACTGAGAGAGAGAGCGACCCGTGAAGAAAGGAACATAAAGGGGGTGTCTTGGACAAGCTATCCTGGATTATTGCGGACTGAGACTTGGCAAGAACAGTACTCTGCGGCAGAGCCGAAGTGAAAAGCTAAGTAGACCGGGTATAGAACTTTGAACTGTGTGTGAGACTATTCATTTCCCACATGTGGAGCAGTAGACTGATAAGACATGCAGACAACCAGAGACCTGCCTGCAGGTTGCTTCAATCCCTCTTCCCCGCCAGAACAGCCCCGCTAGCCTACCACCACCTTAGACTTTACCGGTTGCCGTGGGGAACCGCTTAACCCGTTGGAAGCGATATCACCGTAGCTTCAATCCCATAATCTCCAGAGGTCCCGCACCGCAGCGTCCACCATCAATAGCTGAACACCACGGATGGCATCACGGCAACAGTCCCCAAACTCAAAATTCCCAAACTTCACACCACCAGGGTCATGGAGCCGTGTCTTGATTCCTGTGACTTCCCAGCAGTACTGCAGCCCAATTCTGAGTATCCCACAGCCCTGGGGGGCATGTCACAAGCCATAGAGTTACTGAAAAACCATTCATTTAAAGCCTTCTATGCTGTCAGAAGACGTCTGTACCATCTCAAGACACCTGTAACCGTCTGGCTATATATCTTTGACACAATCATTGCCCCAATCCTTCAATACGGCGGCATCATATATAGAATGGGGACATTTAAATTGAGGAGCCAGGAATGCGCCTGGGAAATCTATTATCACACCCAGCGGGGCCTGATACCAGCATCCAGGGGAAAACGGAGCCCTAGAGACCGCCCAGTGTGACTCCTAAAGTAGTCAAAAGGACTCATTAGCATACGAAAATATAAGTGACAAAGTCCTTTTTCACAACCATGATAGGACAGTTTTAGCTCAGACAGGGATTGTTGGAGATGTATTAGGAAGGTGAAGGGACAGGTGTAGTGATAGGTTTGGGGTCAAAAACGAGCTGACAGGTTGCCTTTAATATTTTTTTCATTATATGTGTCTGTATGTGTATAGTGTGAGTTATTAATTTACTAACATACCACTGATCTCTCTAGGATGCAACGCCATTCTTCTTCTCTTCTGAGTGCCATCATTGCTTTTCAGACCAACCGGGTCGCACTGCTTTCAGTGACAATGTAAGTCTATGGAGCGTCAGATCTAGGCTCCATAGCCTTACATTGATAAAAAAAAACTTCTGGTGCACGTCTAGCGCAAAGAGTGAACCGGTGAGTCTGAAGAGCAGGGACCAGGGGCGTATTTACAACAGGTATAAGGGTTGTGTGGCACCTCACGTAGTTAGGCGTCACAGAGGGGTATTGCACCCGTAAAAGAGGTGTAAATTCCCCAGCTAGGTTGGTGGGTGGGGCCCATTCCTGCACTCTCACATTAGGATAGGAGAGGGAGATAGATTCACCTCTAGGGGGAACAAAGGAGGTCAGTCAGTATGACAGAACAGTCAGACAATGGACGTCAGAGAGAGCGGAGTAGTCGGAGGAGGAGGAGAGGAGAAAGAGTGTGGAACAAGGTGGAAGGTTTTACCCGGATGGCTCCGGAGGAAATGAGAAAGAGGGACTTGAGGAGATCCTGAAAGATGGTGCCCAATGCGAGGAGTCTGGGCCCTAGAGAGACAGGGGGAACCCCAGCATGGAGCGACCATACTCCAGGGGATTCTGTGGCACCCCATGGGTTAATGTGCCACAGTAACATCACACGGGTTCCCTCCCCACAACACACTGACTTACACTAGCACCTCTGGGCCAGGAGGGGGAGCACAACCTGCTCTCTTAAATACTCCAGGTCCACAGGAAGTAGCGGAGTTCAGCACAGAGCAGTGCTGTGAAGAGTTAGTACAGTTCCTGGAGAACTGAGAGAGACTGCAGTGCCAGAGAGGCTGTGCTATGCTTCTCTGCAGTCTGCTCATTGATTCCAGGCCTAGTGAGGGTCTGCGGAAAGGAGCACTGAAAGACAGAGGAACACATCTGGGAGCTGGAGTGATACCTTCACTCGCCCCAGAAGAGCGCACAGAACGGACACCGGATCTGGCATTGTGTCTGGCACCCACAGCACAGTGAATCCAGGAGTAGTGGAGTATCCAGACACCCACAGTACCAGAGCGAAGAAACACGGCGGGGTCAGCACAGCACAGAGGACTCAAGTTGCCTAGCCAAGTAGTACCAGCAGAACACAGAGAGAGAAGTGAGACAGTCCCAGCAGCTCAGCTAGACGTAGCAGCCAGGACACACACTCAGCGCAGCACGAGGAAGCTGATGACCCGGACAGGGTGGGAGGAAAACCCGGCCCCTACAGACTCTGTGGACAATCTGCACTAACATCGCAGTAAAGCTTTGGAAACTACAAAACATGAGTGTGTGTTCCTTGACCCATCTCCACTATTCACCTCCATCATAGACTTTATCAACACTGCCCCGGGGAATACAGTTCTGCCCACTGGAACTATTCCACCTCAGCTGCTACTACATCATTCCCGGAGGTTATGCAGGAGCAGCGGCCCCATTACTGGCTGCACACAGTGGGTGGCGTCACGATAGACTATTCTCCCCTGTAAATACACCCTTTTATTTGCCAGGGCCCGGGACACGGTACGGACCAGGACCCCGTGACATTCCCCTGAAGTAGACACGGTCCGGCACCGAGTACCCTCGTCCCAGTGGGCACAACAGACCTCCAGGGCACCACGGGAATGCCAGGCCCGAGGATCCAGCCAAGGTCTATCTTTGTAGTCGGCAACCGGCTGCTGTGGTCTGTTTATCACCATAGCACCCTGCCAGATGGAGTGGTCTACCTGCTTCCTCATCATGAGGGAGGGGACCCCCAATTCTACCTACACGGAGCCATTAGGTATAGACTCATCCTAGGCGGGGAAGAAAGGACACGGGTTCGTCAACTAAGGTTTATCACGGGACCCACCATACCACCTGGGATCCACTTGCAGCCACCTGTAGAGCTACCTGTTACTTTAACAACTGTTGATGAACTGTGGACTCTGTATTTGCTACTGATCATTTACAGTAAAGTACCCGGGAGAAAGTGACTTTGCTTGTGTGTGGTTATCTCCATCAACCTGTTTCCTTTCAGGAATGCTTCCCCGGAGGACCAGCTCCACCTGTAGGGAGCTTTGTCATCCCAGCCACATTACCATCGATCTCCGGAGGACTGTGGCGGCGCTGGTGACCCATCACCAGGTACTACAGGTCGCGTCACATGACAAACTCTAATCCCCTGTACATACACCCCTTATTGAAGTGTCACCCAGGCCATGGGCTCAGACGCTGCCACCCGTGACATCCCCGTGAGAACAGAGCCTGATACATGAGTACCCCAGGGCCTGGGGCTCGACAGTTACAACAGTTACTTTAGCCTGAAAAAAAGATCACTGCTATTAAAGTTTTGCAATGATTGGGGGCCCCGATGGAGCTTTTGCATCTGGCAGTGACGCCACTAAAAAGAGAAGAACGTACTGGAGTCCGGAGAGAGCAGCAGTAGCATAGTATATTAATACACTCACACTACACACTATACACAAATACACACATTTAATTAAAAAAATTATTTACAGGTGGCATTGAATGGGAAGTTTCATAACTGGAACTAAAAAAAATATGAAAATGAATTCACATTATTTATTTAAAATTACAAATATATTTATTGATAGTAGAAAAAACATTATTATAACTAGAATAATGTTCATGTGTAATATTTCAAATATGAAACATGTAGCAAACCACTAATTTGTAGAACAGGGTAAATTATTACCAACTTGAAAAACTTTTAGATTCCATAAATAGTGCAATACTTTAATCAGCTGTTGTACAATGTGCCCTCTAGTGTAATATTAAAGGAACTGCAGCTTTTCATTTCTCATTTATTGTTTTTCGTGTATAGTGTAAGATAAACTTTATTTAAAATAGATTATTGATTAATGAGAATAGACTACAAGTCTAGAGCTTACAATCATAATGAATAGTAATTCATACACACATCAGCTTAAAATTTACAGTAATTTATAGGAAAAAAAATCAAATTTTTTTTAATAAATTTACTGCAGCTGAGCTCCGAAAGAATCATATTTATTCATTTACTAAATAATGTTGAAAGATGATCTTATACGCGATAAATAATAGCTAAGAAATATGTAGCATAGTGATTTTTTGTATACAAGAAGTACGTAATTGTAAGGCTCTGTTAAAGTGGGGACCTTTGAGACCACATAAAGCCTGTGTGCCAAGGATCTGGTATAACATTGTAACTTCTCTTCTCTGTGGTTTCACATCAGCAGTTATTTTAATCTGACACAGATCCAGTTTTTAAGCAAAAAACGATTCTGGAATAGATCCAGTTTTTGCCTTTGAACCGGATGGTTACTGTATCGGCATTATGCCATTTGCCGTAATTTGTCCTGTTTTGAGTCTGTGCCCGAACAACTAGTCTTAAGACATGGACCCAGAATAGCTTGGGTGCAAAAATAAAGGATGATTAAAGCATTATACTTACCAGTCTCGGCGCTGCAGTCACTTCTGGGTCCCACTCTGTGATAGCATCTGTGATTGGTTTTTGCGCCAACCCATTGTGCCAGCAACCAATCACAAATGTAATGGGTTGGGCGTAACATCCAATCACAGACAGTGGGTGTCTGTGATTGGCTGTTCTGCAGTCAATGCAGTGAATATTTCATGAGGTTAATGAGCGGGACCCAGACTGGTGAGTATAATGCTTTAATCATGGACTTTTCAGTGAAGTCCCTGTTCAGAGTCTGTGCCTGAACACTTAGGTGTTGAGTACGGACACTGAACTTTACATGATGATACCGCGCATGCTCAGTGGGCATGATGAATCTGGTTTTACCAAATCTGCCATGATCCGGTAAAATCGGATCCGGCACCCATTTAATTCCATTATAATCAATGCCGGATTCAGCCAGATCCATCAAAATGCCGGTTTTGACTGAAAAACTTGATCTGTGCTGCATTTAAAAAAACGCTGGTGTGAAAGCAATCTTAGAAAAACAACAGGGAACTGTTATGGATTAAGTAATTAAAAATCTGATATCACTGGACACCAGGCATCTGCAGCTCTTCTATGAGCTGATAATTAAATTAGTAAGGAGTCGACCAATCTACAGGGAAACCAAATGCTTACTGCATTATTTTCTTAGGCCAGCTTCACATAGCGAGTTTGATCCGATCCGTGGCTGTCCGTGTAAACCGGACAGCCCCGGACCGGATCAGCACACAGAACCAGAGGGCTAATGTGCCCTCCGGTCCAGTGTGCTGCCGCACACAGCTGCCGCTGCTGATGAATCAGGTCCGCGGCTCGCGGGGAGCTAGCCGTGGTCCTGAAACAACAGCGGCGTGCAGCTGCAGGTGTTCGGTTCCCGGATCCTCCTGGACCGGGGCAATCCAGCCCCATAGGCTCCCATGTTAGGGAGTGCCTGATTGCCCCGGATATGGGAGGATCCGGGTGAATCCGGGAGAATCTGGAAGAATCTGGGAGCAGGCAATTAGAGGAGATATTCTCCTCTCGGACACAAAACGTTGCAAGCAACATTTTTGTGTCCGTGAGAGAATTCTGAATTCTCCCGGATTGTCCCAGACAGATGGAAACCGGATGGCAGAGAGCTGCCATCCGGCTTCTATCAGGCCCCATAGCATACTACAGGGCCAAAATCTGGTCTGGGGCTACTCTAAACTCAGTGTAGAGCCTGCGCTGTCAGGAGTCTGGCCCTGAATTCTCCTCTATCACCAGTACCACTTACAGAGTGAATATAGCCAGTGGCGTAACTTCAGACCCAGGGGCCCCGATGCGAAAGCTCCAATAGGGCCCCCAATTATTGTAAATCTTAAATAGTATTATTCTTTTTCTATAGGCCAAAGGGTCTTTTGGGGCCCCCCTAGGCTGCAGGGCCTAGGTGCAATCTTAACCCCTGCACCTATTGTAGTTATGCCCCTGAATATAGCAGTGCCTGATGACAAGAGCAGATGTCACAGGAACAGGCTCTGGTGGAGATGGGACAACACTGTTTGTGTTAAGGTACCTTTACACGCCACAACGCCGGCGGGGAATCCTGACGGTGATATGTCGCCCTGGAACTATCGCCGTCAAATTGCCTCCCAGTTGTGGCGTGTAATTGGGGAATTTGGCGGCGATAAATCACCTTGCGCCGGTCGCCTGATTCCTGAGCAGTGATTCCTGAGAAATATCGCCGCCAAAAATGTCTCCTCTGGTTGTGGCGTATAAAGGTACCCTAAGAGTACTTTTGGGCTTTTTGTGTGAAGGAATTCACTGTGAGGGTATCATACGATGTATGTGAGGACCATTAAAGTGCTATTGTTGTAGGTGAGAAAACCAGAGGACTTCAGCAGGGACACAATTAGTATGTTGAGGCCAAAATTTGTGTCCCTCTCCCCATTTCTTAAAAGTTGGTAGGTATGCTTTTCTGTGATTGCACCTATTCACTGTGACACAACCTACTTCACCGAATAGTTTTTTTCGGAGGGGGGGGAGGGGTGAGTGGAAACTTTGTTAGGACTTTTGTTAGGGTGCTTTCACATTGCAATTTTTGCACATCCGTTGCTGTCCATTGTTAAATGGACAGCAACAGATCACATTTGGCCCCATGTATCCCTATGGGCAACGGCTGTGCTTGGATTTATGCCTATTGGTATCCGATAAGTGCACCATCCGTTGTTGTCCAAATTTCTGACGGTACCAAAATCAGACCCTGAAATGGCGGTCCGCTGCCCTTTAACATTGGAGTCTATGGACATCGGATCCGTCAAAACATCGGATCCGATGACGGCTCCGTTGTTGTACACTGAGCATGCTCAGAAGCTGTGCTCAGTATATAACTGGTCTCTCCCTCTTCTCCCCCTCCCCTCCCGGCTCCTCCGTCTCTCCTGTCTATTCTCCTCTCCTCCCTGCTCTCTCCATCCTATCTCCTCGGTCCCCGCTCCTCTCTCCCTCCTATCTCCTCGGTGCCCGCTGTCTCCTCGGTTCCCACCCCTCTCTCCCTCCTGTTTCCTCGGTGCCCGTTCCTCTCTCCCTCCTGTCTCCTCGGTGCCCGCTGTCTCCTCGGTCCCCACTCTGCTTTCCCTCCTGTCAACTCGGTCTCTCCCTCTTCTCCCCTCTCCTCCAGTATAAAAAAAAAATATTCCGTCAGGACTCCTCACCCTCCGCTGGCTCCCGATGTGACGATCTGCAGGTCCGATGGTCCTGCCAGAACCTTGTCACCTGACCAACCGTTCAGCTGAGCGGCCAGTGTATGTGGTCATGTGACAGGTCAGCTGATCAGTCGGTCACGTGTCAAGGTTCTAGCAGTTGTCTTAAGATATGATGATCCAGTGTTTGTACAGTACAGCTTTCAGTAACTTTAGCAGTAGCACCTACTCATGTACACCTCAAACACCAAGCCTATTCCCCTTTCCACCACAACCTCAGGATTTTCTACTCATAATCTTTGCACACAGATTTGGAAAGGCCCAAAAAAAGGTTTTTTGGGAACATACAGATTTGGCTATGACTGTTTTGAGGCCAAAAAAAAGCCTGTTGGGGAACCACAAAGATTTGGAAAGCATTTGTTGTAGTTACAAAAAAAAACGTTATTTGACAACAGAAATTGGTCTATGACTTTTTGAGGCCAAAAAAAGGCTTGGTAGGGGTACCACAAAGAATTGCAAAGCACTTGTTTGAGGCCCCCCAAAAAAAATTATTTGGCAACCAACAGAGATTTGGCGATGACTTCTTTGATGTCAAAAAAGCCTTTTAGGGGAACCACAATGATTTGGAAAGCATTTATTTGAGGCCCAAAAAAAAAGTAATTTGACAACAGACTGGGATTTGGCAATGACCACAAAGATTGCCATAGTAATTGCGTTTCCTGACCAGATCGGGTCAGCTGATCTTGTCACCATAGTAATCAAGTCAGGTGATCAGATCATCTGACCAGATCTAGTCAGGAGACACGATTGCTATGGCAATCACATCAGCTGACCACCCACTTCACTCTATACCAGCTCCGTTCCAGTAAGTGGTGACACGCTGAGGTCACCATTCAAGTAACCAAAGTGTCCGCTAACCATAGTTACCTGAGCTGTCCTCGGATGACCTCAACAGTCACCGCTTACCGGACCAGATCTGGCGGCTCATTCATTCAGTGTTTGGAGGCTGCAGTGACAGGACACTGTGTTCTTCACTGCAGCCTCCAATTAAGAAGATGGCACAGACGATCGTGAATGGGTATGAAGGTTGTAATAAAGATGGCGTCCAGATGTGTGTTTTTATTTCTAATAAAATATTTTCTTTCTGTGTTGTGTCTTATTTACTAATTACTTAAAATTATTAATGGCTGGAACTAACATTGGCCCAACATTAAGAATTTTGGGCTTAATGCCAGCTGACAATACAAAGCTGACATTAATTATTATTATTTATTTATATAGCGCCATTAGGTTCCATGGCGCTTTACATGAGGATGAGGGAGACAAGAACAAGTACACTAAATCTAGGCAATCAGGACGTACAGGTACAGGAGGGGCAGGGACCCTGTCCACGAGGGCTCACAGTCTATGAGGGGTGGGTTAGGATACAGTAGGATGGGGGAATGTCAGGTATGGGGCGTTCGCCTGGGTCTCATGGCAGGTTGTAGGCTTGATGGAACAAGTGAGTCTTCAGGTGACACTTGAAGCTACTCAGGGTAGGAGAGTGTCTGACGTGTTCGGGTAGGGAGTTCCAGAGTAAGGCAGATGCCCAGGAGAAGTCCTGGACTCGGTTGTGCGAAGAGGTGATGAGGGGGGAGCAGAGGAGGAGTTCTTGGGAGGAGCGGAGGTTGCGTGAGGGTAGGTATCGGGAGACCAGGTCGGAGATGTATGGTGGGGCCAGGTTGTGTATGGCTTTGTACGCCATGGTTAGTGTTTTGAATTGGGATCTCTTGGAGACGGGGAGCCAGTGAAGGGCTTGGCAGAGGGGGGAGACAGGGGAGTAGCGGGAGGACATATAGATGAGTTGGGCAGCGGAGTTGAGGATAGACTGGAGAGGTGTGAGGGAGTTAGCCGGGAGGCCATTGAGAAGGAGGTTGCAGTAGTCAAGGCGGGAGATGATAAGAGCATGGATGAGTGTTTTAGCGGTGTCGTGGGTGAGGAAGGAGCGGATCCGTGAAATGTTCTTGAGCTGGAGCCGGAGGGATGTGGTGAGGGCCTCGATGTGGGGTTTGAAGGATAGGGAGGAGTCAAGGATTACCCCGAGGCACTTGGCTTGGGGGACTGGGGAGAGGGCACAGTCGTTGATGCAGATGGATAGGTTGGGAGGTGGGGTGGAATTTCTTGGGGGGAAGACTATGAATTCAGTTTTGTCCATGTTGAGTTTAAGGAAGCGAGCAGAGAAGGATGAGATGGCGGAAAGGCATTGAGGGATTTTCGAGAGTAGGGAGGTAATGTCAGGGCCGGACAGGTAGATTTGGGTGTCGTCGGCGTAGAGGTGGTACTGGAGGCCATGGGACTTGATGAGTTGCCCTAGGCCGAGAGTGTAAATGGAGAAAAGTAGGGGTCCCAGGACCGAACCTTGGGGGACTCCGACAAAAAGGGGGTAGGGTGAGGAGGAGGTGTGGGAGTGGGAGACGCTGAAGGTCCGGTCCGCTAGGTATGAGGAGATCCAGGAGAGGGCAAGGTGGGTGATGCCAAGGGATTCCAGGATCCGGAAAAGAAGGGAGTGGTCAACCGTGTCGAAGGCGGCAGACAGGTCAAGGAGTAGCAGGATGGAGTAGTGGTGTTTGTTCTTGGCGGTCAGTAGGTCGTTGGTGACTTTGGTCAGGGTTGTTTCGGTGGAATGGAGGGGTCGGAAGCCGGACTGTAGGCGGTCGAGGTGGGAGCACGAGGAGAGGTGAGAGGACAGTTCGGAGTGGACGTGTTGTTCAAGTAGCTTAGAGGCGAATGGGAGAAGAGATATGGGGCGATAGTTAGAGACAGAGGTAGGGTTAACCCATATTACCCAGTTTACCACTGCTAGACAGCAACTAGAAGAGCTGGGTAAAGCGTCAGAAATTGGCGCTTCTTATGAATGCACCAATTTCTGAGTCCAATAATGATGGGCCCTCACCACGCTGAAACTACCAACCTCCAGCTTCCTAGTTTTACCTTGACTGGCAACTAAAAATAGGGCAGAGCCCTGTGCATTTTTTTTTGCCAGCCAAGGTAAAGATAAGCAGCTGATGGTGGCAGCTTTATCTGTGCCGAGATGGAAAAATACAGCGAAGCGTTTCACATTTTTTTCCATTATTTATTTTCTTTACAGACTACGATGCGAGGTTGGTTGCCATACACTAATGTGTATGACAATCAAGCACAGACACAAACCAGATTGTGGAAATGCAGTCTGATTGCAACAGCCAATCACAGACGCTCTCACACATCATGAGCGTCTCTGATTGGGCATTGCCAGTCAGTGAAGTAATTATGCAGAATGTTTAATAGGCGGGACCGGACGTCAATGAGCGGGAGACTGTGAGTGGACCCAGAAAAAGCAAGCAGTGGGAGACTGGTAAAATTAATCTCTGTGTGTGTCTGTGTCTGTCTGTGTGTAGAATAACATAGAACAGAACTAATATTGCAATTGCACTAATGCTTCAGTCCTAGTTAAGCTACACACATATTTCAACAATTACCAAACAAATCCCGAATTTCCAACTTTTCAGGAAAATGTTTGGGTTCGAGGGACCAAGCAAACATTGCCAAATTCAGTCCAGATTTGAAATTGGTGAACATGTTTGGAAAAAGTTTGCTCATCCCTAATCCCGAACCAAACAGCCGGATACATACCGCATTTGAAATTGGCAAATGATGTGGCCAAGGATAGGGGTACTTGTACACCAGGGCTGATGGCTTTGTGGATGGGAAATCACGGGTGGTCATGAACCCGGTTCCGTGCCCTGGTTATCATTTGAGTTAGATGGTGGAGGAGAAGGGAGTATTTACAGGGGATCGTGACGCCACCTGTAGTTCCCGGTAAAATGGTACCGACGCTGCAAACCGGCCGCTGAGGTGATGGTGGGTGCAGCAGAGAGAAGTCCAGCTCTCTACAGGTGGAGATATTACCTCAGGGCAGCGGTGAAGGAAGATGTGAATGGTGAGGGGGATGAGGGGAGTAGTTGGTGTCGCAGTTCTTACCCCTCTGCTTAGCTGCTGTTGGTGCTGAGCCCTCCGGGCACCGGCGGGAAGGATAACGGAAACCAGTTCAAGGTTAACTCCACTTTACTAGGTACCCGTTGATGGCAAAACGAGACATGGTACTGTTTGGTTTACAGGGTGAATGTTGCCAGCTCAGGGTTCCCCTTATGGAGTCTCTAGATGTTTGCGTTCTGTGTCTTTCAGGGTTTCCTTTCCTCTTCCTAGTTTCACCACCCTCGCAGAGCTCCCCTGCCAGTCCCCTGATCTCTCACACTGGAGCACGGTTCTCCTTTACCGGTTCAGACGGGGCCGGTTACTTCTCCCGCCATCAGTACTCGGGCCATTACTCCTGTGGTCTAGGATCTATCTGTGGTCCTGAGGGGAGAGGTACCTTGTGGCGCTGTCAGCAACCCGGTTTCTAGGGCCTGCAGCTCGTCAGTCTGCAGATAGAGCTAAACTTCTATCCGCCTCAGCCTCCTGCATTGACGGTGTTCCCTCAACGTGACCAGCTGGCTCCAACCTGGCCTGTTGCCTTCTGTCCTGGGCCCCCACTTAAAGATGGGGCTCCCTCCTGTCTGCTGTGCTGTCAGGCCTGTCCTTCCTGACTGCCTTCCCAGCACCGTCTCCACTATCTTCTCTCACTAACTTTCTACTTCTCTCACTCTAGCCTAGGCTCCACCCCCTTTTGGGACCTACTCAATAACCAGTACCCCCTATTCTAAGTGGCCTAGTCCTAAGTGTGTGCAACTACAGACTCCACAGGTTTAACCCTGAACGAGCAACTTACAAAGATATCACATTTTGTTGTCATACTGTAATACCTCCCTGTGGTGCCCAGCCGCAGGGGCGCCACACAAACATATTTAGAGAGACTTTGCCCAACTATAGTCTTAACAGCCGGTCGCCCACTGATCTAAAGGCCTCGTTACATGGCACGAGGTTGGAACGATGTCGGCAACGATCTCGTGGGTGCACGGTCGTTGCAGACATCGTTTTGACATTGTTGGTGAGATGTCACAAGTCTAGATATCGGTGACGACTCACCAACGATGTGAGCAGGTATTGTTCGCACAATCCTGCGAACGATCCCTGTTCATTGCTGTGAGTGGGCGAAGTCGTAAACGTCATGTTATCGGGGTGTCAAACACAACGATATAAGAGGTTGGCTGATAGTTGAGAACATGTTGTTAAACCTGCGATAAGTGATCCAACAATTTATCGTTACAACTTGGCAGAGTCACATGCAACAAGGTTGCAACGATGTGTGGCGCCCCGCAATGAGTGTGTCACAAGAGGGTATTGCCGCCATAAAAGCAGCCGCAATATTCTCTGACTCAGCAATGACCTTGTTAATTTAGAAATCCAACCCTACATGCATCACCTAGAACAGAGGGCCAATCATAGGTCCTGGTGGGTGGAGTGTTAGGGAAGTGTAGTAGAACACACAGTTCTAGAAAAAAAGAATAGTCTAGAACTCAGAGAAGAAGGGTCTAGGACTAGAACTTGGAGAGGAGCGGGGGCTCCGCACCCCGTGCAGGCCCCCGGGCCGTCACCGGTCGGGTGTCAGCACCTGAGGCCTTACTAACCGGGATTGGGCATTATTCACACGGGTTCCCAAAAGACTCCCGTGCCCACAACCACAGCCAGTTCACTGGTACCAAAGCTGGCAGCAGTTCACCTCTGCTACGCGAACCAGAAGCGTGGAGGAGCAGCTTCAAAGGAGCACCCCACCACCAGCCAACTTCCAGTCGTCTAACCAGCGGAGTACCCACTGAGGGATCCAAGGCCCCCCAAAACATCCAGAACGTACATCATGGATAGGGCATTGAAGCAGCCTCCCCGTACCCGACCTGGTATTCCTGGGCGACACTGGCAACCAATTAGTTAGAATGGAGGAACACTGCGGATTTCTAAGGGACACCATCACTGCTGAGTCCACCCGGTCTACTACCCAACCACTGTATGCCATGTATTGCCTGCCCTTACCATAGACGGCAGCCCCGACTTCTGGCTAGAGGCTCTACAAGACCTCCGGGTGCGACTAATTGAGACTGTGGAGTGGACGATTCGCAGCTGGAGTGCGACCCTAGGCAGAAGACTACACCATGCGATGCAGCAGAGCCGACCGGGTACAGCTTCTCCAAGCCCAGACGACATCGCCAGCTTCTCAACCGCCTCACCGTCGCCCACCACCTGTCCTGCTTCGTCACCGGAGCCCATAGACTGTGTCATTCCAGTGAGAGTTACCCCTCGACCCGTTCCAGCGGTTGAACCCGCAGCTGACCTTGTTCCAGAGCCGGAGCTTCCAATACGCTCCCACGAAGAAGATGACATCTACCTGGTTCCACCTGTGGAACCCGCGACTAGTTTCAACAATGCCGAGACTGTCGCCTGTTTCTCCTTTGAACCGGAGGCCTCCTCTGCAACTACAGAGGCCTACCTGGTGACCGGGATCAAAACACCACTTCCCGCTGCTACAGAAGAAGAGGCAGGCAGCCTGGAAGTCCTGAACAACGACCCCGAGGAGAACTTTGCAGCACAGCCACCCACCGACCCAGAGGATTTCATCCCATCGTCTTCGTCAGCCGAGCAGCCCGACGTAGTCATCGAAGGAGAGGTCGAGGAGGATGACGACGAGATCTACAGCCCAGCTGAGGACCTCTACACCGGGTTCGCCTGGGGAGACACAAAGAATCCCTCTGCCGGGCGATCAGCTCGGGTGCACTGGTCGGGTGCCGCCGCAACCACATCTTCTCCGGTTCCGTTGAACCGGGCTCCACTACAGACTGCCCACCAAACTCAAGCGGTTCAACAACCAGCACGCCGTAGTGACTTTATCCACACGCCGCACCACTCCGACGAAGAGGTACGTCGTATCCGGAGAGAGGAGTGGCACACTCGACTGCAAGCCAACATGCAGGCTCGCGCCGAGGCCCACCGCCAATCTCCATTGCCTGAACAATTCCGTAAAACCGGACGGGTAAGCACCTTCAACTTATCCACCGGGTGGGGATTCGTAAGGGAGGAGGGTGTGAGTACCGAAGTATTTGTGGGGCGTCGTGATGTGGAATCGCACCTACCGCGAGGGCATCCTAACCGAGACTTGTATAGAGGGGACATAGTAACCTATGAGCGATATGTATGCTGTGACGGGTGGTTCGCCATACGAGTCCGGAACACTGCCCTCCATAAGTGACTTTCGTTGTTTGAACTTTTCTGCTAAAGAGACTTCTTCCTGTTTGCGCAATAACACCGCGACTTGGCGGCTACAGCCTGAACTTTTATTCTAAGGACAGCCGACCGCCCGCCGGATCTGCGCAATGTGTTCACCTGTTTATTTACCTTTTTCACTTTTATGCATACAATGACCTGTCATTAATAAAAGTGTATTACCTGTTATAAAATATAAAAACCTCTGTAATGTGGGTAGTGTGACGCTTGGGGACAAGCGTATTCAACCAAGGGGGAGTGTGGCGCCCCGCAATGAGTGCGTCACAAGAGGGTATTGCCGCCATAAAAGCAGCCGCAATATTCTCTGACTCAGCAATGACCTGGTTAATTTAGAAATCCAACCCTACATGCATCACCTAGAACAGAGAGCCAATCATAGGTCCTGGTGGGTGGAGTGTTAGGGAAGTGTAGTAGAACACACAGTAGTCTAGAAAAAAAGAATAGTCTAGAACTCGGAGAAGAAGGGTCTAGGACTAGAACTTGGAGAGGAGTGGGGGCTCCGCACCCCGTGCAGCCCCCGGGCCGTCACCGGTCGGGTGTCAGCACCTGAGGCCTTACTAACCGGGATTGGGCATTATTCACACGGGTTCCCAAAAGACTCCCGTGCCCACAACCACAGCCGGTTCACTGGTACCAAAGCTGGCAGCAGTTCACCTCTGCTACGCGAACCAGAAGCGTGGAGGAGCAGCTTCAAAGAAGCACCCCACCACCAGCCAACTTCCAGTCGTCTAACCAGCGGTGTACCCACTGAGGGATCTAAGGCCCCCCAAAACATCCAGAACGTACATCATGGATAGGGCATTGAAGCAGCCTCCCCGTACCCGACCTGGTATTCCTGGGCGACACTGGCAACCAATTAGTTAGAATGGAGGAACACTGCGGATTTCTAAGGGACACCATCACTGCTGAGTCCACCCGGTCTACTACCCAACCACTGTATGCCATGTATTGCCTGCTGGTTACAGTAAAGACCCGTTGCAGAGACTTTCTGTGTCCGTGCTTCCTTATGAACTGTCCGTCCGCACTACAAGGCTGCCGCACAACATCTTAAGCAGCTCCAGCCTCCGGGGATCACCGCTCAGCCTGTGGGGAGCGTAACATCTTGCTGCTGTCCATCCCCCGGAGGTTCCGCAGCGTCGGTAGTCCTTACCGAATCTACTCATAGGTGGCGTCACGAATAAATTAAAACCCCTTTAATCTGTTCCACCAAGACGTCTTCACTTTTGATCTGCACTACACCGGGCCCCACTACCGGCAGGCGCGGTCCACCCGTGACAAGGAGGAAGGAAGCATCGCCTGTCTAAACCGGAGTCCCGGCCACGGTGAGTCAGATGTCGCTGGAATGCCTCCAAACCCGTGACGTATCAGCGATGTCGTTGACGATGTTGTGCCATGTAATGGGGCCTTAAGATTGATGATCATAAGGAATTAGTGGCAGAGCAAACTTGGTGAGAACTACTGCACCTCTAGTTCTTTCACTAAGCAATCAATAACATAAAAATCAGAGCTGTCTGTTTAAACTCTGCATTCATTGCATCTTATAAATGTGAACATTTGGTTTCTGCATAATGGTTTCTATGAACTTCTATCTGCAGACTGAAAAAGCACTTGAAGCTTTATCCTCTTTATCTGCACCAAAAGATTACCCGTAACAGTGATCTATTACTACCTGTTATATCAAGTATAAATAGAGCAGTATTATAGGTTATCTTTTGTTGTAGAAATGATGGGAAAGCATAAACCATTTACTTAATGGCTGGTCCATGGTGGCTATTCTTTTTTATATTGATGCACTTTTTAAAAATATAAAAACATTTATACTGCACAGAACCAAACAATAATGTTCACGAAATCCAAGGGTAAATGTTGAGAAGAGATCTGTCATGACAATAGACCACTTTAAGTAACAGCATCTATAAGATGCAAACATCTTAACATCAGCTAAATGACACATCAAACCCTATTTAATATTGTGTAACTTGTCGTAGAGGCTGAGCACGCAACTTCACTTAACCTGAGGGGAACTAAACTTCCACAAAAGGAAACTTCTTGCATGCAAATTTCTGCTGACTTCAATATTATCCGAGCACGTTTATATCTCCCTCTAGTGGTGACTGCATGCAGCTAAGGTTATATAATCCTATCAATGGTAATTACTATCAATATTTTTTTTTCAAAAAAAATAAAAACGCTAAAAAAAATTGCACTATCTAACACCAACTTTTAATTATTGAAGAATACAGAAGCTCTTGTGTATAACTTGCATTAATCTGTTTTAGTTGACGCTATTTATGTGCCATCTGGATTGAGCGTCATCATTTTGTAATGATCTACTTGTATATATACAAAGATGTCCATAAAGATCGTTCAGCCAGTTATTATCTCTCATGACCCATACATGCATGTGAATATGCAGATCGTCCAAGTATGCATATATTTTCAATGGTGGGGGTGGAGTAAAATAACACCCCTATACATCTAGTGGTGGCTTAGGCTGGCTTCACACCACGGTGTGATCCGGTCCGGGGCTGTCCGGTATAAACCAGACAGCCCCGGACCGGTTTTTGGCCCCATAGTAGCCTATGGGGCCGGATGGAGCCAGATGGCAGCTCTCTGCCATCCGGTTTCATCACTGCGGTGGAATCCGGGAGAATACGGATTATACTCTCCGGACATAAAACTGTTGCTTGCAACATTTTTGTGTCCGGGGAGAAAAATATCCCCAATTTGCCGGATCCTGGATTCACCCGGATTCTTCCGGATCCTCCCGGATGCGGGGCAATCCGGCGCTCGGGAGGATCCGAGAACCGGACACTGGCGGCTGCACGCCGCTGTTCTTTCAGGACTGTGGCTAGCTCCCTGCCAGCCGCAGTCCTTAATCATTAGCAGCTGCAGCTGCATCCGGCTGCACACAGGACCGGAGGGCACATTTGGCCCTCGGGTTCTGTGTGCTGATCCGGTCCGGGGCTGTCAGGTTCATGTCTGACAGCCCTGGAGCGGATCACGCCGTGGTGTGAAGCCAGCCTTAGAGAGTACCTGTCACAAGGTCAAAAGTGACAAATGTTTGCTTACATTTAATTTCCGCCTCTCAGAGTATTCTGTTGTTTTTTTGTCTTTTTAAAATCCGCCATACAGTTCCAGAGATACAGACCATTTAAGTAGTGTTTCTTTTGAGAGCTTTGATTAGGAGAACTTATCTTGGAGCTGCCAATAGGGAGGGGGGGGCTCTTGATTTTGGAAAATTTATGACATAGAATCATAGAAAGGTAGAGTTGTAAGGGACCTCCTGGGTCATCTGGTCCAAACCCCTGCTCAAAACAGGATTCACTAAATCATCCCAGACAGATGTCTGTCCAGCCTCTGTTTGATGACTTACATTGAAGGAGGACTCCCCACCCCTCATGGAAGCCTGTTCCAATCGTTGATCACCCTGATTGTCAAAAAGTTTTTTCTAATATCTAATCTGTGCCTCCTCCCAATCAGTTTCATCCCATTGCTTCTAATCTTTCCTTGTTAAAATAAGAATAAAGCTGATCCCTCTACAGTGTGACAGCCCTTGAGATATTTGTGGGCAGCTTTTAAGTCTCCTCTCAGTCTTCTTTTTGGCAAGTTAAACATTCCTAAATACTGTAACTGTTCCTCATAGGACAGTGTTTGCACGCCAGTCACCATTCTGACTGCTCTTCTCTGAACTTACTTCAATTTGTTGATGTCTTTTTTAAAACGTGGTGCCCAGAAATGGACACAGTATTCCATATGAGGTCTGACCAAAGAGGAGTGGAGGATGATAATAGCTTCATGTGATCTACGCTCTATGCTTCTGTTAATACAGAATTGTGTATTCAGCAGTTTGTCAGAAGGTGAAAGTGAGGGGAAGGAAAGGGAGCAGATAACTACTGTATAGAAATCAATGGTCTGGAGATTGCCAACTTTGATTTTAGGAGTTACCTCTTCAAACTGGAATATAGCTACTGTGCATATTGTACCAGGCTATGTTGTTGAGCTTCTTGGTAATTAGCTGTATACTATGAGATCAAAGTTCGCACAGTAGCAGAATGACAGCAGATAGAATAAACAAGTCAAATGAAAACCTGCTTATTTTCAAGTTGTCTAACGATACCTTTTTAATAACATGAGAAACCCTTCTAATATTGACAGGAACAAAAGAACTAGGTGTAATACCAATCATGCTCAATCCTTCATCTCAATACACATTAGATGGTCAGTGGGTCAGCCAGGTGTAGAGTTCAGGAACGTAAAGGAACCGTCACGCGCCGCCATATCGCCGGCGAGAACGCTGGCAATTCCCAAATTCAGCGATGTGGAAACCACATCGCATGTGCGTAGTGGCGTGTGACTGGGCGATTCTACGTCAAGAAATCGCTGGTGGAGCATTGCCTGATTACCCTGCACTGCAGTGAAATCAGGCAATATCCACAAGGCGATTTCAGCGGATCACATTGTGTGACAGGGCGATAGCGACGTACACAGCGATCCTAAAAATAAATCCCGTAGGCGTGCTTGGATGCTCTTTTTTTTTGCGCCGCATCTGCGGCGATTGGTGGGTGATACTGCGTTCCGATTGGCTGGCCGTGTCTGAGGCGCCTTATTTGATGACCCTGTGCGTTCACGCAAGCCTGACTAATGGGAACGCAGTTCCATCCACCAATCGCAGTGATAGGGACGCCGTGAAACACACTCTAGCACGCCCCTATCAAAACAGTATGCCCACATCTCTGCTACGATTGTGGCATGTGACGCGACTATGTGTGAAGGGAAGATTGCTTCCGCTCTTCTACAAGCGATTTCCGGAACGCAGGATCGCTGAAGATTGCACCCAAGATTTCTACGTGTGACAGCTCCACAGGTGTCAGAAAAAAGTGCCCGAAACTTGCGCACTCACGTCAAATTGCCAGCGATATGGAAGCCATATGGCGGCGTGTGACTGTACCTTAAGAGTGATAAGGAGATGGTAATAGATAAAGAAGGAACGTGAGAAGTGTCATGTCACATGACAAGGACATCTCTTATGAAGGTAAAATTATAGCTAAAATCAGTGTCTACCCCTTGTCAGAATGTTTGCATGCAAAGCAGCACAATGTTCTGATGTCAGGCTCCTATACAGAAACTACTGGCAGTTCAAAGAGCTGAATAAGAACTGTAAATTACTGCGGATTTTATTTGCATTGAAACTCACTCTCATGGCTCATACACACAAACATTTTATGAAATTGTATAACTTCAACTTGTTCAAATTCTTTACACGGCTCTTTCATGGGTGCTGTGATGCAGTTCATCGAGGTCACCTGAGTGCACAGCTGACGCGGCTCAGCTGTGCACTGGGACAACCTTTCTCATGGCACCCGGGTGTCAAAGTGAGCCTGCTAGTCTCTGTGAACAGATGTGCGCCTGCTCAAAGTGATGTAGCAGAGCTGAACATGTTCGCCGAGGGAAAGACCTGCGGATTATCGTCGGAGGGTTTGTTTTGGGTTATTAAAGATGGGAACCAGGGATGTCTTTTGTGTTTTATTGCAATTAAAATATTTTTTCTCTGTGTTGTGTTTATTTTAATGTTTACTAGAGATTCATAGTGGGCGGGTCTAACATTGGCCCGACATTATGAATCTCAGGCTTAGTGTCAGCTGCCAATACAAAGCTGACATTGCCTCTTTATTACCCAGCGTGCACCACCATCAGGGCATCTGGAAGAGCTGGGCAAAGCGCTTGAAAATGGGCCTACAAAAGAATGCTCCATTTCAGGGGTAGCTGCAGGCTGCGATTTTCAGCGTGGCGGGCCCAGAATGCTTGGGCCTCACCACGCTGAAAGTCCCAGACCCCAACTGTCTGTGTTTTACCTTGGCTGGCAATCAAAAATAGAGCGACACCCACGCATTTTTTTAATTACTTATTTAAATAATTAAAAAAAAAAGGATGGACTTCCCTGTATTTTGTTTGCCAGCCAAAGTAAAGCCAGACAGCTTTGGGAGGCAGCCCATAGCTGTGTTTTATCTGCGCTGACAATAAAAAATACAGCAAAGCGCTACATCATTCTTTTCCATTATTTACTTATTTTTACAGTACTATGATGTTAGTCAATGGGTGAGGGACCCAACAGCCAATCACAGATGCTGTCACAGAGAATGGGTGTCTGTGATTGGCTGTTGGAGTAAACTGAAAACAGCTAATACATTCTAGCATCTAGAATGTATGGGCAGTTTGCAGGTTACTCCAACAGCCAACAACAGACTCCCACTCTCGGTGACTGCATCTGTGATTGGCTGTTGAGCCCCTCAGCAGTGAATACCCAGGAAGTTAATTAAAAGTCCAGATGTACAAGCAGGAGTACGCTGGTAAGTATAATGCTGCCATTTAATAACTATTTTGTTTTTACAGCTCCCCCACGCAAGAACAGAGTCCAAACTGTAATACAGACTTACCAGGCAAGTATGCATTTGGGGTCTGTGCTCGAACACTAGGTGTTCAATACGAACCCTGAACTTCAGAGTTCAGGTTCGCCATCACTAACCACCAGAAATGTGAATGTTATAAATGAGTATACAGTGGCATAAAAAAGTTTGGGTACCCCTGGTCAAAAATACTCTTATTGTGAGTGTGATGGCATGGACTCTTTCAATGTATAGCATGGGTTAAGTTTCTTAACATTAGCCAGACTATAGAAACATTTGCTGTTATCTCATGTTTGCTGGGACATTGTTTCTATGGAGTCCCTCTATTGTTCAAAGGTTTGTGGTTTACTCATGTAATTATCTCATCCTTTTGTCAGAGAAGGTCATGACACAAGGAGAAATTAACTATGCGAGCCTTCAATTGTATTACTATGTGGATTGCTAGATTCTATGTAAACTATCTGTCTCTTCCTCTCCTCTGCCAGAAATGCAATACTACTAGAGATATTATGTATGCTGCTTGAAATCTAGCCTATGAGAGCACAGTCTTAGTAAACCAATCTTGAAGTTCCCAATGCTCTGAATTGAGTGCTCAGGGTATATAAGAAGGATTGTTCATTTGACCAGGTAGTCAAGCTACATGATACCAATACCAATCTAGGATCTGCGGATCCAATTGGCAGGCAATAACCCGAGGCCTAGTCACTTCGGTGCCAACCAAGGGGATCAGAACCTGGATTATATTACTACATGGACTTCAGCATCGAATGCTAGGATTCGGATAGAATATGAAACACTACATAAGGAAGAAACCCAGGTTGGGATGATCCGGTCACCTGGCTACATACTTTGCTGTGCTTGGTCAGCTTCCTAAATCTGGCGTTATTCCTTTCACAGTGGGTGCCCGCCAAAAGTGGGGTGCTGCTGGATTGGAGTAAGTAGCTCTGGAAGTCCTGAGGCACTAATATTCTAATCCCTGGTGTGCCAGCAGAGGGTGAGACTCTGTTGCCTGTTATAATCTGTGTTTTGTTTGGTTATGTGTTATAGGCCATTAACTGTTTGGGATCCAATAAAACCTTAATATTGTGGTTCCCTCACCCTGTGTTGTCTGAGTAGTGTTCCACCCACAGTAAAGGAGATTGGGTGTACAGTTGGGATGAGCCCTTGTCCTTGCCATCTTTCTAAAGGCGGCCGGGCCAGTGGATGAAAGCACCCACTGACCCTGCATCTCCACAATTGTAGTGGGATACTACTCAGCCTGATTTATCCAGGGGAGCTGCAGGGGACTGGTATTCGTGGACACCGTCCAGGGGCTCAACAAACAGGGAGGCATATAAGCATACTCAGCAGGCCATAGGTTAGACATACAGGTTTCGGACGCTGCCATGTCCAACCCCACCAGCTCAGCCATGATACAAGGATAGAAGTGGTAGTACAGCAGCTATAAGAAACTGCAACTACAGATGGTATGTCAGTTTCAACAAATCAAATTCAAGGACACTGACACCCGGTCGGATTTGATCCAGAAATTGGTCCATTGGCATGCCCAGAAGGATGCGGAGAATATTGAGGACCCTGCAGAGATTGACCCAAAGGATTTAAACTGTGTGCCACATCATGGATCTAGGAGTAAACAGCTGAAAAGAAGAAGGGGTGCACAAAAGTGTGCATTTGTCGGCAGAAAGTGTTTAAATAAGTGGTGGATTGGCTCACCTGTATGGGTTGTGAGACGTCACAACCACCTTTTGCGCCTGTGACAATTTAAGATGTCAAGCTTTTTTCGCGGTCTGCAGCAGTCCTCTTTCCAGTAGTTGTCCAGGAAAACAGATATAAGAACAGGGACAATAATAGGGTTATTTGAATTCATATAGTGGTATTTATTTCTATGCATTTAGGGGTAAACCCCTTTCTCAGGACTACCACAATAATGGGATTTACCTCGATGTTTACCCCGAAACGCGTAGAAATAAATACCACCATAGGAATTCAAATAACTCTTGATTCTTGGATATTTTTGGAGCGGGAGCGCGACCACAAGTCCCTATAATTATATCTGTTTTCCTGGACATCATGGATCCAGTGAGAGTGTGGAATCAACCTGGTCCTAAGCAGTCCGAGTCAAGGAATTTTTGGCTGCATTGGGGCCCAAAGCCTCAAGAGAAGAGAGGGCTTGGGTTTTGGAATATGTTTTGGGAATTTCATCTGACCAATTTCTAGCACCTAACACCAGCCACTTGAGTAGGATTAATCTGCTACCCAGCAGAAGCCCCACCAGGACAATGGTATACAAACAGGGCCAGTGACTTGCCCAATCCACGGCGCTGTTGTACACGTAGACACTTTGGACATAGGGATAAAGATTGTCTCCAAAGCTGGTGCCTCATGCCTGGAGTCAATTTGCCAGCACAGCCAGCCCAGGTCAGTGACATACAAGCCCCAGGACTACAAGAAATTGATGCTGTCAACACCCTAGTAAGCCCAGCTATTGTTTCCCCACACCATTCACCATGTTTCCAATTATCCATCTCTCTGGCTGAGGATCAGTGCTCGGACATCCATCTAGCATGTGTGCAGCTGGACGAGACGACCGACCAGGAAGAGGGCAAGGTGGAATTTGAGGACAATGTTCCCACACCTGTTATTGTGAAGACTGAGCAGGGAGAGGTTGAGATGGAGTTTATGGACAGCGTCCCTATCCTTGTTGCTTTAGGAACTAACCAGGAAGAGGTTGATGTAGAGCAGGGGTCTCAAACTCGGCTGGGTTGGTGGGCCGCACATAGAAAAATTTTTTTATCGGGGGCCGCATTGCTTGTAGGACTAAGGGTACCGTCACACTAGGTGACATCGCCGGCGACACACGGGAGCGCGCACATTTTTGGCACCCCGTCAGCGTCGTGTGTTTAGACGCGGCGATACCTTCAGTGATGCTTTGGCGATGTTTCAGGCAATGTCGCTATTGGGGTGTCTAGAAACCCCAGCAGGGATCCTGTAACATGGGAGCCCATGGCTCCCATCACCTGTAACATCGCTATTCGCGATGTTACACAGGGCAATGCTTACACATCGCCTGAGAGTGGTTGCCTGGTTTCACAGCAGTGCTGTGAAACCAGGCGACCACTCTGAGCCGATTTTTCGGTGCAAAATCGTCACTTTACGCGAGGCGATGTCACCTGGTGTGACGGTACCCTGACATTTTTAGTAATACCAGATTTTTTGGTCAATGTAGTACCGTCCAAATCCTGATCCCCTTCTTGTAGTAATGTCCGCATCTTGGTCCCTTTCTTGTTGTAATGTCCCCATACTGGTCCCCATCCTGGTCGCCCTCTTGTACTAATATCCCCAACCTGATCCCCTTCTGTAGTAATGTCCCCCGTGCTGGTCCCTTTTTGTAATGATGACCCCCTTACTGGTCCCCTTTTGTAGTTATGTCACCATCCAGTCCCCCATACTGGTCCCCTTTTGTAGTGATGTCCCCATCCTGGCCCCCATAGTGTTGTAATTTCCCCCATGCTGGTCCCCTTTTGTAGTGATGTCCCCATCCTGGCCCCCATAGTGTAGTAATGTCCCCCATGCTGGACCTCTTTTTTAGTGATATCCCCAACCTGGTCTGCCTTCTTTTTACACACTCAGACATATTCACTCACAATCACACCCACTCACACATTAAGTCACCCACACTCACATTAACTCACACTCTCACACTCACGTGGAACAAAAGGGGGGAAAGCACAACCCATGAGCGGTACCTGGTGGTCTAGTGGGGGCGTCAATAACAGATATGGGGGGTTCGCATCTCACCTTTGGAGGTTCTGCAACCCTGCACAACCTCAGCGTATCGCAGTGGATGGCTCCGGACTCCAGCGGTCGGGGTTTCCTCCACGAGCAGCTCCTTCTTCCAGTCAGTTGACACGAGCAGCCGATCACCTGCCCCTGTGACGTTCTTGGCTACGTCACCGCAGGTCCTTTGGATTCTGTTAGCGGTGACTTTGGCTCACAGCTGCTCCTGCTGCAAACCTAGGATGGGGATATGATATTTGTACAGAAGTGTGTGATTATAACAGAAGTGCTAGAGCACAGGAGGCACACGTTTAATTACCTTTAATATACCACAACGTGTTTCCACGGCGGCCCGCCGTCTTCATCAGGTAACTTTACCTGATGAAGAATGCGGACCACCAAGGACTTTTGTTATAATCACACACTTCTGTACAAAATCGCGCACTCTGACACCCTCACGCATTCACACTCACAGGCACCCCACAGGCTCTCTGACACCCACAGGCACTCTGACACCCACAGGCACTCTCAAGACAGGCACTCACACACACAGGCACCCACACACACAGGCACTCACACACACAGGCACTCACACACACAGGCACTCACACACACAGGCATTCACGAACACAGGCAGTCACGAACACAGGCACTCATGCTCACAGACACTCACAGGCACTCACACGCACAGGCGCTCACACGCACAGGCGCTCACAGACACTCACAGGTGCTCACAGGCACTCACACTCACGGGCACTCACAGGCACAGACACTCACACTCACAGGCACTCACACTCACAGGCACTCACACACACAGGCACTCACACACACAGGCACTCACACTCACAGGCACTCACACTCACAGGCACTCACACTCACAGGCACCACACACATCAGCCTCACACACAGGCACTCACACACACAGGCACTCACACACACAGGCATAGGCGCTCACAGGCATAGGCGCTCACAGGCAGTCACAGGCACTCACGCTCACAGGCACTCACAGGCACAGACACTCACAGGCACTCACACTCACAGGCACTCACACTCACAGGCACTCACTGGCACTCACACTTACAGGCACTCACACTCACAGGCACTCACAGGCACAGGCACTCACACTCACAGGCACTCACACTTACAGGCACTCACACTCACAAGCACTCACACTCACAGGCACTCACACTCACAGGCATAGGCGCTCACAGGCACTCACACTCACAGGCACTCACAGTCACAGGCACTCACAGGCACAGGCACTCACACTCACAGGCACTCACACTCACAGGCACTCACACTCACAGGCACTCACAGGCACTCACACTCACAGGCACTCACAGGCACAGGCACTCACAGGCACAGGCACTCACAGGCACAGGCACAGGCACTCACAGGCACAGGCACTCACACTCACAGGCACTCACACTCACAGACACTCACAGGCACTCACTGGCACAGGCACTCACAGGCACAGGCACTCACACTCACAGGCACTCACACTCACAGGCACTCACACTCACACGCACTCACAGGCACAGGCACTCACACTCACAGGCACTCACACTTACAGGCACTCACACCTCACAGGCACAGGCACTCACAGGCACTCACACGCACAGGCACTCACACGCACACTCACAGGCACTCACACTAGCACACACTTTTATTGCACTAACCATGCTGGTCCAGTGCATGGGGACCCTGGAGCTTCCCTGTGCGGCCCCCAGCACTTTGGACCAAGAACCATGCTGGCGGCGGTCCAGTGCATGGTGCCGCCGCTTTCCCCGCTATAACATTACTTGCGGCCGCTTCACTTTCTCTGCCGCTCGCTCTGCAAGTTCAATGCGAGTCACCGTCAGCCAATGAGAGGCCCGCAGGTGACGTCAGCGGCCTCTCATTGGCTGAGGGGCTTGTATTGAGCTTACAGAGCGGCAGAGCGAGCGGCAGAGACAGTGAAGCGGCCGCAAGTAATGTTATAGCGGGGAAAGCGGCGGCACCATGCACTGGACCGCCGCCAGCATGGTTCTTGGTCCAAAGTGCTGGGGGCCGCACAGGGAAGCCCCAGGGGCCGCATGCGGCCCACGGGCCGCGAGTTTGAGACCCCTGATGTAGAGCTTATGGACAGCACCCCCACACCTGCTATTGTAGAGACTGCCAAGGATGAGGTTGATGTGGGATTTGTGGACAGCCTTCCCACACTTGTTGTTTCAGGGGCTAACCTTGAGGAGGTTGAAGTGGGGCTCATGGATGGCCCCTCCACATCTGTTGTTCTGCATGCTGACCCAAAACAAGGACTATCCAGCCAGTTTGTCGCAGCCATCACCCACATCCAAGAAGCCAAGCAGCATCCTGATATGGATCTTGCTACTACACCTTCTGAGGATAACCCATGAGCCTTCAACAGTGAGTAAACCTAACCAGACTGTTGCCATTGACTGGGGGATAATTGCAGCAAAATGTTCATGGTAGCCCAACTCATAAATACCATGTTAGTGCTTGACCACAGTATGTCTGTCCAACCTGGGGGAAGTAATCTGGGGAAGGTGTATAGGTGGAAGCCTTGATTGCTGACCTCACCATTAAAAAAGACAATGCCGCCAAGAGTAGAAGGATGATCAGAGACTAATCACATCTGGCTGCCCCGTCTGGCTAATTTAAAAAGGGGAAGGAATGTGGCGATAATAAAGATTGTTTATATGACCAGGTAGTCAAGCTACATGATACCAATAGGAAATGCAAAAGACTCCAACACTTGAACTCAATCTTCATAAATCCAAATTTATTTGTGCAAATTAAAACATGAAGACATGATCGAAAAGGTGAACGTGCATTTCCTATTGGGAGGACTACAGACGGCCTGCTCCGAGCACTATCCAGCACGAAGGTGAATCCAGTGCAGCACCATCCCTCCCCCTTTCCCTGCTCTTACATGATACAAATACCAATCTAGAATCTGCGGATCCGATTAGCATGCCATAACCCGTGGCCTAGGCACTTCAGTGCAGACCAATGGAATTAGAACCTGGATTATATTACTATATGGACTTCAGCATCGAATGCTAGGATTCGGCGGGGATATCAAAGACTACATAAGGAGGAAATCCAGCTTGGGACAATTCGGTCACCTGACTACAGACTTTGCTGTGCTCGCTCAGATTCCTAAATCTGGCGTTATTCCTTTCACGGTGGGTGCCTGCCGAAAGCGGGGTGCTGCTGGATTGGAGTAAATAGACCTGGAAGTCCTGAGGCACTGATATTCTAATCCCTGGTGAGGGTGAGACTTTGTTGCTTGTTAGATTCTGTGTTTGGCTGGTTATGTGTTATATGCCGTTAACTGTTTGGGATCCAATAAAGCCTTAATCTTGTGGTTCCCTCACCCTGTGTTGTCTTAGTAGTGTTCCACCCACGGTTAAGGAGATTGGGCGTTCAGTTGCGATGAGCCCTGGTCCTTGCTGTTTTTCTAAAGGTGGCCGGGCCAGCGGACGAGAGCACCCACTGACCCCGCGTCTCCACAGTGAGCAGTTAAGAAAGCTGAAGATGAAGTGATCTCTAAAAGGCATGAAGTGACACATTTACTTTGTATTATAGGAAAAAAATATTTTCATTTGTAAGATTTTAAAAATTACAAAATGCAAAAGTTTGGGCACCCTTGGATATTTGTGTGCTCACTAAAGTTTGACAAAGGTTTCAGACCTTAATTAGCCTGTTAGGGTTATGGATGGTTCAACAACACAGCTGTTCAACAACATCGATCTTTAAGGTTGCATAAATATTACTTAAAAACAACATCAGACTACTTGCTTTGAAGCAGGTTACAAGATCTTGTTGGGCATTCAAAAATTATAGAAAGTTGTGTTATTGACAGAACTGACACAGGCCACATTGTTACAGCCTGTACTCCTTTAAGTAGGCCTCTAGTAAAGGTGAGCAAACTGAACTGAAATAATCGCTTAAAATCATATGGATACCCACTTATGCCTATTTAAATTTGCAAACGTATTCAGAGAAAGTGGGGAAGGAGCAAGAAAAATCACTAAAGTAGAAATTAAAGTAGGAGAGAAAACATCCTGCATTGCACACATACCTCAAGGTCATCAGAAGACGCTCTTCTGCAGAAATACATCTCCATGTGTTGGTATTCTGGAGGTAATTCCAGGTCTTAACTCCTCCAACAAAAAGTAAAATGTTTGGACGCTCATGCTTCAGTATAAAACTTGTCCCGATGTTTCTCAGAGCTCCCCATACAGCCTCTGAAAGTGGTCTCTTTTGGTGCGTTCACTAGTTGTTGAACCCACAGTCTACGGCACCTCATCGGATCCACAGTTACTTGGTAATGTTCACCATACTGCTTAGATAGCACCCAGTGGAGTAGAACACCTTCAGTCCAGTTGAACGCTAAATATAAAGACATGTATATACACACAAGTAATGCAACCAAAAGAAAAACCATGTAGGGGATATCTTAACAATATTATGGATGTGCACCCAATATGGAGTGTGCTCCCCTGTGGAGTGTGCTTTTATAGAGATAGAAATCTAAGTAGATATTAAGTTAATAATAATTTTAAATGCAAACAATGTTCAAAATCGCATTGCATACAGATGCCATATGGATGCCACAAATAACACTAGTACTACACATGTAAGACTATACTGATTTCACTCCTGCTCTCCTAATGAAAATCAACCTGATTTTTATATGCTTGTGTGACCCTGGCCAAAGGCTACTTACAGCAGGCATAGAGATTCAGCCAGGCAAAAAATTCCAAATGCACTAGATTTTTGTAAAGTTAAAATAATGCTATATTTAAGAAATATTGGCCATTATTTCATATTTCCTTCATGCTATATCATGATGCTTAACAGGGTGACTGGTGTCACTTGCTTCCATATAAGACAGAAGTGCTTATGACGTTGCATCTTCACATACCTGCCAGAATGAATACCCAATCGGCATCTACTCTGCATGCTTTTTATTGGGACACCTACTAATGCAATAGTAAGTAGTAATTGATAAATCCTTTATTATTTATTGTGACATATTTACATAAAAACAATGGCACATATATTAACATTTGTATTGGTTAAAAGCTTTAGCTGTACTTCTTTCGACACATAATATATTAATTAATATTTCTATTGTCTATAAGCTTTGAATGGAGCACTTTTAGTATATTTTTTTAGTGTTTTACATTTTTAGGATAATTTATTTGGGGGTTTTTGTTGTCAACTTTTATATGCTTAGAACTTGGGTACCTTTTTACTTTTCCAATTTCTCAAACTTTCCCTATTGGATATTCTCACACAGTCGAAATTGATACCTTGGTTTCACCTTTTGTGGCCAAAGTTAGAAATCTCTCAATTTATATTTTATTTACAGAATAATATACAAAATTATCCAATATTGTAGATAAAAAAGCTGCTGCAACCATGTAAAGGGTTGCACAGACTGTCTTCTCAGCTGTGCCTCACCAACTATCGAGCACCTAACTGGTGAAGCAGTTTGAGGAGCACCAAACTACACTTTTTATACTTCTTAAATTCTTGCAACTAGTACCCACCTTCGTTGGTGATATATCTGATAAACTGGCAACACCAACCCTATCCCTTAAATGTGTTAGGGGTGCTTCTAGCATTGTTGCAATGTGGCTTTACTCACCACTGGTGATATGTACAGCTTGGTCAGTGTTAACATATCGAAAATGGTAACAATGTATATATCTATAGTAAGCGGAGAAAATGTTGGAGATATTATTTTACTATAGGGTTGTCATGTAAATAACTTATTAGGATAAAAAATGAACATAAACAAAGTTCTCTTTGTGTAAATCCCTAATATGTTCTGAAATTGCCGTCCAAACAATAGCTTCACTTTGTTATCCAAGCAATCTGTAAGATGATGTAAATCTGTGAATTGTAATTCAGAGACACAGCTAGCAAAGTGAATGACTTTGAATATTACGAAGAACAAAACTATACTCTTCTTTTACATGGTAAGCTAATAGGACACAATATAAAATGTAGGTGTAGCTGGATTTGACTTTTAAATAAATCGTAATTGCTTCAATAAGAAATACATTTGTTTCGCAGGATGTCAAAGCCTTTGGTCCAATTTTAGTAACATGCAGGTTATTCTAGAGAAATAGATTTAATAAAAATTTGATATTCCAAAACATGATTTTATAGCATTAGAACGACTATTATGTCAGCTCTGGGCAGGCCTGACCAAACTATGATTTAATAGATGTAAAGGATGGGGAACGTAAGAATTGCCTCACACTGGGCAGCTTCCTATGGTGAATGCATTAGTGCTCCACATTACCTACCCATGTCGTATCAGCAAAGAAACACTTGGTGAAATTTTCTTATTTGTGCTGTAGATTTTCTGATTATAATTCTACCACTCAAGAACATTTTTGGAAACCCTCTTTAGCCAATAATGTGATTATAATGACATATTTTCAGTGTGACCCAACTTTATTCAGAAATGAGCCGCCGTTTTGAACCAGTAAGCCTATTAGTAAACCAATGAATGAACATCCTATACAATATTCTATAGCATCTTTTCTTCTTTTTTTCAATACTGTTGCAATGCAATTTTACATCCGCATATTGCCACGATTGGTGCTACTGGGCAAATTAGACTCGAGATCAAAAGCGAGCTGACCTTTCTGTAATTGGCTGAGTGGCTAACACCCAATCCATCACTGTTTATTTCAATTCTAAGGGGTTTCTTTTATACGGTTGCCCATGCAGACAGTTAACCCATCATTTTAGAAGACAATTTGGACAATTGTGGTTTCAGAATAAGAGCTGTATAGAAAAAGAAAACTCAAAGGCTTGCCACTGAAAAGAACTCAAACCAGCAACTAATGGCGCATTACAGTAACCTCGTCCTGGATATGCTGTACCGTTATCAGGAAAACTGCACGCAGGCTAGTTAGAAAGTAAATAAGCCATTCAAAAGCATAGAAGATAGAGCTGAAAATACTTAGTTGATTTGCTGATTCCAAATTGCTTCCCAATAGCGCTTAATGGTGATCTCCCACTGTGCTCAAATCATTCAGAACCTCTTTCAACTGAGAAAACCTTTGTTAATGTTAGAGTGTGGGGAAGAATACAGCACCATTCTATGTGTGACCTGAATATGTGGAGTCTACAGCTTTGTATGGTCAAAAGGAGTAAGTGTCTTATTAGTTAAAAGCATTCTAAAGAAAGATAAAGGAGACATAGTTGGATTGAGGATGAGTCAAAATATTTCTAGTTATTGCCATTTACAATAGTCTCCAAGTTGCTGCTTCTTCATCCACTGGTTCTTCTCATTCCTTAGTCCCTAAAGGATATATATAATCTTTTGCTTGAATGACCATCGTACCTATAGACCTTAACTCTTTCTCGAGAACCCATACTGTGGATGTTTGGAGCAATCCAATTCGAATAGGTGTATGGTTACATATATTATATACATATATTTTGTGTTAGTGTGTGTATGCATTTATGTACATATATGTACACATACAAAATGAGTCTTAGAGCACTATTATATTTTATTAATGTTCCTCTATATCACTTGGCACCAACTACAGTTACATAGTCTCAATAGGATCGGACCTGGTGTGAGTGGGTCCTTTTTTGCATAATGCTACACAAAGTGTTGCCACCATAAATAGTGGATATAGAAATACATGAAATAGGAACAATACAAAAATTATCAAAGATTTACAGACTATAAGTAACAAAAATGTATTTTGGGGATTTTCTTTTCCCAAAAAAAACTATATATGATCTTTTGGCTTTGGAATATATTCCTTGCACATAGTCAAACAGCTTAGAGTTTTCTTATGCAAACCTGATTGTCACCATGATTATTTTATTTTTGTAACGTTATAATTATTAGCCATCCATTTTACAATAAAGTGAAAATAATGAACCCCTGACATGTATTTCTGAGATATTCAGCACTTTTATTATACCTTCTACCTATGACTATTATTAGATTGTGAAGAGTACTTCTGATTTTAATATGGAATTCGCTATTATTTCATATTTGTAAGAAGGGGTAATGAAGGAGATCAGCGTCACACATCTGACTTACTCTTAAGACTCTACAAGAATATATAGCTTCTATTATACTTTATTTGGCCTTTATTCTAAATCTATTTAGTGGAATAAAAAATACGGTCTATACTGTAAAGTGCATTGCCGACATGGATCATTTTACACATTTCATATAGATCTTTTCCAGAAATGATCTGTAAGAGAGCTTGGATTTACAGCAGCCCTTTTCTTGTTATTCCTAATAACTGATCTTATATTTGTGCAGTAAATGACTGAGAGCAATGTGTAAAAGGCTCAATACCGCAAGTCGACTATTATGTTTCTTTAATTAGATTCAGTGGGAAGAAAATAGTCATTTGACCATTCCTGACAGAATGCCTTTTGAAGTCTATTTCATAAATCTTTCCGTTTTATTCATCATTAAAAATGGTCATTATTTTCAATCTGTTAGTAATATTTTAATGTGGATTTAACAAAAAAAATATATGCTGTGCTCACATGTGGAGCTGCAATTGTAATTTAGCAATCATTTTTATTGTACTCATTATTATACTCTCAGTGACCGCTCTGAACATGTCATATTTATATTGTATAGAGGGCTCTGTGTGCACATAGTGAATAGGCAGAAAAAATAATAATTATTACTAATTAGCAAAAAGAAAATTGTATGTAATAATGAAATTGCAGGCGCTTCTAGGAGGAACAAATGGCTTTAAACCTTTAAAAATAGTTTTTTGGAGTGGGCATATATGACAGAGCAAAATTATAAGTACTTTTATAGATATAATGATATCATCAAAGGGGCCAAGGTTTCCTGGGCATTGACTATAGGGTTTGAATGATGATACATCCAGTTGACGATTGCTTTGTTTCATGTTTGGGGATACTTGGAATATTGGCCTCATTCACACAGAGTGTTTGTGCTCTGTTTTAGTTGATCCGTTCTTGGTGCAGTCTCTGAACCAAATACGGATCCTCTTTTTGTAAAAAAGCATCAAAAGCGTATCATTCACTTGTGTTGCTTTTTTGCTACGTTTTCAGGTGAGACAGACAGACACATACACTTTCTTACCCTCCCCAGTGATCCCATGGTGAGCCCCGGTGATAATTTCCTTCCGGGTTTCGGCAGGACCTTTGGTTAGTACGAGTACTTGCTGAACCTTGGTAACGTGACTCAAAGCCTGAAAGTCACATGGGCAGGTCATGTCAGTACTGTACCCACAGGTCCTGCTGATGCCTGGAAGGAAAACATCACCGGGGCTCGCCGTGGGATCGCCAGAGAGAGTAAGCAATGGAGTATTCGTGGTGTGGATAGCGCAGCAGAAAAATGGAGCAATAATTGATGCTCTTATTTTCTGGATGCGCTTTCTGCACCACTAACACAGCAATCATAAATGCTGATGTCTGCACAGCAAATTGAAAATCCCATTCACTTTGCTGGCAGATGCAGTGACTGATCTGTTTTTTGTGCAATTTTTAAAAACGCAGCACCAAAAAGGGACCAAAAATATCCAGTGTGAACATAGTCTAAGATGCATTTTTAAGGTGTTTCAATAAAAGGTTTTGCAATAAGTAGTGTTAAAACGCAAAGAGATAAGAAAGAAATAAACATTATGTGGTAAGTCTAACATGAGTTACAATGACTATATTAGCATAACATAATGAGGACACATGGAATGCATGTATTGTGCCATATGCATAACCAACAGACAAATTAGGAAATGGAGTTACTATTGAAATAATACCACCTTAGGCCCCTTTCACATCAGCGTTTTACGTTGATCGCAGCAGTTGCGGTGAAAAACCCGCAACTGACCGCGATTACCGCATAACGGCCGCACTTGCGGTTCACTTGCGGCAAGCCCCATACCAATGTCTATGGGGCTTGCGGTAAGTGTGCGGCGGGTGTGGTAAGTGCAGTTTCGGCAGATGCGGCCGCGAAAAAACTGCGGCTGACCACGTTTTTTTCGCGGCCACATCTGCCACAAGTGCCGAAACCTGCAACTACAACCGCACTTGCCGCACCTGCCGCAAGCCCCATAGACATTGCATGGGGCCTGCCGCAGGCGAACCAAGTGCGGCGTTATGCGGTAATCGCGGCAGTTGCGTTTTTTTCACCGCAACTGCCGCGATCAGCGTAAAACCTGATGTGAAAGCAGCCTTACTGAAATCGCAATTATTGCATAACAAAGAGACCGTATAACCTAGAAAAAAAAAATTTATAGGAGTCATAAATACATGAATAAAAACAGGAAAGTGGAAGCAAATAGGAGACAAGAGCATCCAAGAATATGGATATGGTGACTGTATTCTACTTGGAACAAACCACAGCAAAGATTTCAATCTACAATGTATACAAGTTCATTTTCTGCATATTGCCACATTTTAATTACAAACTGTATAGTGGTGGAGCCAATGCAACCCCTCAAAAGAAACAAACCAAGCATAAAATGATTCCAAAAACACAATTCATTCAGGATGAGCTGTCTTGGACCATGATATTACGGATTTTTTTTTTCATCATTGGGTTCCATTACTTTTTTTATTTTTCAATGTTTCTAAATATGGACTTGTTTTTGCAGATTTAGGTAATCATTTTTACTTAATTTCTTTGTTGGTGGAAGGGGAATGAAAAAACATTTATTTTTTTACGGGGAGGGGGTTAATTTTTAGTGCATTCAGTGTATAAATTACTCTGCAGGTGAGTACATTCAGGGTGATACCAAATTTATATAGTTTTACTACTTTTGCATGATAAACACTTAAATAATTTTATTTTTGGGTTACTGTGTTCTAAAAACTGTTGACTGAGCTGTATTGTGGTTGTTTTCAACAGTAACATTTTGGGGTATTTACAATTTTTTCTTGACGTTTTACATTACTTATTTTTTGGAAGACAGGGATGAGTAAGGAAAAAGCAATTTTGGCAAGTTTATTTTTGGTTGAGGTGTAAAGGGATAAAGGTTTATTTTTCTGTGTATCTTTTAACATGATTACTTTTATCTTTTAACACTTAGTTTAATTTTTATTATTTTAGTCTCAATAAGGGACTTAAACCTCTATGAGCTTACAGTCATGGCCAAAAGTATTGACACCCCTGCAATTCTGTCAGATAATACTCAGTTTCTTCCTGAAAATGATTGCAATCACAAATTCTTTGGTATTATTATCTTCATTTAATTTGTCTTCAATGAAAAAACACAAAAGAGAATGAAGCAAAAAGCAAAACATTGATCATTTCACACAAACTCCAAAAATGGGTCAGACAAAAGTATTGGCTCCCTCAGCCTAATACTTGGTTGCACAACCTTTAGCCAAAATAACTGCAATCAACCGCTTCCAGTAACCATCAATGAGTTTTTTACAATGCTCTGCGGGAATTTTAGACCATTCTTCTTTGGCAAACTGCTCCAGGTCCCTGATATTTGAAGGGTGCCTTCTCCAAACTGCCATTTTTAGATCTCTCCACAGGTGTTCTATGGGATTCAGGTCTGGACTCATTGATGGCCACCTTAAAGTCTCCAGTGCTTTCTCTCAAACCATTTTCTAGTGCTTTTTGAAGTGTGTTTTGGGTCATTGTCCTGCTGGAAGACCCATGACCTCTGAGGGAGACCCAGCTTTCTCACACTGGGCCCTACATTATGCTGCAAAATTTGTTGGTGGCCTTCAGATTTCATAATGCCATGCACACGGTCAAGCAGTCCAGTGCCAGAGGCAGCAAAGCAACCCCAAAACATCAGGAAACCTCCGCCATGTTTGACTGTAGGGACCGTGTTCTTTTCTTTGAATGCCTCTTTTTTTCTCCTGTAAACTCTATGTTGATGCCTTTGCCCAAAAAGCTCTACTTTTGTCTAATCTGACCAGAGAACATTCTTCCAAAACGTTTTAGGGCTTTCTCAGGTAAGTTTTGAAACTCCAGCCTGGCTTTTTTATGTCTCGGGGTAAGAAGTGGGGTCTTCCTGGGTCTCCTACCATACAGTCCCTTTTCATTCAGACGCAGACGGATAGTACGGGTTGACACTGTTGTACCCTCGGACTGCAGGGCAGCTTGAACTTGTTTGGATGTTAGTCGAGGTTCTTTATCCACCATCCGCACAATCTTGCGTTGAAATCTCTTGTCAATTTTTCTTTTACATCCATATCTAGGGAGGTTAGCCACAGTGCCATGGGCTTTAAAGGGAACCAACCACCCCAAATGACCCCCCGGACTGTTAATATGTGTCCCTACACCCAGCACACACAATTGGGGCAATCGTTTTTGCTAAAAAAACTGTTTAGTAGAAGCTAAGATATAGCAATATGAACTTTAATAAATCCTGACGACTGGGTGTTACCTCCTGCAGTGTTCCTGTGCCTGTCAGCCTCCTCTCCCCCCCTCCCTTCAGTGAAGCCCTGCCCTTTCAGTTTCTCAGGTTTCAGCCTTTCAACGGATCCTAAACCCACAAACTGACCCCCCCTTATCTTTAGACCTGCCCCTGCACCCCTTCTTATCATTCCTAGCCATCCCTTTTGCAGATAAAATCGCTTTTGTAAAGTAAGAGAAAAGGTTATTACTTTGTCCAGAGTTTCTGTGTAAGCCGCAAATGCCCTGCCTGTCTGCTGTTGCCTGGTAATTATGCACGCCCACCTGCTTCTAAGAGCCTGACCGCGTCATGAAAGGGGCGGGGCTAAATCACGGCATGAAAGGGGCGGGACTAAATCGCGTCATGAAAGGGGGCGGGGCTCCGCATGCCACAATTTAGCCCGCCCTTTCATGATGCGGCCAGGCTCTTAGAAGCAGATGGGCGTGCATAATTACCAGGCAGCAGCAGACAGGCCCGTCCCATCTCGGCTTCCACAGAAAGAGAGAACTCACACAGGTCAAAGTATTATAACTTTTCTCTTACTTTACAAAGGCGATTTTATCTGCAAAAGGGATGGCTAGAAATGATAAGAGGGGGTGCAGGGACAGGTCTAAAGATACGGGGGGTCAGTTTGTGAGTTTAGGATCGTTGAAAGGCTGAAACCTGAGAAACTGAAAGGGCAGGGCTTCACTGAAGGGAGGGGGGGAGAGGAGGCTGACAGGCACAGGAACACTGCACGAGGACAAAGCTAGGTAACACCCAGTCGTCAGGATTTATTAAAGTTCATATTGCTATATCTTAGCTTCTACTAAACAGTTTTTTTAGCAAAAACGATTGCCCCAAATGTGTGTGCTGGGTGTAGGGACACATATTAACAGTCCGGGGGGGTCATTTGGGGTGGTTGGTTCCCTTTAAACTTCTTGATGACACTGCGCACGGTAGACACTAGGAACATTCAGGTCTTTGGAGATGGACTTGAAGCCTTGAGATTGCTCATGCTTCCTCACAATTTGGTTTCTCAAGTCCTCAGACAGTTCTATGGTCTTCTTTCTTTTCTCCATGCTCAATGTGGTACACACAAGGACACAGGACAGCGGTTGAGTCACCTTTAATCCATGTCAACTGGCTGCAAGTGTGATTTAGTTATTGCCAACACCTGTTAGGTGCCACAGGTAAGTTACAGGTGCTGTTAATTACACAAATTAGAGAAGCATCACATGATTTTTCTAAGGGTACCAATACTTTTGTCCACCCCCTTTTTTATGTTTGGTGTGGAATTATATCCAATTTGGCTTTAGGACAATTATTTTTGTGTTTTTTCATTGAAGACAAATTAAATAAAGATAATAATACCAAAGAATTTGTGATTGCAATCATTTTCAGGTAGAAACTGAGTATTAGCTGACAGAATTGCAGGGGTGTCAATACTTTTGTCCATGACTGTATATACATCAGAAGAAGAAAAGAGTAGCACTCAACAGGTTGCTGGTGAACCTCTTTATTTCAGCATGTTTTACACATGAAAACGGAAACAGGGAACATGAGGGAGGAAGGGAACTACTGCCGTTTCACGCTGATCTAGCACTTCAACAGGTTGAGCCTCTCTTCTATTATTGTGATTTAATAAAGGCTTTAAAGGGAACCTGTCACCTGGATCTAAGCCCCTACACTGTCACTACCTGTCCCTGCACCTTCCTAGCTGCTCCCTATCTATCCCTCTCTGAGCTAAATCCGTCCTATAAAACAGCAGAAAAATAACTTATAACTTACAGAAGTCCCTGAGGCTGGGGACTGAAAAGGCGGCCCCAGGCTCCATTCCGCCCCTCCTCGATGCAGCAGCACACGCCCCACTGGGCGGCTTTATTCTTTCTTCATCGCCGCCTCCTCCATTTGGAATCTCTCACCCGCTTTACACCTATCATGTTGTGGTGATGTGACCTCAATGTGTCCCCTGACCGGGACACAGCATATGGGAGATTGTATCTTCTGCTCGGTAGCAGCACACACAGGGTTAGCTGCTGCTGCGGAGCTGATTGCTGATTGAAAGCACTGAGACCCAGGTGTGCGGGTGAATAGGAGATGATATGAGCTGCCCTGGGCTGTGGGGAGGGGGTGGAGTGTGTCAGGACAGCAGCAGGAGCTGCTGTGTAGAGAGCTGTGTGAAGATTTAAGGCCACGTGCACACGTTCAGTATTTGATGAGTGTTTTACCTCAGGATTTGTAGCCAAAACCAGGAGTGGATGATTAAATACAGAAGTGGTGCAGGTGTTTCTATTAGACTTTTCCTCTGATTGCTCTTCTCCTGGTTTTGTCTACAAATCCTAAGGTAAAAAATCTCATCAAATACTCAGCGTGTGCACGTGGCCTAACATAGCCTGTGAGCTCTCTCAGAGTGGACGTTCATGAGGCTAATGAGTGCACGGTGAGGAGAGGAAGGTTGTGTGCTGACCTAACACAGCCTACCCGGGGGAAGGTACAGAGCTTCTATATCAGTTGTTGGGATTGTATGAGGTTGTACTCGGCTGCGCCCCAGAAACTGGAGGTCTGTGAATATCTGAACTGTGCCATTAAACTGTGTGCTGTGTAAGTAAATACCTGAGTCACTGCCTTCTGTCGTGCCGATCCTAACCGCTACCTTACAGTGTAAAGCGGGTGGGAGATTCAAAATGGAGGAGGTGGTGATGAAGAAAGAATAACCCGCCCAGCGGGGCGTGTGCTGCTGCATCGAGGAGGGGCAGAGTGGAGCCTGGGCCCGCCTTTTCAGTCCCCAGCCTCAGGGACGTCTGTAAGTTATAAGTTATTTTTCTGCTGTTATATAGGGCGGATTTAGCTCAGAGAGGGATAGATAGGAAGCAGCTAGGAAGGTGCAGGGACAGGTGATAGTGTAGGGGCTTAGATCCAGGTGACAGGTTCCCTTTAATGAGCTTGATCACTCATATTACATAACTGCAAGGCATCAATGAGTATAAAATATAACGGTCAGAGCTTTCTATATTTTCCACATTTTCGGCGGCAGCTGCAGTTCAAATGACATATATATTTATCATGGAGCACTATGTAACCCTGCTTATAATGGCCATTGAGATTTAAAGGGTTAAAATTTTTTCTAAAACTACAACATCTACTGATCTGGTTTTTAGGCTGTCCTGTATATTGCTATCAAATACAGATAAAGCATGCCGCCATTAGACAGGTTGTAGATTTCATGAGACGGGTTATTTTGAAATGCAAATGGTAGAAGTTGAAATTTATGCTTAATTCACATATTTTCCATCCATGATGCCTTGTGTAAGAAATTTACTAAATATATTATCTATTGATGCAACATTCTGGGTGATTTTATTTGTGTTTGAACAATCTACAGTAATTATTAGAAAATGGGGAACCAACCATGTATAGCACTTGTGATAAAGTGGTTTACTAAAACACTATTTCAATGCATTAAAAGGTAATGTAATTGAAAAGTGTAAACCAGACATGCAAACCAATAGGTTATATCAATCGCTTTTGATTTTTATGATTTAACGAAAAATATTGTGCTTGCAAAAAATATTATGCTTGAAAAATACAGTATATAGCTGGAAATATGGAAATGAGTTACTTGGATCCACAATATTTATAATATACAGTAAAACAAATACCATGGAACATAAAACTCATATAATAATAAAGAAAAGAAAACTAGTTTGGACCCTATGAGAAAAATTTGACAAAACTATTGGACATTGTATGCAGTATTTTTAAGGCAAGTTTTTGATCATATCATCATTTTTATGCAGATTTTCCAACTCATAGCTGTATAAACTTGAATGCTTATTAGATGAAACAGATCAGGGGATGTGTATTTGTATAATCATAGAGGATGCGGCCTAAGGACATCAACACCTTAAGCAAGATGGGCAGAATTTTTAGGCAGCTTGGTTTCCTTAGCAAATTGGGTAAAAAAAGCTTACGTGACTCTGAAAAGTCATAAAAAGTTACAAGTCTTATAGAGGGATGCTTCACTCTTGAGTTTGCAAAGATTTTATGGCGTGATGTCAGAACCATCAAAGTTTTATTTGCAAATAGTCAACAAGGTCGCAAAAAATTGCGTTGAGAGCAAAGCAAGACCATTGACAACGAAAAACAAAGATTTGAGAAGAATCAAACTTGGGCAACCAGAAACCCATTATCTCCAGTGCTATCGTATTCCGAAACTGCAGCTTTCCTGGAGTGTCCAGAAGTAAAAGATGTTCAGTGCTCAGAGACATGGCTGAGGTAAGGAAGGCTGAAAACAACCACCACTGAACAAGGCACATAAGCTGATATGTCAGGACTATGAAAAAAACTCACCAAAAATCAGCCAGGTCAAGTATCCATTGCACCCAGCAGCAGGCTGCCAGCTCCACTAGGAGGTAACACAGATGTCTGAATACCGGTGCTCAGACCCCTGCAACCCAAGCAATGGGGGCAGTTGTAGCACCTGCATCTGGCCATGCTAACAAGGAGGAGACTGGTGGTATCTATAGACACAAGTTCACCAAAAGAGCATCAGTCACATATGTACATGTGAAGCACAGTGTAAGAGCCAAGCCTGTTGGCCACACCCATGCTATAAGGCCAGGTGGGCTGCTCCACACCAATACATGCATCACAAATGACAGACCCCCCCCAGAGGGCTCAACCTTAAACTGCAAAAGGATACAAAGATGCAACAAAATACTATAGATAAAAATTTGAGGTGTTAGTAGATACTTTGGCCAAAATAACGTAAGCTTGTAACCCACCGTCAAGGGCCCTCACGCTTACGAGTCCTAACCAAATGTTAACCATATGTTTGTTTACTGGAAAAATCACCAAACATTAAAAAAACACAGAAATAGGATATTAAACTCAGAGCCGAGCCTGTTGGTCACACCCATGCTATAAGGATAAGCGTGAGGGCCCTTGACGGTGGGTTACGAACTTACATTATTTTGGCCAAAGCAACTACTAACAACTCACATTTTTATCTATAGTGTTTTGTTGCATCTTTTTATCCTTTTGCAGTTTGAGGTTGAGTCTTCTGGGGGGGTCTGTCATTTGTGATGCATGTATTGGTGCGGAGCCGCCCACCTGGCCTTATAGCATGGGTGTGACCAACAAGCTTGGCTCTGACACTGTGCTTCACATGTACGTGTGTGACTGACGTTCTTTTGGTGACCTGGTGTCTATAGATACCACTAGTCCTTGTTAGCATGGCGGGATGCAGGTGCCACAACTGCCCCCCATTGCTTGGGTTGCAGGGGACTGAGCACCAGTATTCAGACTTCTATGTTACCTCCCAATGGAGCTGGCAGCCTGCTGTTGGGTGTAATGGATACTTGACCTGGCTGATTTGAGTTTTTTTCTGAGTTTAATGTCCAATTTCAGTGATTTGTCAGGACTATGCAAAGAAATATCTGAAGAGAGACAAGGGATTTATGAATCGATGAAATGAGAGTGACTTGATGGACAAGCTTGATAAAGGTGGAATTGGAGGTGGAGTACTGCTATGGTCTAGTATTACGTTTTTTTCCAGTTGAAAATGGACTAAATATTAACTCTCAACCTGATTGCAAGTTTTTTTTAATACAGTTTCTTCAAACTATGATTTTTATGCAGAACAATGTACCACTGCAAGCGTTCAAGTACTCCACTGCTTGGATGGCTGTAAGGGTAAAGAATAACCCTTCTTAACCTGACCTAAACTATATTGTGGGCCCTTCTTAAATGGAAGATTTATAATGAAGGACAACAGTCACCTCTCTGCACAGTGTCGGGTGGCTGAGGCTCGTGCTTCCCAGAAGTTGATCTCCAACAGATTAGAAATCTGACAGACCCCCATGGATGGAAGATGCAACTGTTATTTTAAGCATGGTGGGGAGCTATCTTCTATAATGGTAAATGTTATATTTTTTTAAATGTCAGAAATGAATTTCATACATTAGGTTGTTTGGTTATTATTTTCACTTATACAGATGAGAAGCAATTGAGATGGGAAAATTTATATTTTGAGAAGGGAAATTTACATTTTTCATTTAGCTGTATAATAATTCTGCACGCAGATATTTTCTCAAGAAAGAACTTTTACTTTCTTAAATATTAAGATTTCAGGATTATTAAGCTTTTGGGTCGACTGACAGCCCAGTAGTTGTTCTATAATAAAATTAATCAAAACTACAAATTGCTGAACAATTGTACACAGTGTAGATCAGGGGTCTCAAACTCGCGGCCCGCGGGCCGCATGCGGCCCCTGGAGCTTCCCTGTGCGGCCCCCAGCACTTTGGACCAAGAACCATGCTGGCGGCGGTCCAGTGCATGGTGCCGCCGCTTTCCCCGCTATAACATTACTTGCGGCCACTTCCCTGTCTCTGCCGCCCGCTCTGCCGCTCTGCCAGCTCAATACAAGCCCCTCAGCCAATGAGAGGCCGCTGACGTCACCTGCGGGCCTCTCATTGGCTGACGGTGACTCACATTGAACTTGCAGAGCGAGCGGCAGAGACAGGGAAGCGGCCGCAAGTAATGTTATAGCGGGGAAAGCGGCGGCACCATGCACTGGACCGCCGCCAGCATGGTTCTTGGTCCAAAGTGCTGGGGGCCGCACAGGGAAGCTCCAGGGTCCCCATGCACTGGACCAGCATGGTTAGTGATAAAAGTGTGTGCTAGTGTGAGTGCCTGTGAGTGTGAGTGTGAGTGCCTGTGAGTGTGAGTGCCTGTGAGTGTGAGTGCCAGTGCCTGTGAGTGCCTGTGAGTGTGAGTGTGAGTGCCTGTGAGTGTGAGTGCCTGTGCGTGTGAGTGCCTGTGAGTGCCTGTGCGTGTGAGTGCCTGTGCGTGTGAGTGCCTGTGAGTGTGAGTGCCTGTGAGTGTGAGTGCCTGTGAGTGTGAGTGCCTGTGCCTGTGAGTGCCTGTAAGTGTGAGTGCCTGTGAGTGCCTGTGCCTGTGAGTGCCTGTAAGTGTGAGTGCCTGTGAGTGCCTGTGAGTGTGAGTGCCTGTAAGTGTGAGTGCCTGTGCGTGTGAGTGCCTGTGAGTGTGAGTGCCTGTGAGTGTGAGTGCCTGTGAGTGTGAGTGCCTGTGCCTGTGAGTGCCTGTAAGTGTGAGTGCCTGTGAGTGCCTGTGCCTGTGAGTGCCTGTAAGTGTGAGTGCCTGTGAGTGCCTGTGAGTGTGAGTGCCTGTAAGTGTGAGTGCCTGTGAGTGTGAGTGCCTGTGAGTGTGAGTGCCTGTGAGTGTGAGTGCCTGTAAGTGTGAGTGCCTGTGAGTGTGAGTGTCTGTGAGTGTGAGTGCCTGTGAGTGTCTGTGCCTGTGAGTGCCTGTGAGTGTGAGTGCCTGTGAGTGTGAGTGCCTGTAAGTGTGAGTGCCTGTAAGTGTGAGTGCCTGTAAGTGTGAGTGCCTGTGAGTGTCTGTGAGTGTGAGTGCCTGTGAGTGTGAGTGCCTGTGAGTGTCTGTGCCTGTGAGTGCCTGTGAGCATGAGTGCCTGTGAGTGCCTGTGAGCGCCTGTGAGTGTGAGTGCCTGTGAGCACCCGTGAGCGTGAGTGCCCGTGAGCGTGAGTGCCTGTGTGTGTGAGTACCTGTGCCCGTGAGCGTGAGTGCCCGTGAGCGTGAGTGCCCGTGAGCGTGAGTGCCTGTGTGTGTGAGTACCTGTGCCTGTGAGTGTCTGTGTTCGTGACTGTCTGTGTGTGTGAGTGCCTGTGTGTGTGAGTGCCTGTGAGTGTGAGTGCCTGTGAGTGTGAGTGCCTGTGAGTGTGAGTGCCTGTGAGTGTCTGTGCCTGTGAGTGCGAGTGCCTGTGAGCGCCTGTGAGTGCCCGTGAGCGTGAGTGCCTGTGTGTGTGAGTACCTGTGCCTGTGAGCGCCTGTGAGTGTCTGTGTTCGTGACTGCCTGTGTTCGTGAGTGCCTGTGTGTGTGAGTGCCTGTGTGTGTGAGTGCCTGTGAGTGTGAGTGCCTGTGAGTGTGAGTGCCTGTGAGCGCCTGTGAGTGCCCGTGAGCGTGAGTGCCCGTGAGCGTGAGTACCTGTGCCTGTGTGTGTGAGTACCTGTGCCTGTGAGTGTGAGTACCTGTGAGTGTGAGTGCCTGTGAGTGCCTGTGAGCGTGAGTGCCCGTGAGTGTGAGTGCCCGTGAGCGTGAGTGCCCGTGAGCGTGAGTGCCTGTGTGTGTGAGTACCTGTGCCTGTGAGTGTGAGTGCCTGTGAGTGTCTGTGAGCATGAGTGTCTGTGTTCATGAGTGCCTGTGTGTGTGAGTGCCTGTGTGTGTGAGTGCCTGTGTGTGTGAGTGCCTGTGTGTGTGTGTGCCTGTCTTGAGAGTGCCTCTTGAGTGCCTGTGGGTGTCAGAGAGCCTGTGGGTGTCAGAGAGCCTATGGGGTGCCTGTGAGTGTGAATGCGTGAGGGTGTCAGAGTGCGCGATTTTGTACAGAAGTGTGTGATTATAACAAAAGTCCTTGGCGGTCCGCATTCTTCATCAGGTGGATTTACGTGATGAAGACGGCGGGCCGCCGTGGAAACACGTTGTGGTTTATTAAAGGTAATTAAACGTGGCCTCCTGTGCTCTAGCGCTTCTGTTATAATCACACACTTCTGTACAAATATCATATCCCCATCCTAGGTTTGCAGCAGGAGCAGCTGTGAACCAGAGTCTCCGCTAACAGAATCCAAAGGACCCGCGGTGACGTAACCGAGAACGTCACAGGGGCAGGTGATCGGCTGCTCGAGTCACCTGACTGGAAGAAGGAGCTGCTCGTGGAGGAAACCCCGACCGCTGGAGTCCGGAGCCTTCCACTGCGATACGCCGAGGGTGTGCAGGGTTGCAGAACCTCCAAAGGTGAGATGCGAACCCCCCACATCTGTTATTGACGCCCCCACTAGACCACCAGGTACCGCTCATGGGTTGTGCTCCCCCCCCCTTTTGTTCCACGTGAGTGTGAGAGTGTGAGTTAATGTGTGAGTGGGTGTGATTGTGAGTGAATATGTCTGAGTGTGTAAAAAGAAGGCAGACCTGGTTGGGGATATCACTAAAAAAGAGGTCCAGCATGGGGGACATTACTACACTATGGGGGCCAGGATGGTGACATCACTACACTATGGGGGCCAGGATGGGGACATCACTACACTATGGGGGCCAGGATGGGGACATCACTACAAATGGGGACCAGCATGGGGGCCAGGATGGGGACATCACTACACTATGGGGGCCAGGATGGGGACATCACTACACTATGGGGGCCAGGATGGGGACATCACTACAAATGGGGACCAGCATGGGGGCCAGGATGGGGACATCACTACACTATGGGGACCAGGATGGGGACATCACTACACTATGGGGGCCAGGATGGGGACATCACTACACTATGGGGGCCAGGATGGGGACATCACTACACTATGGGGGCCAGGATGGGGACATCACTACAAAAGGGGAGCAGCATGGGGGCCAGGGTGGTGACATCACTACACTATGGGGCCCAGGATGGGGACATCACTACAAAAGGGGACCAGCACGGGGGACATTACTACAGAAGGGGATCAGGTTGGGGATATTAGTACAAGAGGGCGACCAGGATGGGGACCAGTATGGGGACATTACAACAAGAAAGGGACCAAGATGGGGACATTACTTCAAGGAGGGGATCAGGATTTGGACATTACTACATTGACCAAAAAATCTGGTATTACTAAAAATGTCAGGGTACCGTCACACCAGGTGACATCGCCCCGTGTAAAGTGGCGATTTTGCACCGAAAAATCGGCTGAGAGTGGTCGCCTGGTTTCACAGCACAGCACAGCGCTGCTGTGAAACCAGGCAACCACTCTCAGGCGATGTGTAAGCATCACCCTGTGTTACATCGCGAATAGCGATGTTACAGGCGATGGGAGCCATATGCTCCCATGTTACAGGATCCCTGCTGGGGTTTCTAGACACCCCAACAGCGACATTGCCTGAAACATCGCCAAAGCATCACCGAAGGTATCGCCGCGTCCAAACACACGACGCTGACAGGGTGCCAAAAATGTGCGCGCACCCGTGTGTCGCCGGCGATGTCACCTAGTGTGACGGTACCCTTAGTCCTACAAGCAATGCGGCCCCCGATAAAAAAAAATTTCTATGTGCGGCCCACCAACCCAGCCGAGTTTGAGACCCCTGGTGTAGATAGAGGAAGAGTAAAACAGTTGTGCAAGTAAAGCAATCACTTTCCATAGCCTCTTTGTAAATGTTAAGAAGTGAACTGATTGTTTCCGCAAGTCACTTGCTCCAGATTTCTTTGCACTGTTTCTAATAAATCTTCTCTTTTGTAAAAATTGCTTTATAAATGTTTATATTGTTTATAAAATGCCTTTTACAAATCAAGCCACATCTAGAAGAACATTCCTAGACAAAATCACAGCTGTATGCCACTTGTAAAGATGGCATCACAATTGTAACTAAGTAACTCTTTTTTCACTTGTTTAGAAAGATGTCTTAGTGCTTTGTAGTCTGTGCTTTATATTTGTCTTCTATTGTTAAGATATAACTGACCTAGTTACTGTATAGAACTAGACTCACAAAGATATAGGAATTGATTTGAGCACCTTTCTGATGTACAATAACGTTCTCTGTGATAAATGAAAAACACGTCATGTTATCTTTCATCAACATAAACAACATGTGCACACACAATGAGTATTTAACCCCATAACGACGGCCTAACGCCCAGAGACGTCGGAAAAAATGGGTACTTATGCCTGGCCGACGTCTGTAGACGTTGGCCAGGGAAAGTGCTCTAGCGCCCCCCAGTGGTCAAAAATCTCCGGGGTTTCAGCTACCGGGGGTAGCTGAGACCCCCAAGATTATGAATCGGGGGCTTTTTTAACATCACCGGTAATGTGATGACCGGTAAGCACCGTTTACCGGTCATCACATTACAAAAAATGAGACTGCCGGTAAAAAATGCTTTCACTTTCATCCGACGTGAAAACACACGTCGGATGACAGTGAAGCATTAACCCCTAAGTGTCCTAAGACCCCCGGTACCGGGGATCTTCCTCCCACCCCCACCCCTCCCCCGATCTGTCTCAAAATGGCGGCGGCGGGCGCTAAAACCCGCCACCGCTGCTGCATCTCCATGCGATCTGACATGTCATACATGTCAGATCGCATGGAAATGTCAGTGCTGGTGCCCGACAGCCTCCTCCTGTGCCCATCAGCCTCATTCTGTGCCCATCAGCCCCCTCGGTTCCCCCCACGTTCCTCCTGCCCAGCTCGCTCCTTCGTCCTCCCTCCTCCTCCTCCCCCTCTCTAAAACAGCGCCGCAGCGCTCAGGAACCGCCGGCTGCCCCCTCCTGCACAATCCTCCCCGATGTGACATGTCACACATGTCACATCGGGGAGAGATCTAATGCACCCTGGCCCCCTGCCCCCTGTTTCTAAGAGCCCCCTTCCCCCCCGGTCATCCCCCGATCTCACCTGTCTTCATCTCCCTGGAGCGGCTCCTTCTTCTCCTGGCTCCCTGTGCTGTCTGCCGGCTTCATGCGCAGACAGAGCAGATAATGCTCTGTCTGCTAATAGACAGTTCATGACCTCAGTGAGGTCATGGCTGGTCAGGATCCTTTGTTCACAAAGGGTCAATTGTGATCCCATGATGGGATCACAATTGACCCTTTGTGAACAAAGGATCCTGACCTAACATGACCTCATTGAGATCATGAGCTGTCAGTCTAATCACAGACAGTGCAGTCTCTGCATAGACTGACAGCTCATGATCGCAGTGAGGTCATGTCAGGTCAGGATCCTTTGTTCACAAAGGGTCAATTTTGATCCCATGATGGGATCACAATTGACCCTTTGTGAACAAAGGATCCTGACCTGACATGACCTCACTGTGATCATGAGCTGTCAGTCTAATGACAGACAGTGCAGTCTCTGCATAGACTGACAGCTCATGATCGCAGTGAGGTCATGTCAGGTCAGGATCCTTTGTTCACAAAGGGTCAATTGTGATTTCATGATGGGATCACAATTGACCCTTTGTGAACAAAGGATCCTGACCTGACATGACCTCACTGCGATCATGAGCTGTCAGTCTATGCAGAGACTGCACTGTCTGTGATTAGACTGACAGCTCATGATCGCAGTGAGGTCATGTCAGGTCAGAATCCTTATTTCACAAAGGGTCAATTGTGATCCCATGATGGGACCACAATTGACCCCTGTGTGAACCAAAGATCCTGACCTGCCATGACCTCACTGAGGTCATGAACTGTCAGTCTGTTAGCAGACAGAGCAGTCTCTGCATAGACTGATAGCTCATGATCTCAGTGAGGTCATGTCAGGTCAGGATCCTTGGTTCACAAAGGGTCAATTGTGATCCCATGATGGGATTACAATTGACGCTTTGTGAACCAAGGATCCTGACCTGATATCATCCTACTGAGGTCATGACCTGTCATTCTCCTGGAAGAATGCCAGATTTTATAGCATATGGGGGACGCCCCCATATGCTGTAAAAGACTGAAAATCATCGAGGGACCTCCCACTGGACTACGTCGGACCTTCCTGCTGGACTACGTCGGACCTTCCTACTGGACTACGTCGGATGCCAAAGAATAATAAAGATGGGGTCTAAATAGTGTCTGTGTGTTTTTTCTAATAAAAATATTTTTTTCTGTCTTGTGTCTTCTTTACAATTTACTAGGGATTCTTAATGGCCCGGTCTAATATTGGCCAGACATTAAGAATCTCGGGCTTAGTACCAGCTGCAAAAAAAGCTGGCATTAACCCCTTATTACCCAGTCTGCCACCGCTACACGGCAGCTGGAAGAGCTGGATACAGCGCCAGAAAATGGCGCTTCTATGAATGCGCCATTTTCTGGGGCGGCTGCGGACTGCAATTCGCAGCGGGGGGGGCCCAGAAAGCTTGGGCCTCCCTACGCTGAGGATTCCAGCCCCCAGCTGCCTAGTTGTACCTGGCTGGCCCAAAAATGTGGCGAAGCCCACGCCATTTTTTTTTTTATTATTTCAAGAAATAATTAAAAAAACAATAGGGCTTCCCTATATTTTTGGTTTCCAGCCAGGTAAAACTAGGCAGAAGGGTTGGTGGCAGCCCGTAGCTGCATGCTGTACCTGGCTGGACCAAAAATATGGCGAAGCCCCACGTCGTTTTTTTTTTTAAATGTAATAAAGAAATACTAAAAAAAAAGCAGGAGAGGAGACGACCAGGACACGGTGTCTCCGTATCTTGTGCACATGCTCTAAAAGTGAGAAATTGTGTGAAAAAAAGAAAATGTTCAATATGACTTTATCAAATTTTGTGAAGTAGCTGTAAGTTCTAAATGCTCACTATACTCCTAGATATAATCCTTGAGGCGTCTAGTTTCCAAAATGGGGTGACTTGTGCGGAAGCTCCAATGTTTAGGCACATAGGAGCCCCCCATATGCGACATGGTGTCCGCTAACTATTGGAGCTAATTTTCCATACAAATTGTTAGCAGACACCATGCCGCATATGGAGAGCCCCTGTGTGCCTAAACATTGGAGCTCCCCCACAAATGACCCCATTTTGGAAACTAGACCCACCAAGGAACATATCTAGATGCATAATGAGCACTTTCAACCCCCAGGTGCTTCACAAATTAGTCCGTAAAAAGGAAAAAAAAGAAGATTTTGTGGAAAAAAGTACTTTTTCATTTTTACGGATCAGTTTGTGAAGCACCTGGGGGTTCAAAATGCTCACTATGCATCTAGATAAGTTCCTTGGGCGTCTAGTTTACAAAATGGGGTCACTTGTGGGGGAGCCCCAATGATTAGGCACATAGAGTCTCTTCATACGTGACATGGTGTCAACTAACAATTGGAATTGTAAGCGCATACCATGTCATGTATGGAGAGCCCCTGTGTGCCTAAACATTGGAGCTCCCGCACAAGTGACCCCATTTTGGAAACTAGACCCCCCAAGGAACTTATTCAGATGCATAGTGAGCGCTTTGAAACCCCAGGTGCTTCACAAATTAGTCCGTAAAAAGGAAAAAGTACTTTTTTTTTTTCACAAAAATCTTTTTTTCCTTTTTACGGACTAATTTGTGAAGCACCAGGGGTTGAAAGTGCTCACTGTGCATCTAGATATGTTCCTTGGGGGGTCTTGTTTCCAAAATGGGGTCACTTGTGGGGAAGCTCCAATGTTTAGGCACGCAGGGGCTCTCCATACGTGACTTGGTGTCCGCTAACAATTGGAGCTAATTTTCCATTCAAATTGTTAGCGGACACCATGTCGCTTATGGAGAGCCCATGTGTGCCTAACCATTGGAGCTCCCCCACAAGTGACCCCATTTTGGAAATTAGACCCCCCAAGGAACGTATCTAGATGCATAGTGAGCACGTTGATCCCTCTGGTGCTTTACAAATTGATCTGTAAAATTTAAAAAGTACTTTCTATTCCACAAAAATGTTCTTTTTTCATTTTTACGGATTCATTTGTGAAGCACCTTGGGGTTCAAAGTGCTCACCACCCATCTAGATAAGTTCCTTGGGGGGTCCAGTTTCCAAAATGGGGTCACTTGTGGGGGAGCTCCAATGTTTAGGCACGCAGGGGCTCTCCATACGTGACTTGGTGTCCGCTAACAATTGGAGCTAATTTTCCATTCAAATTGTTAGCGGACACCATGTCGCGTTTGGAGAGCCCCTGTGTGCCTAAACATTGGAGCTCCCCCACAAGTGACCCCATTTTGGAAACTAGACCCCCCAAGGAACGTATCTAGATGCATAGTGAGCACGTTGAACCTTCTGGTGCTTTACAAATTGGTCCATAAAATTTAAAAAGTACTTTCTATTCCACAAAAATGTTCTTTTTTCATTTTTACGGATTCATTTGTGAAGCACCTTGGGGTTCAAAGTGCTCACCACCCATCTAGATAAGTTCCTTGGGGGTCTAGTCTCCAAAATGGGGTCACTTGTGGGGAAGCTCCAATGTTTAGGCACACAGGGGCTCTCCATACGTGACTTGGTGTCCGCTAACAATTGGAGCTAATTTTCCATTCAAATTGTTAGCGGACACCATGTCGCGTTTGGAGAGCCCCTGTGTGCCTAAACATTGGAGCTCCCCCACAAGTGACCCCATTTTGGAAACTAGACCCCCCAAGGAACGTATCTAGATGCATAGTGAGCACGTTGAACCTTCTGGTGCTTTACAAATTGGTCCATAAAATTTAAAAAGTACTTTCTATTCCACAAAAATGTTCTTTTTTCATTTTTACGGATTCATTTGTGAAGCACCTTGGGGTTCAAAGTGCTCACCACCCATCTAGATAAGTTCCTTGGGGGGTCTAGTCTCCAAAATGGGGTCACTTGTGGGGAAGCTCCAATGTTTAGGCACACAGGGGCTCTCCATACGTGACTTGGTGTCCGCTAACAATTGGAGCTAATTTTCCATTCAAATTGTTAGCGGACACCATGTCGCGTTTTGAGAGCCCCTGTGTGCCCAAACTTTGGAGCTCCCCCACAAGTGACCCCATTTTGGAAACTAGACCCCCCAAGGAACCTATCTAGATGCATAGTGAGCACGTTGAACCTTCTGGTGCTTTACAAATTGATCCATAAAATTTAAAAAGTACTTTCTATTCCACAAAAATTTTCTTTTGTCCTCAATTTTTTCATTTTCACATGAGCAACAGGATAAATTTCATCCTAAAATTTGTTGGGCAATTTCTCCTGAGTACACCGATACCTCATATGCAGTCATAAACCACTGTTTGGGCGCACGGCAGGGCTCAGAAGGGAAGGAGCGCCATTTGACTTTTTGAATGGTAAATTAGCTCCAAAAGTTAAACTGCGCTCCCTCCCTTCTGAGCCCTGCCGTGCGCCCAAACAGTGGTTTATGACCACATATGATGTATCGGTGTACTCAGGAGAAATTGCCCAACAAATTTTAGGATCCATTTTATCCTGTTGCCCATGTGAAAATGAAAAAATTTAGGCTAAAGGGACATTTTTGTTGGAAAAATTAAAATGTCCATTTTTTATTTCCACTTTGCTTTAGCTGCTGTGAAGCACCTGAAGGGTTAATAATCTTCTTGAATGTAGTTTTGAGTAGCTTGAGGGGTGCAGTTTTTGGAATGGTGTCACTTTTGGGTGTTTTCTGTCATGTACACCCCTCAAAGTGACTTCAAATGTGATGTGGTCACAAAAAAAATGGTTTTGTAAATTTTGCTGGAAAAATGAAAAATTGCTGATGAACTTTGAACCCTTATAACTTCCTAACAAATTTTTTTTTTTTTTTCCAAAATTGTGCTGATGTAAAGTAGACATGTGGGAAATGTTATTTATTAACTATTTTGTGTCATATAACTCTCTGGTTTACCAGAATAAAAATTCAAAATTTGAAAATTGCTAAATTTTCAAAATTTTCGCCAAATTTTTTATTTTTTCACAAATAAACGCAAAAATTATTAACCTAAATTTACCACTAACATGAAGCCCAATATGTCACGAAAAAACAATCTCAGAATCGCTAGGATCCGTTGAAGAGTTCCAGAGATATAACCTCATAAAGGGACAATGGTAAGAATTACAAAAAACGGTCTGGTCATTAAGGTGGAAATTGGCTCAGTCACTAAGGGGTTAAAGACGTACCCCCATCTGATAAGTTGATCATATGTCAGTACGATCATCTTTATGCTTCATGCCCAATTAGACCCAACAAGTCTCAGACCTTCCATGCCTCAGTGGCTGTCCACTAAAGCAGCAAGTTAGACCTGTTCATTTGAAAGAATGTTCCTTCTCTTTCTTTATTCTATGGATCCAGTAATTCTGGGTATCTACTAGTCCACTACTGAGCTGGATTGCTGGAAATTTGGCCATCAGATCACTGTCTATACATTCTTTTTTGCCTTCTATTTTAGCTTATCCTTTCTGTGACTACAATTCCATAGCTACCATCACTTTTTAAGGGTTCCCTGAAAAATGCCCACAGGCTAACCTTTAAGGTACCGTTACACACAGAGATGTATTGCATGCAACTCACTGGTTGCAGTGAAATCATGGACACATTGTTCCATTTTGTACACAGCAACAAAGTGGAACAATGTGTCCATGATTTCACTGCAACCAGTGAGTTGCATGCAATATATCTCTGTGTGTAACGGTACCTTTAGGGTACTGTCACACGGTACCACCTTGCCGGAGATGTCGCCGGCAACTGGCTCGCACGTTTTTGGCGCCACTCCAGCATCGCCGCCCCCCCCGTTTACACTGGGAGACACCTCCGGCGAGGCATCGGCGAACTGACAGGCGGCATCGCCACCGGGGTGTCTCAAAACCCCAGCGACGATGCAGTACAATGGGAGCCTATGGCTCCCATCGCCTGTCAGGTCGCCGGCGGCCGTTTACATGGGGCGATGTGTACACATCGACCCAGATCGGCCGCCTGGTTTCACAGCGCTGCTGTGAAACCTGGCGACCAGTCGAATGCGTCGCCCTCGCCCAGTTACATAGGGCGACGCATTGGCGACATCAGCGGTGATAGGCCACTCCCTCGCCTCGCCTATAATATCGCCGCCGACGTCGCCAGGTGTGACGGCACCCTTTCACCTAATCCCTAAATCTAACCCTAACCCCAACCCTGTAGGTTTTTTCTTTTGAACATTTTTCTGATCACCCTTTTTAAGATGTGTTCCCTAAACAGTAAGCCAAGATCCTTGCATCTCATTGTGAATGTGACTGTGCTACTGTTTGGATACTATCCGAGGCAAAGTCATCTGAACTCATTATCACCCTTTTCAATCTAAATCAAGAAAAATCTTGAACATTGCTTCATTAGAAAACATTCTGATCTGGACAGTGAAACAGCTGTTTTAAAATCACAGAAAAATTGAAGTATGGGACATATTTTTCCTATTCTTGTACATAGTAAAGGATAGGTGAGTGGAACTCGAACATTAATTGATATATTTGATATTACCGTATATACTCGTGTATAAGCCGACCCGTGTATAAGCCGACCCCCCTACTTTTGCCCCCAAAACCTGGGAAAACCTATTGACTCGTGTATAAGCCGAGGGTGGACCCAGCACAGGTATACAGCCCCCAGCAGTGTGGTATACAGGCCCCCCAGTGGCATACAGGCCTCCCCAGTGGTAGTATACAGCAGCCTCCCCAGTGGTATATACAGGCCCCAGCAGTTTATACAGGCCCCAGCAGTATTACAGCAACCTCCCCAGTGTTATATACACGCCCCAGCAGTATATACAGCAGCCCCAGTGGTATACAGGCCCCAGCAGTATATACAGCAGCCCCAGTGGTATATACAGCAGCCCCAGTGGTATACAGCAGCCCCAGCAGTATATACAGCAGCCCCAGTGGTATATACAGCAGCCTCAGTGGTATACAGCAGCCCCAGCAGTATATACAGCAGCCCCAGTGGTATATACAGCAGCCCCAGTGGTATACAGGCCCCAGCGGTATATACAGCAGCCCCAGTGGTATATACAGCAGCCCCAGTGGTATATACAGCAGCCCCAGTGGTATACAGCAGCCCCAGCAGCAGTATATACAGCAGCCCCAGTGGTATATATACAGCAGCCCCGGCAGTATATACAGCAGCCCCAGTGGTATATACAGCAGCCATTGTCATTGTCTGCGCCCGCCGGAGGAGGAAGCAGGAAGAAGCATGAAGACCCGGAGGAGCACGGTGCAGAGCGGCGGCGGCGACTTCAACAGGGATAAGTATAATGATCTATCACTTTACAGGTGTGCGGCAGCAAGGCGGGGCCCTGTATGCCCTGTATACCACTGATGGGGGGGCGCTGTATACAGCTATATGACTTGTGTATAAGCCGAGGGGGGGACTTTTCAGCACATTTTTTGTGCTCAAAAACTCGGCTTATACACGAGTATATACGGTAAATACACCTGCCGCTATTATCTTTTTATTATTGTGCTATTCATTTGGATGTGTGTTTTTCCTTGACCCATTTACCCTGAAAAACCCCAATGTTTAATATCCATAAAATTCATTAATTGAAGGACAATTAATAAGATAATTGATAGATTAAAATAAAACTCAGAAAGTAGATGAGACAAAAATTGAACTTTTTGGCAAGACACATCAGCTCTATGTTCACAGATGGAAAAATGTAGCACATCAAGAAAAGAACAGTGTCCCTACTGTGAAACATGGAGGAGGCTCTGTTATGTTATGGGGCCGCTTTGCTGCATCTGACACAGGGTGTCTTGAATTTATGCAGGGCACAATGAAATCTCAAGACTATCAAGGGATTCTAGAGAGAAATGTGCTGCCCGTTATCAAAAAGCTTGGTCTAAATCGCAGGTCATCAGTCTTGTAACAGGATAATGCCCCAAAACACACAGCTAAAAACACCCAAGAATGAATAAGAGGAAAACATTGGACTATTCTAAAGTGTTTTCTATGAGCCCTAACCTAAATCCTATTGAGCATCTTTGGAAAAAGCTGAAACATCCCGTCCGGAAAAGGCAACCTTCAAACATGATACAACTGGAGCAGTTTGCTCTTGAGGAGTCACCAAAATACCTGTCGATAGCTGCAGAAGTCTCATTGACAGTTACAGGATTCGATTGCAGTGATTGCCTCAAAAGGTTGTGCAACAAAATAATAAGTTAAGGGACCATCATTTCTGTCTAGGCCTATTTCATGAGTTTAATTTTTTTTAAATTCTGTGGAAGCAGGGTTGAAAAGATATGTCTGACTTTCATTTGTTCATATTCATAGATTTTATTTATTATTACTGATGTCAGATTTAAGTTATTTCTGTTACCATTGTGGGTTTTTCTTTCATTAAATGAGGGTTACCAACAATTCTGACCATGTGTGTATGGAGTGACTTATCTTCCTTATGAACAAACCTCGGGTACTTCCTTCATAAGATTGTGCAAAAAAGAAAAAAGACGGCACTCACCGGTTTGTAGTTGCTCTGTTTTAATTTCCTTTTCAGGTTACATCAAAACGCGGGGAGGGGGTGATGGGCAGACGACGGCACTGTTTTGCGGTGAGTTCCGCTTCCACGGGTCTGATCTCAGCTAGTGATGTCAGATCCTGCTTCTTTTAAAGGGCGGAGCCGTTCACATCACAGCTATTTCAAACAGTGCAATTAAAAACACATCCAAAATTGGAGAAATAACAAAGAGAAAATCATTACATTAATGTTACATATATAAAGCATGTATATTAGATTAATTTTTAAGGTCAGTTCCTCATTTTATCTGAAAGTACGTGAATAAACCCAGTAAGATCAGATGCTGTTGTTTTCTTGTTTTTTTCTGTATAGATATACATACGCATCTCTAATGGCTGCCGATTATAAATATGCTAAATTTCTTATTATGCTGGCTTCAGACTGCAGGTCCCATCCGATCCGAGGCTGTCCGTGTAAACCGGACAGCCCCGGACCAGATTTTGGCCCCATAGCAGCCTATGGGGCCGGATAGAAGCCAGATAGCAGCTGTCTGCCATCCCGTTTCAATCTGTCCGGGACAATCCGGGAGAATTCAGTATTCTCCCAAGGACACAAAAGTGCTGCTTGCAGCGTTTTTGTGTCCGAGAGGAGAATATCTCCTCTAATTGGCAATTCACGGATTGTCCCGGATTGCCCCGGATTCGCCCGGATCCTCCTGGTTCCGGGGGAATCCGGCGCTCCCTAACATGGGAGCCTATGGGGCCAGATTACCCCAGTCCAGGGGGATCCGGGAACCAGACCCCTGCGGCTGCACGTCGCAGTTGTTTCAGGACCGCGGCTAGCTCCCTGTCAGCCGCGGTCCTGATTCATCAGTGGCGGCAGCTGCGTGCGGGTGAACATATTAGCCCTCCGGTTCTGTGTGCTGATCTGGTCCGGGGCTGTCAGGTTCATCCTGTCAGCCACGGATCGGATCTGACCCGTAGCGTGAACCCAGCCTAACACTTAAATATCCACAAGAATCTTTTTATTGGGGGGGCGTGTCCTGACGCACACCATGCAGGACGCGTAAGACCGGAGCTCCGGCATCAGGGACTCTTTAGTGGCGAACTTCAAGCTCCACAGCCCGCCGCCAGAGTTCTACTTACAAGCCCCCACTGCAGCACACACCAGGGCAGCTGGAAATGCCCAAACCGGCGCTACGGAGTCGCAACAAGCTAAAGTGTCGGACTTCTTCTCCCCTGGGCCCGCAGCTTCCCGCTCCAAGATGGCGCCAACGGCAGAGACACAGGCAGCTCGCTCCCCCCACCCCTCCAGCAGCCCGAGGTATGCAGAAAGCGAGCTTGAGGAAACAGACCCGCTCACACTGGGAGGTTTGAGGGGCTTACTTGATTAATTCAACCGGTCTTTTCAGGCAGATATGAGAGGCCTAATTGGGGAGCTGAGGGAGGACATGGCGGCCATGGGAGAGCGCACACACCGCTTGGAAAGCAAAATGACTGAGTTCGCCACAGCTCATAATGAGCTGGCAGACAGCTTCCACACATTGGATTGTGACATCAAAGATCTGAGAGCAGTAACTTGGGACTTGGAGGATAAACTCCGGAGGAACAATCTTAAAGTCAGGGGAATGCCTGAGGAGGAGGGGAGGGCGACATTAAGGATACTGTCCATGTATTTCTATGTGCTGTGCTGCCGGATTCCCCCTCTGCTTCCCTAAGGCTGGAGAAAGCTGACCGGCTGCCCAGACCCCAGTCCATCCGCCAGGACCTACCCAGAGATACCCTAGTCTGCTTACCATCTCCGATGCTGAGAGATAAAGTCTTGCAAGCACTGAGGCAGAACCCAATCTCCTCAGGATCTTATAAGAATTGGCAGACCTACCTTGACCTATCTCCAGGTACTCAGGCCCGCCACAGGGATTTTGCGCCTTATTGCAAGATGCTACGTGATAAAGGCATTCAATATTCTTGGGGATCTCCGGTAAATGTAGCTTTCCTCTACAAAGGCACGCGCCACTCCTTCTCTTCTCCCTCCAGACTCAAAACGGCTCTTAAAGAATGGAACTTTCTGACCACCCCATTATCTTCTCCACCAAGTCCAAGGCACCCTGATAGCCGTAAGACTTCACTAGGACGACATGACGCTGCGGAGTGACTTTTCTGCGGCGTTCTGAGAGTTACCCTGATGCCGTCCATATTATTTCCGGTCGACAGGGCTGTGATTTCTGAGCAGCGGGTTAACCCTACCATCTGTGGTTGCCCCTCCTGCCCCCTTCGCTGATTCGGGGGTGGCTTAATGCTTGGAGTAAAGTGTTGACCCCCACTCGGGCCCAGATCCCCGGAAGGGCTGAGCCGGTTGACTCAGTGTTTATTGTTTGTTGATATCTTACCTTGTGAGTGGTTTCCCCTCTCCCTCCCCCCTTTTTTTTCTTTTTCATCTTTTTCTCTTGATCACTTTTGGTTCTTGGCCTGTGATACTGTGAGCACTAGTGATACATTACACTCTCTGTCAGCGGACTTTGAGTCTTACAGCGGTATCTCTCAATGTTAATGGCCCTATCGTCCCATGTAAACATACAATCCTATGGCAATATTTGAAAAAGTCACGGAGTGACATTGTGTTTTTGCAGGAGACCCATCTGTTGTGGAAGGATCACCCTAGACTTCATTCTACTCTTTACCCCGCCCAATTTCTTGCACAGGGGGGGCCAAGAGGGCTGGGGTGGCAATCCTGGTCCACAGATCGGTCTCTTTCGAGCTAATTGAGGTCACTGATGACCCGGAGGGCAGATATATTATTCTACTATGCCTAATGAACAACAAGCCCTTTACCCTGGTTCGGGGTATGGCCCCAGCACAGGCCAATTGCGGTATCTAAGGTCACTACTGGAGAAGGTAACTTCTGTTGCGCGTGGTAGCAATATAATTGCGGGGGATTTTAATATACCAGTTAACAGACGCCTAGATTGCTCAGTGCCTACCCTGCACAGAACGGAGCTTAACCAAGTAGTCGCCTCCCAGCACCTACATGACGTTTGGCGGTATTATCATTCCGATGAGAGGGATTACACCTTTTTCTCCCATCGCAATGGCTCATATAGCAGACTTGACTACCTTTTGATAGACGATTCTTTACTGCCGAGGTGCATCGATAGGCTCTATTTCGTGGTCTGACCACACTCCAGTGACCCTTAAAATATCTGACTCTGCCGCAATACGACCCCCGGCCAGTTGGAAGCTTAACGAATACCTTCTTACCTCTGCCCTGAGGAAGCAAACGATGTGGTAGCGAAACACGTGTAGGATGACTGTCCTGTCCTTGTGTTTGTCCTGAACCTGGCACCTCTCCTATAAGCATTGGACAGTATGGGTAACTATACCTTTGAAATATTTACAGGTGGAGAAACCTTTCTCCTTGCAATGAAGGATTTAGGATTGTTTAGTACCCATAGGTCTGTAGTCCAATAGCTGTGGAGATTTTTTCAGTCATTTCTCATGAACTATAGGATTGTGCACTAGTGGTTGCTTAATAATGATGAGAGACATATATAGATACCTCTGAAACCATATCAGGTGGAACTAATGAGAATTGCCCTTGAAAGATATACAACTTTACTCGTGGTTCACAGTCTGTTACATGGTCTCTCTCGCTAGTCACTGTACTAAACCTCGTGCCATTTTTATTTGTATGTTCAGAGAATCCCATTGTACCAGGTTCTTTTAATGTTATATGTGTTCACTAAATGTATCGCCCTTGAATTGTATTCTTTGTACTTTATATAACTTTTGTGAGGAATTTTACTGTGATCTGAATAAATTTTGATACTTTTTGCATAAAAAAAACTCCTGTTGTTCTCCTGATATTCATATTGATGCTTTGGAGGTGCTATATAAGATTAGCCATATATAATGTTGATATTGGACCCTATGTATTTATTAATTGCGTTTTCTGTGTTATTCACAGCTAGTTCAATAAGTGGCATGGACTATAAGGCCAGAGACCAGACCTGGCTTGATGAGCTGGATACATTATTCGGGGACGAGAGCAATGCTGGTGTCGGAGACGATGTTGGCCAACCTACACAGATATTGATCCCTAAATATAAGGATTTGATAAAAAAGAGGATGAAAATTTGGTGGAATAGAGCATTTTTAAATAGATATATCACCAAGAATTTAGTCCCCAGAGGATTGAGAGTACAGGTCTTCCCCTCCTTCCCTGTTGAGGATGAGGAGTTCAAGATTAGATGGGAGAAGGCAGCGAAGGAATGTTCTAAAACATTCTTGGAGCTGCTCTGCGAACATAATACTAAAACTCTTATGAGTCTTGAAGCAGAAATAGAGGGTATTGGAACGGTCCTGAACGATAAGTTACATGAACAAGCCCTGAGTAAACTTGAGGAAGAACTAGAAGAGGAAAGTTTGAAGTGGGAGAAAGATCTCAAGGAATATAAGCATAAAAAAACTACATAGAGATTCACAGGATTATGCCAACAATAAGGTGTTCAAATGGAATGCCCGCCCTAGACCAATGAAACCAAAGGGCCAAGGCGGACGTGGTGGCCGCGGCGGCCAGGGTGGAAGTGGCGGCCCTGGAGGACAGGGCAACCACGGCGACCCGGCGGACGGAGATTCTAGATCTACTTCGCTGACATCTTTAGGGTCACTTCCAAGTGTTTCCTCTTTGAGCTCTGTGGGGACTACAGAGGGAGATCACCATAAAGGCATGGGCACGAGATCTGGATCAGGTCGAAACAATAAACAAAATCCAAATAATAAACCATCGAATAATAAAAAAGGTCAAGGGCGCCTCCAGGTGATTAATCTCTCCTCTCATGTTCTGACAGACTCTCAGTTGGAATTACTATCTAAAGGTTTAAACTATGCTCCAACTAACCCTTTTCATTATTTTTCAGCCCTAAAAGATCTCAACATCTTTGCACGAAAGTTACTCCTACGCAAACTGTACCAAAAAAGACCTGTTGGAGATCCTGTGAATCTGGCGGAAAGAGAGGCAAGGTTAGCCCTTGAGGAACTTCTGGATAATGAGACCACTGCAGTTACCTGTGAGTTTCCAAAATCCCTATTGCCGAAATCTAAACGCTTCCCACCCTTGTCCGTCTGTCCAGCAGTGGATATTTTCACTAGACTGGTGTCAGAAGATTTTAAACAAATATCTGTACGTAGAAATTTTGATAACTTAACACATGAACATCGCTCAGCTTTACAACAACTGCGTGAGATGGATGATGTAGTTATAAAACAGGCGGACAAGGGTGGGAATGTAGTGATATGGCCAAAAACAAAATATGAGCGCGAAGTGTTTAGGCAACTGAGGGACAAAGAAACATACCAGAAACTTTCCTTTAATCCTCTATCTGGTTTTTCCAAAGAACTAGGTAAGATCCTAGATAGAGCCTTGGACCAGGGCATTATAGATAAAAAAAAATGAGAGAAGGACTAAATATTAAATCTGCGCGTATCTCGACCTTCTATATTCTTCCAAAAGTCCACAAGGATGCCGTCAACCCTCCGGGTCGTCCGATCGTGTCTGGGATTGACAATTTATGTGAACCCATTTGTCGGTTTATCGACCATTATTTAAAACCTTTAGTGGAGATACTTCCATCATATGTGAAAGACACGACGGACGTCCTGAGACGTGTTGACGGCATCTTTGTGGACCAAGACACCCTCTTTGCATCCTTGGACGTAGAGAGCCTCTACACCTCGATAGGGCATGATGATGGGCTACGAGCGGTTCGTTTTTTCTTGGATGCTGGCGGTCGGGGCGGCGGGATGGGTGACCTGGTACTCGAGCTGCTCCGCTTTGCCCTGACGCATAATTTTTTTGTTTTTAAAGATCAGTTTTACCTTCAGTTACGCGGCACTGCAATGGGCGCGGCCTGTGCGCCTTCGTACGCTAACCTCTTTCTGGGGTTCTGGGAGAGGTTGGTTTTTGGCGGCGGAGGCGTGCAGGCCGATGCCCATTTGCAGTGCTGGTACAGATATATAGATGACATCCTGATCTTGTGGCAGGGCACTGCGGAGCGGCTTGAGGCCTTTGTGGGTGAGCTAAACAATAACAATATGAACATTAAATTGACATTAAAATATAGCCCCACGGAAATGGAATTTTTAGACATCAAAATTAAATTGGACGCATCTAGGATGATTCAAACTGATGTGTTTCGGAAAGAAAACATCAACTAACGCACTCCTACATGCGTCCTCTGCACACACAGGGTCGACCATCAAGGCCGTCCCGACTGGCCAGTATCTGAGAATGCGACGTATATGCTCGTCTACCCAGGATTTTGAGAAACAGGCGGGTGACCTGCGGAGTCGTTTTTTTAGAACGGGGATACACCAAGCGTTCTTTGAAAAAGAGCTATGCCAGAGCCAAAAAGACGGAGAGGCAAGAACTCTTGCAATACCGTGGTAAATTTTCTAGTGAGGACAAAGATCAAACACGCTTCATTGGCACGTTCAACCAAGGGTGGGATGAAATGAGAAAAATATTTGATAAACATTGGTCGATTTTAAAGACGGATCCCGTCCTAGCCGAGACCATCTCTGACAGGCCATTGATGACTGCCCGGCGCGCAAGGAATCTTAAAGATTTTCTTGTGGACAGCCATTATGTCCCACAGAAACAATTACCATTCGGACATCGAACTCAACGCTTAGGTTGTTACCCCTGCGGCGATTGCATCGCATGCCCCAATATCCTCCGCACGGGGACCTTTCACTCTAGCGATAACAAGAAGTCATACCAAATACGACATTACATCTCGTGTAGTTCTACTCATGTAGTTTACTTTGCCACATGTGGCTGCCCACGTATTTACGTGGGACTAACATCACGTGAATTACGGGTTAGAGTGAGGGAACACGTGCGGGGGATTGAGGCAGCTAAAGATTCCGAGGACATCACATTGCTCAAAACCCTACCTAGGCATTTTAAAGTCCATCACAATAGTGACGCTAGTAGCCTAAAAGTTAGAGGCATTGATGTTATTCATGCAGGGATTAGAGGGGGAGACCTGAAAGGTATGCTCGCTAGGTGTGAAGCGAAGTGGATTTCCACTCTCGACACCCTAGTACCCAGGGGACTAAATGAAGTAATCAGTTATGCTCCGTTCATCTAGTTGTATGGTTGTCCTGCATTGTTTGCCTGCACTAGCTTTGCTTGACCTTTGGTGTTCTTTGTCTATGTGTCTATGTAATCAGAAAACTTTTTTCTGTCCCCTCTTTTTAGTTTGTGGATCAACATGGCCTCTAATTTCATGTCCGCATCTGCCTTCATAATGGGTTCTATTATGAGAGAAACGGCCAGAGATAACCAACGTATGGAATCCTATGGACTACCAAGAATGATATACTTAGTGTTACTTTATGATTATGAGATAATACTGTCCTTTAGGAACCATCCTATTACTTTCTAATGCCGGCTATTTCTCCCTATCTTTGGATATCACATGTCCTTTTTCTCCCCAGTGTGCGCGCGCGTGCTGGGGCTCGCTCTTTCCGGCGATCCAGCCCGCGACCAATTAGTGCGCACGCGCATGGCGCCATGGCAACCGCCTGACTCCATGCGCGTCATTTCATCACGCACTTCCGGTACGCGGGCGGGACTTCCGGTACGGCGATTTCCGCAGTGCGCGTGCGCCGCGCCGGCTGGGGGGCAGGAGAAACAGGTGAAATCCATTTGTGGACATTTGTGGTGCATATAAGGCCATGACCGCGGGTTGTGAATAGGTTTTCCCTGAGGAAGCAAACGATGTGGTAGCGAAACACGTGTAGGAATGACTGTCCTGTCCTTGTGTTTGTCCTGAACCTGGCACCTCTCCTATAAGCATTGGACAGTATGGGTAACTATACCTTTGAAATATTTACAGGTGGAGAAACCTTTCTCCTTGCAATGAAGGATTTAGGATTGTTTAGTACCCATAGGTCTGTAGTCCAATAGCTGTGGAGATTTTTTCAGTCATTTCTCATGAACTATAGGATTGTGCACTAGTGGTTGCTTAATAATGATGAGAGACATATATAGATACCTCTGAAACCATATCAGGTGGAACTAATGAGAATTGCCCTTGAAAGATATACAACTTTACTCGTGGTTCACAGTCTGTTACATGGTCTCTCTCGCTAGTCACTGTACTAAACCTCGTGCCATTTTTATTTGTATGTTCAGAGAATCCCATTGTACCAGGTTCTTTTAATGTTATATGTGTTCACTAAATGTATCGCCCTTGAATTGTATTCTTTGTACTTTATATAACTTTTGTGAGGAATTTTACTGTGATCTGAATAAATTTTGATACTTTTTGCATAAAAAAACTCCTGTTGTTCTCCTGATATTCATATTATTCTACTATGCCTAATGAACAACAAGCCCTTTACCCTGGTTCGGGGTATGGCCCCAGCACAGGCCAATTGCGGTATCTAAGGTCACTACTGGAGAAGGTAACTTCTGTTGCGCGTGGTAGCAATATAATTGCGGGGGATTTTAATATACCAGTTAACAGACGCCTAGATTGCTCAGTGCCTACCTGCACAGAACGGAGCTTAACCAAGTAGTCGCCTCCCAGCACCTACATGACGTTTGGCGGTATTATCATTCCGATGAGAGGGATTACACCTTTTTCTCCCATCGCAATGGCTCATATAGCAGACTTGACTACCTTTTGATAGACGATTCTTTACTGCCGAGGTGCATCGATAGGCTCTATTTCGTGGTCTGACCACACTCCAGTGACCCTTAAAATATCTGACTCTGCCGCAATACGACCCCCGGCCAGTTGGAAGCTTAACGAATACCTTCTTACCTCTGCCCAAAATGTTGAACAGATCTCTGGGGACATCAAGAACTATTTCTTGGAGAACTCGACGACAGATGTGTGTCCTGACACACTAAGGTTCGCCCATAAGGCTGTCATTAGGGGTCTCCTTATCAAAATGGCGTCCTTTGCTAAGTGCAACTATGATAGGGCCTTAAAAACAGTCCTTTTAAAGCTTAAATCCCTGGAGGATCAGAACAGATCCTCACCATCTGACTTGGCACTTTCTGACTTGTTACAAACTAGTAGGGAGCTCCGTTCATTGCTCTTGGCTAGAGCTGAGTTTCACCTCAAGAAGACTAATGTGGAGCCCCTCGAGACGGGGCACTCGGTGCCGGACCGGGGTGCTGCTGGGGGATGTCACGGCGGTCCTGGTCTGGACCGTGTCCCGGGCCCGCACAATAAAATGGGGGGTTATTTACAGGGGATTTGTCACTCGTGACGCCAGGTTGCTCTCACCCTGACCGGGTCCTTGGCTTCCTACTTAAACGCTGTGTGTGGCCTGCTGCTGCTTGTAGCTATGCTGCTGGCCCTGTCTCTGCTCACGGGTACCAATATGCTGGGCAACTTAAGTCCTCTGTGTCACTGACTCCTTCGTGTTGCTTTGCTATGGTGTGGTGAAGATGGTGGACCTTCACTATGCCGGTGTTTACTGTCCTGTCTGTCTCAGGCACAGCCTCGGATCCGGTATCCGTCTTAAGCGTCTCCCCGGGATCAAGCTTTTGGGGTAACTCTTTATCCCGGGTATGTTCCTCTGTTAATCTGTCTCCTTTCCTCAGACCTCTCAGGACCTCCACTTCTACTTGGCTCTGCTCCTGCTCCTGAGGTAAACTGACTAACTGTCACTCTTGTTTTGTGGTAAACAACTTTAGCTCCTCCCACTAGTGCAGGTGCCACCTAAGCTCCTCCCACTTTCTAGTGTAGTGTTGTGTGGGGATTGAACCTGTGTTGTTTCTGTGGCATATTAACCCTTGGGGTGCCACATTCCCCCTTAGTTAAAGACAGTACTCCGGGACTGTGGAACAATAAAGAATAAAAAATTAATGCAATTAATATTTACAAAGACTTAAAAGTAAAATCACAAAAATCACTAAAATTCAAAAACAGTCCAAAAATTCAAAAAGCAGTCCTTCCGGGGATTTAGTCTTTTGCCTCCGGGCTGATGAATATTTTATACAAGAAAGTTTATAACCACAACCAGTCCGTGGTAGTATGGTCCATAAAAAATAAAATAAAAGGAAAAAGTTTGAAGAATATGCAAGAAGTTCATACAGGATAGTCTCTGTAGGTACTGGGCTTTTTTAACGTTGCATTAACTATGTACATTTGTTTACCGGGTTCAATTTAATATTAACACACAAACATATTTACATCTTACAGTTAACTTGACCTTTTAATCCCTGTACCTAGCTGGTAACTGACCTCTGGTACTACGCTCGGATCTGCGTAAAACGGGTGTACTACTTGCATGTAGCCTATTGGTGCTGGTAGGCATGTACCTATTTGTAGTGTTTGGTACTATGTTAGATGAAGATCTGACTGTAGGACTGGCAAGCTCACTGGGACCAGGAATTTGTTCTTCCTCTAATGGTTCTACTTCCAGTTCTTCAGGTCTTGGGACTTCTTCAGGTAACTGTGACGACCATCCCCTGTGAGGCCAAGCTGCTGGTAGGCAGCACCCCGAGAAACCCCGAGACCCTTAACCCCTATACAGGGATCTGGAATTACAGCGGAGCCCAGGGGGTAGCTGCCTATATGAGCAACAGAGCCGGGGAGGTCGCCAGGGGAAAATCAAGACCGAAAAACTAAGTCAGAAGTCCGAGTCAAAACCGAGAGGGCAGCGAAGGTACAAAATTGTCAGGCAGTAGCAGAGTCAAAAATCCAGGCAAAGGTCAAGGGAAAAAACCAAGAGGGCAGCTGAGGTACAAAATCAATAGGCAGAGGCAGAGTCAGAAATCCAGGCAAGGTCAGACACGAAACTAAACACACACACTATCACTGGGGAACCAAAACTATATCTGGCTGCCTGCAAGACAGGCTCCAATGTATTTGAAGGGCGTGGTTACCTCCCATAGGCTGGAGCTCACAGCCTGATGACCTCATCCGGACCGCCCCTAGATCCAGGCCAGATGGAGATGCACGACTGGCTCCACCCACGCCACCTCTGACAGAAGAACGCAGGCTGCGCCTAACGGACACCTCTGCAGGGCCCACTCCTCTGCGACCAACACCACCCAGAGGGGAAACAACAGCGGCGCTCAGCGACAGAGGCAGACGTCGCGGGAGCAGTTCCATATGAGGACAAGGCCCTCCTGTCACCGGCGCCACCAGCCGAAGGAATCCGGCTCCTCCCAGCGGCCGAGGCAGGAACACCGGCCACCGAGTCCAATGGCGATGTGACAGTAACACGGGTTCTGGTGTTGGTTCCACCATTGAAGGGAATGCAATCATTGGTACGACAACTGCTCCATGGTAATTTGGCCATGTTTTAGGAAAATCTCCTAGTACCGTGTGGAAAACTTCTTCTTTTTCTTTAAAAGGTTGGACCTGTACGGGTTCTATGACTTCAGGTGTCTTCAGTGTTTCAGGACACAATTTTAGATGATCACGGGATACGACTTGAGCGTCTCCCCGGGATCAAGCTTTTGGGGTAACTCTTTATCCCGGGTATGTTCCTCTGTTAATCTGTCTCCTTTCCTCAGACCTCTCAGGACCTCCACTTCTACTTGGCTCTGCTCCTGCTCCTGAGGTAAACTGACTAACTGTCACTCTTGTTTTGTGGTAAACAACTTTAGCTCCTCCCACTAGTGCAGGTGCCACCTAAGCTCCTCCCACTTTCTAGTGTAGTGTTGTGTGGGGATTGAACCTGTGTTGTTTCTGTGGCATATTAACCCTTGGGGTGCCACACTAAGACAAAATATTACGGTATGGGGGACAGGGCAGGAAGCATGCTCGCACGGAGGATCAAAAAGAGGGAGGTGCAGGCCATGATACCCTTCTTACGTAAGGGAGACGGCACGACCGTGCGCAATCCTCTGGAAATAGCTGGAAATTCAAATCCTTCTACAGCTCCCTTTACAATCTTAAAGACTCGGGCGATACTCCCCAGCCCTCAGCCGAGACTATCCAGGCCTTCCTTGACAAGGCAAAACTACCAAGGTTCTCGGAGGCTCAGCTTGCAATGTTGAATGCTCCCTTTACAGAGATTGAGGTCCTGAGAACTATCTCCACAGCTAAAAAAACGTTCATCCCTGAGTCCTGACGGGTTCTCCTACCATTATTACGCATGCTTTTCTCAATTACTTGCCAAACCCCTACTAAACCTCTTTAACTTGTGGCAGGATAGGGGCTTGATAAAGAGAGAGGGTCTTGAGGCAACCCTCCCTAAGCAAGCCTGGCAAACCCTCTGATACCCCAGCAACTTCCGCCCAATTGCTCTTCTCAATTGTGATGTCAAAATTGTCGCTAAGCTCCTGGCCACCCGCCTTATGAAGGTGATTCCTTCGCTGGTAGGCCTAGATCAGGTGGGATTTATCCCTGGACTGCAGGCCAGCGATTGTACTAGGCGGTTGTTGGACTTGCTGGAGCTCATGGAAAGGGAAAAAAAACCCTGTGCGCTCCTGTCCTTTGATGCGGAAAAGGCCTTTGATAGGCTGCACTGGGGGTATCTAGAGGCGGTCCTCCAGACATTTGGTGTCTTGGGGTGCTTCCAAAGGTTCATTATGGCCCTATATTTCTCCCCATGCACTTCGGTGAGGGCTTCGGGTTTTCTTTCACCTTCTTTTGACATCACAAATGGGACCCGGCAAGGGTGTCCACTTTCACCCCTCATCTTCGCCGTGGTGATGGAGCCACTGGCGGCGGTGGTGAGGGGGGACCCCAATATCAGGGGGATTTTGGTGGGCCCGGTAGAACACAAGGTTGGCCTCTATGCAAATGACGTGGTGTTCATCTGTTCGCATGTGTCATCGATGTTGCCTAGGGTTATGGAGGTGTTCGAGGAGTTCTCCAGAGCTTCCTCTTACAAATTAAATATGACTAAGTCCTCCCTTTACCTACTGAACATGACATCGGTAGATCAGGACCAAATCAGAACTCAATACTCCTTTGCTTGGGCGATGGAAAGTTTTACCTATTTTGGTATTCATATTACTAATGTATGCAGGATGGTCCGACACAATTGTGATTTACTGTATGCGGAGATCCATAGGGGACTCGATAGTCACTCTGGCCTCCACTTATCGCGGATGGCCAGAATCCAAATTATCAAGATGACCTATCTCCCCAAGATCCTATACCTGCTGAGGTGCCTTCCACTCCATTTCCCGAGCAAATATCTACGTATGTTTCAGATTTTGTTTAGCTGCTTTATATGGAGGGGCAGACCACACAGAATTGCCACAGACATCTTCACTATGCATTACTCGGCTGGGGGTCTGGGAGTTCTTGACGTCCGAACATAGTACAAAGCGGTGATCCTAGAATTTGCTAGAAAGTGGTGGGTTGAGACCCCAACAGCATTATGGATTCAAATTGAGTCCTTTTTTTGCCCCGAAATGGTCCACCAGGCTCCTTCTCGAGATGCAACTACTTAACTTACCAATAAGCCCGGAGCTTCTTTCCACAATGAGGACCCTCCTGAGGATCTAGTCCCAGGTGGCCCACAGCTTGTTACCTTTCCTCTATCGATATATTTCAATCTCTGCCGTCGAGAGCTCGGTGAGGGCCTTCATTACACTCTGGAAAGCAGCCGGCATACGACGTTTGGATCAGATACTTGGTGAATCTGGCCTGATGACATTTGAAAGCATAACTCACACATTTGGTGTCTCCCACAAAAACTTTTACTGGTACCTCCAGGTGAGGCATTTCCTTGCCTCTGTCTACCTGCCTGAGCAGAAACTAGAGGATTTCGACTCCTCGATACAAGCATTTTTCAAGTCGGACTGTGCCAACTCTAGGGGGGTGTCTTTGCTGTATAGGGCCTTTTTTAATCAGAGAGCCCAGGCCAAACTGCCATTTATGACCAGGTGGGAGGGTGATGTGGGATTTGAGGCTCCACTGGATGCGTGGCAAAAAGCATCTACATATACCACCTGTTTCTCGGCATGTATAAATCATCTTGAGCAGACAAAAAAACTCCAGCTGCACTGGTACCTCACACCTGCACGAATTGCTAAATTAGGCCGGAGTGGGTCAGCGACCCCTTCCTCACCTCGGTGTTGGAGGGGTTGCACGGGCATTGGCATGGCGCCGCACATTTGGTGGACTTGCCCGGGGATTAGGGACTTCTGGGGGATGGTTGAGACCTTGCTCTCCTCCCTAAGGGGTGTCACTCTCTCCCTGGAGGCTCCCCTGGCGCTTTTGGGCCTTGGTATGGACTCTCTCCCTTACACATTACGTCCCATAGTAACAAACGTTCTAATTGCAGCGAGATTGTGTTTGGCATCGGCTTGGAAGTCCCCAGAGGCTCCTTCTCAAACCGAGCTTATGAACTGGGTGAGCACACATTTTCAACATAAACTGTTTTTGGCTCATGATCGCTAGACGAAATAAGATTCTCAGTGTAGGACCTGGTGCAATCGCCCTAAACAATATCTGTACCTCAGATTTATACATACCTCACATTGGCTTTCTTGTGCACTAAACGGGTATGTATTTACGTTTAGACGCAACTCTACTTCAGTCTCCTTCTTTCCCTCCTCACTCCTTCCCTTCCCCTTTTTCCCTCCTTTTAATTTACCCCCGATAATTTAATAGCATGTTATATATTTGCTTTTTGCAATTTTGAACTTAATATTTGGGCATTTGTCACCCGTGTTGTTTTATATTGGGAAAAATTTTATAGCTAATAAAAACATATTGGTTTAAAAAAAAAGAATCTTTTTATTTTCTTATTGTGCCTTTATGGCTGAATGATAATAAAATAACTATCAGTCCGATATTACTATGATAGTTCAACAAACATAACTCCTGTTCATCTATTTAAAGGGTAATATACATTAATATATATACCTATGTATATCTATACCAAAAGATTTTCAGTTATTTAGCTTACCAAACATTGCAATTTTCACTACCGTATTAATAAGGCAATAGATATTTATGAGGTCTTATCATGTAGATAGATACAATTTAACTAATTAACCGTGAGCAGCCTTTCCCTGCTCACGGTTAATTAATCATATGAAAGAAGATCATAATAATGATCCTAGATCGCTCTCATTTGTAGGTCTGGAACATGTTGCACCGTCATTTAGAGGCGGAGACACCCACAAAACTTTATTGCAAAAAGAGGCACGATGGATAATTGAGTCGCAAGCCCAAGGGGCAGCAGGTCTTAATGATAAAAATTACTTTGCAGTATTCCTATAAAAATTGTATCTGTGTACATGATAAGACCTCATAAATATTTATTGCCTTATTAATAGTGAAAATTGCAATCTTTGGTAAGCTATATAACTGAAGATCTTTTGGTATAGATATACATAGATATATTTATTAATGTATATTACCCTTTAAATAGGTGAACAGGAGTTACGTTTGTTGAGCTATCAAAGTAATATCGGACTGATAGTTTTTTTACTATCGTTCAGCCATAAAGGCACAATAAGAAAAAAAAAAAGACTCTTGTGGGTATTTAAGTGTTCTAAGAAATGTAGCATTTTATAATCGGCAGCCATTAAGGGTACTTGTAGATTCTTGGACAAAGGAGCTCGGGAGTAGGCTCCGAAACGCGTCGGAAAATAAAGGCTGTAGCTGTACCAGACATTCCCGTGTCTGTGTTTCTTTGGTCTCGGAGCAGCAGCGCGGACACCGAAGCACTTTGTCCAAGAATCTACATCACGACCACGGTCACCGTTGGGAGTGCGGTCCCTGCAGCAGCTGCTTGTACGCTATTCTACCAGTTGTGGGTTTCACAACTGACAAAGGTGAGCAATTCCACATCGACAAGTGAAAGTGTGTATTGAGATAAGACCCTATATGCGCATTCTTTCTTTCAAGATTAAGGGTACTTCACACGCTACGATATCGGTAACAATATCGTTGAAACGTTACGCTTTTGAGATTGTTCAAACAAAGTCATTTGTGCATCATTGCGTGTAAACATACAATCTTGAAACTACAAATCGTTAGATTGATCATCAAAAATTTGAGATCCTGACCTCAAATCCGTCGTTCATCGTCCAATTAACGTTCTGTGAACCAGCAACATCATTCAGTGTGACACCTTTTTGAACGATGCTGTTCACAATTCTCCTATTCCTGCCGCTTTCCAACATCGTTCACTAGTTCTTCTCAAAGTAGCTGGCGTGTTGCCAAATTTTACATCGTTAACGATATCCATGCGTGTGACAACGCACTAACGATGTCAAAATGATCGCGGTCACGTGACATCACTAACGATATCGTTCAGCGATATCATACCGTGTAATGGTACCTTTAGGGTATGTGCCCACAGGAAGGTTTAACGTCGGTTTAGCAGCGAAAACCGCCGGCGGTTTAGCATAGGTTTTATTTAAATTTATGTAAATCCTTAGCAGCTTTAGGACTTACATGTAACCCTATGTAATTTAGAAACCGCTGTGCACACATAGTCGGTTTCTGTGAGCGGATCCGCCCGCGATTGAGCGGTTTTCCAGCGGTTTAGCAGCATACAGCATGTCAATTCTTCTCAGCGGTTTTTGATCGGCTCCATGAAAAAAATCCTCCATATAAAACCGCCGGAAAAACCGCTGGAAAATCCGACTGAAAACCGCTGTGCACACGCTGACAAAAACCGCCCGAAAACCGCCGGAACACAGCTGGAGACTTCAGAGCTCAGATCTGATAATTTCCAGCGGTTTACTGACGGTTCCAACGCCACTAAACCTTCCTGTGGGCACATACCCTTAGAGATGCATACGTATATCTATACAGAAAAAAAACAAGAAAAAAACAGCATCCAATGTTATTGGGTTTATCCACGTAATTTCAGATAAAATGAGGCACTGACCTTAAAAATTGATCTAATATACATCTTTCATATATGTAACGTTAATGTAATGATTTTCTCTTTGTTATTTTTCTTGTTTTGGATGTGTTTTTGATTGCTGTGATGTTAATGGGTCCGCCCTTTAAAAGAAGCAGGATCTGACATCACTAGCTGAGATCAGTCCTGTGGAAGAGGAACTCACCATGAAACGGTGCCGTCGTCTGCCCCATCACCCCCTCCCCGCGTTTTGATGTAACCTGAAAAGGAAATTAAAACAGAGCAACTACAAAATGGTGAGTGCCGTCTTTTTTAATAATCTAATATATAAAAGCCGAAGGCCACTTCCGGAGGAACCCGAAGGCTACTTCCGTGATGGCCTCGGACTGTGGGGGAGACGTCATCCAGTGCACTACAGGCACAGGAACGTTCCGATCTCGGAAGTTCCGTGTGCCCTCCAGCCTCTTCCCCTCCACCCTCTGCCCTCCAGCCAGTAGCTAGATACCGGGGGGGCAGGGGGGGCCCATTGCCCGCCACCTGGGGGGGCCCCGCACCCCCTTGAGGTAGCCGTGCTGCCAGCCGGCCCGCGCGCCTGGAGAGGAGGGAGGACGTGACTTCCTGTCCTGCAGCTCTGCCCGCCCCTCCTCTCCTCCAACAGCAGACGCGCGCCAGCCGCGGTGAGTCTGCACCCCCACACGCTCCTCTGCCCTCCAGCCTCCGCCTCCGCTCCAACCTGTGCCCGCCGCCTCCTCTCCAGCCTGTGCCCTGCGCCTCTGCTCCAGCCTGTGCCCTCCGCCTCCGCTCCAGCCTGTGCTCTCCGCTCCAGCGTGTGCCCTCTGCCTCCCGCTCCAGCCTGTGCCCGCCGCCTCCGCTCAAGCCTGTGCCGGCCGCCTCCGCTCCAGCCTGTGCCCTCTGCCCCTCCAGCCTGTGCCCCCTTCAGCCTGTGCCCCCTCCAGCCTGTGCCCTGTGCCCCCTCCAGCCTGTGCCCTGTGCCCCCTCCAGCCTGTGCCCCCTCCAGCCTGTGACCTGTGCCCCCTCCAGCCTGTGCCCTGTGCCCCCTCCAGCCTGTGCCTCCTCCAGCCTGTGCCCTGTGTCCCCTCCAGCCTGTCCCCTGTGCCCCCTCCAGCCTGTGCCCTGTGACCCCTCCAGCCTGTGCCCTGTTCCCCCTCCAGCCTGTGCCCTGTTCCCCCTCCAGCCTGTGTCCTGTGCCCCCTCAAGCCTGTGCCCCCTCCTGCCTGTGCCCCCTCCAGCCTGTGCCCTGTGCCCCCTCCAGCCTGTGTCCTGTGCCCCCTCCAGCCTGTGCCCCCTCCAGCCTGTGTCCTGTGCCCCCTCCAGCCTGTGCCCCCTCCAGCCTGTGCCCCCTCCAGCCTGTGCCCCCTCCAGCCTGTGTCCTGTGCCCCCTCCAGCCTGTGCCCCCTACAGCCTGTGCCCTGTGCCCCCTCCAGCCTGTGCCCTGTGCCCCCTCCAGCCTGTGCCCCTGTCCCCCTCCAGCTGTGCCCTGCCCCTCAGCCTGTGCCCTGCTGCCCCCTCCAGCCTGTGCCCTGTGCCCCCTCCAGCCTGTGCCCTGTGCCCCCTCCAGCCTGTGTTGCCCCTCCAGCCTGTGCCCTGTGTCCCCTCCAGCCTGTGCCCTGTGCCCCCTCCAGCCTGTGCCTGCCTCAGCCTGTGCCCCCTCCAGCTCCCTGTGCCCCCCCTGCCCAGCCTGTGCCCTCCAGCCTGTTGCCCCTCCTCCAGCCTGTGCCCCTGTGCCCCCTGCCTGGCCAGCCTGTGCCCCCTCCAGCCTGTGCCCCCTCCCCTGTGCCCCTCCAGCCTGTGCCTGTGCCCCCTCCAGCCTGTGCCCCCTCCAGCCTGTGCCCCACCCTCCAGCCTGTGCCCCCCCAGCCTGTGCCCTGTGCCCCCTCCCCTGTGCCCTCCCTCCAGCCTGTCCCTGTGCCCCTCCAGCGCCCTGTGCCCCTCCAGCCTGTGCCCCCTGCCTGTGCCCCTGTGCCCCTCCAGCCTGTGCCCTGTGCCCCCTCCAGCCTGTGCCCTCCCTCCAGCCTGTGCCCCTCCAGCCTGTGCCCTGTGCCCCTCCAGCCTGGCCCTGTGCCCCCTCCAGCCTGTGCCCTCTGCCCCTCCAGCCTGTGCCCCCCTCTGCCTGTGCCCTGTGCCCCCTCCAGCCTGTGCCCTGCTCCCCCTCCAGCCTGTGCCCTGCCCCTCCTGTCCCCTCCAGCTGTGCCCTGTGCCCCCTCCAGCCTGTGCCCTGTGCCCCTCCAGCCTGTGCCCCTGTGCTCCTCCAGCCTGTGCCCTCTGCCCCCAGCCTGTGCCCCTCCAGCCTGTGCCCCTTGCCCCGTCCAGCTGTGCCCCCTCCAGCCTGTGCCTGTGCCCCTCCAGCCTGTGCCCCTCCAGCCTTGCCCCCTCCAGCCTGTGCCCCTCCAGCCTGTGCCCTGTGCCCCCTCCAGCCTGTGCCCCCTCCAGCCTGTGCCCCTCCAGCCTGTGCCCTGTGCCCCTCCAGCCTGTGCCCTGGCCCCTCCTGCCTGTGCCCTGTGCCCCTCCAGCCTGTGCCCCCCTCCAGCCTGTGCCCTGTGCCCCCCTCCAGCCTGTGCCCCTCAGCCTGTGCCTGTGCCCTCCAGCCTCTGCCCCCTCCAGCTGCCTGTGCTCTGTGCCCCCTCAGCCTGTGCCCCCTCCACCTGTGCCTGTGCCCCTCAGCCTGTGCCCTGTGCCCCCTCCAGCCTCTGCCCCTCCAGCCTGTGCCCACCTCCCCGTGCCTGTGCCCCTCAGCCTGTGCTCCCCTCCAGCCTGTGCCCTGTCCCCTCCAGCCTGTGCCCCCTCCACCTGTGCCCCTCCCACCTGTGACCTGTGCCCCCTCCAGCCTGTGCCCCCTCCAGCCTGCTGTGCCCCCCCCAGCCTGTGCCCCTCCGCCTGTCCCTGTGCCCCCTCCAGCTGTGCCCTGTTCCCCCTCCAGCCTGTGCCCTGGCCCCCTCCAGCCTGTGCCCCTCCACCTTGCCCCTCCAGCCTGTGCCCTGTGCCCCCTCCAGCCTGTCCCTGTGCCCCCTCCAGCCTGTGCCTGTGCCCCTCCAGCCTGTGCCTTCCCCTCCAGCCTGTGCCCTGTGCCCCCTCCAGCCTGTGCCCCCTGCAGCCTGGCCTCCCTCCAGCCTGTGCCCCCTCCAGCCTGTGTCCTGTGCCCCTCCAGCCGTGTGCCCCCTCCAGCCTGTGCCCTGTGCCCCCTCCAGCCTGTGCCCCCTCCACCTGTGCCCCCTCCAGCCTGTGCCCCCTCCAGCCTGTGCCCTGTGCCCCTCCAGCCTGTGCCCCCTCCAGCCTGTGCCTGTGCCCCCTCCAGCCTGTGCTCCCCTCCAGCCTGTGCCCTGTGCCCTCCGCCTGTGCCCCCCTCCACCTGTGGCCCCCTCCAGCCTGTGCCCTGTGCTCCCTCCAGCCTGTGCCCTGTCCCCCTCCAGCCTGTGCCCCCTCAGCCTGTGCCCCCTCCAGCCTGTGCCCCCTCCAGCCTGTGCCTGTGCCCCCTTCGCCGTGCCTGTGCCCCCTCCAGCCGTGCCCCCTCCACGGTGCCCCTCCAGCCTGTGCCTGTGCCCCTCATGCCTGTCCCCCTCCAGCCTGTGCCCTGTGCCCCCTCCAGCCTTGCCACTCCAGCCTGTGCCTGTGCCCCCTCCAGCCTGTGCCCAGCCTGTGCTCCCTCCAGCCTGTGCCCTCTGCCCCATCCAGCCTGTGCCCCTCCAGCCTGTGCCCTGTCCGGGGAAGACGCAGGGTCGGTGGTAAGTATAGAGGAGTGTCTGTGTATGTGTGTGCTTACCACTCTGCCCACGGCGCTGCGCTTACCACTCTGCCCACGGTGCTGCGCTGACCACTGCCCACGGTGCTGCGCTGACCACTGCCCACGGCGCTGCGCTGACCACTCTGCCCACGGCGCTGTGCTGACCACTCTGCCCACGGCGCTGCGCTGACCACTCTGCCCACGGCGCTGCGCTGACCACTCTGCCCAAGGCGCTGCGCTGACCACTCTGCCCACGGCGCTGCGTTGACCACTCTGCCCACGCCGCTGCGCTGACCTCTCTGCCCACGCCGCTGCGCTGACCACTCTGCCCACGGCGCTGCGCTGACCACTCTGCCCATGCCGCTGCGCTGACCAATCTCACCGCACTCACTGCTAACCACAGAGCCACCGCACTCACTGCTAACCACTCAACCACCGCACTCACTGCTAACCACTGAGCCACCGCACTCACTGCTAACCACTGAGCCACCGCACTCACTGCTAACCACTGAGCCACCGCACTCACTGCTAACCACTGAGCCACCGCACTCACTGCTAACCACTGAGCCACCGTACTCACTGCTAACCACTGAGCCACCGCACTCACTGCTAACCACTGAGCCACCGCACGCAGTACTAACCACTGAGCCACCGTATACTCTGCTACCCACTGAGCCACCTCTATACACATAATTAATTTCACCGCACTCCCCTAACTATTAGTAAATAAACTATATATGGATTCTAGACTACCCGATTCTTTAGAATCGGGCCGCCATCTAGTCTATTATAATAAAACCCTAAGGCTACTTCCGTCAGGATGTAATGGTATGCTACGTCACTTCCTGGCTGAAGTAGCCTCTACACCCACTGTGGGTGTTCTAATATGGCCGCCCGCACACATACACACATACACACACACACCTCCATGCACTGTCCGCTATACTTACCACCGGCCCTGCGTCTTTCCCACCGCTGCCTGGATCCTCAGTCCTCCATTCCGCCGACATGTCGCCGCCCCTGGAGGACTGGATCCAATATGGCGTCCGGGAAGTCTCGCGAGAGTTCCCGGACGCCATTTTGTAAGAAACATGTCGCCGGCACGGAGGAGTGGAGCCAAGATGGTGGGGACGGCGGAGCGAAGATGTGGCGGCGGGGAAGACGATGACTTGGTGGTAAGTATGGCAGGCAGAGTGCCTCCGTCCTCTGCTGACCACTCTGTCCACCGCACTGCGCTGACCACTCTGCCCACCGCACTGCGCTGACCACTCTGCCCACCGCACTGCGCTGACCACTCTGCCCACCGTACTGCGCGGACCACTCTGCCCACCGCACTGCGCGGACCACTCTGCCCACCGCACTGCGTGGACCACTCTGCCCACCGCACTGCGCTGACCACTCTGCCCACCGCACTGCGCTGACCACTATGCCCACCGCACTGCGCTGACCACTCTGCCCACCGTACTGCGCGGACCACTCTGCCCACCGCACTGCGCGGACCACTCTGCCCACCGCACTGCGTGGACCACTCTGCCCACCGCACTGCGCTGACCACTCTGCCCACCGCACTGCGCTGACCACTATGCCCACCGCACTGCGCTGACCACTCTGCCCACCGCACTCACTGCTAACCACTGAGCCACCGTACAGTGCTAACCACTGAGCCACCGTACAGTGCTAAACACTGAGCGACCGTACTTAGCTAAATACTGAGCCACCGCGCAGTGCTAACCACTGAGCCACCACGCAGTGCTAACCACTGAGCCACCACACAGTGCTAACCACTGAGCCACCGCGCAGTGCTAACCACTGAGCCACCGTGCAGTGCCTCAGTGCTAACCACTGAGCCACCGCGCAGTGCTAACCACTGAGCCACCACGCAGTGCTAACCACTGAGCCACCACGCAGTGGTAACCACTAAGCCACCATATACTCTGCTAACCACTCAGCCCCTGTATACTCTGCTAACCACTGAGCTGCCGTACCCCGCCGCTTTGTCCTCCATCCTCCTCCCACCACTCTGTGCTCCGTCCTCCCCCTGCCTGTGCCGTTCCATCCTCCTCCGCCGCTTCCTCCTCCTTCCTTTGCCCTCCTCCTCTCCACCACTCCATCCTCCCCCCGCCTGTGCTGCTCCGTCCTCCCCCACCCCACCGCTTTGTCCTCCGTCCTCCTCCCCCCCGCCGCTCTGTGCTCCATCCTCCCCCTGCCACTCCATCCTCCCCCACCCCACCGCTTCCCCCTCCTTCCTTTGTCCGCCTCCCCTCCGACACTCCATCCTCCATCCTCCCCCTGCCTCTGCTGCTCCAGCCTCCCCCACCCCACCGCTTTGTCCTCCATTCTCCTCTCCCCCGCCGCTTTGTGCTCCGTTCTCCCCCTGCTGCTCCATCCTCCCCCTGCCTGTGCTGCTCCGGCTTCCCCCACCCCACCACTTCGTCCTCCATCCTCCTCTCCCCCACACCTCTGTGCTCTGGCCTCTCCCTGCCGCTTCATCCTCCCCCTGCCTGTGCCACTGCATCTTCCCCCACCCCACCGCTTCCTCCTCCTTCCTTTGTCCTCCTCCCCTCCGCCACTCCATACTCCGTTCTCCCCCTGCCTGTGCAGCTCCATCCTCCCCCACTCCGCCGCTTTGTCCTCCGTCCTCCTCCTCCCACCGCTCTGTGCTCCGTCCTCCCCCTGCTGCTCTGTCATCCCCCTGCCACTCTGTCCTCCCCCTGCCGCTCTGTCCTCCCCCTGCCACTCTGTCCTCCCCCTGCCGCTCCATCCTCCCCCTGTCTGTGCCACTCCATCCTCCCCCACCCCACCGCTTCCGCCTCCTTCCTTTGTCCTCCTCCCCTCCATCCTCCGTCCTCCCCCTGCCTGTGCTGCTCCATCCTCCCCCACCCGCCGCTTTGTCCTCTGTCCTCCTCCCCCCTACCGCTCTGTGCTCCATCCCCCGCCGCTACCTGTGCCACTCCATCCTCCCCCACCCCACCCCTTCCTCCTCCTTCCTTTGTCCTCCTCCCCTCCGCCACTCCATCCTTCGTCCTCCCCCTGCCTGTGCTGCTCCCGCCTCCCCCACCTGCCGCTTCGTCCTCCATCCTCCTCTCCCCCGCCACTCTGTGCTCCGTCCTCCCCTGCTGCTGTCCTCCCCCTGCCGCTCCGTCCTCCCCCTGCCTGTGCCGCTCCATCCTCCCCCACTGCTTCCTCCTTCTTCCTTTGTCCTCCTCACCTCCGCCACTCCATCCTCCATCCTCCCCCTGCCTGTGCTGCTCCGTCCTCCCCCATCCCGCCGCTTCATCCTACGTCCTCCTCCCCATCACGCGCTTCATCCTACATCCTCCTCCCCCCCCTGCCGCTCTGTGCTTCGTCCGCCTCCTGCCGCTTTGTCCTCCCCCTGCCTGTGCCACTCCATCCTCCCCACCCCACCACTTCCTCCTCCTTCCTTTGTCCTCCTCACCTCTGCCACTCTATCCTCCGTCCTCCACCTGACTGTGCCGCTTCATCCTCCCCCACCGCTTCCTCCTCCTTCCTTTGTCCTCCTCCCCTCTGCCACTCCATCCTCCATCCTCCCCCTGCCTGTGCTGCTCCGTCCTCCTCCCCCCTGCCGCTCTGTGCTCCATCCTCCCGCTGCCGCTCCTTCCTCCCCCTGCCTGTGCTGCTACATCCTCCCACACCCCGCCACTACCTCCTCTGTCCTCCATCTTCCTCCCCCCTGCTGCTCTGTCCTCCCTCCTCCCCCCTGCCATGCCGTCCTTCCCCCGCCTCTCCTTCTTCAAAGTTCCTCCCAATTCAGCCCTCACCGCCTTCCCCATGCAATCTCTATTTCTATATTCTAGAATACCCGATGCGTTAGAATCGGGCCACCATCTAGTAATAATAATAATAAAGCTTTATTTATATAGCGCCAACATATTCCACAGCGCTTTACAATGTAGGGGTTAGAGTACAGAAAATATAATACAGTATGTAATTACAGTTGGATACAAAACAATAGGCATAGAATGTAAAAAAGAAAATACAATAAATAAAGCAAGAAATGAAGGTGACCCTGCTCAAAAGAGCTTACAATCTACAACGGGATAGGGGTTGCACAAGGTACAGGGGCTTATTGCACTCGTGGTCCAGGCATCTTGAGGAAATAGGGCATAGAAATAAGCTTACATGGATGTGTGTGCCCCGCAACGAGTGCGTCACAAGAAGGTATTGCAGCCATAAAAGCAGCCGCAATATTCTCTGACACAGCAGTGACCTGGTTAATTTAGAAATCCAACCCTACATGCATCACCTAGAACAGAGGGCCAATCATAGGTCCTGGTGGGTGGAGTGTTAGGGAAGTGTAGTAGAACACACACAATAGTCTAGACAGAATAGAGAAGAACAGTCTAGAACTCGGAGAAGAAGGGTCGAGAACTAGAACTTGGAGAGGAGCGGGGGCTCCGCACCCCGTGCAGCCCCCGGGCCGTCACCGGTCGGGTGTCAGCACCTGAGGCCTTACCAACCGGAATTGGGCATTATTCACACGGGTTCCCAAAAGACTCCCGTGCCCACAACTCACAGCCGGTTCACTGGTACCGAAGCTGGCAGCAGTTCACCTCTGCTACGCGAACCAGAAAAGCGTGGAGGAGCAGCTTCAAAGGAGCACCCCACCACAAGCCAACTTCCAGTCGTCTAACCAGCGGTGTACCCACCGAGGGATCCAAGGCTCCCCAAAACATCCAGAACGTAAATCATGGATAGGGCATTGAAGCAGCCTCCCCGTACCCGATCTGGTATTCCTGGGCGACACTGGCAACCAATTAGTTAGAATGGAGGAACACTGCGGATTTCTAAGGGACACCATCACTGCTGAGTCCACCTGGTCTACTACTCAACCACTGTATGCCATGTACTGCCTGCTGGTTACAGTAAAGACCCGTTGCAGAGAGTTCTGTGTCCGTGCTTCCTTATGAACTGTCCGTCCGCACTACAAGGTAACCGCAGCTGCCGCACAACATCTTAAGCAGCTCCAGCCTCCGGGGATCACCGCTCAGCCTGTGGGGAGCGTAACATCTTGCTGCTGTCCATCCCCGGAGGTTCCGCAGCGTCGGTAGTCCTTACCGAATCTACTCATAGGTGGCGTCACGAATAAATTAAAACCCCTTTAATCTGTTCCACCAAGACGCCTTCAACACTTTTGATCTGCACTACACCGGGCCCCACTACCGGCAGGCGCGGTCCACCAGTGACAAGGAGGAAGGAAGCATCGCCTGTCTAAACCGGAGTCCCGGCCACGGTGAGTCAGATGGTCATCAGTCTGTGTAGACCTTTATGGTTTGTTGGCGTTTGTAGAAGAGTAATGTCAAGAGAGATAGCCCATTCACTATCTACAGTACAAAGGACTTCTATTAGGGAGTATGATAGGCCGCCTTAAAAAGATGTGTTTTTAGGGATCGTCTGAAGCCATGCAAGTTGTGGATAGTCCTGATTTCTTGGGGTAAAGCATTCCAGAGGATTGGTGCAGCTCTGGAGACGTCTTGGAGCCAGGAGTGGGAGGATCAGATTAGTGCAGATGTTAGTCGAAGGTCATTTGAAGAACGTAGAGAACGGGTGGGGTGATAGACAGAGATGAGGGAGGAGATGTAGGGGGGTGCTGCACTGTGAAGAGCTTTGTGTGTGAGAACAAGTAATTTGAATTTCATCCTGTAGTGTTCAGGCGGCCAGTGCAATGACTGGCACAGAGCAGAGGCATCTGAGTAACGATTGGCCAGATGGGTGATCCTGGCTGCTGCATTAAGGATGGACTGGAGAGGAGAAAGTCTGGTGAGGGGGAGGCCACTTAATAGAGAATTGCAATAGTCAAGGGGGAATGAATTAGGGCCACGGTGAGGGTTTTTGTTGTTTCCATGGTGAGAAAGGGGCTCTAGAGATATTCTTCAGGTGTAAGCGACAGGAGCGGACGAGAGATCGTTGGTTGGTTGGAGAAGGAGAGATCGGTGTCAAATATAACACCCAGACAGCGAGCCTGCTGCCTAGGCGTTATCGTGGTGCAGCAAACTGAGAGAGAGATGTCCGATTTAGGGAGGTTAGTGGATGGGGGGAGCAGAAGAAGTTCAGTTTTGGAAAGGTTTAGTTTCAAATAGAGAGCGTACATGATATTGGAAACTGCAGCTAGACAGTCATTGGTTTCTTTAATACCGCAGGGGTAAGGTCAGGGGCTGAAGTGTATAGTTGTGTGTCATCAGCATAAAGATGGTACTGAAAGCCAAGTCTGCTGATGGTGTGTCCAATCAGGGCTGTATAGAGAAAGAAGAGGAGAGGGCCAAGGACTGAACCCTGAGGGACTTCAATAGTGAGAGGAAGAGGGGAAGAAGTGGAGCCAGCAAAAGATACACTAAGAGAGCAGTGTCTAAGCTAGGAGAGAGCAGTGTCCTTTATGCCAATGGAGTGCAGCATAGAGAGTAGGAGCTGATGGTCGACAGTGTCAAAAGCTGCAGAGAGGTCAAGGAGAATAAGCAGAGAGTGGTCACCATTACGTTTTGCTGTCAGAAGATCATTGGTCACTTTGATGAGGGCAGTTTCTGTAGAGTGAAGGGGGCAGAAACCAGACTAATGGATCTAGAAGAGAGTGAACAGAAAGGTAACGGGTGAGGCGGGAGTAGACCAGGCGCTCCAGGAGTTTAGAGATGAAGGGGAGATTGGAGACTGGTCTGTAGATATTTGTGCAGAATGGGTCGAGAGTGGTTTTCTTTAATAATGGATTAATGATCGAGTGTTTGAAGGAGGAGGGAAAGATACCAGAAGAGAGGGAGAGATTGAAGATTTTGGTTAGAAGAGTGGTGACGACTGGAGAGAGGGACTGGAGCAGGTGTGAGGGAATGGGGTCAGTAGTGCATGTGGTGGGACGAGAGGAAGAGAGGAGCCTGGAGACTTCTTCTGTGACTGGGTCAAATGTGGAGAGTGAACCGGAGGAGATGTGGGGAAGAATGGAGGTTGCAGCGCTTGGAGGCTGGGAGCTTTTTTCCCGGCGGATGTTGTCTATTTTTTCCATGAAGTAGGAAGCCAGGTCATCAGCACAGAGGTCAGTGATGGGGGCCTGCACTTTAGGACTGAGGAGAGAGTGAAAGGTGTCAAAGAGTTTTTTTGGATTGTTGGATAGTGAGGAGACCAGGGTGGTGAAGTAAGTCTGTTTGGCAAGGTGAAGGGCAGAATTGTAAGTTTTGAGCATGAATTTATAGTGGATAAGGTCTCCTGGTGAGCGAGTTTTCCTCCATAGATGTTCAGCACTCCTAGAGCATCGCTTTAGAGGAATCGAGTTTGTGATGTGAGCCAAGGCTGTTTTGTTCTCTGTTTGGGAGTTGTGAGGGTGAGGGGTGCTACTTGGTCCAGGGAGCTTCTGAGAGTGTCATTGTAGTGATTTACTGCCTGATCTGGACAGGAAAATGAGGAGATTGGGGACAGAGATGAGATGAGGGAGTCTGTGAGTGCTTGAGGGTTAATGGCCTGTAGATTTCTGGATGTGTGATAGGTAGGATTGGGCTGTGGTGGCCGAGGGTTAGTGAGTGAGAAGGAGAGAATGTTGTGGTCGGAGAGAAGAGGTGAAATATCTAAGGGGGAGGATGAGCCGAGCCGGGTAAAGACCAGGTAAAGGGTGTTACCGTCTTTGTGCGTCTCAGAGGTTGAGAGCTGTGAGAGGCCAAGAGAGGTGGTTAGAGATAGGAGCTGGGATGCAGATGGGGAGATGAGGCTGTTTATGGGAATGTTAAAGTCTCCCAGAATAAGGGTTGGTAAATCTGAGGACATGAAATGTGGGAGCCACGCGGAGAAATGGTCGAGGAACTGGGTGGGTGATCCTGGGGGGCGGTATACCACTGCTACTTTGAGGGGGAGGTAATGGAATAGCCTAATGGTATGGACCTCAAAAGAAGGGAATGAGAGTGATGGGGCTGGAGGAATGACTTGGATAGTACACTGTGGGGATAGGAGGAGGCCAACTCCACCACCATGTCTGTTCCCAGGTCTAAGGGAATGAGAGAAATGTAGGTCGCCGTGTGAAATAGCAGCAGGGGAAGCAGTGTCTGAATCCTGGATCCAGGTTTCTGTGTGGGCCAGCAGGTTAACAGAGTTGGTAAGGAAGTAATTGTGAATGAAGGGAAGTTTGTTACATACAGATCGTGGATTCCAGAGAGCGCAGGAGTTGTAGTAGCGTCTCTGCGGTCAAAGCTGTGGGTAGCGGCGGATAAGCAGGCACACACAAACGGTAGTCTTTGTTTCGGTACCTTTTACTGATGACGGGTAACAGGTACAGTCCAGAGACGTAACCAGGTCCCCGATGCAATTTGGGACTTTCACTTTGGAGAGTTGTAAGGCCTCCTCTGTCACTATGTACAGTGGTTTGGGGTAAGCTCTGCCTATAACTGAACTCGCCGTTTTCCTCCTTTTCAGTTCTTTACTCTATAACTGACAATGAGGTCCTTCTGCGAGGTCCCTATTCTTCCCTTGGCCCCTGGTCTTGTGCTTGGTCAGTGTCGAGTGTCTCTTACTTTGCTTTCCTCAGGGGGTTAATTCCTCCTGGTCCTTCCGGGCTTTTCCTGCTGCAGTGAATGCCTAACAGTGTCGGACTCCGGTGTCCGGGTGAGCTAAAGGGAAGCTTGATGGGTTCCCTTCTTTAATTCCCTGTTTCCTCCACTGGCCTCCGACCCTCTCCCTAGGGTGCAACACAGCTGGGTCAAGGTTCCCTTGTCCTGGGCCTGGTTTTATCCCAGCGACCAGCTCCTTCACTCCTGCTCACTCCTCAGACTGGAACTAACTCCTCCGCTCAGGCCTGGATCTTTTATAGGGGATCTGGCTTAAGGCAGCCAGTAGAGCTCCCCCTTCAGGTCTGGGGTGGAAGGTGTTGTGTGCTGTGTGTGCCAAGGTGTAAATCCATCCTTGCACCGGTGGATCCTGTGGCAATCCCCTGCAGGGGTGCCACACTTGATATTGTGCTTTGTTGATTCAAAGAGACTAAGAGATTATGGACAGTGAATAAAGACAACCAGTGTGACTGAGGGGGTGAGGAGAGAGTAGCGTAAGGTGCTAGTTACGGAGAGTGAGACCTTGGCCACATAAAGCGGTGACCCGAGGGCTAAGAGGCCTACAGTACTTACGGTGATGTAGAATATCAGGGATGAATATCACTATTTTCCCTTGTATTGTGTAAATGGTCCACAGTGAGTGGTTCTATATCTAACTTTGAAATTGCAAAATAGACTATATTCCTCGTCTGATGTCCTTTCACATATTGACCCAATTGGCCAGGTCTATGATAAGCTTCCTCTTAAGGACTCTGCTGCAGGAATCAGTCTGTTCTTGGCCAGAAATAAATGCTAAAACTGACATTCACTGTGTCCATTCAGTTCTTTAGACTAGATGCGGCCTAGGTATTTTGTAAGACCTACAAGTCTGTTCATACTGGTCGCTGGTCAAACTAGCCATCTATCAGGAAGCAGTGGCTCAACCTAAGAACTAACTTCTCAAATTGTGGGCTACTCCCACACTTACTTATTACTTACCCTACAGTCAGTAGCTGAACAGGCCTCCTCATTTCACTGAACACTATATTTTACATTTGCACACCTTATACCTATTTTTATACATTGCTATTCCCTACATAACATTCCAAACATACATAACGCTGCTACATCTGATGACACACTATGTGTTGCACTATTACATAACATTCCTATATCTTATATTATTCCTATATTAAGTGCTATGCAACACATTACCTGACAATAACCCCTTTACAACAAAGGATGTATAGTAGTGATGGGCGAGTCCTAAATTACTCGGAATCGCTTGACTCTATCTAGTCCGAGCCCGGGACTCGCTACTCGTTGCGAGTCTAGCGAGTCCAATGTTAATGAATGGGGAAGCGAGTAATAGCGAGTAGTGTGCTATTTACAAATCGCAGATGTGTCTCGGAAGCTTCAGGCTCTATCTGCATTTCCGCCCCCTACTGTGTGATGTGTGATGTAGCAGAGCTGAATGAGTTCAACAAGAAGAAGAAGGAAGACAGAAGAGAGAAGAAAGAAGAGAGAAGACCTGGGTCTTTGGAGGGGTATGTGGTGGTAATAAAGTTGGAGTCCCTAATGGTGTCTGTGTCTTTATTTTTAATAAATAATTTTTCTCTGTGTGGTGTTTTTTTAACCCTTTATTGGAGATTCTTAGTGGCCGGGTCAAAACTGGCCTGACATTAAGAATCTCGGGCTTAATACCAGCTTGTATAACAAAGCTGGTATTAACCCCTTTATTACCCAGCGTGCCACCGCCACCAGGGCCGCTGGAAGAGCGGGGTTCAGCGCCAGAGGATGGCGCTTCAATGAACGCGCCATCTTCTGGGGCGGCTGCGGGCTGCAATTTGCAGAGGGGGGTGCCCAGAAAGCTTGGGCCTCCCTGCGCTGCGGATTCCAGCCCCCAGCTGCTTAGCTGTACCTGGCTAGACATAGAAATTGCGCGGAGCCCCACGCATTTTTTTTTAATTATTTCATGAAATTCATGAAATAATAAAAAAAAGCTCCCCTATATTCTTGTGTCCGGCCAGGTACAAATAGGCACCTGGGGGTTGGGGGCAGCCCGTCGCTGCCTCCTGGATCCGGCTGGTTCCAGAAATACGGCGAAGCCCACGTCATTTTTTTTCTGAAAAATCAATAAAACAATCCTAAAAAAGGGACTGCATCTTTATTAACCCCTCGCCCATGGTCCAGGGGTTAATAAAGATGCAGTCCCTTTTATTTACATTGTTTTATGGATTTGTCAGAAAAAAATTTGATGTGGGCTTCGCCGTATTACTGGAACCAGCCGGATCCAGCAGGCACCGACGGGCTGCCCCCAACCCCCAGGTGCCTATTTGTACCTGGCCGGACACAAGAATATAGGGGAGCCCTTTTTTTTTATTATTTCATGAATTTCATGAATAAAAAAAAAAATGCGTAGGGCTCCGCGCAATTTCTATGTCTAGCCAGGTACAGCTAAGCAGCTGGGGGCTGGAATCCGCAGCGCAGGGAGGCCCAAGCTTTCTGGGCACCCCCCGCTGCAAATTGCAGCCCGCAGCCGCCCCAGAAGATGGCGCGTTCATTGAAGCACCATCCTCTGGCGCTGAACCCCGCTCTTCCAGCGGCCCTGGTGGCGGTGGCACGCTGGGTAATAAAGGGGTTAATACCAGCTTTGTTATACAAGCTGGTATTAAGCCCGAGATTCTTAATGTCAGGCCACGTTTGACCCGGCCACTAACAATCTCTAATAAAGGGTTAAAAAAAACACAACACAGAGAAAAAATTTTATTAGAAATAAAAAAAAAAAAGCATTAGGGACTCCATCTTTAATTTAAAAAATCCTCTTCCGTCCGACGTAGTCCAAAACGCGATGTCCTCTCTGCTACATCCCTGTGCATAGATATAGATGTCTATGCACAGGGAATTAAGCAGACTGAGAACAATCTCAGCTCTGCTACATCATCTCTGTGCACAGGGAGAGCAGGCGGGCTCTAGGACCCTGGAGCTGCGGCAGTCTGCAGGAGCCCGACACAGAGCAGACAGCTGGACTCCTTACTGTGCGAGTTTCCCTGCGATTACTTGCACAGTAACGAGTCCAATGCAAGTCAATGGCAATCCTAGTTTAGTCAGAGTCTCTGACAAAACTGGGATTGCCATTGATTTGCATTGGACTCGTTACTGTGCGAGTAATCGCTGGGAAACTTGCAGAGTACCGAGTCCTGCGAGTCCCTTACTACTCGCCAAGTAACGAGTCCTAGCGAGTAGACTCGCCCATCCCTAATGTATAGGTACATCCTTGGTCACCTCCCTCTCTTTGCATCATTCCCTACAGTGCTGAGGAGTCGGTAAGCCAAACATCCGACTCCTCAATTTCCCCGAATCCAACTCCAACTCCACCAAAATCGACACCAACTCAGACTCCACAAACAGGGCTGTGAAGTCAGTAAGCCAAACATTCAACTCCGACTCCTCAATTTCCCTGAATCCAACATGAACTCCACTAAAATGGACACTGACTCGGACTCCACAGCCCTGATTCTCTGCATGTCAACTGGTTTGATCATCTGACATGTGCAGCTAACAGATGTAAGCAGATTAGCGATCTGCCCGCCACTGTTAGGCGATGTTCACATGCACCGTTTTTTGGGGGGCATTTTTCTCTTTTTTTTCTGCTGCAAAACTGGATCATCTTTAAAAAAAAAAGCATCAGAAAACGGATCATCCATTTCTGATCCGCTTTTGGTGGTGTGCTTTTATTTTCCCCATTTAACAATTGTTTCAATGTTAAAAGTGGATCAGAAAAACACCACAGAAACTAACATGCACTTTCTTTGGATCGATCACTTTTCAAGGGAAAAAACACAACAGACCTTAAATTCCCTGTCTGAACAGCAGAACCTGAAAACCTATTGACTGTGCTGGGATTCCATTTGAGCGATCAATTCACTGCCTTTTCACTGCAAGAATGGCTCAAAAATTGTGTGTGAATACAGCCTTAAACCTTAGATTGCGCTGTCAAATATGTCTTATTAGAGATAAGCTGCCGTGAACCCCACGCATGCGCAATAGCTGCGCGAAGCCAGCAGTACACCCAAATGAGTGTACTGACGTATGTGAAACCGGATATGACGCGTATTACGTCATACCGGCTTCACCGCCCCTACTATGAAGCGAGCAGCCTCTCGGATCTTTACCACGCCCATGGTGGCGTGCATAATTACCGTCAAGGCGGGGGAGAGCGGCACACAGCCCCGCCTGTTGCGGCTTCAGTAATGATATAATAAAATAGTGATTTATAAAGATCGCCAGCAAGGTGTGTGGAGAACCAGGGATGGGTGGCATCAGGATACCAAGCTGCAGGGCTAGGTAAGAAGGGGATGTGGGGTGGTGTTATGGGGTCAGGATCACTTTAATGAGTGACAAACAGTACTCAACATCAATCTGGCTCCAACTTTCTCTGATTGCTGTTGCCAGATCTGCTTTGCAGGTTGCCATGGACAATTTTCTTCAACTTCCACCAAAGATTTTCGATTGGATTGAGTTCCGGACTACTTGCAGGCCATGACACTGACCTTATGCGTCTTCTTTCAAGGAATGTTTTCACAGTTTTTTCTCTATGGCAGGATGCATTATCATATTGATAAATGATTTCATCATCACCAAACATCCTTTCAATTGATGGGATAAGAAAAGTGTCCAAAATATCAATGTAAACTTGGGCATTTATTAAAGATGTTATGACAGCCATCTCCCCAGTGCCTTTACCTGACATGCAGCCCCATATCATCAATGACTGTGGAAATTTGCATGTTCTCTTCAGGCAGTCATCTTTATAAATCTCACTGGAACGACGCCAAACAATAGTTCCAGCATCATCACCTTGCCCAATGCAGATTCGCGATTAATCACTGAATATGACTTTCATCCAGTCATCCACAGTCCACGATTGCTTTTCCTTAGCCCATTATAACCTTGTTTTTTTCTGTTTAGGTGTTACTGATGGCTTTTGTTTAGCTTTTCTGAATGTAAATCCCATTTCCTTTAGGCGCTTTCTTATACTTCGGTCACAGACATTGACTCCAGTTTCCTCCCATTTGTTTTGTTGTGCATTTCCTGTTTTGGAGACATATTACTTTAAGTTGCCTGCGCACAAATCACACACTCTCGTCCACACCAGGAACGTGACATGTCGTGTTCCTGGTGCGGATTAGAATGTATGACTTGTGCGCATGCATCTGCCTGTGCACAAATCACATATAGCACTGAATGGGTGCGCACGCCAATCTACACCCGAGCGCAGGCACCTGCGTCCCCATGTTAAACATAGGGACTTGCGGTGCCTGCGCTCAGCTCGTGGATCCCCAGTCTGATGAGCCACAGTGTGAAATTTAGACCTGGCCCCCTCCCACCTCTCACACTCCACGTGTACAGACATTGGTCAGATGTATGGGCCCGCGCATATATATCCCTAAGGGCTATGTCACACACACAGATATCTGTGCAGAGATTGTTGGCAGATCTCTGGTTGCAGTGAAATCATGGACACATTGTTCTATTTTGTTGCCGTGTACAAATGTAACAATGTGTCCATGATTTCACTGCAACCAGAGATCTGCCAACAATCTCTGCACAGATATCTGTGTGTGTGACATAGCCCTTAAGGCCACTTCACACACACAGATATCTGAGTCCAATATCTGAACAGATCTCTGGTTGCAGTGAAATCATGGATACATTGCTCCATGTTGTACACAGCCACAAAATGGAACAATGTATCCATGATTTCACTGCAACCAGAGATCTGTTCAGATATTGGACTCAGATATCTGTGTGTGTGAAGTGGCCTTTAGGGACATATATGCGCGGGGCCCATACATCTGACCAATGTCTGTACACGTGGAGTGTGAGAGGTGGGAGGGGGCCAGGTCTAAATTTCACACTGTGGCTTCATCAATAATGCTAAAAGCACTCTTTACTGCTTCACTAGATGCATACAAAGGTGTAGAATGAGGTCCTCACTGTTCAGGAGAGGTTCTGTATTCATGACAAGTTGTAGCAGAGGATTATTCTGAAAAAGAGCGTGTTTTGAGCCGAAAGAGCCGGCTCTATATGGTGAACTGAGCCGAAGGAGCCGGCTCATCAAAAAGAGTCGGATGGCCCATCACTACTTCTTTCTTGCTCTGCCTCTTCCCTTTAGTCTCCCCATCTTCTCCTCTCACCTCCTGTTTCTGGAGATCTGAGAGATAAACTTCAAAAGCTGCTTCCTCCTCCTCCGACTTCAGTGATCAAGGCGATGGAGAGGACTCAGGACACAGATCACAAGAGGGAAGGGGGAGGATCCAGCATTGAGCTCAGCAGGAGGGTCCTGATGCCAGGAGCATAAGGTCAGAAATCTGCTGCTTCCATCACATGGCTAATTTGCATGCGATGCAAATTAGCCATGTGGACTGGTAGCGGCTGTAGAGCCACACTCAGCTGCTGCCTGTTTCTGAGGGGCCCCTGGCAATCAGGGCTGCCTGTCCCTGACTGAGTGGGCTCCCCCAGCAGTCCAGGGCCCCGGCACTGCCCAGATGCTGACGCCGGCCCTGAGTAAAAGTATACATGTTTGGTATCTACGAACTCGTACCAACCTGAGGCATCATACCAACACATGAGTGTTACCATACTGTGGACATTGTGAATAAAAAAAACAAAAACCGATTGAGGAATTTCACTTTTTTACAATTTCACTACACTTGGATTTTTTCGGATTTTCCTGTACACTTTGTTGTAAAATAAATTCTGTCATCTGAAAGTAGAACTCGTCCCATAAAAAACAAGACCTCATATGTCTATACTGACAGAAAAATAATGTTATGGCTCTCAGAAGGAAGGGGGGTACGAAAACTGAAAATTGCTAGGGGTGAAGGGGTTAAACACTACTACATCCATCATTACCCTAGGCCATATACATAGAAACATGACATCACTGCTCACAGTATATACACCAGGGCTGTGGAGTCAGTGAGCCTATTCTCCTAAATCATCCATGTTCCCTTATCCCAGTCCTGACCAAGTGCATGTGGTTCAGTAAACTCCATAGAGATGAACGTGTGCCTGTATGACATGACAGAACCGTGCTGACCCCTGTATGAGGCTCAGTGACCCCAGAGCTGAGGGGTCATCATGGCACGTCACTGCCGTCCTGCACTCTGCTCCAGCCTCGCGCTACACTGTGCCCCGCACATGCGCAATACAGAGCACAGATCAGCGACAACGACATCCTATGTACGGGAACGAGCGGCTGATGGGAGCAGGGAGGATGAATGCTGCTCTCTGATTGGTCCGCATGTGTTCCTGCTTTCTCGGGATTGGTTGTCTAAGTCGCGCCAGTTCGATTGCAGAGTTGTGTGTCCTGTCCGGGATTTGGCGCCAGGATTGTGTCCACCGTCACTAACAGCTGTACAGGAGCCATGGCCCCGGGGACCAGAGACAGCCAGCAGAACGGTAACGGGAGACGGGGACAGCACGGCCGGTGTATGGGCCGTTCCTCAGCACTGCCGGTGTTGGGGGCCGTGCCTCAGCACTGCCGGTGTATGGGGGCCGTGTACCTCCCGCACTGCCGGTTGTAGGGGGCCGTGCCTCAGCACTGCCGGTGTGTGGGGGCCGTGACCTCAGCACTGCCGGTGTATGGTGTCCTCAGCACTGCCGGTGTATGGGGGCCGTGTCCTCAGCACTGCCGGTGTTGGGGGCCGTGTCCTCAGCACTGCCGGTGTATGGGGGCCGTGTCCTCAGCACTGCAGGTGTGTGGGGGCCGTGTCCTCAGCACTGCCGGTGTATGGGGCCGTGTCCTCAGCACTGCCGGTGTATGGGGGCCGTGTCCTCAGCACTGCCGTGTATGGGGGTCCGTGTCCTCAGCACTGGCGATGTTTGGGGCCGTGTCCTCAGCACTGCAGGTGTGTGGGGGGCCGTGTCCTCAGCACTGCAGGTGTATGGGGGCCGTGTCCTCAGCACTGGCGATGTGTGGGGCCGTGTCCTCAGCACTGCAGGTGTGTGGGGGCCGTGTCCTCAGCACTGCAGGTGTGTGGGGGGCCGTGTCCTCAGCACTGCGGTGTGTGGGGGCCGTGTCCTCAGCACTGCGGTGTGTGGGGGCCGTGTCCTCAGCACTGCAGGTGTGTGGGGGGCCGTGTCCTCAGCACTGCAGGTGTGTGGGGGGCCGTGTCCTCAGCACTGCGTGTGTGGGGGGCCGTGTCCTCAGCACTGCGGGTGTGTGGGGGGCCGTGTCCTCAGCACTGCGGTGTGTGGGGGGCCGTGTCCTCAGCACTGCGGGTGTGTGGGGGGCCGTGTCCTCAGCACTGCGGGTGTGTGGGGGGCCGTGTCCTCAGCACTGCGGGTGTGTGGGGGGCCGTGTCCTCAGCACTGCGGTGTGTGGGGGGCCGTGTCCTCAGCACTGCGGGTGTGTGGGGGGCCGTGTCCTCAGCACTGCGATGTGTGGGGCCGTGTCCTCAGCACTGCCGGTGTGTGGGGGCCGTGTCCTCAGCACTGCCGGTGTGTGGGGGGCCGTGTCCTCAGCACTGCGGGTGTGTGGGGGCCGTGTCCTCAGCACTGCGGGTGTGTGGGGGGCCGTGTCCTCAGCACTGCGGGTGTGTGGGGGGCCGTGTCCTCAGCACTGCGGGTGTGTGGGGGGCCGTGTCCTCAGCACTGCGGGTGTGTGGGGGGCCGTGTCCTCAGCACTGCGGGTGTGTGGGGGGCCGTGTCCTCAGCACTGCGGGTGTGTGGGGGGCCGTGTCCTCAGCAGCTGCGGGTGTGTGGGGGGCCGTGTCCTCAGCACTGCAGGTGTGTGGGGGGCCGTGTCCTCAGCACTGCAGGTGTGTGGGGGCCGTGTCCTCAGCACTGCAGGTGTGTGGGGGGCCGTGTCCTCAGCACTGCGGGTGTGTGGGGGGCCGTGTCCTCAGCACTGCGGGTGTGTGGGGGGCCGTGTCCTCAGCACTGCGGGTGTGTGGGGGGCCGTGTCCTCAGCACTGCGGTGTGTGGGGGGCCGTGTCCTCAGCACTGCGGTGTGTGGGGGGCCGTGTCCTCAGCACTGCGGGTGTGTGGGGGGCCGTGTCCTCAGCACTGCCGGTGTGTGGGGGCCGTGTCCTCAGCACTGCCGGTGTGTGGGGGCCGTGTCCTCAGCACTGCAGGTGTGTGGGGGGCCGTGTCCTCAGCACTGCGGGTGTGTGGGGGGCCGTGTCCTCAGCACTGCGGTGTGTGGGGGGCCGTGTCCTCAGCACTGCGGGTGTGTGGGGGGCCGTGTCCTCAGCACTGCAGGTGTGTGGGGGGCCGTGTCCTCAGCACTGCAGGTGTGTGGGGGCCGTGTCCTCAGCACTGCGGGTGTGTGGGGGGCCGTGTCCTCAGCACTGCGGGTGTGTGGGGGGCCGTGTCCTCAGCACTGCGGGTGTGTGGGGGGCCGTGTCCTCAGCACTGCGGTGTGTGGGGGGCCGTGTCCTCAGCACTGCGGGTGTGTGGGGGGCCGTGTCCTCAGCACTGCGGGTGTGTGGGGGGCCGTGTCCTCAGCACTGCCGGTGTGTGGGGCCGTGTCCTCAGCACTGCCGGTGTGTGGGGCCGTGTCCTCAGCACTGCCGGTGTGTGGGGGCCGTGTCCTCAGCACTGCCGGTGTGTGGGGGCCGTGTCCTCAGCACTGGCGGTGTGTGGGGGCCGTGTCCTCAGCACTGGCGGTGTGTGGGGCCGTGTCCTCAGCACTGCCGGTGTGTGGGGCCGTGTCCTCAGCACGGCCGGTGTATGGGGGTCCGCGTCCTCAGCACGGCCGGTGTGTGGGGGTCCACAGCACGGCCGGTGTGTGGGAGCCGCGTCCTCAGCACGGCCGGTGTGTGGGGGCCGCGTCCTCAGCACGGCCGGTGTGTGGGGCCGCGTCCTCAGCACGGCCGGTGTGTGGGGGCCGCGTCCTCAGCACTGCCGGTGTGTGGGGGGCCGCGTCCTCAGCACGGCCGGTGTGTGGGGGCCGCGTCCTCAGCACGGCCGTGTGTGGGGGCCGCGTCCTCAGCACGGCCGGTGTGTGGGGGCCGCGTCCTCAGCACGGCCGGTGTGTGGGGGCCGCATCTAGGCCGCTGTGAGGCAGCACTGGCCCCTGACCTCTAGGAACTTGTGTGTCTGCATTAAGGCCCCGTTCCACGGCACGCCATCGTCAGTGATATCGCTGATACGTCACGGGTTTGGAGGCGTACCAGCGACGTCATTGTGTGTGACTCCGGCAAGTTGCAACAATAAATTGTTGAATCGGAGTTGACAGATTTACCAACATTTCACAAAACCTGACGATCTCAATTCCAGCCACCTGCTGCATCGTCCTGTGTGACACCGTGATAACGATGTCTTGGACGACTTTGCCCATTCACAGCAATGAGCAGGGACCGTTCGCGGGGTTGGCAAACGATCCCTGCTCACAACATCATTGGTGAGTTGTCCACAATATCTAGACGTGTGACATCTCACCAGCGATGTTGAAATGTCAAAAACGACTGCAAGCCCCCCGAGATCGTTGGCGATATCGTTTTAAACATCGTGCCGTCTGACGATACCTTTAGTTGCATATCTGCCCCTTACATCGAGGAGGAAATCCCCACCTGTCCTGTGGTTCTTCTGCCTCCCTTGCTGGCCCTTCTGCCTCCCTCGCTGGCCCTTCTGCCTCCCTCGCTGGCCCTTCTGCCTCCCTCGCTGGCCCTTCTGCCTCCCTCGCTGGCCCTTCTGCCTCCCTCGCTGGCCCTTCTGCCTCCCTCGCTGGCCCTTCTGCCTCCCTCGCTGGCCCTTCTGCCTCCCTCGCTGGCCCTTCTGCCTCCCTCGCTGGCCCTTCTGGCCCCCTCGCTGGCCCTTCTGCCCTGTTCTCGCAGACTGTGGCTGCTGTGTTGCGATTCCAGGGCATTTGTTCTTCCATGAGGGCTGCCCAGAACACACACACACACATGACCCAGAGCCCGTCTGCTCCCCTGCAGCTGTGTGTGTTTTTCTCTGAAATGCTCCAGTATATGAGAAAAAAATCTACATAGCCTGTTTGTCCGGAGAATGTCAGGTGCCCCTATACTGGACCGGCCAACTTCTCCCCGCATCACTCAAGGTGATTGACAGGTCTCTGTCGTGTGTACACAAGGACCGACCGAGACCTGTCAGTCACAGCGGTGTGGGCAGTGACTCAACACTGGCTATGGGCCTGGCCAGTTCTCTCTGCATTTCATACAGAAACATACCCAGCTGCAGTCATAAATCCAGGCTCTGATTCATGCTGCCTGTGGTTTGGGCAACGTGAATTAATTGTGAGGTTCCTTTTAAAACGGTTGAGCAGCTAGAAAAAAAAAAGTATTAAGGGCCTGTCACACGTGTCAATGTCGCCCGCGATATCGCTCATGCGTCACAAATTATTAATCGCCTGAGCGATGTGGAATTATCGCAGGTAAGATGTCACACGCGCCAATATGACCCAGCGATGCGGTGATGTCGCCATCTTGCAAGCGATTTTATTTAGTCGCTTGTACGTTGTCAAAATAGAAAATACGTCGCTGAGTTTAGTGTCACACACAGCGATGCACAAGGTCTACTGAGCGATGAGCGACAGGTTTTACATCTGGCAGTGAAACCTGCGATCGGCGATCAGCGACATATCGCTGGTTGCATCGCTTGGTCACACGCTTCAATGTCGCTCCTGCGTCACTTTTACGTCGCTTGAGTGACTGAAAATCCGTGACGTATGAGTGACATTGACAGCGATATCGACGCGTGTGACATACCCTTTAATATTCTTCAATTAACCAAGGAGTCTTGATCTCTAGATGTCGGCACCATCCAGCAGTTCCACTTTCTGCTTGTGCAACACACTGCATAGTTTCCTGCAGTGTCATGTGATCATTGATGTGAGTTGGGGGCTGTCTGGCTGCTCAGTTCAGTAGGAGCCAGCCCTCTTCAGCTACTGCAGTAAGCAGGTAGCCAGCCCCCTTTATACATGGCACTGATCATATGAGAGCATAGGGGTTTCTGTGCTGAGCACAACCTGGAGTATGATGCTGATACTTGGATATCAAGGAATCTTTGTAAACCAGTTAAATCCCGCCGTCAATCTCTGGCGTGTGTGCAATTCCTGCTCCAATCGGCGCGCCTATTATATAATTGCAGGGCACTAATGGGTTATTTTGACAGCCAAAGGTCAGCTGATGACCTCTGTGTCTGTCATTACAATCTTGTGAACGCTGATTGTGAGCCGGCATTCATAGATCGTGATTTCTGCTATACAGAGCAATGCACAAGCTATCAGATGATCGCAGCTTCAAGTCCTTGAAAGAGACTAGTAAATACAGTAAAATGTAAAAAATATTAAAAGTTTTACAAAATATGCAGAAATAATAAGCCACACAAATTCAAACCAACACCCATTGAGAATAATACAATTTAAAAAAACATATATGTAGTATAATTGCATTCAGAAATGTCCGATCTATCAAAATATAAAATCATTTTTCCGATTGGTAAACAGCGTAACAAAACAAAAAAAAAAAATTACAGAATTATGATTTATTGTCTGCCACAACATTGCAATTAAATACATTACGTGGCGATCAAAACATTGTATCAACCCAAAATGGTAGCAGTACAAATGTCAGCTTGGGGTGAAAAAAAATATGCCATCATTTAGCCCAAAATCTCAAAAAATAAAAATGTTACGGTTCTCAGAAAATTGCAACAAAAGCAAAATTTTACTTTTGTTTTATTTTTTTTGTTTCACAAATTTGTGATTTTTAGATCACCAAAAAAAACTGTGTGTTTGGTATCTATGTACTCGTACTGACCTGGAGTATCATTCGGCCAGATCAGTTTTACTATACGATGAATGTGGTAAATAAAAAATAAAACAAAAATCAGTTGAGGAATTTTTTGCAATTTCACTGCACTTGGATTTTTACCCCTGTTTTCCAGTACACTATATGGTTAAATGAAAGATGCAATTCAAAAGTACAAGCCCTCGTATGACTATATTAATGGAAAAATAAAAAGGTTAAGATTCTTGGAAGAAAGGGAGAGAAAAGCAGAAAATAGCCATGGAAGGAGGGGTTTCAAAGCACCGCTCCACCTTTTTTTATTTGATGTCGGCTCCGGAGTCCGCCCTGCTGTACATATATAATCTGGTGCAGGGCGGACTCCGGCGCTGACGTCACCGGCAGGAGGCGTTTCAGCTGCCAGGACTCGCTCCCGCCCATTGCTCGCTCTGTGCCTGCTTGACTTCGGACGCAGAGGAGCATGAGTGGCCGAGGAGGGGAGTGTACAGGAGTGTTACTGAGGGGGCTGGAGGCGAGGAGGACACCAGGGAGCAGCGAGGACTCATTACTGAGCAAGTCCCTCCGGACTCCTTATCTGTACAGTTTTTAACTTGTACAACTTACAGGGGGGCTAGAGACATGGGGGACCCCTTCCCTGAATGCAGCAGACACGCTGCATTCAGGGGTGCTTTCAGTTTGGAAAGCAGCAGGGGGTGACGGTCCTCTTTAAAGTGCCCATCACTATATAATTATAATAATTAGAAAAATATGATTACAATATTATTACATCTACTGGCTAGCACGGTACAAATATTTTTTACCATATATAATTGTATGTATCTACTTATTCCCTTTCCCAAAGATAAGCCCGATCAATTTATCAATTTCTGATTAGTTCAATTTGCCCCTAATTGAGAGTAGTTTTAGTAATGTCTAGTACACGGCACGACGTTGGGACGATGTCGGCAACAATCTCGTGGGCGCATGGTCGTTGCAGACATCGTTGGTGAGATGTCACCCGTCTAGATATCGTGGACGACTAACCAATGATGTTGTGAGCAGGTATCCTTCGCACAACGCAGCGAACGATCCCTGCTCATTGGTTTGAATGGGCGAAGTCGTAAACAACATCTTTATCGTGGTGTCAAACACAAGATATACCAGGTTGACTGATTGTTGATCGTGTGGTTTGAGAACATGTCCTCAAACCTGCGATTAACGATTTATCGTTACAACTTTGCAGAGTCACATGCAACAACGTCCTAACGATGTAGTTTCAACGCCTCCCAAACCCGTGACGTTTAAGCGATATTATGAACGATGTCGTGCCGTGTAAAAGGGTCTGTAGAGTGACTGCAGACCTGTGCATTTAGACCAGACAACTTCTTTAATACATAAAGCATACATTGGATTCAGCATTATGCAGTCTAAAATGTGCTAAAAAGTGGTGCAGAGAATTCAATAGATGTGAGATAATAGAAAACAAGATCTGATTACTGGGAGTGACTTGTCTGTATGTGCCCCCTGTATGATGGCACTGCCAATCTCCACGTGAGATGTTATGACTTCAGACTGTGCCAGTGTTGGGTTTGGGTCAGTTGTTTCCCCGCTATGATTGTGTATAAAACTACATCTCTTACCATTTTGTCGTCAGATATGGCGGACTCTGGCAGTTTTGCTGCATCCCGTTCTCGTCGAGAAAAGACTGAAAAAAAGGGCCGTAAAGAAGCCTTAGAAAAACTGAGAAAAGCAAAATGTGGTGAAAAAGTGAAGTATGAGGTAAGATATTTTAGTTGTGGACTATTTCTGACTTCTATATGCTGCTGTCAGAGTTGTCTTTGATGACAAGACAACAGAAGCAATCCATGGTTTTCTATAAGCCAAATCCAGAATACAGAAACCTATTACATAGGGGAACAAATTAAAAAACTATTTGCTGCCTCAGGTATTACACTTGATTTTAGGTATATTCAGTCCTCTGAATCAGAATATGTCATTCATTTTTTGTTGCAGCTTTACTTTTTGAGATAATGGCCAGCTGTAAAATCACATACTATTTCAATAGAGAAACACATTTACTGCCATTCTACTTGAAGGAAAGTGATTTTGTTTATTGCAACAATGCTCAAGATTTGCTGATGAAAATGGGCATATCACAATATCAACCAAACGAATGGCGGCTGTTCATAGACAGTTCTAAGCGGAGCCTAAAATGTGCACTTTTACACAATGCAAAGAAATATGGATCAATCCTAGTGTTCTATGGTCATATGCATACAAATAGGGTATATCTAATTAACTAGAGCTGGCAGAAGAAAAATAATGGCAGATTTAGAATCGGTGACAAAAATTGACTTAGAAATAGGTTAAATATCTGTAGTTAAACCAGGAAGAAATCGCAGATGGCCTAACATGAGTTGGACTGTCGGCTATTGTGTGATTGTCCAGCCTTAGTCCTGGCCCTAGACACCCCAGATGGGGGCCACTAAATGAGATGTCGCTTTGGTACCAAAAATTACCATTCACAATTTTAAGAATATCTGTCCCACTTGAGGTCCCAGGTGGGAAATCTTGATGCCAAATTTCCTATTATGATTTTAGCTTTCTATAAAGGAGCATGGTATAACAACCCCATCCATCTGGCTGATATTAATTCTGGACTGATCGGCAGTTTAGCCTGGAGCAACAATGCTGAAAATATGTCTTCCATTATAATATGACCTACAAAAACCTAATAATCATAACTGGCTTCCAACACCATCCCTAGCCAGTGCTTTGAAGCTCATAAGACCTACTTAATAGGAGGAACCATACCACTTCACAGCCAGTCTATTGAACAGGCAGGGAAATGTTTTGCCTCAAAGAATTATTTGTGATCCCCCTGCTTTTTTCATTGTCCACTTGAATATATGAATATATTTTTATTGCTGATTTCGCATGGCGTGTTAGCCCATCCCCACTCACTGGGTAAATTCGGACTACATAGCAGAGCTGACATGGACTATGGGACTCAGCAGCTCTTGCGCCCTCTTTACCCACAGCTGTACAATGTTCACTGGGTCTGGAGGAGGAAATAATATCAGTGCTTCCTGTTCTGTATACACAATACTGGTTCAGCATTGTGTACTGCGTTATCAGGAAGGCAAACATGGAAATAAATTGTCTGCCCTCTGTGGGAAGTCTGTGTCTGACAGCTGGCTCCCCATCCTCACAGCAGCATGATGACTTGCAAGCTGCTTACTCTGCATTGATGCTTTTTAACCTCAGTGCAGAGTAAAGTGTGGGCTGCCTGGACTATTCTAATCTAAAAGTAGTTAAGGAGCTTTGTGTCAGAGAATAATATAAAAATTGAGTTCTGGAAATGTATTTTTTTGTCATTTTGATGCGTAGAATATCGCCTCATGTTGCACAATTTTTGTGATCAAATGTGATCTAACTCCATGTGTATGCTCTGGATTCTTCTATCACTGAAGACTAAAGCACATAACATCTCTGTGTACTTGTTCAACATTTCTATTTTGCTGTGAGGTGGAAGATATGACCAGCATATATGAAGAGGTGGACGAGGAGTCGTACTCAAAGATAGTCCGTGAACGCCAAGATGATGACTGGATAGTGGATGATGGTAAGATAGCCCTGCTTTAACTTTGCTATTGTGCCCCATGTCCGGTATTCCATACATTACTGATTGAGAAGGTTAATTTACGATTGAAGTATAATGCTCTCCAAGTTTAGCATGTTTATAGATTAATTTCCGCAGTTGTACTCTACTCATCCAGATATACCTGCAGATCTTTCAGTTCCACAGATGAAGTTCATAACACGAACTTGCACTTCAAATTTTGGATTGGGCTGCACACAAATTTTAAAGGGTGTTGAGCGATAATCCAAAGGAAAACTCCACCAGTTTTCCCATGCACAGTTTATTAAAAATAAATCTGTGCTGTTCTCAAACCTCCCTGGGTTTTGTGCCACGTTTCCACCACTGCTGCCAGTCTGTTACTGTCTGCAGTGCTGATGTCATGTTGCTGGTGTCACAGCCTATCAGCTTGTGCCGTTTAGTCTGATAGAATACGGACAATAAAATACCCTAAAAAAGACCCTAGGAGCAGCAGTGGATAATTTAGCGCTGGCCTGGGAGGTGGAGAATAAAATCTTTGCTTTAAGGGTTGAAAAAAAAAGCCTCCATGTCATTGGATCTTCCCATCATCATACTGCTCTTTCATGTCCCAAGACATGTGGCATAACCCTTAGGAAGTGAGAAAGCATCTGTGGCTCCTCCATGGGATCTCGCTGCATTCTCCCTGTTATTCTAGACAGGGGCGGGCATTGACAGTGCATCTTTTGCAGGGCAATGGAGCAGTATTGGGAATGCCCCTGAGGACCCCACATACATATGGGAAGTGGGGGAAGCAAGTACAGCCAGTATGATATTTGGCAGGCATCCAGTCAGTGCTCACATCTCCCCTGCGATGTAAAGAAAAGACTTCAGGGAGCAGAGAAGAGAAAATATGGATATGGCTGCAGAAAAAAAGATTGAAACTTAAACAGAACATAACAACAAAGAGTCTGCAGTTATTTTTCAACTTTTATACAAAACATAGTTACCCTTTTGTTTTTGCTGTTTACAGATGGGGCAGGTTATGTGGAAGATGGAAGAGAAATATTTGATGATGACCTGAGTGAAGATGTGCATATTGACAAAGGTATATTATGGGTTTTATGTGCATTTAACCCTTTTATGTGACCAAGGTCTTCTAATCCCTTAATGTCCAGAACTAATTTTGACCTTTTTGGAATTATGTTATTTATCTAATACTGTAAATGGGCTGTCCAGCGAGTAAATATAATATGTTTCTGCATTCTAACTCCTCTATAATTGTTTCATTACCTGCACTTCTTCCTTGAGCTCATCTTAGTGCAGATCCTGTATTCTGACTAATTTACTTACATGGAGACACAACTTTCTATCCCTTGTGTTTGATCCATCCCTGATTTTGGCACTAATTTTGAGAAATGAGTTGAGCTCTTCCCCTCTGATGGCTGTGGAGCTGGCGTTAAATGATTGACAGCATATCTGATGATAAAAAGCAGAGAGGGGCGCTCCTGGTGCAGTATCAGGGGTCAGTAGGGGAAGGGAGTCGGTGGATCATTGGTGCTCACATATCTGAGCATATCTGAGCATGCAAGCTCAGATCAGTCTTCATGGATCTGCCGATGCGAAGCCTACAATTGAAAAGTTCAGCAATGTGTAGGTCATTGTAGTATTTATCATCTGAAGGGTCCAAAGCCAGCGCTTCGAAGCATCGCCAGTATCAGTCTGCACCCCACCTTGACAGGCTCAGATAACTTCACTGACCCTGCTATTGTACAACATTTAATTGTGGGACAATCCCTTTAGGCTAATTTTACATAATGTTTGGAAAATCATCACAATTTCACAATTTCTTTTTTACATGTGAATAAGTGATGACTTGTTTTCTGTAATGTGTTGGGCGTATACAGCAGCTGCAGGCTTATTCTGTGTTGAGCATGCAGACGTTTGCACTGTGATAACTATTACAGCTTGTTGATGTGTGTTCCTCTCATGTTTGTGTAAGTTTCTTCCTAATAGTTGCTGTATGTCCCAAATATCATTCTCCCACAATCTGAATGCCGATGATTCTGCTGTAAAGTGCAATATAATTTCTTTGCCGTTGGCAAACATGTTAAAATGATTGGTTTTCATTGTTGTATAATGTCACAATTCTTGGCAGGAAAAAAAGGCAAGGGTGCCGTAAAAGACAAATCTAATGTGAAGAAATCGTCTGTATCCAAACCAAGTGATATCAAATCAATGTTTATTGCCAGTGCTGGGAAAAAAACTACAGATGTAAGTTATTTCTTATTTATTTTTTTTGTCTTTTTTTATGAAGTGGGAACAATCACAAGGGTACAGCAAAAGGGGGTGACTGCAGCAGCCTGATAACCAGGCCACATAGGGTAAAATAAGGATGTAGCTGCTTTGTGTATATGAGTATTAATATAATATCGCTGATGGTCACTCAGTTGTGACCCTCTCCCCCAATCTACACATTATGTTTAATGTCCTGCATCCCCTCCTAACAGTGGAGAGTTGTCAGAACACGAGTGACATTGTTGAGTGTGATCAGCTTTTTTTTTGCGAGTTAATGGAATTTTTTTGTACCGGTATGTATATCCATGTCTATCCTGCAAATGGGACAGAATGATATAGGTGAAGTCTGTTGGCACAAATTGAGTGTTCAAATCATAATAAAAAAAATTGCACCTTTAAAGTTTACCTGTCACCAGATTTTGGGGCTTTAAACTAAAAGCACCATCTTCAGGACGTATGATGCATTCAGAGAAGGTAGCTATTTTGCCCTGACTGCCCCTGTATACCTAATAAATTACTTAAAAAAATTTCCCACCCTGTATTATAATTACCTGTGTCTGGTCAGATGGGCTTGGTTGCAGAGTTCTCTGCGCCATCTGTCATCCTCTCTCTCCGGCTCGCACAGTCGCACTGTCCACTACAGCGGGCAGAGCCTAAAGCTTATCTATGCATGTTCGAACTGCTGAGATCTCTGCAGAAAAGCGAGATTCACATGGGTATATGAATGACGCAGAAGACGTTATCCTGAGAGCCTAGGTGAAATCTCATGCATGCGCAGAGACCTTAGTGGTTCGTGCAGCGTAGATATGTTTTAGGATGTGTTCACACGCTATGCGATTGCAGCGCTTTTAATCCGTTAATTGCGGATGCACTATTGCAGTGGACGATAGCTGTCCCAGCCAAGTCAATGCATTTCACTGTTTTCCATTCAAATGCTGCGCTTTTTATGCATCTGCGTTTGGGTTGAAAAGTGGATGCATAAAAACAATGAACATGTCAATTCTTTTGGCATTATTCGCCTGTGCTTTTTACTCGCCTCGCCGTGCTCCCACGCTGATCTCTCCTTATACCGACACCGTAGGACCTGTGTGAAGTCACCCGGTCACATGGTTTTGAAGGGTTCCAGAGGACGCGTTCGCTGCGGCCTCCAGGATGAGAAGAGATTACCACCGGCGGTCACCAAGGGAACGTGGTGAGGTGAGTAAGTGCAAGTGAATAGTGCAGCAGCGTTCATACAGAATACTGCGTTCTGTGAAAATCCGTTCTTGGTGGTTTTTGCACCAAAAGCAAATCCTCTCAAAACGCAGCAATAAAGCTATGTGTGAGTGCAGTCTTAAGGCCCAGTTACACTTTACGATATCGTGACGGATATCGCTCAAACAGGTTTGGAGTCGTTCAAACGACATCGTTAGGATGTGTAACACCGAGATACGAGTACGACAAATTGTTGGATCGTTGATCGCAGATTTGAGAACATGTTCTCAAGTCAGACGATCCACGATTAGCCAACCTGCTGCATCGTTGTGTGTGAAACCGCGATAACTATGTTGTTCATGACTTCGCCCATTCACACCAGTGAACAAGTATCATTCGCTGGGTTGTGCGAATGATACCTGCTCGCTGGATCATTGGTGCATCGTGCACGATATTTAGGCATGTGACATCTCACCAACTATCTCTAAACGATGTCCTAACGACCGACCGCGTACCACCGAGATCCTTAGTAATATCGTTTCAACATTGAAGCATGTAACGGTACCTTTAGACTTTGCCTGTAATAGTGCACAGCGCACTTTTGTGAGCCGGAGAAGAGTAGATAGGACAGCTCTGCTATCAAACCCGTTGGACCAGACACAGGTAAATCTAATACAGATGGGACATTTTTCTCCTTTGCCTCATTGGGGGACACAGGACCATGGGTGTTATGCTGCAGTCATAAGGAGGCTGACACTAAGAAAATATGCAAAAACAATTAACTCATTCCCTGCAGTATACATCCCCTGGCTAGCACAAGCTGAACCTGTTTCAGCTTAGTGTCAGAAGGAGGCAGATGCGGTCTACTGACCCACATCTATTTTTTCTCCCTCTTTATATTTTTTACTACTTTTAGTATTTTTAGTCCCTCTGGATGAAGATCTGACTGGGCGACAGTTGCACTGGGCACCACTCTCCCCCAGCCACCAACAGACGGGAACGTGGGGTGTCACCTCCATGTACCCCCTTCTGCTATGAGGAATCCTTTTTTAATATTTTATTTTTATTTTTGGGTGATGGTTCCCTACGGGTTCCGATTTCCCACATTAATCAGGGCACGCGGAGTGTTACCTTCCCGTATCCCCCTCTGCATTGGGCGCACCACTCTTAGCTTTAATCCTGCATGCACCCTGCTTTCGAGCTGCTGGCTGCATTGACACAGCAGGAGATCCATGGCCCTACCCACACTCCCATACTGGTACTCTGGATTGCAGGTGCCCAGCGCCCCAGCGGGACATATATGGCCCTCTCCAAGCTCCCATGCTGGGACTCTGGGTTGCAAGTGCCCAGCTCCCCAGCAGCAAATTCAGGTCCTCCCCATCCTCCCATCTGGAGCCTGCGTCGTAGGTGTCCGGTGCCTGTTTTCTCTCTAACCTCAGTGCAACTCTGTACCCGCAGCAGACAAAGGACTAGCACTCTTCCAGGGATCACTGGGCTCCCAGGTGAGGTGCACGTCCCAGGCGGAGGGCTCCCTTATTACAACGGAACCGCCAGGTTGGTGCTCTGCGCAAGCGTATCGGGCCCAGCATTAAACCGCAATCAGATCCTGCCATTAATTTAATCCCCGACTCCGTCATTCATCGAAGCTCCGCCCCCTCAAGTGACACGTCCTTCCCGGCCACGCCCCCATGTGACGTCGCAGCTGCAGCCAGAATGCCCCACGATGGCTCCTATTGGAGATTTGTTATCCTGCTTGCCACCTGTTGCTCACCGTGCGCTATGAAGTCTCTCCTCTTGTGCCCGGTCACCCGCACAGGGTAATCATCTGGCTACACTTATCCCCGTAATCGGCACCTTCATCACACTCCGGGAAGCACCTGGAGCTCAACACCGTCAGCACCCAGTGCTGCAAGGGGACTCAGGACCACTGGGAACCCGAGCTGCTTTGGAGACCTGATCCGCTCATCCCTCTGGGTGAGGAGCTCGCAGACCCTGCTCTGCTGCAGCTCATTCTCCCCTGTCTCTGTTTTTCAGCTCCTGCCCTCAGTATACACAACTTTGACCATCCTAGTGTGTGGTTACATTCACACAATTCAACATAGAACCATGCAGAGCTCAAACCACACAAAAAAGGTCCCTAAGACCCATACAGTTTATTATACCTCCTGCGTTGCATGCGACTCTGAGTTGCCGCACGCCCATGCTGACCCACACTGCCAAAAATGCGAGCCCACAGTTGCCCAGGAGCCCTCTGCCGCCGCTGCTCCAACCTCTAAGCCACCCAACACTGCCCTGTTCCTGTTGCAATCCATGTCACAAACCGTGGACAGACTACTGTCACAGTCTATGGACAGGCTGTCTTCTACCCTGGTCCAGGCCCTACACAGCCGTCCAATGGCCAGCACGTCCGACCAGGCAGAGGCACGTGAGGACGCTCCTGCGCAGGAGGTGGCATGTCTGATGGGGGCAGATTGATTGAGGCTATCCCTGACTGGGATGAGCCACGTTCTTGCTCTGCGGGTCACACGAAAGAGACAGCACAGAAGCGTCTCACCTGCGTCCTCGCAGGGTTCCCATTCTTCCCTTGTCAGGGACTCTGGCCCTACGTCACCCCCACCTGACGCATACCATATCCTGGATTTGGACCCCGAGCTGGACCCATATTTTGACCTGGATCACTGATCACTGTTGTCAACCAAGCGCTAAACGTTGATGATCCTTCATGCACGACTCTCGATCATGTATTGACCTTCAAAAGCGCCAAACGTCCGCAAAAGTTTTTCGCAGACCATCCTTAGTTTCAGGATATTTTGTCAATACACAGAAACCACCCAGACAAACGATTTGGAAACATAAGGCTTTCGAGGCTCGCTACCCTTTTCCCCCTGTCTTTAGACCAGGATAGAGCGGATTCCCTGCACGTTGATCCGCCAGTTTCCCACTTAGCAGCGAAAACTTTGCTTTCCCTGCCAGACGGGTCCTCCATTAAGGACCCGACCAACAAGCAAGTTAAGCAGCTGGCTCGCTCGGTTTTCTAAGCGTCTGATTCATCCCTTTAGCCCTCCTTTGCCTCAGTGTGGGTTGCTAAGGCAAACATTAACTGACGGATACCCTACATAGCTCCCTGCAGAACAGCAGCCTGCTATCAGAGCTAGCAGACATAGCAATCCAAATCTTAGTTGCCGGAGAATTCCTCATCCAGGTGTCCCTAGATTCGGCTAATTGCGCAGCGATTGCAACCTCGAACGCTATTACCATTTGCAGGGCACTCTGGCTCTGTGAGTGAAGGGCGTATTCTGTGTCAAAGAAATCCTTGACTAGCCTTCCCTACCAAAGCGACCTGCCATTTTGGTGAGCGACTGGACAAGCTCATTTCAGACACCACCGGAGGGAAAAGTACCTCTCTTTCTCAACACAAAACACGACGTACCTTTTTTAGACGTCAGCAGACGCATTTTCGGTCATTTCGGAACTTGTTCGGCTGGGCGGCTTCATGCCCACTCTCTAACATGAACCGTTCCCCATGCAGGGACGGGGGAACACAATCGACCAACAAGTCTAACTCAACCTGGCAATCACGTCCAAAGCAGTCCAGACCTGGGGTATCCAGATCCCATAGGCTCTCCTCGTCTTGACTCTCCCTCATCCGCAGAATACACCACCTTAGTAGGCGTCCAACTGTCTTTGTTTTGTCATGTCTGGCTCGCTGTTGTAGAAGACAGGTGGGCCAGGGAGCTGGTGTCTTCTGGTTACACCATCGAGTCTGTCTCCCGCCCACTGAATCGTTTTTATTACTTTCCAAGCCACCAAGATCCCCGCCCAACCAACTCGTCTTTTTCCAAGCCATTGATTCCCTTCAAGGAGCGGGAGTCATCATCCTCGTTCCAGAGTCCGAGCGCTTCATTGGTTTCTATTCAAACCTCTTTGTGGTTCCCAAGAAGGACTGCTCCGTACGCCCCATCCTGGACCTGAAGCACCTAAACAAATACATCCAGCTTTGCCACTTTAGGATGGAGTCCCTCCGTTCCAATATTACATCCATGGAGGAGGGAGAGTTTTTGGCTTCGATAGATATTAGACGCATATCTACACATTATGATCTACCAGGCGCACCAACAGTACCTCCACTTCACGGCACACGGGGAGCATTTCCAGTTTGTCGCCTTTACCCTTCGGGCTCGGCATGGCGCACAGGATATTCACCAAAGTATGGTGGCAGCTCATGACTATTCTTCATTTCCGGGGTGTAATTGTTGTACCCTATCTGAACAACCTTTTGATCAAGGCTCCCTCCTTCGCGGACTGCGAAGAAGAGCGTTCAGGTTACTATAGACAAACTCTCCCGCCTGGGGTGGTTGGTCACTCTGAGGAAATCCTCCCCAATTCCAGATCAGAGAATCGCCTTCTTGGGGATGGTTTTTCGATACCTCCAGCGGGTTGGTAATTCTCCTTCAAGACAAGTCTCGAGCCCTGCGTCAGGGTGTCCTTCTCCTCCCTTGTCTCACTCCATTCGTTTTGGGATGAGAGTTTTAGGCAGGATGGTGGCGGCAATGGAGGGAGTTCCATTTGCCCAGCTGCACCTCGGACCGCTGCAGTTGTCCCTTCTATCAGCCTGGACTGGAGTCCGTTCACCCTTGACCGGACTTTTCGACTATCCCCCCAGGTCAGGCAGAAACTATGTTGGTGGCTGCGGCTAGACGCCTTTTCGCGGGGGAGATCATTCCTCCCTGCTCATTAAGCGGTTCTCACCACCGATGCCAGCCTGATAGGCTGGGGAGCGGTCTTTACCAACACACTGCTGAGGGACTGCCACGAGGCCACCCTTCCCATCAATCTTCTGGAGTTTCGGGTCATCTTTTTGGCCATGCAGGCCTTTCACCACCTACTAGCGGGTCGCCACATTCGACAATGCCATGGCTGTGGCGTATGTCAATCATCAGGGAGGCACCTGCGGTGGACAGGCGATGTGCGATCCTTTGCTAGGCGGAGTCTATCCTAGGCGTGGATAACTGTGCGGCGGATTTCCTCAGCCGTCGGGGAAAGGGCTCTTTATCTGGAGGTATTCCAGCAGATTTGTCATCGCTGGGGGACTCCGGATGTAGACCTCATGGCATCGCGTCTCAACGCCAAAGTACCCATTTTCATGGCTCGTTCGCACGATCCATTGTCGTCGGTGCCAACGTATTAGTCCAGCTGTGGACTCAGTTTCGTCTACCCTACATCATTTCCTCTTCTGCCTTTAATACCAAGGAGAGGAAAATCAAGACAGGAGGTGTCCCTGTTATTCTGATAGTGCCAGATTGGCCTAGATGCACCTGGTACGCCGATCTGGTTCGGCTCGTCGCTGACACACCTTGGCGTCTATCAACTTGGGTCCAATATGCCACCAGAACTAGACGGCCCTGAGTTTGATGACGTGGCTGTTTAGACCTGGGTATTAACCAAAGCGGGTTTTTCTCTGGTGGTGATCAACACAATGATCAGAGCCAGGAAGCCCGCCTCCGCCTGCATTTATTATCGCATGTGGAAAACCTTTTTTCTCATGGTGCAGGGATCGGGGCCATTCCCCCCTTGTTTTTTGTCTTCCCGTAATTCTAGGTTTCCTTTAGTCCGGCTTAGATTCTTGCCTTCCCACCGGCTCTCTTAAGGGACAAATATCTGCACTTTCGGTACTTTTCCAACGACTTTCTCGCTACGAAACCCCAAGACAGGATTTTTATTCAGGCTGTGTCTCGCCTGGTTCCCCTTTACCGGCGACCACTTGAAGCATGGGACCTAAATCTGGTTCTAGATGCCCTTCAGAGACCTACTTTCGAGCCTCTGAAAGATGTTTCTCTCTCTTTGCTGTCCCGGAAAGTAGTTTTTCTTGTAGCAATACCCTCAATACGCCGAGTCTCTGAGCTGGCTATGCTGTTCCTGCAGGGATCCCTTCTTGGCTTTTCATCAGGATAAGGTCGTACTCTGTCAAGTGCCCTCGTTTCTTCCGAAGATCGTTTCTTCGTTCCAGCTTAATGAAGAAATCACTCTTCCTTCTTTTTGTCCAACACTGGTGCACTGCGTTGAAAAAGTTCTGCACACCCTGGACCTGGTGAGAGCTCTAAGGATCTACGTGTTTAGGACAGCACCTTCCCGGAAGTCTGATTCTCTGTTCATCCTACCTAAAGGTCACAGAAAAGGCATGGCGGTGTCCAAAGCCACTCTCGCCAGGTGGATCAAGTCGACCATCCAAGAAACCTATTGACTACAGAACATGCCCATTCCAGTTGGATTAAAGGCGCACTTGACTCGTGCAGTTGGAGCATCCTGGGCTGTTTGTCACTAGGCATCCGCTGAACAGGTGTGCAAGGCGGCAAACTGGTCCAGCCTGCATGCGTTTGTAAGGCACTACAGCGTCCATACTCAGTCATCGGCAGATGCGAACCTTGGTTAGGCTGGCTTCACACTGAATTTTTTTCATTGATCAGTGTCCATCCGGTTTGTGTGCCAAAACCAGGAGAGGAACTTGCAGAGGAAAACTGTAATTGAAAGATTGACACCTGTTCTGAGTTTTGGAGACACTCCTGGTTTTGGCACAAACTGGATGGACACTAATCGGTGAAAAAACTGCAGTGTGAAGCCAGCCTTAGATGTATTTTGCAGGCGGCAGTGGCTCACCTTTTAAGTTAGTATGCTTTCAAGAGGTAGTGTATTTCGGAGTCTGTTTTTTAGCCACCCAGGACTTCTTTAGGACTTCCCATGGTCCTGTGTCCCCCAATGAGGTGAAGGAAAAAAGGGGATTTTTGTGTGTATTCACTGTAAAATCCTTTTCTCTGAGCCTCTAATTGCGGTTCTTTGAGTTCTCCTATGGATTACCTTCTGATACACTTGTATTCACTTTCTCCTACTGCTTTGTCACTGAGCTGGTTCAGCTTGTGCCAGCCAGGGGTGTATACTGCAGGGGAAGAGTTAAAGGGAACCAACCACCCCAAATGACCCCCCCGGACTATTAATATGGGTCCCTACACCCAGCACATACATGTGCTGCAAGGTTTTTAGCTAAAAAAACTGTTTTTTAAAAGTGAAGATAATGCTTTATAAAGATTATAAAGAAGCGACGGGTGGGCGTTACTTAGCTGTGGCTAAAGACGAGTTCCAGCTGCCACTCATCATCCTCTCTCCCCTCGCAGCAGTAACGGCCAGCCCTTTCTTGTCGTCACAGCCTGGTGCACGGGCTCGCATGCCCGTGCACACGTCATCGGCTACAGCCGGGTAGCGAGCGCGCGCTCTGACTTCCTGCGCTCGGCTGTGGAAGTCAGAGCGCGCGCTCGCTACCCGGCTGTAGCTGATGACGTGTGCACGGGCATGCGAGCCCGTGCACCAGGCTGTGACGACAAGAAAGGGCTGGCCGTTACTGCTGCGAGGGGAGAGAGGATGATGAGTGGCAGCTGGAACTCGTCTTTAGCCATAGCTAAGTAACGCCCACCCGTCGCTTCTTTATAATCTTTATAAAGCATTATCTTCACTTTTAAAAAACAGTTTTTTTTAGCTAAAAACCTTGCAGCACATGTATGTGCTGGGTGTAGGGAACGATATTAATAGTCCGGGGGGGTCATTTGGGGTGGTTGGTTCCCTTTAATTGTCTTTGCATATTTTCTTAGTGTCAGCCTCCTAATGACTACAGCATAACACCCATGGTCCTGTGTCCCCCATGTAAAGGCTCAGAGAAAAGGACTTTACAGTGAGTACTCACAAAAATCCTTTTAAAGTAATTTATTCGGCTTACAGGGGCAGTCAGGGCAAAATAGCCACCTTCTTAGAAAGCAACATATGTCCTGAAGCTGGTGCTTTTAGTTTAAAACCCCAAAATCTGGTAACAGGATCACTTTAATTTGTCGCTGGATTTGGCTGAAATCCTCCTTTATTCGGTTAGGCTTAAAAGGTGCTGCCCCAGGTACATACATAGTTAAGGTACACCACACTGAGGGATATATTTATAAAGGCTGTGGGTGATATCAGTAATGTGTTTGTGTCTTCTTTATAATAGAAAGCTGTGGACTTGTCAAAAGATGATCTATTGGGTGATTTACTACAAGACCTGAAATCTCAGGTATGATTTTTGCAATAGTTCCTGTAATATTGATTTGACACCACCTCAGTTCATCTAGGTGGCCTTGAAGTAATATATTAAATAACAAGACTTTTATCAACAGCTTTTCACAAATAGTGCCTTATTGGTTTTCGTTTTTTTCCTTTCTCTTAGCCATTGCAAATGACTCCACCACCAGTAATAACACTGAAGAAGAAGAGACCTGCAGGGGTGCCAATGAACCCTTTTTCTCTTCCTGTTGCGTCTCCACCCCCCAGGGTAACCATTCAAGAAAACACATCCCAACTAACAACTTGTTTGTTTTTAATGCTTGAATTGCCGTTTCATTGGTTTTCCTTTCCCTTTTTATTTTATTATTAGCCTTCTCCGTCAAATCTCAGAAAACCTCCTCCAGTACCTAAGCTGGCATATGACTCAGCTCCTTCTAAGGAGACTAAAGCGACCTCCCCTAAAAAAACAAAGTTAACACAAGATTGTAACCGCAGTATTGCAGACGTTGCAAAAAATGCAAGTATGGTTAAGCTGGAAGAAACCTCAAAAGGTATGATACAATGCTACATTGATTAAAAAAAGCTTTGCGTATTAGGGTGCTTTCACATGCTGTGTATTTGCTGCATTTTTTTTACGTGCGAGCTCATCATAAACCGGATTGGGAGATTAAATACCGAAGTGGTGGAGCATTTCTTTCTATTAGACTTGTCCTCTGATTCTTCCACTCCTGGTTTGTGATGAGCTCAAGTGTAAAAAAATTCAGCAAATATGCAGCGTGTGAACGCACCCTTAAACTGGGTGTAGTGCTGAAGGGGTGGGGGGTCTAAATGTCTAAGCAATTTTCATCTAAATTCCTACTTATCTAGTGCTGTAATTCAAGTAAATTTCTAATATGCTTAAATTAAAAAAATCCCTCTCCTTCCATAGCTGTATTTGCTAACTGCTATTGTATTTTTCTTTCCCTATTTCCTCTTTGACAATCCCAGTGCATGTGCATGTTCCAGCCTTTATTTTGGCAGAACATGTACAAATAATAGTCTATAGGACTGTTCCCATGTCGCAGACCTCGGATGGAAGCAGTGCGCAGTCTGTGTGTGTCTTTGCAATGATAGGAGATGGTTGTCTCTGGAACATGTACTTCTTGCTCCTTTATGATGCTGCCTAACCATAAGCAGATGGCAACTCTTTAGATACATAAGAAGATACCCTTACCAGATCTTAGAGCAAGTTTTACAGCATATGAGATGTAATGATACAACCATGACCACCTGATCTGCCTCCTGCATGATTAGGCATTATTTAGAGGTTCTGGTTTTACATACAGGTAAAAAGAAACGTTTCATCCACCCCCCTGTACTCAGTGCAGTTAGCCCCAGTTACAAGAGAAAGGAGATTTAAAATATTGAAATATTGAGCTACAACTTCTCCCCCTTGCTTCCTTGCTTCTATAATCTTATGGGGGGGGGCACAATGTGTAAAATTAATGAAAAATAAATTAATTAAATACCAGGCAAATAATCTATACATAATGCCACTGTTAAATTGCTATCAGTAACTCTGTCCCCATAAAAAAGAGCTGATAAATAACAATAATTGTGACACAATGGAAAACATGTTTTGAAATGTAATTTAGGTGTCATTTTTTAAAAACATGGGTAACACACATTTCCCTTCTCCTTTGCCAACGATATTGCCCAATGAAAAAAAAATTGATAGTGACTTAAAAATGAATCATCATGTATCACAAAGAAAATATACTAAAATTACTTAAATCTGAGAACAATTTTTACAACGCTTTAAATCGCATATCTGAAAACCCCGAAAATATGAGTTGTCAGGAAGTGAATGGACTGATCTTTGGTTAAAAAAGATATGCACAAGCATAGCCTGTTTTCCTTTTTCCCTTCAACTATTTGAAATAGCCATGACTTTTTTATTCCTCTGCTGACGTACACAGCGCGCTGCCTGTCGTAGCAGTTCGCCTCTCATGATTGCGACGTGAAGAGTCTGTTGTGCTTGGGCCAAATGTCAGTGCCTAAGGGGCTCGTCACACGGTGCCACCTCGCCGGCAATTGTGCTGGAGATGCAGGGGCGTGGCCTAATCGTGGCACCATCGCCGGCGAGTCGCCCAGTGTAACAGGGCAATTCTATGGCGAAAAATCGCCTCTGAATGATCGCCAGGTTTCACAGCAGTGTTGTGAAACCTGGCGATCTGAACAGGGCGATCATGCCTGATTGCCCTGTGTAAGGCGGCGACCCGCAATGTTTAACATTGTGGGTTACCGGTCGCTGGGTTGCTGGGCAACCGTGCGAGCGGTAGCCGCTGCTACTTGCCGGCGAGTTGCTACGTGTGACAGCTCACCGGTGATGTCGATGGGGATGCGCACTCCCGTGATTCCCCGCCGACATCGCCGGCAAGGTGGCACTGTGTAACGGTACCCCTATAGGTGCAGTCAGTGATTGACGACTGGATTTAAGAGGTTAACAGCGATCGACTGGACTGTTAAATGCAAATGTGGAGAGGGCTCTATTCCTGAGCACACTGGAAGGAGTTTAACCCAGAGGTCCCCAACTCCAGTCCTCGAGGGCTGCCAACAGGTCATGTTTTCAGGATTTCCTTAGTATTGCACAGGTGATAATTTAATTACCTGCATAGGAGATGATTCCAGACCCTGTGCAATGCTAAGAAAATTCTGAAAACAATGACCTGTTGAAGGCCCTCGAGGACTGGAGTTGGGGTCCTTTGGTTTAACCCCTTAATGCTCAATGACATAGAGTACCTTTTCCCATCAGTGTTCCTCCACCGATTGTCCCTCTGTTTCAGACTTATGTTCCACAGAAATAAGGATGCAAATTTCCCCTTCAACCATCTGGGCGTGTACCACAGAACCTTTCAGTGGGCTTTTGCCTTTTCTTCTTTGATGCTGGCCAATAGAAACACGACTGCACCCATAAATTCTGTGGTATGAGCCCAGTTAGTTTAATGGATAATTTATATCTTTCTGATTGGGAGGCGTAACTTTAGAATGAAGGGGTACAGAAAAAGCAGAGAAACTGTCGAAGAATGTATGGAGCAGCACCAATTGGAGGGTGTACTCTGTTTATTTTCAAAAATTCAATGAAAGTTCCTCTTGCACATATTGTAAGATCCATCTACTAATACCATGACCTTGTAATTATTGTAATGATGTAGTCTGACCTCTTGATATAATTTACCGGTCTGAAGCTGGAAGATAATGACAATACATTATGGAACTTTAGCAGCATCTTGGTTACATTTTAAGAAGCTGTGTGAAATATTAGGCTGTAGTCAAACGCTGCTTTGTGAAATCTCCGCAATGTACGTACCTGCCAATCTGACATGTTCTTGATGATAACAAATACAGACAAATGGGGAATGACTAGTCTAGGGATGACAACTAATATAACAGCACATTCACCTTATTTCAGAAGATGACGTGATGGTTGACTTTGATGATGGCGATTTTGATGAACCCATGGAAGAGGATCATTCTGAGAGAAAACCTGACATAAGTACAGCTGTTAAGATGGAGCTAGATATTAAAGAGGAGGTGAAAGAAGAAATGGATGATAAGCCTCATATGTAAGTCAAACCAAATGCACACAAATGTTTTTTCTGTATACATGTTTGTGATAAATGTGTGATCTGCACATCTCTCCCTGCAGGCATTGTAAAGGCTGAGTTTTAGCTGCCACTGGCTTAATTTCGCATTAAAGCATAACTGTTGTTTTAATTTTTATTTTGCCTCTGGCCCCTGCTCCTGGCCTCTCCCTCTTCTGGCTACATTGAATCTCATAGTAACATTTGCTATCTCCTATCTCCGTAATGGGAAAGTCTTCACTGAATATTGATAATGACTGATCATTTCTGGCAGAGAAAAAAAGCTAATTTGTCTGATAACATTACACATACTGGTGTAAACCTTTGTTTGTCACATTTGTGCATTACTTTAACTGTTAAGGAGAATCTATCCCATGTTTTTGCTACCCTGGGAACAGCATAATGCAAGGGCAGAGGCCCTGATTCTAGTGATGTGTAACCTAATGTGCTGCTTGCTGTAATTTTAATAAAAAATTCCTGTCTCATCTGCTGTAGATCTACAATTCTCTGAAAGCTGAGCTGTGTATAACTCCGCCCAGAATACAGATTGACTGACTGATTTCCGCCTATACAAAGTGTACATATAAAGCTGCCAATCAGTGGTGGGGTGGGGTTATACGGAGCTCATGAATATGCTTGACCATCTGGCAACAGGGTTATTGTCCTCTAGTGATAATCTACTGATTTATGAAAACTACACTAAGCAGCCCAGGATACATCGCTGGCATCGGGGTCCCTACCTCTGCTTCATGTACACCTCTAATTAGGTGGCAAAACGTTATGACAGATTCCATTTAATTTAAAGAAAGAAAAATCTTGCTAATATGATGCATCTATTCCCTTAAACTGTGGATAAATTAATCTGTTCACTATTTTTCCACAGAGCTTCTGCTTTCTACAAAGACTCATGTTGGGATCAAACACCTATTGAAACTCAGTCTGTTACCAAAGAGGTTCAGGTGGATTCCAGTCTGCTTCCTTTAGTGACGGGTGAGGATGGCGAGCCGGTGTTCAGATTTTATTGGCTGGATGCTTATGAGGACCACTACAATCAGCCTGGTAAGCCTGCCTTTTCCTGCTGTATGATGTGTCTGTGTATTTTAATAGCAGTATTAGCCAGGTCTTCCATTTAAATCATCAAAATGTATTGTCAAAGGAACCCTATCACCAGCCTTTCCCAAAACAAAAACTAAGGCCACCTCCTTTTATCATTCTTTTATAGTAGTCTAGTAACATGTATGTAAACCCCCAACTCCTTCTGCATACCCCAAAAAATACCTTAGAATTTCTTTCCCATAGAGTGTTATATGGTACAAATGACGTTGCTGGTCTTGTTCAGAGCCCCCTCTCTCCTCATAATCGCCATCCTGCTCCTCTGGTTCATGTGGATGACGCATCTTATAATCCAGTGTCCCCAATGTCACTCCTGTGCCGACGCACGTCTCTCAGCTAAGCTAAGGGCAGAGTAAAACACTTAACATCCAGGTCACTGGGGCTTTTTTGTTTTCTCCGGATACATACAAATTACAGAACATTGCTCTGCCCTCACAGGAATCAGATTGTGTATGACGTAGGATTTGTCATCCACATGAAGAAAGGCAGGAGGTTGGTAATTGTGGGGATTGAGGAGATGCTGAGCACGACAGGCGATATTCAACCCGCCAGACTGTGTCTTATCTGGGGATTATTAAAGATATGTTTTGGGATATGTGTGGAGAGTGTTGGGGGGCTTATATACAAGTTGCTAGACTTCTGTTTATGAGAGGGTAAATGTCTCCTCAGATTGTATTAGGAGAACCTGGTGTCAGTTTAGCTTTAATTTACCAACTGGCTTCACCCCAGGCTTCTTAGTTATGATTGTAAAAGTTAAACTCACAAACAAAACGTGTGAAACCACCGCTGTGGACTATTAAAAATAAAAACATTATGGTTTACTTGTTAGCCTTACTGTGAGTTTCATCTGTATATTTCTTAGCGGTTTCACAGATTACTTATTCTTTAAGGATGGGGAGTTTGTGCCCCTAGTTTATTCTCTAGTCTGTCCGCGGTACGGTGTGCGCCATGGACTTGATGACTTTATATTTTTTTTCTTATTTTATGGGTGTTTTTTCCAGTGTACCACATGAGGGTTTTTTTAATTCTTTTTCTCCTAGGTGTTGTGTACTTATTTGGGAAAGTCTGGATAGAGTCGGCAGAAACATTTGTCAGTTGCTGTGTAAGCGTAAAAAACATTGAGCGCACTGTGTACCTTCTGCCACGTGAGACAGTAAGTGCTTTTTGGTATTTTTATAGAATGCCGTGAAACACTGTGCACACTGTAAGCTAATGCACCTCTGTCTGTAAGATACACGTGTTGTGTTTATTCACTTCTTGATGCTCGCATGTCTTTGTGGCTCCCTAAATTCTGACTACATGTGACACATAGAAGCTGTTCTGTGAGCTAAAATCAGCCAGCAACTACAGGGGTAATCATGTGAAAAGGAGACCGGGAGTAGTTGCGGAGCCCCAGGGAGTGCTGGGAAAGGGGAGTGGTCTCCATGACAATCGGGTGAGAAGAGCTGTCAGGGAGACATTGAGAGCAGACAAACTGTATAGACCAGTTTTTGCTGAGAAACAATTGCTGTAAACAAGAAAGCTCAGGACAGACAAGACTCTTTATTACCTCAAGGTAGCAGTAAGAGGGACAGAACCAACTCATCCTTCCCACCCACCCACCTCCATTGTATTAGGCAAGTACAGTCTGCATAGTTCTAGACACTGAAGAGGATTGATCTGTGAGGAGAAACACTTTGTATAGAGGCTGTCATAGATGTTGATAAGATCGCATGAAGAGAAATGATTTTATGTATTGGAAAGAAGTTTAATAAAACCCCAATAATCAACCCCACTTCTGAACTGTGTGATAACTGTGTCTGAAGATCCTGCCTCCCCTTTGCTGTACAGAAGGATAATGGTCACCCTGTGTTAAGATTTCCCCGGGATTCCAGAAGAACTCATGTTTAGTGTAAGCCTTCACATACTGAGGGTCGTACATACAACATACGTATAATCACAGCGCAGGGTTCACGCTGTGTAACGTGTGTGGAGATATATATATATACAGTATATTCTGCCACACAAATACCTGGGCAAACACTCTGTGGCATGCTATCATAGAGGTTATTATATATTGTCTCAGGAATGTTCTGCCACGCTGAATGCACTTGGGCAGCAAATCATTAAGATCTGCTGCTGGCAGCTTCCTGTACAAGTGTCATCCAGTGATGTCACAGATGTGCTTAATGGGAGACAAATCTGGAGATGCTGCAGGCAATGGTAGCACATTTAGGTGATGCAAAAATGTGCTCTTGTATTATCGTGCTGAAAATTAGCTCCTTGGCCATGTTGAAGAATGTCTGTACCACTGGTTCCACAAGCAAATCGTAATGGTGAGCTGAATGAAGACTGGAAGGGTCCGGATAGCGTACAGTATGCCACCCACATCATGCTCCTTTGTGAAGGCCTTTTCATGGTGTTGCCCACATAATCTTTAGAGATATTGTATCCAAGACAAAAGCCTTTGGTCTCAATGAGAAGACAATGTTGGCAATGTTTAGTTCTGTTTTTTAAACTATATTATAATTTTCTTTTTCTTTTTTTTGTTCAGAAACATTTCTATTATAGATTTTAGGAATAGTCTTCATAATATGAAATAAAAAAAATGGGGAATAGGTATGGAAAAATGGGGTCTGAGTGAGGAATAGAGAGTAGGGAATGGAAGCAATAGTTACATGTGGGGATAAACAATAATCATAACAGTAACCAAAGAAAATGCATGGTTGCACTAAGGACGTGTTTTCTCTTCCTTATCTATGCACCCGGCTGCATTTATTTCTGGTCCTGCACATTGTGGGTGAGTATGCGCACAGTGCGCAGGACCAGAAATAGGTGAGGCTGGGTGCATAGGTAAGGCTGCCTTCAAACTTGCAGACCCCTCCGCAGCGTCCTGCGGAGGGGATCCGCAAGCTGAACGCAGCCACCGCCAGCCCCTATCTTTCTAATGAGAACGCACGGTGCTGCGCAGGTCTGTGTATGACCGTGCGCTCTTATTCACTGCAATATGTGACTTGTACGCAGGCGGATGCCCGCGCACAAATCACTCTGTCACGCTCTACAGATGGACCTAATGTGAGGACCCACTGGACCGCAGGCAACGCGGATGCTGATACCAGGATGAGAGAACCAGACAAGGAAGGTAAGTTCAAAGATTTATTGCACACATCAACAGCAGTGGGCAAACACCCCAAGGGAAGGCCACAGGGCCACCTCACCGGAAACACCTCCGAAGGAGTCCAGCCAGAGTGACCCCCATACAGGGATTTCTCCTGGACGAGGCTAAGGAGGGCCCAAGAGAGGCGGACACCCATGTTGAACCGACCCAAGGGAAAGAAACTAACAGAAGGGAAACACGGAGGTGCAGGATGGGGTCCTTTGGGAAACCAGGAAACACGGAGGGCAGCAGGGAACAGGCACGGAGGTATCCAACTGAAAGAGAACAAAACAAGGGTAAGGAATAGCACAAAACAGGAGAACCTAACAAGACCTGGACTGGCAGCTTCTGGATGGTAGAAGTTGCCCAGGCAATATCCAGAAGTGAATAAGGACATTATATCCCCCTGCCTCTCAGTGATTGGCTGAGAGGCGGGGCAGGGCAGACTGGAACCCTGGCCCTTTAAGAGTGGCTGAGAGCACGCGCCCGCCCCCTACTGAGAGTTCAGGGAGGAAGTGAGGCAGCAGGAGTCCCAGGAGGACGGTGCAGCAGCGAGGTAGCCGAAACCTGGCCCCTTGACAAGCGGCGATGCACTCTGGAGCCATGGGGCCGCCGCCGGCCGGCTGGTACCCTGAATCCCCGGACCAGGGCCGGTGACGGAGCGATAGGTAAGCGGGCAGGGGGGACAGCAGAGCGTGCAGTGGAGGTGCCATGCTGCAGGGACGCAACACTACTTCCCCGTCCCTCCACGCCCCCCCCAGAAGCAGACCAGCATGAAACCTGCGCAGGAGGCGCGGACCGTTGATGTTCTCTGCAGGCTCCCAGGACCGTTCCTCTGGATCGAACCCCTTCCAGTCAACTAAGTACCACGTAGAGCGACCCCTCCTCTTCATATCCAGGATGGCGCTGACCTCCCACACGTCGGATGCAGAGGCTGGCGGAGGGTGTGCGGTCGTATCTTGTGAGTAGCGGTTGAGGACCAAAGGTTTGAGGTGAGACCAGTGAAAACAGTTGTGAATCCGTAGAGTAGGGGGTAGCCTTAACTGGTAGCACACCTCATTCAACCTGCGAATGACCTCAAAAGGACCGATGTATCGAGGACCCAGCTTGTAAGAGGGAATTTTGAGGCGGACGTATTTGGAGGAGAAGCCATACCTTGTCCCCTGGCTGGAACAGGGGGCGCCGCTTGTCGGCGTGGTCTTTCATCCGTCTCGATGCCCTCTCCAGAGCTACTTGTGTCTCATCCCAGATCTTGGAGAAGTCTCTAGCCACCGCCTCAGCCGCCGGAGAAGGAGTTGTGATGGCCACGGCAGTCGGGATCCTCGGATGGTGTCCATACACTATGAAGAAAGGCGTGGTACGAGAGGACTCACCAATGTGATTGTTGTAGGAGTACTCCGCCCAGGGTAGTAAGGTTGCCCAATCGTCGTGGTGTGCGTTGGTGAAGTGTCACAGGTAGCCGGACAACACCTGATTCACCCGTTCGACCTGCCCATTAGACTGCAGATTTTTTTGGCTGAGGAGAAGTCCAAGGCGACATCGAGCTTCTTGCAGAGGGACCGCCAGAACCTGGACACTAACTGAACACCCCTGTCAGAAACCATGTTAGCGGAAGACCATGTAAGCGGAGAATGTGGAGGACGAACAGCTCAGCCAGTCTGGGCGCAGAAGGCAGACCGGGCAACGGAATGAAATGGGCCATTTTGGAGAACCTGTCTACCACGACCCACACGATGGTGTTGCCGGAGGAGGGCGGGAGGTCGTGATAAAGTCCATGGCGATGTGTCTCCAGGGTTCAGAGGGCACCGGTAAGAGCAGGAGAGGTCCAACAGGCAACCGTTTGGGCATCTTGTTACGGACACAGGAAGAACAAGCTGAGACGAAGTCGGTGACGTCCTGGCGCATCCGTGGCCACCAATAGTGCCGACATATCAGTTGCAGAACACGCCCTCGATCGGCCTCGGGAACCATCTCTTTACCTGGGGGCGGCTGACGGAGCGAAGCCACCATGCAGAGATTAGACTTGTCGATGATCAGGTGTGGATCCTCCTCCTGATCATCGATGAGGAAGGACCGGGACAAGGTGGCAGCCTTGATGTTCTTGGCTGCCGGGCGGAAGTGAAGACGGAAGTCGAAGCGGGCAAAGAACAGGGACCAGCGAGCCTGTTTTGGGTTGAGTCTCTGGGCTGACTGCAGGTAGGCCAGATTCTTGTGATCGGTGTAGATCACTACAGGATGTACTGCGCCTTCTAGGAGGTACCGCCACTCCTCCAGAACCATTTTGATGGCAAGCAGCTCCCGGTCGCCTATGGAGTATTTCCGTTCACTGGAAGAGAAAGCCTTGGAGAAAAAAACACAAGTTACCATGCGCCCAGTCCAGTGGTGGTCTTCTGGGTGAGGACGGCTCCCACTCCGGATGAGGATGCGTCCACCTCCAGATAGAATTGTTTATCCGCCATAGGCCTGTGGAGGGCAGGAGCTGTGGAGAAAGCGCTTTTGAGCGACAGGAAGGCGGATTCGGCCTCTGGGGTCCATACCTTGGCTGGCGTCCCTTTCCGAGTCAACGCGGTGAGGGGTTTGACCAGATCAGAGAAATGCGGGATGAATTGCCGGTAGTAATTAGCGAAGCCCAGGAATCTCTGGATGGCCTTAAGTCCCACTGGTCGAGGCCACTTCAGGACGGCGGATACCTTCTCTGGATCCATCTCGAGACCGGAATCGGAGATCACGTATCCCAGGAAGGGCAAGGAAGTGCGCTCGAACAGACACTCCTTCACGTACTTCGCGTACAACCGGTTCTCCCGTAACCGGAGTAGGACCCGCCGGACATCTCGCCTGTGTGTAGGAAGATCAGGGGAGAACACCAGGATGTCGTCTAGGTAGACTACGACACAGACATAGAGGAGATCTCTGAAGACGTCATTCACAAATTCTTGAAATACTGCACGAGCATTGCTCAATCTGAACGGCATTACCTTGTATTCGTAGTGCCCATCCCGGGTGTTGAAGGCTGTCTTCCATTCATCGCCTGCTCGAATCCGGACAAGCTTGTAGGCACCACGCAGATACAACTTCGTGAAGACCCGGGATCCACGCAGCCGGTCGAAGAGATCGGGAATGAGGGGCAGCGGTTACTTGTTCTTCACGGTTATAGCATTGAGACCCCGATCAATGCATGGCCGTAAGGTCCCCTCCTTCTTCTTTACGAAGAAGAACCCTGCACCCACGGGCGAAGTGGATTTCTGGATGAAACCCCGCGCCAGGCTGTCTTTAATGTAATCGGCCATTGCCTGGGTCTCGGCGGGGTTCAACGGGTAGATGCGACCTTTCGGAAGCGAAGCCCCTGGTACCAGATCGATGGGACAGTCGTACGGTCTGTGAGAAGGAAGGGTCTTGGCCTCCTTCTTATCGAAGACATCAGCGTAGGACCAGTAGGCCGATGGTAGACCGGGCAAGGCCGCCGGCGAGGGAGGCATCTGGACGGGATGACCGGGAAGCAGACACTGACTGTGACAAGCCTGGCCCCACTGCAGGACCTCTCCCGTACACCAATCCAGGACTGGTTCATGACTGCGGAGCCATGGCAAGCTGAGCATAAACGGAGGAGAAAGAGACGGCAATACGTAGAAGGAGAGCCGCTCAGTGTGGAGTGCTCCGACCTGTATCTCCACCTCATTTGTGACGCCCGCTATCGTGTCCTGTAGGGGTCTCCCATCGACAGAGGTGATGATGCAGGGGTAGTATGGGAATACCATAACGTTGCACCGTTTCCAGCTGTACGAAATTACCTGCAGACCCGGAATCCAGATAAGCCACCTCCGAATGGCGTTCGTCACCGACCTTCACCTGGATGGAAGTAGTAAGTGGTAGAGAGGAGTCGCCCTCACCTAGGTTGGCCTCTCTTACCTGGCCTAGGTGGAGGAGTTTTCTGGTCTCTTGGGACATTGCCTACGGAAGTGTCCGGATCCACCGCAGTAAAGGCAAAGGCCCCAGGTGAGCCTCTCCTCCCTTGCCTGACTGCTTAACCTGACGCGGTCCACCTCCATGGGCTCGTGGGCTGAAGAGGAAGCCGGGGGTACCTGAAGAAGGGGCCGCTGGAACGTGGGAGCCAAGCGGGGAGGTCTTCTCTCCTGAGTCCTCTCCTGAGTCCTCTCCTTGTTCCGCTCCTGCAGACGATGGTCTATCCGGATCGCCAGGGTGATGAACTCGTCCAGGGAACCGGGGAGATCCCGTACCGCCAGTTCATCCTTCAGACGCCCGGATAACCCCCGACAGAAGACACCGATCAAGGGCTCATCGGACCAGCGAAGCTCAGAAGCCAAAGTACGGAATTGTATCGCGTACCGACCGACAGACAGATTACCTTGCTGCAGACTGAAAAGGGCCTTGGTAGCAGAGGCGACCCACCAGGGTTCATCGCAGATCCTGCAGAAGGTGGCCATAAACGCTCGCAGGTCTGACACAATGGGATCCTCTCTCTCCAGTACCAGATTAAACCAAGCCAACGCCTCGCCCTCCAGATGGGACGCCAGGAATGCCACCTTGGCCTCGTCCGTAGGGTATTGGTGTGGTAACAGCCAGAAATGAAGTTGACACTGGTTGAGAATCCCCCGGCATGACTTAGGATCCCCTGAGTACCTGGTGGGCTGGCATAGCCGAGGAGAAGAAACAGCGCCTGCTGTGGCTCCGGAGGGTGACATGGAGCCAGAACCTTGGGAGGCAGTTGCCCTCTGTAAGCTGGTAAGTCGACCATCCACGGATGTCATATAGGACAGCATACTGTTCTGTAGCTCCCTCTGGTGGTCCAGTTTTTGGTGCAGACCCAACATCTGGGAAGAAAAAGTAAGGGTCGGAGGTGTGGAGTGCCTCTAAGCGGGTCTCCAATGACCGTATGAAGGACACTACATGGTCATGGCTCTGACGGAGGCCGGCAAGCTCTCTTTGGGCATCAAACCTGGCATCAGCGGGGTCCATGGCCTGGGCAAAATCTGTCACGCTCTACAGACGGACCTAATGTGAGGACTCACTGGACCGAAGCCAACGCGGATGCTGATACCAGGATGAGTGAGAGAACCAGACAAGGAAGGTAAGTTCAAAGATTTATTGCACACATCAACAGCAGTGGGCAAACACCCCAAGGGAAGACCACAGGGCCACCTCACCGGAAACACCTCCGAAGGAGTCCAGCCAGAGTGACCCCCATACAGGGATTTCTCCTGGACGAGGCTAAGGAGGGCCCAAGAGAGGCGGACACCCATGTTGAACCGAGCCACGGGAAAGAAACTAACAGAAGGGAAACACGGAGGTGTAGGATGAGGTCCTTTGGGAAACCAGGAAACACGGAGGGCAGCAGGGAACAGGCACGGAGGTATCCAACTGAAAGAGAACAAAACAAGGGTAAGGAATAGCACAAAACAAGAGAACCTAACAAGACCTGGACTGGCAGCTTCTAGATGGTAGAAGTTGCCCAGGCAATGTCCAGAAGTGAATGAGGACATTATATCCCCGCTGCCTCTCAGTGATTGGCTGAGAGGCGGGGCAGGGCAGACTGGAACCCTGGCCCTTTAAGAGTGGCTGAGAGCACGCACCCGCCCCCTACTGAGAGTTCAGGGAGGAAGTGAGGCAGCCAGAGCCCCAGGAGGACAGTGCAGCAGCATGGAAGCCGAACCCTGGCCCCTGGACAAGCAGCGATGCACTCTGGAGCCCTGGGGCCGCCGCCGGCCGGCTGGGACCCTGAATCCCCGGACCAGGTCCGGTGACGGAGCGATAGGTAAGCGGACGGGGGACAGCAGAGCGTGCAGTGGAGGTGCCGTGCCATAGGGACGCAACACACACACTCTTATCCGCACCAGGAACGTGACCTGGTCGCGTTCCTGGTGCGGACGAGAGTGTGATTGTGTGTGATTTGTGCGCGGGCATCTGCCTGCGTAGAAATCACATATTGCAGTGAATGAGAGCGTTCTCATTATAAACATAAGGGCTGCGTTCAGCTTGCGGATCTCCTCAGCTGGACGCTGCGGAGGGTCCGCGAGTGTGAAGGCAGCCTAAGGAAGAGAGAACACGTCATACCTGGAAGCAGCCCATACATTTTAGAATCTCCCAAGAAGGGACAGCACTTGAAATTAGGTTATGATACTCATAGGGGTGTGATTACCACGGAAGGAAGGCAGGGATCGATACTATAGGAATGCCCCTTCAAACCAGTCTGAAGCTCATTAACATAGGAAAATCACAAAACAATCACTGATCTCAGGGAGACCAGTTAAAGAAAACACTGCGGGTAGCCGGCAAAAGCACTCAAACACAGTGAAATCCTAGGTGCATTGCCCTCTGGGAAATACAAATATGCAAATAGAGTCCATGGAGCCTCATCTAGGAGTCTCAACCACTGGAGCGATATCTGGCTAGTCCTGTGTTTGAGACTCCTAAACAAAGCTCCAGGGACTATTTGCATAACATAAATATAAGTGTATCAAAGCATTTTTTTCAACTTTAACATGACCATATTAGCGCAGACAGGAATGCTTCGAATAGTACTATGATGCTGCAGTTACAGATACTGATAGCTAGAGGGCATAAACAAGTGTTTCAGAAGATTTTGGAGAGTTTCTCCTTAACACACTCAACTTGCTGTGAGATTTTGGAGCAGAAACTAAATCCTCCTAATTTTAAAAATGTTTTGAGGATTTTTCAGTTTTAATATAGAGGAAGTTATGGATTGCTACATGATCAGTACCACCATCAGTACAGGAATACATCAACAAGCTTAGTACAATGATCAATTACAGATTGAGGTCAGCCCCATGATACATTTAGAACACGTGAACCTTCAACTCCCTGTATGTCTAAAGCAATGGTAAGGAGACACTTGGAGTTGTGGGAAGGCCTCATCACACTGCTGCAAATCGAGGTGGGGGATGATATGTGCACTTTTTCTTTTCATCAGTCACAGCGCTAACGTATTCAACTGTATTCGCGTCTGAAAGACAGAAAAATTTGTTAATATTTGTTAAATTTGTGAAATATAAATGTACAACCGAAGAAGGAACACTGGGGCACCAGGTTTGTGCAACAGCTATAACCAGCAGAGCTATGCTCAGTGGAAATAAACTCAGGTGTTGCTCAGTCTAGAGAGGCACATATGTCATACATTTCAAGATTTACTTCGGTGAATGCCGTCTTTCTTATACCTGAAATATTTGAAATCTAAATATTTGTTCAGAAATCCTTTTCAAAGCAGTCATGTTTGTAGCCTCACAATGGGTTTTGGTGGTCATGAAGATCAGTTTAACACTGTTCTTTATTTGTTTCTGGAGTTAAACTATCATTAAGTCCATTCTTACTTCTGCACTGATGTCCTAAAATGTCAATAATCAGTTTTTACTAGATCATGTAGATCTGGAGGAAGGAAGCTCCTGTCACCCACATTCCAGACTTACCCAGTGAGAAGATAAATGTGGTTTATTGTCTTCTTGATCTCTATGTACACAACACTGAACTAAAGGTACCGTCACACGTGGCAATTTTGCTAGAAATTTGTTGGTTGCAGTGAAATCATGGACACATTGGTCCATTTGTACACGGCAACAAAATAGAACAATGTGTCCATAATTTCACTGCAACCAGCAAATTACCAGTGAATTTGCTAGCAAAATTTCCGCGTGTGATGGTACCTTAATACTGTATGTACAGATCAAGAAACACCCTGCTTTCCTCTTAACTCTAGATAGATCTGATATGTGGCCTAGGCTTAAACCCTACTGAAGCTGGGGATGATATACCAGCCTAGGCTGCTTTCACATCAGCGGTTTTCGCTGATCGCGGCAGTTGCGGTGAAAAAACCTCAACTGCCGCGATTACCGCATAACGGCTGCACTTGCGGTTCACTTGTGGCAAGCCCCATACAATGTCTATGGGGCTTGCGGTAAGTGTGCGGCAAGTGCGGTTTTGGCACTTGCGGCAGTTGCGCCCGCGAATAAAACGCGGTATGCTGCGGTTTTTTTCTCCTTCGCCTCATTGGGGGACACAGACCGTGGGTGTTATGCTGCTGTCCACTAGGAGGCGACACTAGGCAGAATCTGCAAAAGAGTTAAGAGACTCCTCCTCTGCAGCATTACACCCCTGAAGCAGGAAATGATTCTCCAGTTTTTGCTTAGTGTCTTGTAGGAGGCACACACAAATTTTATTGCTCCTAAAATTTTTTACTTTTTGGATTTTTTACTTCAAGAAGAAGAAAAGTGGGTCTCTAACGAGACTCCCGGCATGGTCCCTCCTCGGCCACCCACTGTTGGGGCGCCTGGTTGAGGTCGACATTTTCCCCCCACATGCCGCTCCCTCCTCGGCCCACCACTGTTGGGGGTGCCTGGTTGAGGTTGAGATGATGGTCTTCCTTCTCCAGCTCCCCACTGTTGGGGACCCTGGGTTGAGGTCGAGGCTACACAGAAGCCCTTGGATGATGGACTGCAGCATCCCTCCCTAACCACCCCTCATGGGGCTGATAGGTTGAGACACCGCAGGTAGGGCACTAACGTGCCGCGTGGTCGCAATCCAGACGCATCGGTGCTGCTGAATGCTTCTGATGGGCACGGGCTGCAGCACTGTGCCAGACAGCAGCACCAGGAGCCACAGCTCTGCTAAGTGCTCCTAAAGGGCTCAGGGGACAAGGCTAAAGGGTCAGCTGCATTGCCCAGCACACGCAGGAGACCTCAGTCTGGATGACTACTCCCCAAGAGCCCCAGTCCTGCCGCCACGAGACTGTTCCCTGGGGGTCCCCTAATGGCTGCAGCAAACGCCCGTGTAACTCCAGGAGATCAGCTTTTGCTGCTCTCTCCTGAGAGGGAAGGGAGCCCATACTGCAAGTGGGAGCACCGGTTTTTCTGGGCTCCTTGCAGGGTCCCCACAGTCCCTGGATGCCGGGAGACCCAGTTTTCTGGGATCTCCTGATGGGAGCAGCCACCCTACCCCTGAATCCAGGAGACCCAGTCCCCTGGGTTCTCCTGCTGGGGGCTGCGCTGGGCAAGCGCGCATGTGGCCACAGCTCCTGGGGTCCGGCCGGGTCCAGATCTGTTTCGGTCCCGGACCGGACCTCCGCGCCGGCCTGCCGTCATTTGCGGCTTCGCTGTTTACTTGAGGCCGCGGCTTCGGCCTAGCGCGAAGCCGCCGCCTTATCACCGCCCCCCGGCCCGCCCCCGGATGACGAGAATGACGCGGACAGCGTCATAACAGAGGGCGGGCCGGAGCTACACAGCAAAGCAGGGGGCGGGACGGAGGATAACTGGCGCGAAGCCCTGGCACGCCTTAGGATTATGGTCCCGCCCTGCTGTTAGCAGCGGCGGCCATTATCCACAGGGCACAGTAGAAGCAGGGTTGAAAGCACAGTGTGCACAACCCTTAATGCCAAATTAAGGCTGGATTGGGCACAGCTCCTCTTTGGTACCAAGTACTGTGGCCATGACAGGGCTTCATCCCTGCTGCAGGGCTGAAAGTGAACTTGGGCCAGCGAATATGTGCAGTGCAGGACCAGATAAGGAGCTCAGGAAGAGCTTCCTGCCTGCCTCAGCCCTTAGGACACTGCTGCCAAAAGTCAGGGAGTTCAGGGCAGCCCACCTGCGGCAGCCCTCAGGACGGGCAGCTGGAGCCAGGGGTCAAGGAACCCAGCAGGGCTCCCTGCCTGCGGCAATACATCACTAAGGCCGCTTCCAGGGGTTCCGGAAAAGGACTACAGAGCCTCGCTCTGTGCCAGTTCCCAATAGCGACGGCAGGACAACCAACAATGATGTCCTGCTGCATTTAGTCCTCACGCCCAGTGGCGTAACTTCAGGCCTCGGGGCCCCGATGCGAAAGCTCCAACGAGGCCCCCAATTATTGCAAATCTTTAGTTCCCCTGCACCTATTGTAGTTACGCCCCTGCTCACGCCATACGTGCAAGGAACGATATCATAATAAGGGGCAGTGTAAATACGTCAGCCTATCACTACACCTACTGGCCAGACATTACGCATGCTTCTGCTTTCTATATTGACGCACAGACAGCACGTAGGTCGTTTTTATGACATTCTCCAAAAATCATTGATTTCGTCCTGATACCGGTTTAATAAGCCGTAAGGTAATCAAGATACGGATTCAATTCCGTCAGGCACTATTGTTTCCTGCCCGCCGACCATACTCTGTGGCCCGGACGGCTCGAGTCGTTACCTCAGGACTATCTGATACATAAGTCCTGGACGCTGCCAATTGCTCTGCAATAACAGCGTCTACTGCCATCGCCAGTAGACGTGGCATCGGGTTACGTGGATGGGAGGCGGAAGTGGTCGTAAGGAGGCCATCACAGGTCTCCTATGCCTCACTAGACACCTGTTTGGAGAATTTCTGTACACCTCAGGCGCTAAGGAGGCAAAGATCGTTTTCCACCCCCAGAACACATCAGGACGGTTTTTTATCCGCCGTTGGCATCACTGCTTCCGGTCCTTCGGAAGCGTTAGTGTTGGTCGGAGCTTAGGCTAAGTCTGACAAGGGATCGGTCGCCACGCAGGGACCTTTTTTAGTGGCGGACTTCCTTCAGGTTTAACTGACAGGTTCCTTCCTAGGCCCCCCACTGTTGGAGAGCCCAGTTGAAGCTGATATAACCTGCAATTACCTGACAACGGTAAGGCGTCCCAGGACTGCTCACCAATTCTCTCCAGACCCCACAGCTGGAACTCCGGTTGGCGGTGATGACAGCCAAGTCTCAAAAGACACAGGCTGAAACACCGTGATCCGCAGTGGCACGGGGAACTGAGCTAAGGGTCTCTGGAACCTACGACCCATAGCATACTCCTTCCTCGCCTCCCCACTGTTGGGGACTCGGGTTGAAGCTGGGGCCGCACAGGGTCTACCCGGCCTCCATTCCCGGACTATTAAAACGAAACTCTATGTTGCAGAACGTGGAACACGGGCCCAGCGGCCAATCTCCTCACTGTACCCATATTAGGTACTTGGGTGGAGATAACATGCGTAATGCCCTCTGCTCAGTCCGCTTCGAAGCAGGACCTCGCAGACTCGCACATCCATTAACCCAATGGATGGGCCCCTCCGGTCTCCCGTGTGGCGGTGGCCTGAACCTTCCTCCACGCAGTCAGTCCCTTCTCGTCTCAGGAGTTAAAAGTGACTACCGTGAGACCTAAAGCTCATAAATGCAGCCTACAGTTGGAAATGGCTATACTGCATCTCAGGAGTCTCCCATATCGGGACGACTTATTCATCAATGCATGATTTCCGGAGTCTGCGAACGCTGTCGATTTCACTGGACACGTTAAGAAGACTCGGTGGGCGGATCACCCTCCATGAGTCTACCACAATGCCAGAGCACATGTTCCAACACAGCACACAAACTCAGGGAGTCCTATATGTCTTCCTGATGGCCACATGCTGCAGCATCACATATGGAGTATCAGCCATATTTGTTTTTCCCAGACAAGGCACGGATTTTTCGTCTGGGAATTCGCTTCAGCGGTCTCCTCAATCTTTCACAACGGCTATAAGAGTCCTAGACAGGATAGTGGCAGCATGGGAGGCAGTTCCATAGCCTCAGCTGCACCTACGACCTCTTCAACTATCCATGCTTAGACATGGCCCAGAAACAGAATGTGGTGCGATGTACTCCCATCACAATGCACGGGCCAATAGTCCCGCCCACACACGAGGATGCCCCCCATTCTACAAAGATTCGGGCAGTATTTCTAGTACTGGAATCATTCAGTGTTCTTCTGGCAGTCGGTCTTGTTAGGATGTAGTCAGACAATGCCACAGCCGTGGCATATGTCAACCACCAGGGTGGATCCCACAGTCTCCAAGTGATGACAGACGTTCGCCACATCCTTCCCCGGGTGGAATCCTTGAACGCTGTACTGTCAGCTGTTCTTATACCAGGCTAACCCGCCAAGGGACGGTCTCAGGGAAGCGGCCCCTTCATCCAGATGTCTTCTGTCAAGACGGCCAGCGCCAGGAGACTACAGATGTGGACCTGACGGCCTCACGTGTCCAATGCTGACGTTCCATCCTTTCTGGCCAGGTCCTAGAACCTACAGTCAATAGGACAGACGTACCAGTCCTAGATGGGACCTGTCTCCGTCTCCCTATATTCTTTCACACTAACAGGATAGTGCGGAAGGTCAAACAAGACGGTTGCCAGATCTCCCTGTATTTTCAGACTGGCCCAGATGCGCTTGGACGAAATCTTCGTCCAACTCATACCAGCAGTACTAGGACAACTAAAAAGACAGCTCAGACCTGCTCTCCCTCGGAATTCCTCAACTCTGAAAATAGTGGCGTAGCCCTTGAGCCCTGGAATTTACCCATGGGTCTTTTCCCTGGATGTTGTAGCGACCATGGTCGCAGCGAGTAAACCAGCCTTATCGACGATATACCATGAGTGTAATCGTTTTGTTTTTCTTTATCTCCAAGCACCTCTAGGGGTCATTCCCCTTACCCTATTTCATGCGAGGATCTTTCGTTTCTTCCACTCAGACCTAGACTCAGGTCTGTCCTTGGAGTCTCTCACACAGCAGGGTTTCAGCCTGTTTCAACTTCCAAAAAAAAAAAAAAAAAAAAAAAAAAACGTGTTGCCACCAGGTCTCTAGAAAAATCCTCCCTTCAAAGGGTCTCCCATTTAAGGTCTCCATACCACAGGTCTACACCTGTGGGACCTGATCTTCGTCCTCATGGCTCTACAAGATCCACCTTTTGAGCGTCTATAGGTTTATCCTTAGCATTTTCATCCAAACAGTAATGTGTTTTGGTCTCTAGGAAAATCCTCCCTTCAAAGGGTCTCCCATTTAAGGTCTCCATACCACAGGTCTACACCTGTGGGACCTGATCTTCGTCCTCATGGCTCTACAAGACCCACCTTTTGAGCGTCTATAGGTTTATCCTTAGCATTCTCATCCAAACAGTATTGTGTTTTGATGGCAAATTATTTTTCTCTGCAGAGGTATCGGTACTTTCAGCGCTCTCATGTAAACCATCTTTTTCTGGTCTTCTACCTGAACAAGACTGTTCTACGGCTGGTTCCATCCTTCTTAGGCGGTATACTCCTTCCACCTCACTAAAGACGTCTCTCTGTCATCGCTGTGACCGACTCCAGTCTGTCTGGTCGTAAGGGACCTACATATGCAGGACCTTATCAGGTCCCTACGCATCTGAGTACCCACAACCAGTGCCTCTCCACAGGTCGTTTTCTCTTTCTCCCTTCTTCCAGAAGGCAGAATTAATGACATATCAGCCTCTAAGGCTCCTCTAACAAGGTGGATTCGTCTAACCATCCAAGACGCTTATACCGTCAAAATCTCATCCCTTCCGGCAGCGGCACGGCACATTCTACTACGGCCGTGAGGACTTCCTGGTCCATTTGGCACCAGGTCTCAGTCCGACAAGTGTGTAGACAGCCAAAAGGGGTCAGTCTACACACATACTCAAGCCACTATAGGGCTTGACGTGCCCTCCAGGCGGCAGCAGGTCTGCCTGTCGGGGCATAGTTCTTCACTGACCATGCTCGGTGTCACTAGTTCCATTGTTCTTTCCCACCCAGGGACTGCTTTGGGACGTCCCACGGTCTGTGTCCCCCAATGAGGCGAAGGAGAAAAGGAGATTTTTGTGTACTCACCGTAAAATCCTTTTCTCTTAGCCTCTAATTGGGGGACACAGCACCCACCCTATTGCCCTGGTGGGCCCTTTTTTATACAGTTATCACATAGCTTCTCAGCTGTTACATGGTTAACATGTTTACACATGGTTGCCTATTATCACTCTGTTGATTGTTTTCACTCTGTTGATTGTTTAAACTTGTGCCTGTTTAGCTCCAGGCCTTGTAGTACTGTGAGCCTGTGTAGTTACAGGCCTGTTGTACGACTATTGCTTTGTTAACTCTTCACTGTTTTCCACATGCGCCTGCTTAGTTACAGGCCTTGTGGTACTAGTATTACTCTAACTATTACCTGTTTACACACGTGCCTGTTTGGTTCAGGCCTTGTTACACTGTTATTACCTTGTTGACTATATTTGTTTACACAGGTTGCCTGTGTAGACTTCCTGTGTCACTGTTATTATCTGTTAACTCTCCTACTGCTTTAGCACAAAACTGGAGAATCATTTCCTGCTTCAGGGGTGTAATGCTGCAGAGGAGGAGTCTCTTAACTCTTTTGCAGATTCTGCCTAGTGTCGCCTCCTAGTGGACAGCAGCATAACACCCACGGTCTGTGTCCCCCAATTAGAGGCTAAGAGAAAAGGATTTTACGGTGAGTACACAAAAATCTCCTTTTTGCGGCCGCACCTGTTGCAAGTGCCGATACCACACTTGTCGCACCTGCCGCAAGCCCCATAGACATTGTATGGGGCTTGCCGCAAGTGGACCGCAAGTGCAGCCGTTATGCGGTAATCGCGGCAGTTGAGGTTTTTTTTCACCGCAACTGCCACAATCAGCGAAAACCGCTGATGTGAAATGGGTCTAAGTTACAGGGGAAACCCAGAAATACAAGAATGTATTGATGTGTAACATTTCTCTCTCGCCCCCCCCTTCCGCCTCCACTCCAAAAAGAAAAGAAAATCTGTTAATATATTATGTATGGTGGCACAGTGTATAATATAAAGAGAAAATAATTAAAAAAAAGACAATGCCAGTTTAGTGATTTTCTTTCTTCCAATTTAAAATTTTGCAACTTTTCTTTGTTTAAATTGCTGTTTACATATTAAACATATTTTTATGGGGGCAAGGGATATAAAGATAATTTCCATGGAAAAGGTGAACACAATGTAATGATTTTAGAAGTTCTTTGTGGTCACAAAAAGAAAAGCTAAGAAAGAAAGTGACAAATAGACCCACCTGTATTTCCTATAATGATTGTTATTTTCCCCTTATATCAGCAAAAAATAATGTCCTTGGTCAGCAAGCCTGGAAATGGCCAGATCATGAACTGGCTAATGGCTGTGTAAGGTGATGTTCATCATTGTGTTTCTGCTGAGTTTTTTTTCCTGCAGCCAAAACATGATTTCTTGGCAGTAAAAAACGCAGGTTTTGCTGCATTTTAGCTTTGTTTTTCTGGATCTCAAAGTTAGGATTATGTTTCCACATCGCAATGCGTAAACCATGCAAGAGGTATATGAAACCAGAAAAAAAGGCTATTTGATAAAATGTAAGGAAAAAAGTTTTTTGTTTTGGTAGGTATGGCATTCTTTTCTATTAACACATTAATAATTTAATTCAACTAAACTATGCTTGGAGTGGGTACAAACAAAATGAATTCACAAAAAAGTGTTTATTGATTGTCTGAAAAAAAGACAATTATAAAGTTTCTATGAATTAACATACCGTATATACTCGTGTATAAGCCGACCCCCCTACTTTTGCCCCCAAAACCTGGGAAAACCTATTGACTCGTGTATAAGCCGAGGGTGGACCACAGCACAGGTATACAGCCCCCAGCAGTGTGGTATACAGCAGCCTCCCCAGTGGTATATACAGGCCCCAGCAGTGTTACAGCAGCCTCCCCAGTGGTATATACAGCAGCAGCCCCAGTGGTAGTATACAGCAGCAGCCCCAGTGGTAGTATACAGCAGCAGCCCCAGTGGTAGTATACAGCAGCAGCCCCAGTGGTAGTATACAGCAGCAGCCCCAGTGGTAGTATACAGGCCCCCCCCCCCATCAGTATACAGGGCCCCCCCCTTGCTGCAGCAAACCTGTAAAGGAATACATCATTATACTTATCCCTGTCCCGCCGCCATCGCGCTCCTCCGGCTTCGTCCGGCTTTTTCCGGCTTCCTTCTCTGGCGCACAGACAATGATGTCATTGCCTGCGCCCACCGGAGGAGGAAGCCGGAGGAGCGCGATGGCGGCGGGACAGTGACAGGGATAAGTATAATGATGTATTCCTTTACAGGTTTGTGGCAGCAAGGGGGGGCCCTGTATACCGATGGGGGGGCGCCTGTATATGACTCGCGTATAAGCCGAGGGGGGACTTTTCAGCCCAATTTTTGGGCTGAAAAACTCGGCTTATACGCGAGCATATACGGTACATGATGCATGAGAAAAGTACAGAAAGGGAAGCAGTATTGGTCAGGCATTGTTTACTTTTACCTCATCACTAATTTACTTAAACTATGCTTGGAATGGGGCGAAACAAAAAGATTGCTGTTAAAAAATTAAGTACAAATTATGGTACATTACAATAAAAAGTATGGTTAAACTTTGAACATCAATAAGAAATTATATTTTATCCTTCGAGAAAAAACTAAATTAAATATTTCACGTCCTGCTGTGCCTAATTTTTTTGTTTCATTGACAACTATGTAAAATGAAACATTTATAGCGTTTTTCCACTTACTCAAAAATTCACATGCTGCAGATTTTAAAAAAATTCAGCTCTTTCAATTCAGTCAGGAAAAAAAGTGTATGCATGTAGTGGCTGCCAGAAAGACATGACTGAAATACTGTACAGTAGGCGAGGAGGCAGAAGCAATATACTGGCTGTATTTGAAAACAGATTATATCCAATTAACAGATTTTTAGAACAGCAGTACAGTAAGGCTGGCTTCACATTAGCGTTTGTGTCTGCATGCTGATCGCATGCAGACACAAACGCAGTGTAAAGCAGGGCCAAAATGATGTGTCCGCAGCGGAGAATGTCCGCCTGCGGACACATCACTGTGGAGCCCAGCAGCCAATCAGCGGTGTCCGGGGGCGGAGATCAGCGCCGGAGATCTCCGCCTCCCGGCCGCCGGTAAGCTCCGGGACATGTCGGCGGGGAGAACAGCTGATCTGACAGCTGTTTGAATCTTCCCGCGCCGACACCGAGAGGAGATGTCGGCGCGGGAAGATTCAAACAGCTGTCAGATCAGCTGTTCTCCCCGCCGACATCGCTAGCAGATTACCAGCGGCGGGGAGGAAGAGGACAGCAGAGGCTGAGCTGATCTCCCGGTGGCCGTCGGTGAGCTCCTGTGACATCACCGGCGGCCACCGGGAGATTTTTCAATGGGTCTGCAGCGTTCTCCTGTGCTGTCAAGCGCAGAACACTGCAGACCCATTGAAGACAATGCAGGTTTTGTGCGCTTGGGGACGCTTGCTGATTTTCCAAGGTCCCCGAGCGCACAAAAAAATGCAACTGGCTGCGTCCCGGGTGCGGATGCTGGACACCGGAAGGAGCAGATATCGTCCGCATTTGCACCCGAACGCAGCAAACCCAAGCACTATGCGTTCCTATGTTAAACATAGGAACGCAGTGCGCATGCGTTTGACTGCGTATGGGAACGCAGCATAAGCTGCGTTCACAGTACGCAAATGTGAAGCCAGCCTAATAAGGAGCAATACATGGAGCATTTCCCATGCGCTGCAATCCAGCTGCAATAAAAAATTGTTCAGTACCAACAATATAATCTGTGTCTACAAGCTCCTTATCTAACTCCCTATCTGGCTTCTGCTAACCGGACCACCCAACAGCGCACTAAGTAACGACGCCTGCTCTAACCCTAATGTAGTAGGACACTAGTGTCTCACTCGCTGTACTGCAGCGATGAGGAGCATGTCTGGCAACTTCTTCTTACTCCTGATGCAACTGAGCTGGGGCTGCTGTCCTTTTCCTGGGGCTGGGGCAAGTGTAGTCTCACTTCTATTGCTGAGTGGTCGCTGGCTTCAGCATGCAGCTTTTCTTTCACCTTTTGGGTTCCTGGTGCTGTAAGGAAATCACTTCAGCTCTGCTATGCAGTTCTCTCTCTGTATCACAGGCCCGCTGAACAATCCTGCGGTAGCCAGGCACTGTATTCTGCAGCTAGGCCATAGATGAGAGAGTCTCACACTCTCAGACCCCCTGCAGATCTGTCCTTTTCCCCACAGGCCAGCTTGCACACTCTGTTCTCTCCAGATACCCTCTCACTTCCTGCTCTACCAGCATCAAAACAACCCTACCTGAACCAACATACTGCAGGGTAGTTGGACCAGCCCAAGTTCATACAGATCAGAGGGGAGTGTTGTGTCTTAAAATGCAGTGTGATACAGACCTTTGCATTGACTGACCCCATACATGCATAGGATTTCTGAAATCTCATAGCTTTTGCTCGTACTATAATAAAAAAAGCTTTTAATATTAAATAAAATATATAAATCTGCAAAAAACGCAGCATGTGAACATAGCCTAAGAGTATGTACACAGTAAGCATTAGCTTTAGACATTTGTATTGCAAATACTAAAATGGTGGCAGTGAAAATGCAGCATAAAATGACATTTTTTGGAATACTTTTCTGCATGCACTTTTGTCCGCTTCCCCTCCTCATTCATTCAAGTAGATGTAAAAATGCTGCAAAACGCAGAAATAATTAGCCTGCAGATTTAAGGCAGATTTTAAATTTGCAGCAAAGAATAAAAAGACACAACGCAGGAATTCTGTTCACTTTGGTGGTCCCAGGAAATCTTTGAAATCGTTGCAGTTAGTTCTCTCCTTGATGTTTTTATAACTTTCCTAACAGACTTGAGGCTTCCACTATGCGGTATTTGTTATATCACTGATCCCTGGGGAAGCGCTGTTATCTCTCTCTAAGGCGGCCGACACACGCTACAATATCGTGAGCGATATTGTAAGCGATCACGTGCACGCGCGATCGCTAACAATATTGTTCACATCGCTGGTGAGATGTCACACAGACAGACTCACCAGCGATGTGGGCCAGCGAGATCGCTGGTAACTATGGTACACATCGGGTTACTAGGCGCCGCGCGGCGCTTAGTAACCCGACGTTTACCATAGATACCATCTCCCAGCATAGGCTCTGCCGCTGGGAGATCGTTCATCGTGGTGTCATACACCACGATGAAGCAGATTGAATAAGCGTTTATCGCTTGATATGAGCTCCGGCTCCCATATCTGCGATGTCACGATCAAGCGATTTTACATTGTAAAATCGCTTGATCGCACGCAGCGATGCACAAACGATATCGCTTAAGCGATCAAAAAGCAGATCGCTTACACGATATCGTTCGCAATATTGAACCGTGTGACGGCCGCCTATCTTCTAGTTTCTTGTTCAAGAATTTTATTGGGTTTAGTGTTAATATCATCACAATACATAAACATTTTCATATGCATATAGTTTGAACATTTCAAGATCAACGTTTGTAAATCTTTTTTATCTAACAATATAAACTGTCGTAAACAACTATAATGAGAGAATAAGAAAAGAAAGGAAGGTGAGAGGGGGGGAAGGAAGGTAGATAGAAGGGAGGGGGTGGGATGGGAATAAATTTCAAATTTAAACGTTAGTTCAGTTCGTGTTCCACAACAAGATTGTTTGTTTTTATTTGTAAGAAAAAAGTTGTTCCATTGTTTCCATTTGTTTGTATATCTCTTCTTCAGATTGTTTCTTGTGGCGTGTGTCCATTCGTAGGCGTTATGTGCCGCTATAGTGTCAATCAAAGAAGTAAATGTCGGGGGAGTGGTTTCCTTCCACTTCTTTGCTAGTAGAGTCTTGGCGGTTAGTAGAATATGTACCACCAGCGCTCTCGAATGAATGGGGACCTCGTTGATGTCTATCATTAGTAGGGCTAATTCAGGTGTCAAATTAATTTCTACTTCACAAGTTCGTTAATAAATATTTGGATTTTCCCCCAATAGTCTTGAAGCAATGGACATTCCCAGAACATATGTTCCATAGTTCCTAAGTTATCACAATTCCTCCAGCAGTTAGAGGATTGTCTGGCGTCGAACTTGTGAATTCTTGTTGGCGTGTAATACCATCTTGTGGCTGTTTTATAAAAGTTCTCGATAAGAGATGCATTAGTTATACTTTTGTATACTGTTTTGTAGGTCAACTCCCAAGATTCTAGCAGTATTGGTGTATGTAGTTCCTTAGCCCATACCTCCATAGCTGATGATAATATCATTTCTGAGTCCTGGTTGAGCTCTGAGTAAATGTGTCTTAGAGTCCAAAAAATTTTTGTTTGTCCAAATCGTATTAATTGAGTTACTATGTGTGGTAGATGGAGTTTGATGTTGATTTTGTCAAGAAGTATTCTTATCTTGTTCCAGTTTGGAAGTTCTTCCTTGGATAATTTAAATCTAAGTTGAAGTTGTGTAAAAGGTAGTAGATGGTTTTCATTGTCTGTTATATCTGCCAAGGTTTTAATCCCCTTGTCTTTCCATGTTTGAATTTTGATATTTGTTGTGAAAGCTGTAAGCGCGTCCATTGGGATCCATCTCGGAGACACCTTTGGTTGGGACGTTGATGTGGTAGTTACTAGTGATCTCCATGCACGAATAGTTGCTTTGAGTGTTGGTTCTTTTGGTAGTTTTTTGTTCTTATCACAAAGGTAAGCAAGGAGATACCACCTGAGATCTACCATTTGTCGGTTAGTTTTTTCTAGATCTACCCATTTTGGTTTGTTGTTGTTATCCCACCATTTTTGACTAAGTTTAACCATTGTGGAGTTATAGTAAGCAGAAATGTTTGGTACTGCTAGGCCTCCCTTGTTCCTGCTCTTTTGTATTGTAGTTATAGAAACTCTTGGTTTTTTCCCTCCCCATATGAATTTAGAGAGCTGAGATTGTAGTTTCTTGCACCAGGATTGCGTAAGGTGTAGCGGAATTGATCTAAAGACATAAAGTATTTTGGGTAGGATGAATAGCTTGTAGGCTTCAATTTTCCCTATCCAGGAGAGTTCGGTTTTGGAAATGTGGGCGATGTCATTCTGAATTTTTTTGTATAGTGACTGTAGATTCGCTTCGTAGATAGTATTGGTTGATTTTGTAATGGTTATGCCTAGATAATTTAAATTTTCAGCTTTCCAATTGAAGGGTGTGTTTTGTTGTAGAGTATCTATGGTTTGTTCATTTAAGTTAAAGTTTAACACTTGGGTCTTTTCAATATTTATTTTATAACATGAAATGCTTGCAAATTCTTGCATCGTTGATAGAAGATTAGGAATGGAGGATATTGGGTTGGTGAGCGTTAAAATAATATCATCCGCAAATAAGCATATTTTATAGTCATTGTGATCTATGTTTATACCAGTTATATTTGGGTTTATCCTAATTTTCTGTGCTAGTGGTTCAATAAATAGGTTAAATAGAGATGGGGAAAGAGGGCAACCCTGTCTCGTTCCATTTGACAGTGGGATCGGATCAGAGAGGTGATTGTTGGTGAGGATTCTTGCTGAAGGGTTTACATAAAGGGCTTGATTGTGTGTAAGATATTTCCTTGGAAGCCAAACTTTTGGAGTACTTCAAAAAGGTAGTCCCATTGGACCCTGTCGAATGCCTTTTCGGCATCAACAGAGACCAACACCAACTGGTTGTTTGTAATTTCTGAGTTTGAAATTAAATTTAATATTCTCCTGGTTGCATCTGTCGAATTTCTATTTTGGGTGAATCCTACTTGATCATTCGTAATTAGATTTGGTAATATGTGCTGTATTCTCGAATTGATAGTTTTCGTGATTATTTTTAAATCGGTGTTTAATAGCGATATGGGTCTGAAGTTGGATACTGAATCTTTGTCTCCTTTGTTCTTAGGAATGACTGTTATTATGGCTTGTAGCATTTCTTGGGGTATCTTATGCTCTTTATCCGTTAAAGAGTTTATTAATTTTGTTAGGTAGGGTGTGAGTATAGCTTCGTTATTTAAATAATATTCGTTTTGTATCCCATCTGGTCCCGGTGACTTACATTTGCTTAGTGAATTTATTGTTTGTGAGATTTCTTTTTCTGTATAAGGTTTGTTGAGCATAGATAGTTCTTCGTCTGAGAGAGATGGGAGAGTAATATCATCCAGGAATTTTTTGATATTTGTCAGTAAGGGTCTAGTTTCAAAAATGTCATCTTTTAGATTGTATAGGTTCCGGTAAAATTCTGCAAATATTTTTGATATTTCTGGTGGGGTTTTTTTAATCTGGCCTTCTTTATTTTTAATTTGGTGTATGTTGGTTCTAGATCTGTGAATTTTAATAAGATTTGCAAATGTTTTGGTTGGTTTATTAATGTTTGAATAATAGTTGGATTTAGTTAGTCTAACAATTTTGTCATAGTCTTGTGTTAATAAGGATCTAAGTTCAGTTCTAAGTTTCAACATGTTCTGATGTTTCACATCAGTGGGGTTTGCTATGATATCTTCCTCTAACAACTTGATTTCTTGAATAATTTTTTTTGTTTGAGTTTGAAGTGACTTCTTGTGTTGTGCATTAAGTTGGATCAGTATGCCTCTAATTACAGCTTTATGTGCTGTCCATAGTGTTGTTATGGATATGTCTTTGGTGTCGTTTATTTTAAAATAATTTTGCAATTCCTCTTGTATTCTTTTTTTATACTGGGGGTGCGAGAATAGGTATGAATTTGCTCTCCATGGTGAGTTGTTATTGAAGGGGGGGTTAATGGAAGTTTCAAATATTATGGGTGAGTGGTCTGACCACGTTCTTTGTAGTATTTTAATTGATTTAATTTTATGTAGCGAATGAATATTAGTCAGAACCAGGTCAATTCTTGAAAAAGTTTTATGAACATTTGAGTAGTGGGTGAATTCTATTGAGGAAGCGTGTAAGCATCTAAACACGTCAAAGAATTCTTCATTTTTGATAAGGCCATCTATCTGTGTATTGATGTTTCTGGATTTATTGGATGAATCTAGAAGAGGGTTAGGTACCGCGTTAAAGTCACCAAAAACTAGGAGTGTGCCTTTCTGGATTTCCTGGACTGTTTTAAAGAAACGTTTTATAAATGTAGTTTGACCTTTGTTGGGGGCATAAATGTTTGCTAATGTGTAGATTGCATCATCTAGTTTACAGATAATTACTAAAAATCTGCCTTCATTATCTTTGATAACATTGATCTCCTCAAATTTTATTGAGTCTTTAATGATGATTGCGACTCCTGCTCTTTTCTTGTCGTTCGACGAGAGAAAAATGTGTGGATATTTTTTGTTGCTGAATCTCGGTTGTTTCCCCTCTGCAAACCTGGTTTCCTGTATTCCCGCTACGTCTACATGGTTCGTCTTCAATTCTTTCCAAAAATGGAAACGTTTTTGTGGTGAGTTTAATCCGTTAGCATTTACAGTCATAAACTTGATGGTCATCACTGTAGGTGGTTATAGTTTTGTTGTGGAATGAAACACTATAGATAGGATAAAAGGGGAGGTAGGAAAAAGGAAGGAAAGAAAGGCTAAGTCAAAGTCTTATTAAATTTAAGTCTTTTAGAAAGGAAGAGTTCGATGTGAACAGTTGTAGTTCTTCCTTAGTGGGCTCGTGTTTGGGCCTTAGGTGCATTGATTTTAGACCTTTCATATTACTGAGGGGTGACTTAGTCACTGATGTGTAGGTTCTTTAATGTCTTGAGACCTGTCTCGGTGTCTTCTATTGTGACGCTTTTCTGTTTGTGCACAAATATAATGCAGTTGGAGGGTCTTCCCCATCTATAAATGATCTGGTTTTTCTGCAGGATTTCTGTGATGGGTTTCAGAGATCTTCTTTTTTGCATGGTGTCTTTTGAGAAGTCTGAGAAAATCCTGAGGTTATCGTAGGGAGATGGTAGTTTTTTTTGTCTAGTATAAGAATTAATCTTTTCTTTAGTCTGGTAAAAGGTGAATCTCACTATAACGTCTCGTGGGATATCGTCTGGTAGGCGTTGTGGTCTGGGCAGTCTGTGTGCCCTTTCGATGGAAGTTTCTATTTCTGGTAGGGAAGGATATAATTTTTTTATCAGGGACTTAATGTAAGAAATCAGTTCCTGGGGTTTGACCGATTCCGGTATGCCTCTTATCTTCAAATTTGATCTTCGATCACGGTCCTCCCTGTCAATTATCCTGTCTGTTAGAGTTTTAATTTAATTTTTCGCTTTTGTTAGTTCTGTGAGTTGGGATTTTATTTCTTGTTTGAGTACTTCCACTTCTTTTTCATTCTTATCCATCCTAGCGTTAATTGCGTTAATAGATGCCTTGACTTCTGAGAACTGTTCTTTAATTTCCTCTTTTAATGAGGAAAAGAGTTTAAGAAAAAAGTCTCTGTCTGGAGGATGACCAGATTCCGGATTGAAGGACTGACCTGTCTCTTCTTGGGTAACCTTTATTTTTTGTCTGGCTGGGCTCCTTAACTGTGATTGGTTCCCTTCTTCTCACCTTGTTTGGTTCTATTATGAGAAGGTGAGCCAATTTCTTTTCTTTTTGAGCTAGTGACAGTAGGTTCAAAAACCATTAAATCTCCTATGAACTCCTCCTTTTCAGATTTTTTAACATCTTGATGGAATTTGTCTTTATTTTTTGGAGTTTTGTTTGGGCTATAGGCAAGAGCCGGAATTTTGCTCTTGGTATTTGTAATGTTAGATTCCATTTTTTGTTCTGTTAAATTCTGGTTGAGATTTCCTCTAAGTTTTGAATGCCTGACCTCCTGTTGAGGAAGGTCTTGTGTTCAATCTCCCTTGATTGATATGGATAGTTATCTCAGAACAACTCAGTTGATGAATTAAAAGAAGTGTCTGTTTAACTGGTGCTGTGTCCTGTGTCCTGGTTCTGTGAAGCTGGGGAGCGCTGGGAACAAGTAGTTCCACTTGCTAGCAGATCTCTTCTTGTTTAGTGGGGCTTCTTTATGTTGTGTTAGTTAGTTAAATTCTTTGGGGCTGTTCCTCCTGATTAAAAGTTTTATTGCTAAAGTATCTTAACTTAGTTCAGCTGATTCCTCAGCTAATCTGTGCTTATATGTGATGTTTATATATATGAGCAAATACAGTCTTATTTCTGTGTACACCTAGTAGTGCATTCACAGCTGCTTCCTGCAGTTAAATAGTTAATCCTGTTTCACACTAGACTGTCTCTACTGTGCTGGCTGTGAAGTAGTGAGCGTGTGATGTCACAAAGGGGGCGTGGTTATCTGGCGCGGTCTACTTTCTTTATCTGTATCCCTCCGCCGGCCGCCTCACTGAATATAGTGCCCGTTATCTTGAGCACCGACCAAAGCACCGAGATGGGGCCACTCGAACTCACTCACCGGGGTCTCTTTGGTCGCCGGGTGTTCCCCTGGGTTGCGTCCTCCTCCTCCTCACCGCGGCGGCTCAGGTCTGTGTCTTCTATGGTCTCCGGCCTGCGCCGGGTCTGTGTCTCTGCCTCCGGAGTTCTGCAGTCCTGCAGCAATCTTCTAAGCTCTTCCCGGTCCTCCAAAGGCTCTCCTGCGGGTTTAGTGACGGTGAGGTGCACTATTTCTTCTCTTCTCTTCAGTGCCAATATGGCGCTGGGTCTGTGGAGGTGCTGGGATGAAGCTGCTTGTTAGTTTTCTTTTAGAGCTTGCTGCTGGTAAATTTGTAAACAAGTCACCCCATATGAACCTGGGGAGTTTCTTTAGTGGTCTGGTAGCTTTTAGTGGGTTTAGTGTCCGTGATGGACACCAAATCCGTCGCTTTATATCATGCAGCACCTGAGCTCCAGCAAAAACGTGTCTACATGGGGCTGCAGGCCACGCCTCTTTTATCTTCTAGTTTCTAATAAATGAACAGATATGGTCAGCTTTACAGGAAGCACTGGATGAATCTCTAGTTCTGGCCCATTATCAGCTAAGTAAGGGTGCTTTCGCATCGCGATTTATGGAGATCCGTGGCTGTCCTTTGTAAAACAGACAGCCACCGATCTGATTTGGCCCCCATGTATGTCAATGGGCATCGGATCACATCGGATTTGCCCTTAATGGCATCAGATTTGTGTAGGATCCGATTGTTTGATTTTTTGCAGTGCCCAAAACCGGAGACTGCTCCCATTTTGGGCACAGCGGATGAAATTGGACAGAATCGGATCCGACATGATCCGCGACCATCAACATGGGGGCCTATGGAGTGTAGGTCTGAGAAAACAGCTGATCATTTCTCAGACCCGACTTTAGTGAACTGAGCATGCTCATTACTCTAAAACTGCTCTGTACCATATAATCACACTTCCGCAATGTATATACATTGCGGAAGTGAAATTAAGTAAAAGCAAGGGTTAAAAATAAAAAATATGTATTCTCACCTTTTCAGTGATTTCCCCGATGCCTCCATCAAGCTCCCGATAGTTACAGGACCTGGTGTTGCGTGGCAACCTGATCAGCTTATCGGGTCACATGACCGATTATTGCTGTAACTGCGATCATGTGACCGATGACGCTGATAGGATAACCCTGCCTTGCCAGGTCCTGTAACCATCGGGAGCTTGATGGAGGCGTCGGGGGATCGCTGGAAAGGTGAGAATACATTTTTATTTTTTTTTTATTTTTAACCCTTGTTTTTACTTAATTTCACTTCCAAAATTCAACACAAAGTCCTCATTAAAAAATAGCTTTCCTCAAAAACTATCAACTCTCACATTAAGGGTATGTGCACATCAGTGGTTTTGTGGGCTGTTTTTTAGCGTTTTCCATCGGCGGTTTCCGCTGAGTTTTATGTTAATTTATGTTAATCCTAGCCACCGGTTGGATTAACATGCTAGTCAATGGAGTTTAGAAAACGCTGTCTACATTAGAACGGTTTTTTCATTGTCGTTTTCAGTTTATTCACCGGTTTTCCAAGATAGAGCAAGTGACTTCTTTTCAGCGTTTTTCCAGCGGTTCCAGCTGAACAAGTGCACCAAAGACGAGTCTAGAACTCGCTAAGAAAAACGCCGGGGAAATCGCCAACAACACGCTGTCCAAACGCTAATAACCCGATCGCAAATCGTTAGCAAAACGCTAACAAAACGAGGGACACTGCTGAGCTCAGAAAACTCAGTTCTGCCATTCTCCACCGCTTCCCGGTCGGTCTGCAAAGATGCAGAAACGACTGATGTGCACATACCCTTAGGGTGCTCAACACACACCCAAGGAAAGATTCATTCATAAAGATTTAGTTAACCAAAGAATCTTTATTATATTCCATAAAATCTTAAAAGACATCAATTCAGAGCATTCCCTCCGGGGGGACACACAAGAAAAACATCCACATTTAATCAGTGTGATAACATAGTATGTCATGCAACATCCATATATTACTTGTAACAAGTTACAACAGTGTGAGATCCAATCACATTAATAAAAATCTGCCCCACACCTACTGAACTATTCATGCAACCTGTCACTGCTTACAGCCCAGTCCACCAATTTCCTATCACTGTAGCCCAATATATAAGTGCAGTTTGCAAAAATTCAATTAGCATGGATGTGCTTCATACCTGACCCACTGAAGGATGTGAATGCGCTCGTGCTCCCTGCTCCCCTACAGCCGTTTCGCTTCCGCTTCTTCCGGGGGGCGAAGCGAAACGGCTGTAGGGGAGGAGGGAGCACGAGCGCATTCACATCCTTCAGTGGGTCAGGTATGAAGCACATCCATGCTAATTGAATTTTTGTAAACTGCACTTATATATTGGGCTACAGTGATAGGAAATTGGTGGACTGGGCTGTAAGCAGTGACAGGTTGCATGAATAGTTCAGTAGGTGTGGGGCAGATTTTTATTAATGTGATTGGATCTCACACTGTTGTAACTTGTTACAAGTAATATATGGATGTTGCATGACATACTATGTTATCACATTGATTAAATGTGGATGTTTTTCTTGTGTGTCCCCCCGGAGGGAATGCTCTGAATTGATGTCTTTTAAGATTTTATAAATTAAAAGAGAAAGGAAGCGCACATAGAGTAATACCGCTATTATACAGGTCCCTCAGACCCCAAATGGTTAAACTGACCTGATGTAGTTGTGAGTGTCACAACTACAATAAAAGCACACAGGAGGTCGCTGCAGGCTCCCAGCTGAGAATTGAAGAATCCAAAAAACAGTGATAAAGAGCTGGAATCAAAATGCCGCGCTGACCACAAGGATAAAAACAGAGCAAATCATCCACTCCGTTTATTTTGCCTACACGTGTTTCGTGGCACAAAGCCACTTCCTCAGGGCATCAAGATCTTAAAACAATCAAGGATATATATACACACACAAGATAGTGTCGTACTGTTTGTATCCCGCCCTCCTACTTCCTGGGAAAACACCCACTTTTACTAAGCAAAAACATATACATCTAAAACACAGATTAAATCAGTTAAAATACATTCAAAACATTCCAGAAGTTTATAAAACATCAAATCACACATATATAATACATTAAATTGATAATTATAAAGAATAAAACATTTATGATATAAGGTTCATCCAGGATTTGAACCTACTATGTCATCAATCTAGAATAACCCATTAAAACTAAAACACATGCACTAACCCACCAAGCCATCTAGTGTTTAGGTGACAAGAGCTCTTTTTAGCCAAGATCTCACAACTCTAGTTCACTACAATCAAACATCTTCTATTTCATTGGTCATCTAGGTGTATACCAAATAGGAGAGGGAAAAAAAACATAAGAAAGGGAACACTCTATCCTAATTATTAAAAAAACGTCTATGTCCTCTTCATGATAATAAAAAATCAATAATTTAATTTATAAAATCACAGCTGATATTATTCCGGATTTGAACCTGCTCTGTTCCAAAATCTAAAACTTCAATTTCATGTGAAATAACACACCAGACCACTAGGCCACTAAGACATTCAATAATCTAAAGGGTAAGCAACATTACAAAAATAGGACCTCAAAACTGGAATCCATTCTACCTTAAATAGGCCTCAGCCAAAATGAGGTTATTTGGAGGATCTCATGAAAGGTTTCCTCACTGTTAATGATGTTAAAAGGTAAGCATATTGTAAGCGCACAATTATGTTTATATATTAAAATACCCACTTAAAAAAGATCACTCACCTCATTAAGCCCTCCCGGCCGCAGTGTACCAAGTTTAAAAATCCAGTATGTCTCTCTCTTACTTAACGCCTCCAATCTCCTAGGTATATTTTCCGGTACATGGTCAATAGGGGTAATGGACAATTTGACATCTCCATGATGAACCTCGGTGCAATGCCTAGACAAACCGTGCTTTAAATAACCTCTTAGGATATTATATCTGTGGGAGTTTACACGTTTGTGTAAAGGTTGAGAAGTCCTTCCCACATATTGCTTACCGCAAACACATTGGATTAAATAAATAACATATTCTGTCTGACAAGTCATTCTAAACTTAATATCAAACACTTTACTTTCATTTTTAAAAGACACAAAACTGTCTATATTGTTACTTATAGAACGACAACACTTGCACCCTCGTTTGTTACATCGAAAAGAACCCCTACTACCTGTTTTCCCATAGGACGATATTGGCTGTTTGAAATCGCGGCTTTTCAGCACACTTGGTGCCAGAACGTTTTTTATAGTCGGAGCCCTCCTAAAAGTCACACATGGTTTTTTAGGGACCACTCTATTAAGGATGGGGTCATTAAGAATCACCCCCCAGTGTTTCTCCAAAATATTACGTACCTGCTGGTGTTGTAGCGAAAAAGTAGTCACAAAATTAATATTAAAATTATTGTTGCTACCACTATTTTTTAGGGAGGGTTTTATGAGGTCACTTTGAGAAAAAACTTTTCACAGAATTGTAAGCTTCCTTAATTAACCTAGAGGGATAATCCCTTTCACGGAATCTCTCTCGTAATATTTTACTTTGTTCTTTGAATACAGCATCAGAGGTACAATTCTTTCTGATTCTGTAATACTGGTTTTTGGGAATGTTTCTCAACCATGGTCTATAGTGACTACTTTCATAATGAACATATCCATTGGCGTCAACTTTTTAAAAAAAAATTTTTGTCATAATTTTTCCAAGATCGTCCACATAGATATTTAGGTCCAAAAAAGAGACAGTTTCTCTATCAAAAAAGGAGGTCAGTTCTATACCCCAGTGATTAGTCTTGATCGAATCCAAGAATTCCAAAATCGTATTACCTGCATTATCATATATAATAAAAATGTCGTCAATAAAACGTTTGTATACAATTAAATTGCTCCGATGTTTAGAATGGAGGATATGCCAGGACTCGAAGGCAGCCATAAATAGATTTGCATACGTAGGTGCTGCCCTCGAGCCCATGGCTGTCCCCCGTAACTGATGGAATACCGTCTCCTCAAATTTAAAAAAATTATTTTTCAGGATAAAGGCCATACTCAGTACTAGAAATTCTCTCTGTGTTGCAGAAACATTGCATAGCCTATCTACATATAATCTAAAACATTGGAGACCAATATTATGGTCGATATTAGAATATAACCCAGTTATATCAATCGTAACAAATAGATAGTCTATTTTCCATTCTATTCCTTGTAGTACCTGTATCAAGTGAGTGGAATCCCTAAGAAAAGAACCTAAGTTCCTCACAGACTCGTTTAGGAAAGAATCAACATATGCTGCTAAATTAGATGTTAGAGAGTCAATTCCCGCTATTATGGGACGTCCTGGGGGATTAAATGTATCTTTATGTACCTTTGGGAGATGGTAATATATCGCTATTCGCGGGTTTTTTATTTCAAGATATTCTTTTTCATTTTTATTTAGAATCCCCATTCCATCAGCCATTTTTATTAGTTCTTTGTACTTCCTTACTGAATCTTCATATTCAGTCATATTAGAAATCCTATATGTCCCTTTATCTGACAAGATTCTTTTTGCCTCAAGGAGGTAGGCATCACGGTCTTGTAGGACCACTCCCCCTCCTTTATCTGCAGACCTTATGACCAAATTAGTGTCATTTTGTAGAGTTTTTATGCCCTCCAGTTCCATAGTAGTCAAATTATTAACTCTCTGTTTATTGGAATCCAACAACTCTAAATCTCCCAATACTAGATCTGTATAAGTTTTTAAATGATGGCCCTGACTCTGAATCGGGTAAAAATTTGATTTCTCCCTTAATTGACAATGTTTAGTTTTATCATTACCCACTTTCTTTATCTCTTTCTTATCACTATCAATCATAAAATGCCTTTTCAAGGTTAGTTTCCTGATGAAACGCTGGAGATCCATAAAGAGCTCCACATCCCTAGATTTGTTATTTGGGCAAAAGGACAGCCCCCTATTTAAAACTCTGGTTTCACCATCGGTGAGCTTATGTTTCGAGAGGTTGAAAATATTACCTCTCATCTCCAACACCCGTCCATCAGCATTATTAGAGATCTGGACCGGCTGTCTAATAGAGTTTAGATTGGTCTCCAAGCCTTGTTTTTCTTTAGTCTTTTTCTTTCCTCGGGCTCCTCTTCTACTATTTTTCTTTTTTGGGATTTCGGCATAAGATACTTTATTATACTGTTTCTGTCCTCCACAACTTTTGGTAAAAAACTCACCGATGAGGACCCAGACGTGGAATTATCTACAATGATCTTATTCCCATTCTTTCTCACCTCATTTTTATGGATCTCTATCAAACCACATGTATTCTCAATCATAGTAGCTAATGGGGTTTGGGGAACAATCTCCTTTTCCGCTTCTTCCCCTATTGGACGATCAAGTATATTGGTCTCTACCCTCAACTCTTCATTAGCCAGTGAAACCAAAGCACCCAGGGGACTGATCTGACCTGTTGTATTCAGATCTAGTAAATTGTCCCTTTTTATTCTCTCCATTTGGAGCTTGACTTGCTCCAAATGGTCAATGGGTTCTATATCAATAGTATTATCATTAATTCTGGTTACGGGTGCATCTTCATCCACCTGAGCTATCATTACTAATTGTGGTGGTGATGTTTTTTTCTTTTTCTTGTTTTTAGTTTTCTTTCTTTCTCCTAGCGTGTTAACCATCACGGGGTCCCCCATGTTAGGTCCCAACTCAAGACCGGCTGGCTGGCCAGCCTCGCTTCGGGCCACAACCTGCAAGGAACCCGAACCATCAGTGGAAACTAAAATGCTATTACCATGATATTTAGCGTCCAAATCACCATTATTGCCATTGACCGGAGTACTGATCGTATTAATACTAACATTGGCTCCCGTCCCAGGATCAATAATAGGGACTATCTCTACAACCGATGGTGACTGTTTCTGGGTTTCAGAATTATGTCCGGTCACCTTTTACATTTTTTTATAATCCTCTCTGTCACGCTGTAACTTTAGACTTCCTGGAAATAATATCCTGCTCTAGTCTCAATATTCTTGCCGCTATGTCAGAGTTTAATCTATTGAATTCAGGGTGCGTACTGTAATTTAGTAGTTCCTTTGAAAGATCAGTAATCCTGTCAACAAAAACATCTACCAAAATTATCCTTTTTTGGAACAGACATCCTAATAAATTAAACATACATTCTCTAAGGATCGAATCCCACTCATCAGTAAATTTAGGGTCATGAGGAAAGGGAGATTTTCGCTCGACCCTCAGACCTCTTGGACACAGTTTCTCATCCATGTAGATGGATAAAAAGCGGGCATCCAGTTGATAGTGCAGTTCATCTTTCAGTAAATTTTCAAACTTGTTAAAAATCTTTTTCATCTCAATCGTTTCTTCCTTTGTAAAGACCGATCCAACTTCATCATCCTTATCCTCATAGAGGCCTCCTAGTCCAACGGACTGAATAATTAGTCTTTCACGTGAAGACAATCTATGCTGGAAATAATCCATAATAAAAACCTCTGTGCTGCTCCCAGAAAGAAAGTCTTGGTGACCTTCTGTAAAATCTATATAAATTAAAAGAGAAAGGAAGCGCACATAGAGTAATACCGCTATTATACAGGTCCCTCAGACCCCAAATGGTTAAACTGACCTGATGTAGTTGTGAGTGTCACAACTACAATAAAAGCACACAGGAGGTCGCTGCAGGCTCCCAGCTGAGAATTGAAGAATCCAAAAAACAGTGATAAAGAGCTGGAATCAAAATGCCGCGCTGACCACAAGGATAAAAACAGAGCAAATCATCCACTCCGTTTATTTTGCCTACACGTGTTTCGTGGCACAAAGCCACTTCCTCAGGGCATCAAGATCTTAAAACAATCAAGGATATATATACACACACAAGATAGTGTCATACTGTTTGTATCCCGCCCTCCTACTTCCTGGGAAAACACCCACTTTTACTAAGCAAAAACATATACATCTAAAACACAGATTAAATCAGTTAAAATACATTCAAAACATTCCAGAAGTTTATAAAACATCAAATCACACATATATAATACATTAAATTGATAATTATAAAGAATAAAACATTTATGATATAAGGTTCATCCAGGATTTGAACCTACTATGTCATCAATCTAGAATAACCCATTAAAACTAAAACACATGCACTAACCCACCAAGCCATCTAGTGTTTAGGTGACAAGAGCTCTTTTTAGCCAAGATCTCACAACTCTAGTTCACTACAATCAAACATCTTCTATTTCATTGAGTTGGGACCTAACATGGGGGACCCCGTGATGGTTAACACGCTAGGAGAAAGAAAGAAAACTAAAAACAAGAAAAAGAAAAAAACATCACCACCACAATTAGTAATGATAGCTCAGGTGGATGAAGATGCACCCGTAACCAGAATTAATGATAATACTATTGATATAGAACCCATTGACCATTTGGAGCAAGTCAAGCTCCAAATGGAGAGAATAAAAAGGGACAATTTACTAGATCTGAATACAACAGGTCAGATCAGTCCCCTGGGTGCTTTGGTTTCACTGGCTAATGAAGAGTTGAGGGTAGAGACCAATATACTTGATCGTCCAATAGGGGAAGAAGCGGAAAAGGAGATTGTTCCCCAAACCCCATTAGCTACTATGATTGAGAATACATGTGGTTTGATAGAGATCCATAAAAATGAGGTGAGAAAGAATGGGAATAAGATCATTGTAGATAATTCCACGTCTGGGTCCTCATCGGTGAGTTTTTTACCAAAAGTTGTGGAGGACAGAAACAGTATAATAAAGTATCTTATGCCGAAATCCCAAAAAAGAAAAATAGTAGAAGAGGAGCCCGAGGAAAGAAAAAGACTAAAGAAAAACAAGGCTTGGAGACCAATCTAAACTCTATTAGACAGCCGGTCCAGATCTCTAATAATGCTGATGGACGGGTGTTGGAGATGAGAGGTAATATTTTCAACCTCTCGAAACATAAGCTCACCGATGGTGAAACCAGAGTTTTAAATAGGGGGCTGTCCTTTTGCCCAAATAACAAATCTAGGGATGTGGAGCTCTTTATGGATCTCCAGCGTTTCATCAGGAAACTAACCTTGAAAAGGCATTTTATGATTGATAGTGATAAGAAAGAGATAAAGAAAGTGGGTAATGATAAAACTAAACATTGTCAATTAAGGGAGAAATCAAATTTTTACCCGATTCAGAGTCAGGGCCATCATTTAAAAACTTATACAGATCTAGTATTGGGAGATTTAGAGTTGTTGGATTCCAATAAACAGAGAGTTAATAATTTGACTACTATGGAACTGGAGGGCATAAAAACTCTACAAAATGACACTAATTTGGTCATAAGGTCTGCAGATAAAGGAGGGGGAGTGGTCCTACAAGACCGTGATGCCTACCTCCTTGAGGCAAAAAGAATCTTGTCAGATAAAGGGACATATAGGATTTCTAATATGACTGAATATGAAGATTCAGTAAGGAAGTACAAAGAACTAATAAAAATGGCTGATGGAATGGGGATTCTAAATAAAAATGAAAAAGAATATCTTGAAATAAAAAACCCGCGAATAGCGATATATTACCATCTCCCAAAGGTACATAAAGATACATTTAATCCCCCAGGACGTCCCATAATAGCGGGAATTGACTCTCTAACATCTAATTTAGCAGCATATGTTGATTCTTTCCTAAACGAGTCTGTGAGGAACTTAGGTTCTTTTCTTAGGGATTCCACTCACTTGATACAGGTACTACAAGGAATAGAATGGAAAATAGACTATCTATTTGTTACGATTGATATAACTGGGTTATATTCTAATATCGACCATAATATTGGTCTCCAATGTTTTAGATTATATGTAGATAGGCTATGCAATGTTTCTGCAACACAGAGAGAATTTCTAGTACTGAGTATGGCCTTTATCCTGAAAATAATTTTTTTAAATTTGAGGAGACGGTATTCCATCAGTTACGGGGGACAGCCATGGGCTCGAGGGCAGCACCTACGTATGCAAATCTATTTATGGCTGCCTTCGAGTCCTGGCATATCCTCCATTCTAAACATCGGAGCAATTTAATTGTATACAAACGTTTTATTGACGACATTTTTATTATATATGATAATGCAGGTAATACGATTTTGGAATTCTTGGATTCGATCAAGACTAATCACTGGGGTATAGAACTGACCTCCTTTTTTGATAGAGAAACTGTCTCTTTTTTGGACCTAAATATCTATGTGGACGATCTTGGAAAAATTATGACAAAAATTTTTTTTTAAAAAGTTGACGCCAATGGATATGTTCATTATGAAAGTAGTCACTATAGACCATGGTTGAGAAACATTCCCAAAAACCAGTATTACAGAATCAGAAAGAATTGTACCTCTGATGCTGTATTCAAAGAACAAAGTAAAATATTACGAGAGAGATTCCGTGAAAGGGATTATCCCTCTAGGTTAATTAAGGAAGCTTACAATTCTGTGAAAAGTTGTTCTCAAAGTGACCTCATAAAACCCTCCCTAAAAAATAGTGGTAGCAACAATAATTTTAATATTAATTTTGTGACTACTTTTTCGCTACAACACCAGCAGGTACGTAATATTTTGGAGAAACACTGGGGGGTGATTCTTAATGACCCCATCCTTAATAGAGTGGTCCCTAAAAAACCATGTGTGACTTTTAGGAGGGCTCCGACTATAAAAAACGTTCTGGCACCAAGTGTGCTGAAAAGCCGCGATTTCAAACAGCCAATATCGTCCTATGGGAAAACAGGTAGTAGGGGTTCTTTTCGATGTAACAAACGAGGGTGCAAGTGTTGTCGTTCTATAAGTAACAATATAGACAGTTTTGTGTCTTTTAAAAATGAAAGTAAAGTGTTTGATATTAAGTTTAGAATGACTTGTCAGACAGAATATGTTATTTATTTAATCCAATGTGTTTGCGGTAAGCAATATGTGGGAAGGACTTCTCAACCTTTACACAAACGTGTAAACTCCCACAGATATAATATCCTAAGAGGTTATTTAAAGCACGGTTTGTCTAGGCATTGCACCGAGGTTCATCATGGAGATGTCAAATTGTCCATTACCCCTATTGACCATGTACCGGAAAATATACCTAGGAGATTGGAGGCGTTAAGTAAGAGAGAGACATACTGGATTTTTAAACTTGGTACACTGCGGCCGGGAGGGCTTAATGAGGTGAGTGATCTTTTTTAAGTGGGTATTTTAATATATAAACATAATTGTGCGCTTACAATATGCTTACCTTTTAACATCATTAACAGTGAGGAAACCTTTCATGAGATCCTCCAAATAACCTCATTTTGGCTGAGGCCTATTTAAGGTAGAATGGATTCCAGTTTTGAGGTCCTATTTTTGTAATGTTGCTTACCCTTTAGATTATTGAATGTCTTAGTGGCCTAGTGGTCTGGTGTGTTATTTCACATGAAATTGAAGTTTTAGATTTTGGAACAGAGCAGGTTCAAATCCGGAATAATATCAGCTGTGATTTTATAAATTAAATTATTGATTTTTTATTATCATGAAGAGGACATAGACGTTTTTTTAATAATTAGGATAGAGTGTTCCCTTTCTTATGTTTTTTTTCCCTCTCCTATTTGGTATACACCTAGATGACCAATGAAATAGAAGATGTTTGATTGTAGTGAACTAGAGTTGTGAGATCTTGGCTAAAAAGAGCTCTTGTCACCTAAACACTAGATGGCTTGGTGGGTTAGTGCATGTGTTTTAGTTTTAATGGGTTATTCTAGATTGATGACATAGTAGGTTCAAATCCTGGATGAACCTTATATCATAAATGTTTTATTCTTTATAATTATCAATTTAATGTATTATATATGTGTGATTTGATGTTTTATAAACTTCTGGAATGTTTTGAATGTATTTTAACTGATTTAATCTGTGTTTTAGATGTATATGTTTTTGCTTAGTAAAAGTGGGTGTTTTCCCAGGAAGTAGGAGGGCGGGATACAAACAGTACGACACTATCTTGTGTGTGTATATATATCCTTGATTGTTTTAAGATCTTGATGCCCTGAGGAAGTGGCTTTGTGCCACGAAACACGTGTAGGCAAAATAAACGGAGTGGATGATTTGCTCTGTTTTTATCCTTGTGGTCAGCGCGGCATTTTGATTCCAGCTCTTTATCACTGTTTTTTGGATTCTTCAATTCTCAGCTGGGAGCCTGCAGCGACCTCCTGTGTGCTTTTATTGTAGTTGTGACACTCACAACTACATCAGGTCAGTTTAACCATTTGGGGTCTGAGGGACCTGTATAATAGCGGTATTACTCTATGTGCGCTTCCTTTCTCTTTTAATTTATAAAATCTTAAAAGACATCAATTCAGAGCATTCCTCCGGGGGGACACACAAGAAAAACATCCACATTTAATCAATGTGATAACATAGTATGTCATGCAACATCCATATATTACTTGTAACAAGTTACAACAGTGTGAGATCCAATCACATTAATAAAAATCTGCCCCACACCTACTGAACTATTCATGCAACCTGTCACTGCTTACAGCCCAGTCCACCAATTTCCTATCACTGTAGCCCAATATATAAGTGCAGTTTACAAAAATTCAATTAGCATGGATGTGCTTCATACCTGACCCACTGAAGGATGTGAATGCGCTCGTGCTCCCTCCTCCCCTACAGCCGTTTCGCTTCGCCCCCCGGAAGAAGCGGAAGCGAAACGGCTGTAGGGGAGCAGGGAGCACGAGCGCATTCACATCCTTCAGTGGGTCAGGTATGAAGCACATCCATGCTAATTGAATTTTTGCAAACTGCACTTATATATTGGGCTACAGTGATAGGAAATTGGTGGACTGGGCTGTAAGCAGTGACAGGTTGCATGAATAGTTCAGTAGGTGTGGGGCAGATTTTTATTAATGTGATTGGATCTCACACTGTTGTAACTTGTTACAAGTAATATATGGATGTTGCATGACATACTATGTTATCACACTGATTAAATGTGGATGTTTTTCTTGTGTGTCCCCCCGGAGGGAATGCTCTGAATTGATGTCTTTTAAGATTTTATGGAATATAATAAAGATTCTTTGGTTAACTAAATCTTTATGAATGAATCTTTCCTTGGGTGTGTGTTGAGCACCCTTAATGTGAGAGTTAATTTCACTTCCACAATGTATATATACATTGCGGAAGTGAAAGTGCCCCGCTTGCCTCCTGTCAGCTGTTTCTGTGTCCGGACCCGTGAAAATCACGGCCCCGGATACAGAAATAGCACCAGGAAGCACACCTCTGATGCTGTCCTTTCCTGTCCGTGGGATCCTGCAAAATGTGAAAGCACCCTAAGAGATAAAAAGAGAAGAGTGGGCGCTTTTCGTAATACCTCGTTGAAATTTTTAGTGGCTAGATGTGAACTAACCTGATCGGGTTGTGCACCCTTTCACAACCCCACACACCCCATGATCAGCCGGTTGTTGGGATTAACGGTCACTGTTGAATCCAATGATGTCACCGCAGGTCCTGTGCCAGGTCCTCAAACGCAGACTCCACACTGTAGCCTCTTGCAGATCCCGGTCCTTAACTCTGGGAGGGATTTAATGGCCGAAATGTAGGAAAATGAATGTGGTCAGATTGTGGTGCTAGGTACAGCTAGGGAGTAGTGGTTAAATTAGTTTAAACAAATCTCCTTTATTCTAAAATCACAATGCTTTTCAACCTTCCTTCTTCAGATATTTCACCTTGTATTTCATCTGATGAAGGTGGGTTGCCACTGAAATGCATTGTGATTTTAGGATAAAGAGGTTTGTTTAAACTAATTTAACCACTACGCCCTTGCTGTACCGAATGCCCCAATCTGACATCATTAATTTTCCTACATTTATCAGTTAAGTTCCATTTGTGTGATTTCTGAATAAGTGCTAACATGGGATATCCGTTGTACCTGGTGGGGATGACTGTTTTATTTTTCTATGATTGTTTAAAATTTAATAGTTTTTGAAGTTTTGTATTTTACTGTATAGTGGGCGTTTTATGCTGAATTTTGTGTTCTGTATTTTTCTTATTAAAGAGAATTCAGCTGCCATCTGGAAAAGACACTGGTGTTCCTGTAACCATGATGAATGTTTACCAAGAGTTTAATGAAAGCATAGCAGATAAATATAAGATCATGAAATTTAAATCCAAGGTATGTCTGACTATACTGACTGATGGCTAGATGGGTTTTCTCCTTTGAACTTTGTCCAAAATCCTCATACTTTTATTAATTTATCTAATACCTTAGAGAAGATTTGAGAAGAGTCAAATTGTGACGCTAGTCACTACTTATACTTGGGGTGCGACACAGTCATTACTTAACTTCCTGCTGCCTTACTACTTTTAAGGTTCCAGGAGAGCTCATAGTATTCAAGAAATTGAGACGTAGTCAGGTTTACAGAGGTCACTAAAGAGGATTCAGGGAGTCACCTGAGACATATTCAGGTCACTATCCAGGGGTCAAAACACTAAGAGAATACAACAAGTACAGGGAGCATACAAAAGGCAGATGAATCAACAGATAACAGAGATCAGAACAGACACAGGAATGCAGGCAACACAGCACTTCAGAAAGAATGTACGACTGTCAGGATTTTGGGAGAGATTGATCAGTAAAGTAGCAGAGCAATCACAGGGAAGATGGAACACCTGAGCAGCCCAGAATCAGAATGGAAGCCTGCTCTATCAATCAACTCGTGACAGCTCGGCACACCAGATACCAAACACGGCAGTAACTTATTGCGTCCGAGATGTACTCCGCAATTCTGCACGGAGTAATGGAGACACAAATGTGAAGAAACTAAGAACCTATCATCCTCTTGTGCTGTCATTCCAGTGCAGCAACCTCCCTGGAGAGCCCAGAAGTACAAGGTGTTCAGTAGTCAAAGAAATGGCAGAGAAAAGGAGGGATGAAACCCACCACTCGAATAAGACACAAAAGTGAAAACTTCAAGACTGAAGACAGATTTTTCAAAATGTTTTATGGACTGATGAGATGAGAGACTCTTGACTAACTAGATGGATGGGCCAGTGGCTGGATTAGTAACTGGTACAGATATCCAATTTCTCTCAAATGCCAGCAAGGTGGAGGTGGGGCACAGGTAAGGGCTGGTATAAATAGGACTTTTGGGGTGTTAGGTAGTTTCAAATCCCAAATGTACTGCCATTTCTTAGAAGATTGAAAAGATGGATGGTCCTGTGGCTTTTCCAGTAATTGGCGCAGATGTCTACTTCCAACGGAGACAGCAGTCAAGTGGAGTTGGGGCATTTCTTTGGGCTGGTATTATTAAAGATGAGCTAGTTGGACCTTTCAAAGTTGAGGATGAACTCAAAATCAATTCCCAAACCTATTGCCACTTTTTCGAACAGACTTTTGTTTAAGCAGTGGCACAGGAAAAAGTCTGCATCTCTTAAGAAAACTATATTTTATGCATGACAGTGCTCCATCTCATGCATGGAAGTATTTCACTGCTCGGCTAGATAGTAAAGGCCTTCAAGGGATTATCCCACTAAGTTCATATTAATCAGATCTTGGAATAATAATTTCCACAATTTGGATGTGTTAAAAAAAAGTTCCAGTGCTGAGGTATTCTTATATATGTGTCCTTGCTACGTACGGTGTAGTGGATGTGTCTGACCATACAGGGACATGGTCTGATAATACCACATCTTTTTGTACTGAGATAATATATAATGCGTCCCTGCTGTGTACTGGCTGTGTTCTGGCCGTGTCTGACTTTACAGGGACATGGTCTGATAATACCACATTTCCTGTGTTGAGATAATCTTATATATGTGTCCCTGCTATGTACTGTGTAATGGATGTGGCTGACCATACAGTTCATTTTAATCAATAGATCTTGGACTAATAATAATTTACAAAATTGGATGCGTTTAAAAAAAAAAATGGTCCTTTGTTGAGATAATCTTATCTATGTGTCTGTGGTATGTGCTGTGTATTGGATGTGTCTGACCGTACAGGGACATGGTCTGATCATACCACATCTCCTGGGCTGAGATAATCTTATATATGTTACCCTGCTATGTACTGTGTAATGGCCGTGTCTGACCGTACAGGGACATGGTCTGATCATACCATACCTCCTTGTGCTGAGATAATCTTATATATGTGTCCCTGCTATGTACTGTGTAATAGCTGTGTCAGATCGTACAGCGACATGGTCTGATCATACCACAGCGCCTGTGCAGAGGAGGAAGTAAGAGTATACAGACATTGCAGCACTGGGGCACAGTTGTTGATCTCTGTGAGGTAAAACATGTTTAAAAATGGACCCTAAAATGTTTCACCTCACAAAAAGCAAAAACCTGTAAACCACATACATACACATTACATATTTATGTAATTTCCCGGGCCCCCCTTTTCATGTGCATCATAATGTGTGTTTGATGTTTGGTGATTTTATTCTTCTTCTTTTTCTTTTTCTTTTATTTGTTGCCTTTTAGAAAGTGGAAAAGAATTATGCTTTTGAGATTCCAGATGTCCCTGCCAGCTCAGAGTATCTTGAAGTGCGATATTCTGTAAGTATTTATTTATTTTAAAAAAACTGCGACAGGAAAGTGCATTGTCGTGATCGTATGGGGACATTTGCATGTATTTTAACCTGCTTGGTGACTTAAATGTTTTGCTTTGAGTTGAAAATAAAAATCTAAAAAAAATTAAGAAAACCTCTTTTTAAAGCCAAATGTACTGTATTTTTCAGACCATAAGACACATCGGTCTATCAGACGCACCCAGGTTTGAGCAACAGAAAGTTAGAAACAAATGCTGATAAGCTTTTCACAACATTGCAATTTTTTTTTCAATTTTTTTGTGCTTTTATTTTCTGCACCTCTTCTTGCAAGAGCCATAACTTTTCTTTTTTTCTTTCAATATAGCCATAGGAGTGCCTAATTTTAGGATTTGTGGTGTTTTGAATGGCATTATTAATTTTACGATATAATGTACTGAATAATGTGAAAAATAATTCCAAGTGTGGGGAAATTGCAAACGAAATTGCAATTCACAACTGTTTGTTTTATTTTTTGTGTTTTTTTTTTTAATTTTTTTTTTATAATTTACACTTCCCATGTTGAATATATGGTACAACTGACCTGGCAATATGATTCGACAGTGTGCCTGGTGACTTACATGTGTAATGTGTTTCATTTACTCCTTATACACAATTTAGCCATCTGTAAACTTTAGTGTGGAAGTTAGAATAACTTTTACTATAAAGGATACCTATTGCAGATCTTATACCAATCTGTCCTGTGCTACACAGATTTTCTTTGCCTTTTATGACCACATATAAATTTGAACAAACATATATGGTATCGCATATGTGTCCTATATGTTGCACAGACAGAGAATGGAAGTGCAGGAGATCGACTTCTGTCATAGAGACTGAGACTCTTCTGCTAAGTGTAAATCAACTTCTTGTCCATATGTGACAGTTTTTCTTCATCCTGTGCACCACAGATCCATTCTCCTAACCCTCATGTTGACACAAGCTTTCCCTAACTTGTCACAAGCTCAGCGCAGCCTCTCCTGCTCAGTACAGCCTCTCCTGCTCAGCGCAGCCTCTCCTGCTCAGCGCAGCCTCTCCTGCTCAGCGCAGCCTCTCCTGCTCAGCGCTAATTACACAGATGGAGAGAAAACTGTGCAGCCGCTAAGTAATCTCAGGGATAGGAGCATATCGCTCATGAATGCTCTACCTGTGATTTATGAAAGCAGTCAGGGAGGTCGGGAACTGCTGATCTACAAGACAAACATAAATGTTAGGAAGATGTTATCTTAAGAAAAATTGCATCTTAGGCCCCTTTCACAGCAGCGTTTTTTTCAAATTGCGGCAGATGCGGTGAAAAAAACGCATCTGCCGCGATTAACGCATAACCGACACTTGCGGCACAGTTGCGGCAAGCCCCATGCAATGTCTATGGGGCTTGCGGTAAGGGTGCGGCAAGTGCGGTTTCGGCACTTGCAGCAGGTGCGGCCGCGAAAAAAAACGCTGCTGACTGCGTTTTTTTTGCGGCGCACTGCCGCACCCTTACCGCAACTGTGCCGCAAGTGTCGCGGTTATGCGTTAATCGCAGCAGATGCGGTTTTTTCACCGCATCTGCCGCGATTTGAAAAAAAGCTGATGTGAAAGGGGCCTTATATTCAGAAAAATATGGTAACTTGTTCTACGTGTGACTTAGTTAATATGTTTGAAGCCCAAGTTGTTGCAGAATGTAATGTTTCCAGCTCGTATAACTACAGGAGCAATTCTTCTGTATTTGCACAAATAATGTGTAGAATCTATCGATGTTCACTTGTGCAGATTTGTCTGGTGGCAGAATCTACAAGTCATTCAGAGTTCTTAATATTTTTCCATTTTAAGTTTGTGCCAATCTTATTTTTAAGGAGATTAACAATTATTATTCTGTATGTAGTATATGCAGACACAAATTACCACACCTAATTTTATACACGTTGAAAGTAACTGCTTCAGGCAGGGGTGAGCGCGTTTCTAGCTGAGAAGAAAAATAGAAATTGGCTGTGATTGTTGGACATACAGTTTCTGCACTAATTGTTTCCTTTGAATAAATGTATTTATGATATGTTTGGTTTGCAGGCAGACTTGCCCCAACTTCCTCAAGACCTAAAGGGAGAAACATTTTCACATGTCTTTGGAACAAATACGTCAAGCCTGGAGCTTTTCTTACTTAGCCGGAAGATAAAAGGGCCCAGCTGGCTGGAGATAAAGAGCCCACGTAAATATACTGATTCTTTCTGCAAATTTCTCATGTGTTTTTATATATACATTTGCTTGACCTTGAGATCTCGGCAGGTATTTTCGCCTACTTACTGCATTTGGAAGGGGTCTAAGTGCCAAAGGAAAGGATTAAAAGGGTTTTTTTTTTATTATTATTGCAAGCTTATTTTTATTTAATTTTGTGCAGCTTTATTCACAATTATGTGTGGCAGGGTGTTTATTTTGGCTTTATTCTTACTTCTTTTATGTTTTTAACATTTAAATCATCTTTATTTTCAAACGCTTTTTTTCTAGTTTTAAAATTGTATGCAAATGCTCATAGCTTATTGTGTGAAATTGTGAAATGATTTATGTTGCCTAATGTAGGATGTACACACTAGTGGAATGCTTAAAGGGGGCTTCCTAGTAAATGGTGGAGCGTTTGAAGACGGCTGTCTTGACTGACCATTTCAATAGATAATCCAGGCCCCAATCTGAATAGGGAGGAGGCAGGTTTGGCTATTGAAATTGGCACTCACCCAGCCCCCTTCACTCAGTCTTGTGCTTAATGGCCAACACAGAACCATAGGAGAAGATTCTGGGATCTGGAAGACAGTGGTTTACATAGCAATGGCGGTACCTAAGCTAACTCGATAACTTGATTGAGCAACTGGAAAAAATCCCCATGAAATACAAGGTTTTATTAGATATACATTAAACCACTAATGCCATACAAAATCGAGAAGTTCAGGGAAGCTCCAGTTTACTTAGTATGTTTTGTATCTAGACTAAGTGCATTACACCAGTGCTCTCTCCATGGGCACTATTACATGTGGTAGATATTCATCTCATAGCCTTATCCTTGGTGAATGGTATGTCATTTGGTTGTATTTTAGATGACCTAAGTTGTTTTTGTTATTCTTACCTTTATGATGGTTTCTGTATGTATGCGCCCAGGTAGCTATATGTATTTTTTAGCTATAATTCCTTGACGCACTGTAAGCTCTATTGGGCTGTCTTTTTTTTTGCATGGTACTCAGTATCTGTTTTGTATGGGTGGGGGGGGGGGGGATGTCCTGATCTATCACCCATACATCTTACATGTCCTCTGCATTTTTCCTCACGCTAGTACTGTTTTTTTTTTTATGGGATTTCTTGGTATGGTCATTTTTTTTATCATTTAGCCTGTTAATGCGTATCTGATAAAATCTTCTATTTTATGCAGATTTTCTTGACATGGTAAACTATCATTTTGATCCCTCTTTAATCGTATGGTGAACCACAAGCTAGATAACTTGGCAATGCAGTCTTATTTACAATGATTTCGACTGGATGAAGATTTCGTAAACCAAACTGAAAAGCCCCATTTATCCTTCGAAAACTATTGTCATTGCAGTTCCAAAAATCACTGTCCAAACTTGGATTCTAAATCATGGATTTGTGAAACTGATCTTACTAAGCAGTGTAAGGCTGCATTCACACTGTGCGTTTTTGGTCTGTTTTTGGTCTGTTTTTACTCATCAGTATTTGTAGCCAAAACCAGGAGTGAGTGATCAATACAGAAGTGTTTTATATTATACTTTTCCTTTGATTGTACTACTCCTGGTTTTGGCTGTAAAAACTGATGAACAAAAATAGACCAAAAACACAGTGTGTGAATGGAGCCTGAATCTGCGTGCACACAATCCGTATTAGCAGTGTTATGAACACAGCGTGTTTGCACTGCGTCCATAACACTATGTTTTACAGTACAAGGACAGGGATGGATTTATAAAAATCCCATGCTCACTGTGCGGTTTTCCTCTGCAGCATTGACATGCCGGGCCTTTCCGCAGCATGTCAATTAAGCGATGCGGAGTTGGAGACGTTCTTGGTTGGTGAATACAGGGAAAAGCCACCGTGCCCCGAACACTGACCCTGGGCACAGTGCGGCTGCGTTCACTCGAGAAGATCATCGGGTTCCCATAGGACAGGAAACATTGCGTCTAGGACGCAGTGTCTCCTGATCGTGTGCACATGCTCTTGGGGTTTATCCATCAAATTAACCTTTAATTGTAATGGCGGGTTTACACGCCGCGATATCGGAGTCCAACTCCGATCCAACTCCAACAAAAAGTCACGTGGTTCGCGAGTTGGACCCGATATCGGGCGCGCGTTGTACGGTTTGAACGTACAACGCGATGCTGGAACGATGCCAAAACGATATCGGGGTTGAATGAGCGTGCTCTTCAACCGCCCGATATCGCATGGCCGTTGTAGCAGCATTGTAGCGTGTAACAGCACAACTACGATGTGTACTCGCAACTCACCCATTAACTCCCATGTTAAATGGTCGTTACTGGGTTGGTGGGCGTACACATCGTAGTGCCGTTGTTTCCCGATATCGCAGCGTGTAAACCGCCGATGCGATATCGGGAAAAGCGCTCAGAAAATGCGCGCTCCCGCGCCGTTGCATATGATATCGCCACGATATCGGGACGTGTAAACCCACCATAAGATTTCCCTTGACCAGATGCAAGTTAAATTTAGTTCATAATTAAATATTTTCATTGTTAGGCTTCATTCACACTACTTTTCTCTGTTTGTCCATTAATTTCTAGAGTTTTCCATACTGCTTTTGGTATCATATGCGTTGCCACCTGTGTGTTTATTTTTACAGTGCTTTTAATTTCAAAGTTTTGGAGAAAATAATTTTTTTTTATTTTTTTTTCTGTTTTTCAAATTAAATTAAACCCATCTGTCACAAGAAGTGCTAGAAAAAGCCACCAAAATACTTTAAATATACAGTTAGGGCCAGAAATATTTGGACAGTGACACAAGTTTTGTTATTTTAGCTGTTTACAAAAACATGTTCAGAAATACAATTATATATATAATATGGGCTGAAAGTGCACACTCCCAGCTGCAATATGAGAGTTTCCACATCCAAATCGGAGAAAGGGTTTAGGAATCATAGCTCTGTAATGCATAGCCTCCTCTTTTTCAAGGGACCAAAAGTAATTGGACAATGGACTCTAAGGTCTGCAATTAACTCTGAAGGCGTCTCCCTCGTTAACCTGTAATCAATGAAGTAGTTAAAAGGTCAGGGGTGGATTCCAGGTGTGTGGTTTTGCATTTGGAAGCTGTTGCTGTGACCAGACAACATGCGGTCAAAGGAACTCTCAATTGAGGTGAAGCAGAACATCCTGAGGCTGAAAAAAAAGAAAAAATCCATCAGAGAGATAGCAGACATGCTTGGAGTAGCAAAATCAACAGTTGGGTACATTCTGAGAAAAAAGGAATTGACTGGTGAGCTTGGGAACTCTAAAAGGCCTGGGCGTCCACGGATGACAACAGTGGTGGATGATCGCCGCATACTTTATTTGGTGAAGAAGAACCCGTTCACAACATCAACTGAAGTCCAGAACACTCTCAGTGAAGTAGGTGTATCTGTCTCTAAGTCAACAGTAAAGAGAAGACTCCATGACAGTAAATACAAAGGGTTCACATCTAGATGCAAACCATTCATCAATTCCAAAAATAGACAGGCCAGAGTTAAATTTGCTGAAAAACACCTCAAGAAGCCAGCTCAGTTCTGGAAAAGTATTCTATGGACAGATGAGACAAAGATCAACCTGTACCAGAATGATGGGAAGAAAAAAGTTTGGAGAAGAAAGGGGAACGGTACATGATCCAAGGCACACCACATCCTCTGTAAAACATGGTGGAGGCAACGTGATGGCATGGGCATGCATGGCTTTCAATGGCACTGGGTCACTTGTGTTTATTGATGACATAACAGCAGACAAGAGTAGCCGGATGAATTCTGAAGTGTACCGGGATATACTTTCAGCCCAGATTCAGCCAAATGCTGCAAAGCTGATTGGACGGCGCTTCATAGTACAGATGGACAATGACCCCAAGCATACAGCCAAAGCTACACAGGAGTTCATGAGTGCAAAAAAGTGGAACATTCTGCAATGGCCAAGTCAATCACCAGATCTTAACCCAATTGAGCATGCATTTCACTTGCTCAAATCCAGACTTAAGACGGAAAGACCCACAAACAAGCAAGACCTGAAGGCTGCGGCTGTAAAGGCCTGGCAAAGCATTAAGAAGGAGGAAACCCAGCGTTTGGTGATGTCCATGGGTTCCAGACTTAAGGCAGTGATTGCCTCCAAAGGATTTGCAACAAAATATTGAAAATAAAAATATTTTGTTTGGGTTATGTTTATTTGTCCAATTACTTTTGACCTCCTAAAATGTGGAGTGTTTGTAAAGAAATGTGTACAATTCCTACATTTTCTATCAGATATTTTTGTTCAACCCTTCAAATTAAACGTTACAATCTGCACTTGAATTCTGTTGTAGAGGTTTCATTTCAAATCCAATGTGGTGGCATGCAGAGCCCAACTCGCGAAAATTGTGTCACTGTCCAAATATTTCTGGCCCTAACTGTAACTGCCATTTTAAATTTTTATTTAATGGTACACATAAAATTAAGCAACTTTGTATATACAGGTGCATCTCAATATATTAGAATATCATCAAAAAGATAATTTAATTCAGTAATTCAATGCATAAAGTGAAACTCATAATAGTCATCACTGAGTGTTCTATTTCAAGTGTTTATTTCTGTAAATGTTGATGATTATGGCTTACAACCAATGAAAACCCAAAGTTCATTATCTTGGAAAATTAAAGTAGGGAGGATGATGGGTTAAAAAGTGCGTTGCCATATTCCACGAGACATCAAAGGGTGACTATAATATTGATTCATTATGCACATCAAATATCACATGATCGTTACCAGCCAATCTCAGATCTGGAGGGTCCTGGCAACAGATCAGACGTGGATGTCTCTGGTCCCGGTAACCAGGAACAACCGGAGGATGGGTAAGTAGTCTATTTTTTTTATTTTTAATACCTTTTTGATTACTTTTATTTAGCTTACATTAATATACACTGCGAAAGCCAAAAGGCCTGTCACACGGGGGAGGAACACAGGATTCTTCCTGCCCCCTGTCACATCACATCCTCCAGCGCCTGCCATTATATGTGCTGGAATCGCACGTTGTCTGAATGGCGATGTGTAATTGCAGCGGTTATAATGGGGCCTATGGGAGAAAGCGCACGCAAAAATGTGCCAACAATTGGCATGTTAATTCATTTTATGCATGCACTTTCTCCCATAGAAATGTGGTGTAAATTTACGCAGCATCTGCACGGCAAAAGTGAATTCCAATTCATTTACGGCAGACGCAGGTGCACTTTTGATGGAAAAGCATGCGCAAAAAAAAAAAAAACGTGAAAATTACGCGCTATGTAAACGTAGCCTTAGTGACAGCACAATGATATAGTGGCAGAGACCCTTATTCCACAGATTTCAGATTAAATGGCAAAATCCAGCTAACTGATTCCCGGCTAGGGATATTGAAACAACATTTGTCTTTTATGGGGTGTGCATGGTACGCCACTAAGATGAGGAGAGCTGACTTTCCATAGTGTTTCCACCACCTTACTACCTTGTTTCCACATGGCTTTTGTTGCATAACTAAGATCTAATACTTCGCATCCCCACATCTATTGAATGTTTTAGCATTTTTTTTGGATAGTCGATGGATATGTATTTTTTTTTTTTTTTTTCATTTACAGAACATCTCATAAAAGGTCTTGGATGCTGTGAGACAGCAAAATAGCAGTATGTTTAATTATTATAGAAAGTGATAAGGCACATTTGGTTACTATGATGTGCCCTCCTTTCTTTTTCCTATTGCAATAAAGCCACCTGCTACACTGAAAATTAATTTATAATCTCTGTCTTCACTATACAACGTTGGTGCTTGATGTTTATCATCATTTGTTTCTTATTAGAACTGAACAATCAGCCTATTAGCTGGTGCAAAGTGGAAGCATTGGTGACCAAGCCTGATTTGGTGAATGTTGGGAAACACGTGTCCCCACCTCCAGTTGTTGTCATGTCTCTCAGCATTAAAACTGTTCAGAATGCAAAAACTCATCAAAATGAGGTACAATACTTTCATTGTTTTGTAGTTGCTTATTTTGGTTATCTGTGACGATAATAGGTGTTACATTTGCATGAATTTCTAATACTAGTTTACCAGGATAGGGGCCATATACCTGGATGTTGGATCATATATACCAGGACTGTGAGCCCTTGTGGACAGGGTCCCCTCCCCTCCTGTACCTATATGTCCTGATTGTCTAGAGTTATGGTAATTGTGCTTGTCTCCCCTATCCTCATGTAAAGCACCATGGAACCTAATGGCGCTATATAAATAAATAATAATAATATGGGATCATATATACTTGGATGGGGGATCATAGATACCATGATGGAGGCCATAGTCCAGGATGGGAGCATGACATATGCTAGGATGTAAGCCATCTTTCACGATGGGGTATCACATATACCAGGATGGGAGAATCAGGTATACCAGGATGGGGGGGGGAATCGTGTATACCAGAATGGTGGAGGGGGGAATTGTGTATACCAGGATGGGGGGGGAATTGTGTATACCAGGATGGGGGGGGGGAATTGTGTATACCAGGATGGGGGGGGGGGGGGGGGGGGAATTGTGTATACCAGGATGGGGGGGGGGGGGGGGGGGGGATTGTGTATACCAGGAATGGTGGGGGGGGGGGGAAAAATTGTGTATACCAGGATGGGGGGGGGTGGAATTGTGTATACCAGGATGGGGGAATCATACATACCAGGATGGAGGAATTGTGTACCACGATGGGGTCATATACCAGGATGGGGGAGCACGGATACCTGGGTGGGGGAAATCATATACCAGGATTGGGCACATAGGAATTATATACCGGGATGAAAAACTTAGATATCAGGATAGCGAACATATACCAGGATGGGGGACATATATACCTCGAAGAGGCCTAGGATGGGTAACATTAGTACAGAATTTGGGGTCATTACCCCCATGATATAGCTGAAAATGTCATACAGCTCCGTCAGTGAAAAAATAAAAAAAAGCTATACCTCTGACTACAGCAATGCAAAACATTTTTTTCTTAAAAATTGTTTATGTAATGTAAAAGAGGCAAAACATAAAGTAATGTAAATGTTGTATTACTGTATTTGTACTTATCCAAACAATAGAGTTGTCTTCTCACTTTTATGACACAGTGAATGGTATAAAAGAAAAAAACAACTATTTTTGAATTTGTTTCATCTTGCTTTTACATAGTGAAAAAGATCAAAATATATTATGTGGCTAAAAATGGTACCAATAAACTCATAAGTAAAAAAAAAAAAAGCCTGACATGACTTTTAGCAAAAAAACAAAACAAAAAACCTATAGCCTTCAAAATGTAATGCAAAAAACCCTTTATTTTGTAAAAAAAAATAAAAAATCATTTTTAGTGTGTTAGTAGCCAATCCTAAAACTAAAGAACTCGATAAATCTGGTATTTCCATAATCGTACTGACGTGAGTAATAAAGCCCACCTAATCACTTATACCACAAGTTAAACTGCCCAAAAGAAAAAAAATTGAGCCAATTCTTCACCTTCTATGTTTATTCTGCTTCCCAATAATCGCTGTAAGGCTCAGCTCACATTTACCCTGCATTCTATGCTGAGTGCTAACATCGAGGTTTCTTAGGTAAATCTCCGAAAACCGTGATTTAGACAAAATTCCTAATGGAAACTCAATTTAATGAGGCAGATGGAGTCACTTTGAACTCCTGTCTGGTAGGTGGTCCAGCAGTGTCCGTCTTTATACATGTCTTTTTACTTTTCAGGCGTGTACAAAAGTGCAGTCAACAATAGTTTTGTGCACCTTTGAAAAAGACAACGCTGAATAGAGGCCAAATGGAGTGCAGAGTAACTGCCTCATTAGTGGATGGATCCATCGAATTGTCACATATTTCGGATACATGTATGTAGAGCACAGGATAAATGGAGCTGATCCAAAATGTTCTGCAACCCAAGTTGCTACCAATAGCATTCAAATCCTCTTCACCCAACCTTCTCAAAAAAATCTACACTCTAAAAGCAAATGTCATCCCCCCTCCCCCCACAATGTGTCTAAGCCAAAGGTAATATCTGCATGTTTACAATTGTAGTGAAGAGAGCATGCTTAATTTATGGGGTGAGTGTCTTCAGAGTCACGAGCTGGCACAATGAATGTACACTACAATATACAGGGCAATTCTGCAGTCTTCACTGCAATTGACTCCACAGGTGTTCTAGACACAAATTGTCACTACACTCGTAGATGAATTTCTAGGGGTTTGTAATTTCCAAATTATGGTTCCTTGAGGCGGTTTCTCATGTTCTGGCACTTAAGTGTGCAAATGGGGTCCAAAAACTAGTTTAGAGAAATGTGTGCTGCGAAGATCAAATAGCGCTCTCTCCCTCTCGAGCCCTGCCATGTAGCCAAGCAGTCCTGTGCAGTCACACGTGGGGTATTGCCTTGTTCACGAGAAACTGTGGTACACAATTTGGGACCTTTTTTTTTAAAAAAATGTTTCCTCTGTGGAAAAGGAAAATCTGAGACTTAAACATTTTAGTGGTAAAAAGTGGCTATGAAGAAAAAGTATTCAAAATAGCCTAAAATTCATTGACACCTGTCGTGTGGGTATGCTCATTGCACTGCTAGATGATTTCATTAAGGGGTGCAGTTTGTAAAATGGGGTGACTTGACTTATTGGTGACCTTGCTATTCTGGCATCTCATGGACTCTGCCAATGTGACATGGCCCCTGCAAACCATTCCAACAAATTCACTCTATATGCAGACTTGTACCCCAAGGCCGGACACCCCCCTTTACGTACACTGTTTAGCATAATCAGGAACTATAGCATTGTATACTTAGTTTATCGCATGTATATTTTTTAATAACTTTGTAAACCTTTTATTTCAGATTGTTGCGTTGGCTGCTCTAGTTCATCATAAATTCCCCCTGGATAAAGCGCCTCCACAGCCGCCATTCCAAACTCACTTCTGTGTCCTTACCAAGCCTAGTGATTGCATTTTTCCTTATGACCACAAAGAAGCTCTAAAACAAAAGGCAAGTTCCCCTACAACATATCACAGAAACATACTGTTTTTCAGACAGATACCTTGATAATTAGACCTAAAAAAGAACAAATTATATTTACTGTATATTCAAACAATCTAATATTAAATCAACTCATAAGGTAAAGTTGTTAAAAGCCTGCTATGGCTCTTTTTTTTTTCATCAAGTCCCCCTGTTGCCAGGCACTGGATTAAAGTCACTATGCCAGCGCATACTGCCAACTACAGAGCCTCTTCTCACCAGGTACAACAATCCTTCCCCTGAGGTTACCAAACTGTGCCAAGACGCTACATGTGTGGTGTCTGCTTCTGGGCCAAAGTATAGAGGAGAGCCTTTGGTTGCTTCATGGTAAATTGTATTTGTAAGGGCCTATTAGGGTAGAAAATGCCCAGGTTTAATGTGTGATGGCACATATTTGTGTTACCACCCCACTGAGAGTGATATCTTATAAAAGACTGAGTGTAAGATCTGCCTGTACAGTGAGGCCATACATAGATGAGATTGTACACATTGCACAATGCTGTTTCCATCACACATGAGCACTGGTATTATGTATATATCATATTTAACTGATTATTTTTTAACCTTAGTTGGATATGTCTGAAATTGATATTCACATTTACCTTGTCTCTTTTCGGTCAGAATGTCAATGTTGAAATTGCCCTAACTGAAAGGACTCTTCTGGGGTTTTTCCTGGCAAAAATACACAAAATTGATCCCGATGTTATTGTGGTGAGTATAGTAAAAGCACAACTGTTGTCATGTTTGGAAATGCATGCATCATCATGTGTTTAACTGTTTCCAGACCACACACAGACTTCAAATATTTGGGCAGTCCAGTTCCTACTGTGCTGTTCTACAGGAGTGATTGTGTAGCTGCAGGAGCAGGGATCTGGCTATCAGAGACCATTTACTACAGTCTGGGCCGCCTCTATTGCTGTACATACCACTCTAAAGAAGTAGTATATATGAAGTAGTCATGTGATCACTGTGTATATGGAGGTAGCAGGAGCTGCTGGGTCTTGGGCGATCCAAACAGCTCTGATTTGCTGCCAGAGAGACACATTTTCTGGTCATCATAATGGGAGACCCAGACAATGGGGTTTAGGGCACTGCCCTCCGGAGGTCACACTAGGTACTACAAGTTTGTAGACACCGCCTCCTCCGCTTATAAACCCCTACCGCAGGGAACATCCTCAGTTTTAAACTTAGTGTGCTCGGAGGATCACGCTTTGCTTGCACTTCACTGCATTCTCACAGCTTACGTGATGGCGTATGAAGACAAGGTAAAAAGGTTCCAGTCGGGACCTGCGACAGCCTCCCCGCTCACCCTTGTGGAACACGCAGGTGGAGGTACCGGAGGGCCTAGGGCCTGGACACTTTGTGTTCTCCCGGTACGCTGTTGCGCTCCTTTCCATCCCTCTCTGGGGGGCTCTGGAGAGTGGGAGATGGGAGCCTTGCACAGCTCCGCTCCGTCCGAGGCCTCCCTAAATGGTGCTTACAGACCGGACTGGAGCCAGCCCAGTCCGAGGCCTCCCTAAATGGTGCTTACACTCCGGACTGGTGCTGCACCCCGTCCGAGGCCTCCCTAAATGGTGCTTACAGACCGGACCGGCACTGAGGCACTCTGTGTCTCCTGTGTGCCTGGGGGTAGTGTCTGGCACTTTATGTGTTTCATGACACTCAGACCGCGCGTTACCCTCGGGTCCGCGGTTCTGCGGGTGTACCCTGTGCTGGGGTCACCCTGGCTGACCGCCCTGTGTGTCACAGGGGCTGAGGCCGTGGGCTGCGGATGTTTGTTTTGTGCATGCAGTCTGTGTATAACATTTTACACTTTTTCCCGCGCTGCGGGCTCCGGCTCCCTCATGCTGAGGCTGCCTGGAGGATGGGAAGCAGCCCGTGCGGTGACGTCATCGATGGGCGTGTGTGTGTGTTTCCCGCGTGTCTTCGGCGCCGCCCACAGTTTCACTGTCGGCGGCCATCTTTACCCTCACTTCCCGGCTGGGATTTGTATGCAGCGTGCGCCTGCACTCCAAAGGGGAGACCGGAAACCGTCGCGGAGGTCACACACACACACCGCTTCCTCATACCGCTTTACTGCGGTCGGTAAGCCACCGGGACTCCCGGTTTTGTTGTCTGCAATTTGGCTTATCTTCCCCTACTGTGGCGATGTCCTCAGCTGGGAAGCGTGCTGCTAGGGCGGCAGAGGCCGCCATTTCCTGTGCTACATGCAATGGAACACTGGTGGAGGGGTCCTGCAATAACTGCGGACGCCCAGAGGCCCGGGCTTGCACTGCTGAGTCAGCAGCTCCGGTGCTATACCCTGAGGTTCAGGTGATCTCAGGGCCATGGGAGACTCAGAATAAGATCAATGAATCTCTGTTGTCTCAACTGTCCTCCATGTCGCAATCCCTGGAGGCACTTAATAGGAGGCTGGATAGCCCAGCTACTCCGTCCAGTTACCCCGGGTGTCTCCCTCTTCTGCTGTGAGACCCCTTAAGCGGGCTCGTCGTGAGGAGTCACCCGAGCTCCAGGCTCTCTCTGAGGAGGAGCGTTCCTCTGATGGTGAGGATGATGATGGGGGTTCAAATTTCGGGTCTGTGTCTATATCTGAACCACCAGACGGGGTGGAGGATCTGGTGTCCTCTATCAACGAGACCTTACGTCTCGTGACCCCCCCTGAGGAGGTGACGGTGCACCCGAAGGAGGTCTATCAATGGCTGCGGCCAGAGGCTAGACCAAGTGGTTCCTTTATGGACCACACGAATTTTGGAAGGGTGGTTAGAGCTCCCAGGTTACATCCTGGGCGGCGTTATGTCCGTAAACCCAAGGACAATCGCTTCCCCTTCTCCCAGGAGGTGCTTCAGGAGTGGTCGCAGTCCCCGAAGGTGGACGCTTCCATGACCAGGATTGCTGCACGCTCCATTTTCTCTGCCTCTGATAGCTCCTCGCTGAAGGATGCGACGGATAGACAGGTCGAGCAACTCGCCAAGTCTTCCTATGAGGCTGTGGGGTCTTCATTTGCCCCTAATTTTGCCACGGTCTGGACCTTACAAGCGATTACTACCTGCTTGGATGGTATCTCTGACCTGGCAAGATCCAGTCCAGAGGTCCTAGCACTTACCGAAAGGGCAAGGGCCTATGCGGACTACGCCAGGACGGCGACTCTGGAAACTGCCACTCGCTCAGCTGTGGCTTCGGCCAATGCTATAGCGATCCGCAGGTTGTTGTGGCTGCGTCTTTGGGACTCAGATGCCACATCCAAGAAGATTTTGCAGAATCTTCCATTTGCTGGTGACAGGCTTTTTGGCACCGAACTGGACAAGCTGATAAAGGATTCTGCTGAGTCTAAGATACCGCAGAATAAGCCTAAGCCACGGTATACCGTTAAAAGGAACCCAAAACAGTGGTCCTTTCGTTCCAGCTCGCAGTCATCAGCACCGTCCGCTCGCACGGACCGAGGGGGAAAGCCCGCTTCCCAGTGGCGCTCTAAGAGTCGTCCAAAGAAGCCGGCGGGGGCGGCAGCCGCCACCCCCAAACCCGCCTCTACATGACTCGCTCTCTCATCCTGCCTCCCCACAGGTGGGGGGCCGCTTGTCTCGCTTTCAGGACAAGTGGCTACTTCACGTTCAAGATCAGTGGGTTCGAGACGTGATCTCGCGAGGGTACAGGATAGAGCTGACGTCAAAGCCGATATCCCGATTCCATCGGTCGGTCCCATCACCAGAAAAGGCTCAGGCTTTTTACCAGGTGTTGGAGGGTCTCCGCAGGGACGGAGTGGTGGTCCCGGTGCCTTCCGGAGAGAGGTTCAGGGGTTTTTACTCCAACCTCTTTATCGTCCCAAAGAAGGACGGATCCTTCCGCCCAGTACTGGACCTGAAGTTGTTCAACCATCACGTGTTGGTTCGGAAGTTCCGTATGGAATCACTGCGCTCCGTGATCGCAGCTGTGTCACAGGGGGACTTCCTAGCGTCCATAGATATCAGAGACGCTTACCTTCACGTACCCATTGCACCGGCTCATCAGCGCTGGTTGCGATTCGCAGTGGGGGAAGAACACTTCCAATTTGTGGCGCTGCCGTTCGGGTTGGCCTCGGCACCGCGGGTGTTCACAAAAGTGATGGCCTCCATGATGGCTCTCCTGCACATGCAGGGACATGCCGTCATTCCCTATTTAGACGACCTGCTGGTCAGGGCGCCATCAGAACACCTCTGTCAAGAGAGCCTGGATGTGACCATGCGGTCTCTGGAACAGTTCGGTTGGCTCCTCAATATTCAGAAGTCAACGCTAGTTCTGACCCAGTCTTTGACATATCTGGGCATGGACTTCAACACAGCCTCAGCCCTGGTGTCTCTGCCACGAGTCAAACAGATGGCGATCCAATCAGGAGTACAAGCAGTCCTCCTGTCACCACAATCATCCCTACGGGTGTTGATGAAGCTGGTGGGGCGCATGGTGGCAGCAATAGAGGCGGTGCCGTTCGCACAATTTCGCCTCCGTCCTCTTCAGCTGGAGATTCTCCGCAGGTGGGACAAGAGGACGATCTCTCTGAATCGGCTGGTGACCCTTTCCCTACCGACCAGGGATTCCCTGCAGTGGTGGCTACAGCCACATCACTTGTCTCGGGGCCGGTCCTTCATCAAACCGTCATGGTTAGTGGTGACCACCGACGCCAGTCTGAAGGGCTGGGGGGCGGTGTTCTTGCACCACAGGGCCCAAGGCCTCTGGACTCAGTCAGAGTCGGCGTTGCAGATCAACGTACTGGAGATCAAGGCGATCTATCTGGCACTCCTGGCTTTTCAGAGATTCCTCTCAGGACAACCCATTCGGGTTCAGTCCGACAATGCGACGGCCGTCGCTTATATAAATCATCAAGGAGGAACCAGGAGTGCAGAGGCGCTGGCCGAAGTCCACCGCATCCTATCCTGGGCGGAGGACAACAACTGCCTGATCTCCGCAGTTCACATCCCAGGGGTCGAAAACTGGGAGGCCGACTATCTGAGCAGGCAGGGGATGGACGCCGGAGAGTGGTCTCTTCATCCAGACGTCTTCCAGGACATCTGCAGCAGATGGGGCACCCCGGACGTGGATCTGATGGCCTCGCGGCTGAATCATCAGGTTCCACAATACATGGCGAGGTCATGGGACCCCCAGTCTCTGGGAGCGGACGCCCTGATCTTGACTTGGTCCAGATTCCATCTACCATATGTGTTCCCGCCTCTGGCTCTGATTCCCAGGGTGCTGTGGAAAATCAGGTCGGAATGCAGGGTAGCCATTCTAGTGGCTCCAGACTGGCCCAGGAGGTCCTGGTATCCGGACCTGTGGCAACTGTCAGGCGGACACAGGTGGGCTCTTCCAGAACGCGCAGATTTACTCGCGCAAGGCCCATTCTTCCACCTCAATTCCAAGGCCCTCAGATTGACTGCATGGCTCTTGAGGCCTGGCTGCTGACATCCAGGGGTTTCTCCCCTACGGTGGTTGCCACTATGAACCGGGCTAGGAAGCCAGCTTCCAGGAAGATGTACCACAGAACGTGGAAAATCTTTTTTACTTGGTGTGCCTCTGGCGGACGGTCTCCGTGGCCCTTGTCCATCCCGACGTTGTTGGCTTTCCTACAGTCGGGTTTGGAATTGGGATTATCCCTTGGCTCTTTGAAAGGTCAAGTATCAGCACTTTCTGTGCTGTTTGACAGGCGATTGGCGCTCCTCCCGAAGGTCCGTCAATTTCTGCAGGGGGTGTCGCGGATGGTTCCGCCCTACAGGAGACCTCTGGACCCTTGGGACCTTAACATGGTCCTGGCGGCATTGCAGATCCCGCCGTTTGAGCCTCTAAGGGAGGTTTCTCTATCTCGTCTATCCCAGAAAGTGACCTTTCTGGTGGCGATTACATCTCTGAGGAGGGTCTCAGAATTGGCTGCACTATCGTGCAAGTCACCCTTTCTGGTGGTTCACCAAGACAAGGTGGTGTTGCGTCCACGGCCAGAATTCTTGCCGAAGGTGGTTTCAACTTTCCACCTGAACCAGGAGATTGTTCTCCCATCATTTTGCCCCGCTCCCGTTCATCAGGTTGAACGCGACCTCCATACTCTGGATCTCGTGAGAGCTATACGCATTTATGTATCTAGGACCGCCTCCTTTAGGAGTTCGGATTCCTTATTTGTTCTTACGACAGGTCGCTGTAAGGGGTCCGCGGCGTCGAAATCGACATTGGCCAGATGGATTAAGGCTTCCATCCAGGAGGCTTACCGGACTTCTGGTTTGCCTCTCCCGGTGGGATTGAAGGCTCACTCTACCAGAGCCGTAGGTGCTTCCTGGGCTTTGCGACATAGAGCGTCTGCTCTACAGGTGTGTCAGGCGGCCACTTGGTCCAGCCTGCACACTTTCTCTAAGCACTATATGGTGCATGCCCATGCCTCTGCGGATGCAAGTTTGGGCAGGCGGGTTCTCCAGGCGGCGGTTGCCCACCTTTAAAAAGGGAACCATGTGTTATCCGTCTTGTTGAGGAACTCTTCCCGCCCTGGGGTATTGCTTTAGGACATCCCCATTGTCTGGGTCTCCCATTATGATGACCAGAAAAAAGAGAATTTTGTTTATGTACCGTAAATTCTTTTTTCTTTAATCATCAATGGGAGACCCAGCACCCACCCAGTTGTTCCTTTGCATGTTTTGCATTTGCTCTGTTCTCTGTTGAGACAGTGTTTGCCGGGTTGTTGAACCGTTTGTACACGGCATTCTTCCCGATGTTTCGGGTGTGGTTTATTTCCTCCTCGCAGCTTGTAGACCAAACTGAGGATGTTCCCTGCGGTAGGGGTTTATAAGCGGAGGAGGCGGTGTCTACAAACTTGTAGTACCTAGTGTGACCTCCGGAGGGCAGTGCCCTAAACCCCATTGTCTGGGTCTCCCATTGATGATTAAAGAAAAAAGAATTTACGGTACGTAAACAAAATTCTCTTTTTTTTATATACCAGCCCCAGTTTCAGCCGATATATCTCTCAAAATATTTACATTTTTAAATGCCCCCAAAAGGTATTTTTATAACCTTACAATAGCCGCAGTGTGTAAAATAATTGAAAGAAAAAAAAAAAATAATTAAAATAAATATAGCACTTCCAAATCCAACAGTTAACAGCCCTGTCCCTGTAATAATGGAAAAAAGTATGTGTGTGTGTATATAGATATCGTGGACAACTCCCCAACGATGTGGTGAGCAGCTATTGTTTGCATAACCCAGCGAATGATTCTTGTTCACTGATGTGAATGGGCGAAGTCGTGAACCACATCGTTATCGCAGTGTCACATGGAAAGATCCAGCAGGTTGGCTGATCGTGGATTGTCTGATTTGAGAACATGTTCTCAAATCTGCGATCAGCGATCCAAAGATTTATCGTAGTCATATCTCGGTGTTACACGCAGCGACGTCCTTCCGATGTCGCTTGAAACACTCCAAACCCGTGACGTTTAAGCGATATTTTGAATGATGGGAGGACAGACACTTATTTTTCCTTTTTGTTTTCCACCAATATAAGCAAAAAAACTATGTGGGGGTGACAGTGACATAATAACGTCACATATATCATGGGAAAAATGACACAAAAATGTCTTTACTGTCTGAATAATAAAAACTGATCTAGCTCTTTGAACCATATGTATGCTACAGCCAGATAATGGACCTGGGCCGAAACAGGGGCAAATGGGCCTTGGCTTGAACTGGTCAACTAATCTGGTTCACTCAATACAGAAAAATATGCACATGTAAACCTAACATCTCCATCATGTTAACTTGTGGTAGATTTGTGTCAAAATGATCACATTGAGTTTAAAGTAGAATTAAAGGGATCCTGTCACCCCCAAAACACCTCTAAACCTATTAAAAGCTGTCCCTAGAGCATATTAACACTTTCCCTACACTCCTTTTACCTCCTAAATGCACCTAGTCAAACTGAATAAAAACGTTATTATAGTACCTCATTACTGATGATAATGAGTGACTATGCTATTCATAGTCACTCATCCAGGCTGCCCCTCTTCTTCATATCACGCCAGAATAGGCGTGATCTACAGCACAGATTCAAATTGCCGCCTCCCTGCGCGCCTCCCCTCTCTCCCATAGTGTCTGGGCTTCAGTGTGGGGCTGTATGACGCGATCCGCGTCATTCCCGGCGCCGGGTGACGTATTTACACCGGCGACGCGCTGTCAGCTTCAAAATGCGCACTGCGCATGCCCATGCGCATGCGCAGTGCGCATTTTGAAGCTGACAGCGCGGCGCCGGTGTAAATACATCACCCGGCGCGGATCGCGTCATACAGGGAAAGTGTTAATATGCTCTAGGGACAGCTTTTAATAGGTTTAGAGGTGTTTTGGGGGTGACAGGATCCCTTTAAAGGTCTGCAGATCAGGTGAAAAATCATCTGTAACAAAATGTTCACCACAAGGTTAAAATAAATAAATAAATAAATATAAATGATCCTCTCCTGCAGGCTCAAATGTTTTGTTACTGGCCAATCCTGACCTCCTGTGACTGTCCCAAGTGACCATTGCGGTCTACAATGTTCATGTGGGATGACCTCTCACTGCAGGTGGATGTTTAACTGACACATGGCAAGTACTGTACAGCTAAAGGGGAATGAAGTGGATTTTATTTTTAAAAAACACATGCAATATTTGCATTGACTCGTATCTCAGCTGCTCTTTGTCTATTCCGTGTGTGAGGTAGCGACCCGGGGAACTTGCTTGCTGCATGACGACACGAACCCGTGCTTTTAATTTTTCAATGACTACCCGTTTATTTCTCACCTACACATATCATAAACCGGGTAGCATATCAACCATTGAACATAAGCACATCACATAATACATTACATTATACTAGAATAGCACATCACATAATACCTTACATATAACACCTACATTCACCATAACTATCACCGGGACCTTTGTGACCTAACAGTCAGTCCCAATGACGGATAACTCGTGGATACCTCATACATGGCCCTTTCATCATCAGCCATCATGGGTCATCCACGATACACCACCTTTCCTTTGATTACCCAGGGTAATTTTACATAAGCTCTGTTGATCCATCACCCAGGGTAATTTTCCATACGCCCTGATGATACGCATAACATTTACATAATAAATAGTTATCTACACTTATCCGCGGGCCCTGTGGGTCCCAATGGCTGTACCAGCCGCCTGGCTTTATTTACCCAGCACACACTTTAATACTAGCCCATAGTACAGGATTCCTGCCTGAACGGGGCCTTACACACTGCATGTGATCCATCCTAACACTTCCATGGATCACATACGTCCTCACACACGCTCACAGCCCATCATAATACATCCATGCACTGCGGCTCCTCTGGGTCCATAACAGGGATTGGACAACCTGAGTACACCGGGAAAACCCTGCATCACCCAGGCCTCCTCACCACGTGTTTTAGGGCCCGACAGCCGCCACCAAACCCCCAACCTGTGGCAGGTCTCCAGGTCGACTACTGTGCCCCACGCCTGAGTCGAGGGCCCACCAGGATAGCCTTGGTTCCCCAATTCGGGAGCCCTCTTAACCCCTGCGTCTGGCCCCAGGGTCACACACACCGTTAGAGGCACTGCTAGAGGGACAGGTACCCGCCGCATGCAGCAGGCCAAGCCTCCCTCTCGTCCCTACGGGACGGATCGCCTCCAATATCATCCACACTGTCTGGATCTCTCCCACCGACCTCACACATGGCCCTTTTAGCTGAGCCACAACATACACCTATACTTCAACGGGTCCCTTCCCTGACTGTTTAGTTGGACCCAATGGCAGCTATGCCCTCCTGGCACATTTTACACACAGGGTGCACAGTTCACTCAAGCATACAGGAACTGCCTTCTTACCGGGCACGGATTTGGGTCTCGCTACCTGGGTCACCCAGCGTCCCCAAGGGCTCCTTTCCCGGACGTATCTCAACCATACGCCTGGACCAGTATCCACCGGGTTCAGCCACGGCTTTCCCACTCCAGGAGCTGTCACGACCTCGGTTGTAGGCATCGGCATGGAGCTAGCATGCTCCCATCATATTCATACACACAGAGCCCTGGACTGCTCTGCACTCTGGCTGGTGATCAGGATCATAATGATCTCAGAAGTCTCTGAACTCCCTCACTCACTCAGCTGGCAGGCTCTTATCGTGCCTGCCACGCCCACATGGACACACCCACTTAGCTGGTAGTAATCAGCCTCCTCTAGTTCCTATACAGCTGCTCATCTATGTCCCTGATCTCTACACTCACAGCTTGTTTAACTCCCTGTGTTCCGGGTAGGTTCACACAGTACACACAATGCTCTTAGCCGCTCATTGGTCTCATGAATCCTTCATACATTGACACACTAGGTGCTGGACAGGATTACAGCAGTCATTCTCAGCTGTTAGCTCACAATAAAACCGGCTCATGTGCACAGGTTCCTAAGCCGGTAACCCATGTGATGCACCCCGGCCATAGGATCATGCCGGCTGTGCCTCACACCTGCTGTACCGCACTGAACAACATAACTAGTTCTCTTTTACCAGTCCTTGTATGAAATCAGTTAGAGTAAATATATTATCAAACCTTATTTATTATTTTTTTTTTTTTTCTAGGGTCATGATATCTATGGTTTTGATCTAGAAGTTTTGCTCCAGAGGATTAATTTATGTAAAGTTCCATTTTGGTCAAAAATTGGTCGCCTTAGACGATCAACTATGCCAAAACTTGGGGTAAGTGTTATGCAAACCACCATACGATGACACCATGTTGGACATTGCTAGGAGGGAAAAACAGCACAATGGCTTTCATCTGTGAAATAAAGAAAAATAAATAATATGTGCTCACCTTTGTGGATGAAATAAGGCATTTAGATGCCTTCTGCCGCAGATCCACAGGCTCAAAGAGCCGATAAGTAGAAGAGGACAACGATTAGTGGTTATCCTTTACTGCGGATTGTAGGTTTGTTTTTTTCCAGATGAAACGAGGCAGCTTTGAAATGTGCTATTTTTTGCAATACAACATTACAGCATCACGATGTAGGGGAAGAAACCCTGAATCCAGCTATATATCACTTACTAGGCTGCTTGCTGTAGTTTTCACTAGTGGACTTCTTGGCCTTCTGCCACATAGTCTAACCCCACTTTCACCACTGATTAACAGTATAAACCTGGAGACTGATTCCCTTCATTTACTTTTTGATGTACAGCCTTTTCCATTGTGTCTTATAATTGTTTTTCTTTTTTATTTAATATTTATCACCTATAGGGTCGGAGTGGTTTTGCTGAAAGAAATGCAGCATGCGGCCGGATAATTTGTGATATTGAGATTTCTGCAAAGGAGTTAATCCGCTGTAAAAGCTACCATTTATCTGAACTAGTTCATCATATACTAAAGTCTGACCGTGTGCTGATTCCGCCAGAACATATTCGCAATGCATACAGGTATTTTATTCTTTTACTTTTTTTTTCGTATTTATTCTTTATTTAGAATGTTTCCTAAAAGTACAAAAACAGTTATTTAAAACAGTGGTATAATAAAAACATTCGGTTTATTTAGGGGGAAAGAAGGGAAGGTTTGGATAAGGTAGGAAGGTAACTGGGGGGGAATTTGTGTGGTGGAAGATGATTGGGGAAAGAGGGAGTCCTGTCAAAAGCATCAGATATCTATTATATAATCACGAATGTTTTTTTTGCCCCTTCTGAGTCCGCTCACGCTGCGAGTCAGCGTGGTCATGTGGATAGACCGAAGCATTGGCCGCGCAGCGGCCATTTCGAGCAGTTCTAAGGCGACTCGCTATGCCCGGGCGACTCGCTATGCCCGCGCGAAGCGGCCATTGCGAGTCAGAGACTCGCTCTGCTAGAATCCCGATGCATGTGCATCGGGCACCCAGCTAGTACCTATATAAGGAAAACCATTACTTATAACCTGAGGTACGGACATAGGCCACATGACATAATGGCTTTATTCAAGAAATGCTGTGTAACAAGAAAGGAAGTTACTAGCAATCAACACATTCTGGAAGCCACTCCATTTATTCCACAGCTCTGAGTTTTTTGTTCCTATGGTGTGTGAACCTGATTTTCTCATAAGTTCCAATAAGGTTTGATTTTTTTTATCCATTCTATAAGAGTGGGTGGATCGATATCCTTCCAGTGTTGAGCTAGTGAGATTTTTTTTCTGCAGTGAGAAGGTGGGGGATTATTTTTAGTCGGTTCAGGAGTTGATTATGGGTGTCAAGATTGAATAAAATGAACCTGGGGGTTAGACATAATTTGGTACTTCGGACTTTTCCGATATGGTGTTTTGATTATATCCCAGAATTGGCTAATTTTTGGGCAGGAGAGCCAAATATGGTAGGGGGTGCCTGTCTCGATTACATCTCCAGCAAATTGGCAAATAGGAACTGTCTATTCTGTGCAGAATGTCTGGGGTTTTAGACCATCTAGCTATGATTTTGTGATTTGGTTCTTGGTATTTAGATGAAGATGAGAGAAATTGGATATTTTTTATTATCAATTTAGTTTCTTCAACGTTGAAAATTATGTTTAGTTTGGTTTCCCGTTTTTGATAAAAGATGGATCCTCTGTGGTATAATATAAGTCCGTTTAGTTTAGATGTAAACTTCTCATTTAAGAATAGTTTTGCATTTAAGAATAGTGTCTGGTGTCGAATTTAAAATGTCTGCTAGGTAATGGATAGTTACTTCCTGCAGGATTTGAGTGTCTGTATCCCTAAGTTGTATGCCGCTGAAATGAGATTTTATGTCATCACTGTGAATGATCTTGTTTTTATAAGTTGTCAATAAGGCCAGTTATAGAGAAGGCCCTGCACCACTACTACCTGGATCACTGATTACTGACCGCAACAGCTGGAACCACAGTTGCAATGGGACTGCCGGTACCCTGGAGTTGAACTCTTAAAGTAAAGAAAACATCTTCCCTCAAGAAAGGGAAAAAAAGTGGTACCCACCCGGTCTGATGCTCAGTCTCAAGGGATCTGATGTCACATGCTAGTTTGGACCAGTTGAAGCACTCAGTAAGTGCGAAACGGCAAGCTGTTGTCCACCACTCTCAATCCCCCTCACTGCATCTATGTATCAACGGACCGAAAATAAAGAGACTGATCATCAGACCTGGTGAGTGCCGCCTTTTTTCCTTTCTTGAGAGAAGTTTTTATTAGCTGGATAGCTTATTGGTTCATCAAAGAGATCCTTTGAGGATCTCATTTTGTTTGTTTGGGATCTGTATCTGTTCGGGATCACACTTCTACTTTTTACCTGGTCACTGATAGACATTTAAGATTTTACAAGAGGATGATTTGGTTTAACATAACAGAACCTTTGTTCCTTTCAGAACTCTTTATGGCTTACATTACTGCAAGGATAAAAGTATTATATAATGTACATGATCATAGCATTGTACCATTGGCTGTAGGGGTAAATGCAAGTAGATTGCTAGAATATGTCTGTCCTTATTAAACTTGCAGTACACGTCAGGCACTTCACTTTTCAAGCATCTGACATGAGGATTTTTTTTTTATATTAGAACAACCTGAAATTGTTCTTTTTTTTTTTTTTTTTTTTTTTTTTAAATCTCCCAACACCACAAATATTCCATTTAACGATACAGTGCACCTCTGCTGCTAACCTTGGATAGGTCATATTGAAGACATTCAAAATCAAAATTGTCTTTAGTATAAAAAATATATGCTGACAAGTATATATTCAGCTCAGTGACCTGACCAATCTAGTAAACAACAACCTTTATAATGGAAGAGGCTGCTTTTACATTGAAAATAATGCACGGGGAGAAACTTAAATGATACATCACTTTGGCTCTTTGCGAACTTGACAGACTGAGCGTTATTTTTTTTAATGTAAGAGCTACATATTCCATTATAGAAGATTGGTCCGGACATTGAACTAAATACATCTTGAAATTGCACTTACCTTGCACAGGAATTTTAAGATTTTGTCAACTTGTGTTTGTTTGACCTCTGCAAATTCAAGGTAAAGTCAGATTCTTATTTTAATCTATTCTGTGAAAAATCAGTTGTAAGTAAACTCGTATTTCCTTGCTGTGCTGATAAATTAAATGATAGTAGAAAAGAAAAGCAGCACAAAAAAATCCTAAGTCACAGCTGAAAGTGTGGCACCTTTGAAATTGTTGCAGACAATGAAGGATCCCTCTCAGAAAATTATTGCAATTACACATTTTGTCATATACATGTTTATTTCCTTTGTGTGTATTGGAACAAACACAAAAAAAAAAAAAAAAAAAAAAAAAAAAGACAAATTAGACATAATTTCACTCAAAACTCCAGAATTGGGCTGAACAAATTTGCTGGCATCATTCAAACGTTAAGGGTAAACAACTTTGTTTCAAGCAACTGATGCCTGTTCTTACTCATCTATGGTAAGTAACAGGTGTGGGCAATTTGAAAATCACACCTGAAACCAGGAAAAAATGGGAGAAGTTGACTTGATCTTTGCATTGTGTGGCTGTGTGCCACACTAAGCATGGAGAACAGAAAGAGGAGAGCTGTCCGAGGACTTGAGAAACATGTTTTTGTAAAATGTCAACAATCTCAAAGTTACAAGATCATCTCTAGAGAACTTGATGTTCCTTTGCCAATGCTGCACAACATAAACAAGTTTCCATCCCATGTCACAGTTGCTAATCTTCCTGGATGTGGACGGCAGAGAAAAATTGATGAAAGTTTGCAACGCAGGATAGTCCAGATGGTGAATAAACAGCCCCATTTAAGTGCTAAAAAATGCAAGCTGTTCTGCAGGCTCAAGGTGCATCAGTGTCAGTGCATACTATCTGCCCACATGTAAATGAAATTAAATGCTATGGCAGGAGACTCAGGAGAAATCCAATGCTGACACAGAGAGCTAGACTGCAGTTTGCCAAATTGTGAATAAACCAAAATCCTTCTGGGAAAGATTCTTGAGAACAGATGAGACCAAGATAGAATTTTTGGGTAAAGCGCATCATTCTACTGTTTGGCGAAAATGAAATGAGGCCTAGAAAGAAAAGCACAGTACTACGGTCAAATAAGGTCGAGGTTCACAGATGTTTTTGGGGTTTTGCTGCCTGTGTGCAGTGGGTGCCTTGACTGTGTGCAAGACATCATGAAATTTTACGATAATCAAAGGATTTGGGGTCACAATGTAGTATTCAGTGTCAGAAATCTGGGTTTGTGTCTTAGATCATGGGTCTTCCAGCAGGACAATGCCCAAGCATTCTTCAAAAAGCACCCAGAAATGGATGGAAACAAAGTGCTATAAAGTTCTGTAGTGGCAGCAATAAGTCTGGATCTAAATCTCATTGAACACAAGTGGAGGGATCTTTAAATTGCTGTTAAAAGAAGGCGCCCTTCCCATATGAGAGACCTGGAGCAGTTTGCAAAAGAAGAGTGGTCCAAAATTCTGTTTGAGAGAGTAAGAAGCTTGTTTATAGTTATAGGGAGCAATCGATTGCAGTTATTTATTCCAAAGGGTGTGTAACCAAAAGTTGGGGATCCCAACAATTTATCTGGGCCATTTTTGGGATTGTGTGTGAAATTTTGTCCAATTTGCATTTTTTGTTTCTCCTTTTTTTTTGTTATGTTTCAATACACACAAAGGAAATACACATTTTGTTATACATATGCTTAATTGCAATAATTTTTTGGGGAGAAATTCTTCATTTTCTGATACAATTTTAAGGGTGCCAACACTTTTGGTAATGATTTGTATCTAATGTTTTTTTTTTTGCAGTTTTGAAATTGGGTTATTAAATGAATTAAAGGGGGGAAAAAAACAAACCTCCATCATGATATTAAAGGTGCGTTCACATCTGCATATATAAAATTGCCTAGGTTTTCAGCTAGGAAAAAAAATGTGAGTGCTGTACGAGTGCTTTTTTTTTTTTTTTTTTTTTTTCTGTCCTACAAAATAAGAGCACATGATATATAGGTGCTAGGCAAGAGAAAAAAAGCTCACTGGAATGATGTCAGCATGACATGCGGCTAGTAGTTGAGGAAAATAATGAATGACACTCCCCTACTTTTCTTGGCTGTGAATCTCAGGACAGAAGCCTGGCTGATATTTGTGACCACTCTTCCTCTTAGTTTTGTTGTATCTCTCCCTATGTTGTGCGCATTGCGTCCTGTGCTGCACGGTTTTTCAACATGATCAGTGGTTGGTTTCAATTCATTGTTAATGAATGTTTACCGTAACGATTTTTTAATTATAGAAGAGAACCACGCGAGTTGTTCAGACGTTTACGGTATAGCCAGCACTTTCAATTAAATTATCAAATACAATGAAAAAAATCCCACTTCCCACCTGTGTAATTTCCTGTATCGCCCGTGGTTGCTCCCGTGCTGCCCTGCACACAATGACACTTTAGGGAGCAAACCAGAACCCCCCACAGTGGATGACCTGATTGAAAGAGTGTCGACTCACTGTACTTTCGAGTACAACTTCGCTATACGCGCAAACAGGTTCCCAAAATTCATAGGGCGTTGGGAGACATGGTTGACAATTTTTTCCCCATCCCTCCTGCAATAGGCCGCTGACGTAAAAATTGATGATTTGACTGTTTCTTCCCCACAATGCTTTCAAGCTTGCATTACGATTTGCGACAAAATGCACAGAGTGTGTTTGGACTATTCAGTATTCGGATATTCATTTGTACCTTTCCAATTTTCTCTCTTTTTGTACGAGCGCTGTATTTGAATTTGCATATGTACTTACGACTTGTACCGTTCATGTTATTTGTTGGTTTGTTTACTTGTTACGTTTATTACCCTTCCCCTCCCACTCCCTCTTTATTTATGTATCTAATTCCCTCCCCTCCCCCCTCCCTTGAAATTTCAATAAAGATATTTGGACAACAATGACACTTTAGCGGTATTGTTGGAATGTTTGGCGCCGCACTGTATTTTTGCCGCTGTTTGACTGCAAATCCAGATGCTAAAACTTGAACTGCTAAAAGCATGTAATTCTCTTGCTTGTTTTATGTAAAGTTTTTCTGATTCGTCTTCTCATTGTGCTTGTTTTACCTCCAGTGATTCCTCCCAACTTCTCTACATGCTGGAGAACACACTCGTAGATGCCCGGTTCATACTACAGATCATGTGCGAGCTGAATGTTCTTCCCTTGGCCCTACAGATCACTAATATAGCAGGAAACGTCATGGTAATACTTTTTTGTTTTCTTCTATAGTTAAATGTTGATCTTCCCCCCTTCAAAAAAAAAAATATATATATATGTATGTTATCCTGGGAATGTGGTCATAAAAAAATAATCTCGCCGCTCAAGTGGTTTACTCTGGACTTTGTTTTTACTTTGCTGTGACAATGATGCGTCTAACATTGACGTGACCGCTACAGCTGGTTTCAATGGTGCTGCCTGCAGTGATGGATTTACACTGTTAAAGCCAGAGATTGGTTGCAGTGGTCAATGTCTGATGGGGACGTAACAGTTAAGTGATTTTTTTCTCATTAGCCCTCTCTACCCATTTCTGTTTCGGCTTCCATAGTACGATCCATTACCTGTACATGGCTGCCACAGCTTGCACTTGACTCCTTTATTTATATATATATATATATATATATATATATATATATATATATATATATATATATATATATATATATATATATATATATATATATATATATATACTCCGAGAACTGAGCAGTAATGATCCCCAAAGCTCTGAAATATTTTTTGCAGATTCGCTCATGTTGTGTGCTGTAGCGAGCAGGAATTTTCTTTATTTTTATATTTTGCTCAGAAACTTTAGAACAAATGATGGAGAGTATGTTTTAATTTTTAATTGACTGTAACTCCTACATGTCATATAATCTCCTCAGCCATCTAATATCCCATTCCATGTTGTGCCTCCACGAAATGGTTTGAAGTCTGTCTAGTCTTTCATTCTGAGATCTTTTATGTTTTTTTCTCCTTTCCCCTTTCCATCCAGTGAGTGCATCAAATTCAGCTTGAAATTTCTAATGACTAGAAATGATCTAGTTTCATAGCATGTCGCTCTTACTGAATCAAGCGACTGTAACAAACTGACTCCGTTGACAGAGATGATGTGTCTTGTCAGTGTATTCATCTCTCCAAAATCATGTTGAGCTGGTTTAAAAGGAAAGTGTCATTTTGTGTGCCATTTCATTCCAAAACTTGTTCTCTGTAACAAGTAAATGTCTTTCTATATTTTGAAGGTAGAATGGTTGACTCTGGCATTTTCTTTGTGAAAGAACCACCTTCTGTGCTGAGCAGGTTTTATGGGGCATCCTTATAAGGAACCTGTTGGACACACTGACAATGTGCTATTTCTGTACTTGATCTTAAACAGTGATAAATGTCAATTCCTCACCCTTATGGCCTTTTACCATATTCACTTATTTGCTTCAAGATTAAAGTGAACCTATCACCAGGTTTTTCTGATATAAACTGCAGCCATCACTAAGCCCTTATATATTTTGGAATGCTGTATATACCGTATATACTCGCATATAAGCCGAGTTTTTCAGCCCAAAAATTGGGCTGAAAAGTCCCCCCCTCGGCTTATATGCGAGTCACTGTATACTGTATACTGTATACAATGTATACAGTGCCCCCCCATATCAGTATACAGGCCCCCCCTTGGGTAGTAATCCTGTAAAGGAAAAGATTAGTATACTTATCCCTCCGCTGTCCCGCTGCCTCTGTCCCGCCGCCGCCAACGCGCTCTTCTGTCTTCATCCAGCGTCTTCCGGCTTCCTCCGGTGGGCGCAGGCAATGACGTCATTGCCGGAAGAAGACGGAAGACGCTGGATGAAGACGGAGGAGCGCGATGGCGGCGGCGGGACAGCGGAGGGATAAGTATACTAATGTCTTCCTTTACAGGATTACTACCCAAAGGGGGGCTGTGTCAGAGGGGGGGCCTGCTTTATACTACCACTGGTGCTTTATACTACCATGGGGGCTGCTGTATATACCACTGGGGCTGCTGTATACTACACTGGGTGCTGTATACTACCTGGGTGCTGTATCTCATGGGGCTGTATACTACCACTGGCTGCTGTATACACTGGGCTGCTGTATACTACCACTGGGGCTGCTGTTATACTACCACTGGGGCTGCTGTATACTCACGGGGCTGCTGTATACTACCACTGGGGCTGCTGTATCTACACTGGGTGTGTATACTACCACTGGGGCTGGTAACTACATGGCTGCTGTATACTACCACTGGGGCTGCTGCTGTTATACCTGGTCTGGTGTATACCACTGGGGCTGCTGCTGGTATACACTGGGCTGCTGCTGTGTATACAGGCTGTGTGTTATACCACTGGGGCTGCTGCTGTGTATACTGGGTGCGTGTATCCACTGGGGCTGCTGCTGTATACTACCACTGGGCTGCTTCTGTATACCACACTGCTGGGGGCTGTGTACCTGTGCTGGGGTCCACCCTCGGCTTATACACAAGTCAATAGGTTTTCCCAGGTTTTGGGGGCAAAAGTAGGGGGGGTCGGCTTATACACGGATCGTCTTATACACGAGTATATACGGCAAGTCCCAGGCCGATCTGTGTAATGGAATAAACAGCGTTTATTATACTCACCTGTGTGGCGGTCCAGGTCTATGGGTGTTGCAGGTTTTGTTCCAACTCCTATCTTCTTGTGAATGCCATCCTCTTCTGCTTCTAGTAGGTGGCTCATCCTACGACACCACACGCAGTCTCCTCTATTGCGCTACTGCGCATGCGCACTTCTTTCTGCCCTGCTAAGTGCCGAGCAAAGTATTGTAATTCACAGGGAAAGGCCAAAGAACACATGTGTAGTACACATGCACAGGTGTTCTTTGACCTTTCCCTGCAAATGACAGTACTTTGCTTTGCATTCAGCGGGGCAGAAAAGTGCGCATGCGCAGTAGCGCAATGGAGTAGACTGCGTGTGGGTGACATAGGACTAATCACCCACTAGAAGCAGAAGAGGGCAACGGCATTCACAAGGAGATAGGAGGAGTTGGACCAAGACCAGCAACACCCATCGGACTGGACCGCCACTCAGGTTAGTATAATGAAAGCTGTTTTATGTTACATTATATAGATCGGCCTGGGTAATTATATATGGCATTCCAGAATATATAACGGTTTAGTGGTGGCCGCAGCTTATCAGAAAAATGTGGTGATAGGTTCACTATAAGGATGAAAATTGTCTTTGTTTACTTGCTAAATGTATGTTGTTGTGCCTGTAATATATGGTGTTTAATTCTACTTATTGATGAAAACTTTTTTTTTTTTTTTCTTTTTACAGTCAAGGACACTGATGGGTGGACGCTCTGAACGAAATGAATACCTTCTGCTTCATGCTTTCTGTGAAAATGACTTTTTAGTACCTGATAAGCAGAGTTTTAAGAAAAACCAGCAGGTTGTGGTAAGTATCTTCAAGAAACTTGTTGATCTGACACCATCTTATGTGTTTACAAGTAAAACAATTCAGTACATATTTTTTTTAATTTTTAAAATTTGGCACCATTATATTTGACAGCACTTTACAGACACCCCTGTTTCCATTGGAGCTCACAATCTAAGGCCCCTTTCACATCAGCGTTTTTTTAAATCGCGGCAGATGCGGTGAAAAAATCGCATCTGCCGCGATTACCGCTACGGCGACTTGCGGCACGGTTGCGGCAAGCCCCATACAATGTATAGGCGGGCTTGCGGCAAGTGCGGTTTTGGCACTTGCGGCAGGTGCGGCCGCGGAAAAAAACTCGGCTGACCGCGGTTTTTTTCGCGGCCGCGAGTGCCAAAACCGCACTTGCCGCACCTGCCGCAAGCCCGCCTATACAATGTATGGGGCTTGCCGCATCTGTGCCGCAAGTGCAGCGTGCGGTAATCGCGGCAGATGCGATTTTTTTCACCGCATCTGCCGCGATTTAAAAAATCCGCTGATGTGGAAGGGGCCTAAATTCCCTATCAGTAAGTTTTTGCCGTTTGGGAGAAAACCTATGCAAACATGGGGAGAACATACAGGGCCCCAGTGCTTGTCAATCCGTATTAGAAGGGATGGGACTTTCTCAGGAGGGACATGTTTGGGGCGTTCCTTAAATGTCTGATAAATATTCCCATTTATTTATCTTGAAAATATGTGCATATTTATTAGATTTTTTTCCCTTTTCTTTCCAAATATAACTGCTAACATAAATGCAGAAAACAATACTGTGCAAACAAAAATTGTCAAATGTACAACCATATGAGATGTGCAATATAATGATACACCTATGTAGCCAATTGTTACTTGATGCTTCTGCTCTGTGCCAGTCATTGCACTGGCTGCCCATACATTACACTATCCAGTTTAAATTGCTTGTTCTCACCCACAAAGCTTTTCATAGCTCGGTGCCCACATCCTCTCTGTCTATCACCTTACCTGTTCTCTACGCTCTGAAAGCGACCTTCAACTAACATCCGCACCTCCGACTTCCGGCTCAAAGACTTCTCCTGAGCTGCACCATCTTTCTGGAATGGTCTACCCCAAGAAATTAAGACTGTCTATCTGGTCAAAGATTTACGTGAATGTATTCATGATTAATAAGTAAAAGAAAGGAGTTTCAGCTGTTGTGTGGAACCATAGATACAACCTTAATATTTATGTGATAACTGAACATGTCATTCATTTTATGCTGCTCAACCCATGATCAGCATGAATCAAAGCTTAAAGGGGTTTTCCCCCAAACAAAGGTAATTTTAAAGTCAATAGATCTTGTAATAATAATAATTTCCACATATGGATGTGTTTAAAATAGACTATCTCAGCACTGGAACATTTTATGTGTCCCTGCTATGTACTGTGTAATGGATGTGTCTAACCATACAGGGACATGGTCTGATCATACCACATCTCCTGTGCTGAGATAACCTTATATATGTGTCCCTGCTATGTACTGTGTAATGGATGAGTCTAACCATACAGGGACGTTATCTGATCATTCTACATCTCCTGTGCTGAGATAACCTTATATATGTGTCCCTGCTATGTACTGTGTAATGGCCGTGTCTGTCCGTACAGGAACACTGTCTGATCATACCACATCTCCAGGGCAGGGGAGGACGCAAAAGACTATACAGACATTATAGCATGAGATTGCAAATAATTCTTTCTTTGATATAAAACATTTTTTCAAAACGGGCAGGGAAATGTTCTACCTTTAAAAAAAAAAAAGAATGCACTATGATCCCGTGCTGTAATGTCTGTATACTTTTTTGCGTCCTCCACTGCCCAGGGTCAAACCATGTTCAGTGCATGGTCAGATAAGACTAATGTTGGACAGCCCTCGGGTTTTAATGGGGTGCTACAGACCGGTGGTAAGAAATTATGCACACCACCCAATATGATCATTTACAAAATGCACAGCTTTATTGAAAACATGTATAACACACACCAATTAAAAAAACAAACCGGCAAATGCCTGTAAGCCAGGGGTCTCAAACATGCGGCCCGAGGGCCGCATGCGGCCCCTGGGGCATCACTATGCGGCCCGCGGCACCTTGGACAACTTAATCATGCATCGCCCCAGTGCAGTGGGCCGCTGCAGTCCTCGCTGTGTTATAACTTCCGGCCACAGCACTAACGAGCTCTTCTGCTCAGCAAGATCAATGCAAGCCATCAGCCAATGAGAGGCCTGCAGCTGATGGCGGCGTATAACTTCACCTGTGGGCCTCTGGCTGTCAGATTGCATTGATCTTGCAGAGCAACAGAGCTTGTCTGAGTGGTGGCTGAAGAAAGTAATAGCAAAGAGGAGGTCGGACGTCCGCACAACGTGGCGACCTCCTGCACTGGAGTGATGCATCGTTAAAGTGAGAAAAGTGTTAAGGTACTGTCACATGTGGCAATATTGCTAGCAATTTCACTGGCAATTTGCTGGTTGCAGTGAAATCATAGACACATTGTTCCATTTTGTTGCCGTGTACAAATGTAACAATGTGTCCATGATTTCACTGCAACCAGCAAATTGCCAGTGAAATTGCAAGCAAAATTGCCGCGTGTGACGGTACCTTAAGTGTGTTTGAGTATGTGAGTGTGAGTGTGTATGTAGTGTGTGTGGTGAGTGTGAATGTGTGTGGGACTGTGTCATGATGTGTGTATAAGAAAGTGTGTGTGAGGGTGTGTGTGAGTGTCTGTGTGTATGAGAGTGTATGAGAGTGTGTAAGTGTGTGTGTGTATGTGTGGGTGTGTATTTGAGGGTGTGTTTGAGGGTGTGTGTGAGAGTTTGTGTGTGAGGGTGTGTGAGTGTGAGTGTTTGTGGGGTGTAAAAAGAAGGTAAACCAGGATGGGGGGCATCACTATAAAAGTAGATCAGGATGGGGGACATCACTAGAAAAGGGGATCAGGATGAAGGACATCACTACAAAAGGGGATCAGGATGGGGAACATCACTACAAAAGTGAACCAGGATGCGGGACATCACTATTAAAGAGGATCGGGATGGGGGACAACACTACTAAGGGGGATCGAGATGGGGGACATCACTAGAAAAGGGGATCAGGATGGGGACATCACTAGAAAAAGGGATCGGGATAGGGGACATCACTACAAAAGGGAACCAGGATGCAGGACATCACTACTAAAGGGGATCGGGATGGGGACAACACTACTAAGGGGGATCTGGATGGGGACAACCCTACTAAGGGGGATCGGGATGGGGAACATCATTAGAAAAGGGGATCGGGATGGGGGACATCACTAGAAAAGGGGATCAGGATGGGGACAACACTACTAAGGGGGATCGGGATGGGGACAGTACTACATAATGAGGACCAGGATGTACTGTAGACATTACTACAATATTGGGACCGGACATTACTACAAGAAGGGGATCAGGATTTGTACTTTACTACATTGAGCAAAAAATTCTGGTATTACTAAAAATATCACTTAGTCCTACAAGGGATGCGGCCCCCGATATAAGTTTTTTTATCTGTGCGGCCCACTAACCCAGCCGAGTTTGAGACCCTGCTGTAAGCCATAAGAGTAACCTCTATACAAAGTACACAAGTAATGCGGTAAGTTTACAAGTGGCTAATTACAAATATCATATAGTACAATCGTCCAAGGTGCAGTGGCCATGTGACAACCTCTTGTACCACAATGTAGAACTACGCATAACAGTAAAAGACTGTACAGTACCAAATATGCCTGTACACAGGCCTGCAGCTCCCAGGTCACACAGCATGTACCTGACCAAACACCGGTGGGTGTGTGACCAGTGAGTTGTATCAACCCTTATGCCTGAAAAAGGCCAAAATACCATAGTCCATAAGTGGATTCCTATGGGATGAATGATCAGGAGGGAGATGTCTACATACTTTATGCATCCTCCATTGCCCATGATCAAACCATGCTCAGTGCATGGTCAGACACATCCATTACACAGCACATAGCAGGGACACTTATATAAGATTATCTCTACACAGGAAATGTGGTATGATCAGACCATGTCCCTGTACGGTCAGACATGGCCATTACACAGTACATAGCAGGGACACATCTATAAGATTATCTCAGCTCAGGAGATGTGGTACGATCAGACCATGTCCCTGTACGGTCAGACACATCCAATACACAGCACATACCACAGACACATAGATAAGATTATCTCAACAAAGGACCATTTTTTTTTTTAAACGCATCCAATTTTGTAAATTATTATTAGTCCAAGATCTATTGATTAAAATGAACTTAAAAATTAACTTTGTCCATGGGTAAATCGCTTTAGCCTCACGATTGCTGCCAGATATGTTTTTCTCTAATATTTTCTGGCGTTTCAGAGAACCACAGGGAGAGGGGAGACCAGGTCAGCGGCGCCACCACTCCAGCCCTCATCGCTCCAGGTGATTGACAGGTGTCCCATTTGTGTCCATCGAAAAAGACCTGTCATTCAACTAAGCAGTGCAGGGAGAATCCCACCATGGCACCGGCCTAGTCTGGTCTTTGCCCACAGACCCCAGCAAGATCTCTAAAGGCCACTTTACACACACAGATATATGTGACCAACTTCTGAACAGATCTTTGCTTGCAGTGAAATCATGGACACATTGTTCCATTGTACACAGTCTCAAAATGGAACAATGTGTCCATGATTTCACTGCAACCAGAGATCTGTTCAGAAGTTGGTCACAGGTATCTGTGTGTGTAACGTGGCCTTAAACTATATTTTCTCTAACACATCCGTCTTCTATCGTGGTTTGGCAGCATGAATCGGCTGAGGGTTTCCTTCAAGCTGAAGGAGCATCTGCTGCAGGGTATCACTTTTGTAATAATTGTTGTACATATTAGGCTGTGTTTGCACTTAGCCTTTTTATTGTGTTTTTTTGTTGTTGCGCTTTTGAGTGCATATTTGTCACCAAACCTGAAGGGGATCCTGATGCCAGCAATGTCAATGAGTATCCTCAAGTCTCATACACACATTGAGTATTTTCTCCTTGCAGATTTTATGCAGAAATAAATCTGCAGTATGTCAATTCTTGAAGCGTTTTTGCTGCAGATTGCACTCATACTAATGAATGGAAAAAAACTGCATAGAAAATGTGTCAAAAACGCGTGTTTCTGTCTGTGTTTTTTTATGTCGAGATGCAGAAATGTAAATATTTCTGTACCAAATTCTGAATCCGTGCACATAGCCTTAGTGTTCAGAGCTAGACATGTATGCAACAGCATTCTTAACTAAAGTCTTTACACAGTAATGATTTTTCTTTTTTTAATTGTGAATGCAGTTTTTAATAGGACTTTGATCTCAATAAATGAATCGTACTGCAACGTGCTTTTTTCTGATCATCATAATGGGAGACCCAGACAATGGGGTTTAGGGCTCTGCCCTCCGGAGGCCACACTAGGTACTACAAGTTTGTAGACACCGCCCCCTCCGCTTATAAACCCCCACCGCAGGGAACATCCTCAGTTTTAAACTTAGTGTGCTCGGAGGATCACGCTTTGCATGCACTTCACAGCATTCTCACAGATTACGTGATGGCGTATGAAGACAAGGTAAAATGGTCCCGGTCGGGACCTTCGGCAGTCTCCCTGCTCACCCTTGTGGAACACGCAGGTGGAGGTACCGGAGGGCCTAGGGCCTGGACACTGCGTGTCCCCCCGGTACGCTGTCGCGCTCCTTTCCATCCCTCCCTGGGGGGCTCTGGAAGGTGGGAGATAGGAGCCTCGCACAGCTCCGCTCCGTCCGAGGCCTCCCTAAATGGTGCTTACAGACCGGACTGGAGCCAGCCCAGTCCGAGGCCTCCCTAAATGGTGCTTACAGACCGGACTGGTGCTGAAACCCCCGTCCGAGGCCTCCCTAAATGGTGCTTACAGACCGGACCGGCACTGAGGCACGGTGTGTCTCCGGTGTGCCTGGGGGTAGTGTCTGACACTTTATGTGTTCTGGCACTCAGACCGCGCGCTACCCTCGGGTCCGCGGTTCTGGCGGTGTACCCTGTGCTGGGGTCACCCTGGCTGACCGCCCTGTGTTTTCACAGGGGCTGAGGCTGTAGATTGCAGGTATTTTGTTTTACATGCAGTCTAAGTATTGTACTATCACAATACTTCCCGCGCTGCGGGCTTCGGCGCCTACATTACTGAGGCTGCCTGAGGAGATGTGAAGCAGCCCTGGTGGTGATGTCATCGAGGGCGTGCGTGTGTGCTTCCCGCGTATTTTCGGCGCCGCCCACAGCTTGTCTGTCGGCGGCCATCTTTTCCCCTCACTTCCCGGCTGGGATCTGACTGCAGCACAGGTCTGCACTCCAAAAGGGGAGACCGGAAACTTCGTGGAGGCCACACACGCACACCGCTTCCTCCCACCGCTTTACAGCGGTCGGTAAGCCACCGGGATCCCCGGTTTTTGTCTGTATAGATTGGCTTATTTGCCCCTGCTGTGGGAATGTCCTCAGCTGGAAAACGTGCTGCTAAGGCGGCCAGCACCACCACTGCCTGTGCTACATGCAACGGGACGCTGGTTGAGGGTCCTGCAATAACTGCGGACGCCCAGAGGCCCGGACTGATACTGCTGAGACAGCAGCTCCGGTGCTTTACCCTGAGGTTCAGGTGATCCCAGGGCCATGGGAAACGCAGAATAAGATTAATGAATCTCTGTTGTCCCAGTTGTCCTCCATGTCGCAATCCCTGGAGGCACTTAATAGGAGACTGGAAAGCCCAGCTACTCCTTCCAGTTACCCCCGGGTGTCTCCTTCTTCTGTTGTGAGACCCCTTAAGCGGACTCGTCGTGAGGATTCACCCGAGCTCCAGGCTCTCTCTGAGGAGGAGCGTCCCTCTGATGGTGATGAGGATGATGGGGGTTCCATACTCGGGTCTGTGTCAGAACCACCAGACGGGGTAGAGGATCTGGTGTCCTCCATCAACGAGACTTTACGTCTCGTGACACCCCCTGAGGAGGTGGACGTGCACCCGAAGGAGGTCTATCAATGGCTACGACCAGAGGCTAGACCAAGTGGCTCCTTTATGGACCACACTAACTTTGGAAGGGTGGTCAGAGCACCCAGGTTACATCCTGGGCGGCGTTATGTCCGCAAAGTTAAGGACAATCGCTTCCCCTTTCCCCAGGAGGTGCTTCAGGAGTGGTCGCAGTCCCCGAAGGTGGACGCTTCCATGACCGGGATTGCTGCACGCTCCCTTTTCTCTGCCTCTGAAGGATGCGACGGATAGACAGGTCGAGCAACTCGCCAAGTCTTCTTATGAGGCTGTGGGGTCTTCATTTGCCCCTAATTTTGCCACGGTCTGGACTCTGCAGGCGATCACCACCTGCTTGGATGGTATCACTGATCTGGCAGGGTCCAGTCCTGAGGTCCTGGCGCTTACCGATAGGGCAAGGGCCTATGCGGACTACGCCAGGACGGCAACATTGGAAACTGCCACCCGCTCTGCCGTGGCTTCGGCCAACGCTATAGCGATCCGCAGGTTGTTGTGGCTGCGTCTTTGGGACTCAGATGCCACGTCTAAGAAGATTTTGCAAAATCTTCCGTTCTCTGGTACCAGGCTTTTTGGCACCGAGCTGGACAAGCTGATAAAGGATTCTGCTGAGTCTAAGATCCCGCAGAATAAACCTAAGCCACGGTATACCGTTAAAAGGAACCCAAAACAGTGGTCCTTTCGTTCCAGCTCACAGTCATCGGCAGCGTCTGCTCGCGCGGACCGAGGGGGCAAGCCCACTACTCAGTGGCGCCCCAAGGGTCGCCAAAAGAAGCCAACGGGGGCAGCAGCTGCCACCCCCAAACCCTCTTCCGCATGACTCGCTCTCTCGTCCTGCCTCCCCACAGGTGGGGGGTCGCCTGTTCCTTTTTCAGGACAGTTGGCTTCTCCACGTCCAAGACAAGTGGGTCCGAGACGTAGTCTCGCGAGGCTACAGGATAGAGCTGACGTCGCAGCCGGCACACCGATTCCATCGGTCTGTTCCTTCTCCGGAAAAGGCTCAGGCTTTTCACCTGGTGTTGGAGGGGCTCCGCAGAGACGGAGTAGTGGTCCCAGTGCCCTCTGGGGAGAGGTTCCGGTGTTTTTACTCCAACCTCTTTATCGTCCCAAAGAAGGACGGCTCTTTTCGCCCGGTTTTGGACCTCAAGTTGTTCACACCGTCATGTGTTGGTTCGGAAGTTCCGCATGGAATCCCTGCGCTCCGTGATCGCGGCTGTGTCACAGGGAGACTTCCTGGCGTCCATAGATATCCGAGACGCTTACCTTCACGTGCCCATTGCACCGGCTCATCAGCGCTGGTTACGATTCGCAGTGGGGGACGAACACTTCCAGTTCGTGGCGCTACCCTTCGGGTTGGCCTCAGCTCCGCGGGTGTTCACGAAGGTGATGGCCTCTATGATGGCTCTCCTGCATGTGCAGGGACACGCCGTCATACCTTATTTAGACGACCTGCTGGTCAGGGCGCCATCGGAACACCTTTGTCGGGAGAGTTTGGAGGTAACCATGAAGTCTCTGGAACAGTTTGGGTGGCTTCTCAATGTCCAGAAATCAACCCTGGTTCCGACCCAGTCACTGACGTATCTGGGCATGGACTTCCACACAGACTCAGCTCTGGTGTCTCTGCCACGAGCCAAGCAGCTGGCTATTCAATCAGGAGTGCAAGATGTCCTCCTGTCACCACAATCATCCCTACGGGTCTTGATGAAGCTGGTGGGCCGCATGGTAGCTGCGATAGAGGCGGTGCCTTTCGCACAATTTCGCCTCCGTCCTCTCCAGCTGGAGATTCTCCGCAGATGGGACAAGAGGACGTCCTCTCTGAATCGGCTGGTGGCCCTTTCCCAACCGACCAGGGATTCCCTGCAGTGGTGGCTCCAGCCACGTCACTTGTCACGGGGCCGGTCTTTCCTCAAACCGTCATGGTTAGTGGTGACCACCGACGCCAGTCTGAAGGGCTGGGGTGCGGTGTTCTTACACCACAGGGCTCAAGGACTCTGGACTCAGTCGGAGTCGACGTTGCAGATCAACGTGCTGGAGATCAAGGCGGTCTATCTGGCGCTCCTGGCGTTTCAGAAGTTCCTGTCAGGACGCCCATCCGGGTTCAGACCGACAATGCGACGGCCGTCGCGTATATAAACCATCAGGGAGGGACCAGAAGTGCTCAGGCCCTCACCGAAGTCCACCGCATTCTATCTTGGGTGGAGGACAACGACTGCCTGATCTCCGCAGTTCACATCCCAGGGGTCGAGAACTGGGAGGCCGACTACCTGAGCCGGCAGGGGATGGACGCCGGAGAGTGGTCTCTTCACCCAGACGTCTTCCGGGACATCTGCAGCAAATGGGGCACTCCGGACGTGGATCTGATGGCCTCACGGCTGCATCATCAGGTGCCGCAATACATGGCAAGATTGTGGGATCCTCAGTCTCTGGGGGCGGATGCCCTGATCCTGAGTTGGTCCAGCTTCCATCTACCATATGTGTTCCCGCCTCTGGCTCTGATTCCCAGGGTCCTGTGGAAAATCAGGACGGAATGCAGAGTAGCCATTCTAGTGGCACCAGATTGGCCCAGGAGGTCCTGGTATCCGGACCTGTGGCAACTGTCAGGCGGACACAGGTGGGCTCTGCCAGAACGCGCAGATCTTCTCGCGCAAGGCCCATTCTTCCATCTCAATTCCAGGGCCCTCAGATTGACTGCATGGCTCTTGAGGCCTGGCTACTAACATCCAGAGGCTTCTCTCCCACGGTGGTTGCCACTATGAATCGGGCCAGGAAGCCCGTATCTAGGAAGATATACCACAGAACGTGGAAAATCTTTTTCACTTGGTGTGCCTCGGGTGGAAGGTCCCCGTGGCCCTGGTCCATCCCGACGTTGTTGGCTTTCCTACAGTCGGGTTTGGAGTTGGGCTTATCCCTCAGTTCCCTGAAGGGTCAAGTGTCAGCTCTTTCAGTGCTGTTTGACAGGCGCTTGGCGCTCCTCCTGAAGGTCCGTCAATTTCTGCAGGGAGTGTCTCGGGTGGTCCCGCCCTACAGGCGACCTCTGGACCCTTGGGATCTTAACATGGTCCTGGCGGCACTGCAGAAACCGCCGCTTGAGCCACTGAGAGACATTTCCCTCTCTCGTTTGTCCCAGAAGGTAGTCTTTCTGGTGGCGATTACGTCTCTGAGAAGGGTCTCAGAATTGGCTGCACTTTCGTGCAAGTCTCCTTTTCTGGTGGTTCACCAAGACAAGGTGGTGTTGCGCCCGCGGCCAGAATTCTTGCCAAAGGTGGTTTCCTCTTTCCACCTGAACCAGGAGATTGTTCTCCCTTCATTTTGTCCCGCTCCCGTTCATCAGGTTGAGCGCGACCTCCATACTCTGGATCTCGTGAGGGCTGTACGCATTTATGTGTCCAGGACTGCCTCCTTCCGGAGTTCGGATTCATTGTTTATCCTTACGGCGGGTCGCTGTAAGGGGTCCGTGGCGTCAAAGTCAACCTTGGCCAGATGGATCAAGGCTCCCATTCAAGAGGCTTACCAGTCTTCTGGTTTGTCTCTCCCGGTGGGATTGAAGGCGCATTCGACCAGAGCTGTCAGTGCCTCCTGGGCTTTGCGACATCGCGCTTCTGCTCTACAGGTGTGTCAGGCGGCCACTTGGTCCAGCCTGCACACTTTCTCTAAGCACTATATGGTGCATGCCCATGCCTCTGCGGATGCAAGTTTGGGCAGGCGGGTCCTTCAGGCGGCGGTTGCCCACCTTTGAGGGGGACCATGTGTTATCCGTCTTTTGAGGAACTCTTCCCGCCCTGGGGTATTGCTTTAGGACATCCCCATTGTCTGGGTCTCCCATTATGATGATCAGAAAAAAGAGAATTTTGTTTACGTACCGTAAATTCTTTTTTCTTGAATCATCAATGGGAGACCCAGCACCCACCCAGTTGTTCTGTTGCATGTTTTGCATTTGATCTGTTCCCTGTTGGGACAGTTTTTTCCGGGTTGTTGGACCGTCTGTGCACGGTTTCTTTCCCGATGTTTCGGGTGTGGTTTATTTGTCTCCTCGCAGCTTATGGACCAAACTGAGGATGTTCCCTGCGGTGGGGGTTTATAAGCGGAGGGGGCGGTGTCTACAAACTTGTAGTACCTAGTGTGGCCTCCGGAGGGCAGAGCCCTAAACCCCATTGTCTGGGTCTCCCATTGATGATTCAAGAAAAAAGAATTTACGGTACGTAAACAAAATTCTCTTTGTTTTTACCAACAACTTTGTAGTTTTCCTCTTATTAGATTTCCTCTCCCTTGTCAAGAAAAAAGGGATTTTCTATATTTTACTACTTGTGGCAAGGTTACCACCGACCTTTGCAATGTCAAAGATTACAGATTCCATTACAATTTAATATCACGGCTCTGAATCCTGGTTGATCCCTCGATCCAGCCATCTTCACTGCTCCTCCGATGCTGGAGGCCAAGCTGCCTCTGCTGGTAGCATCAGAGGGCACCCAAATTATCAATTTTTAGGATTTTACCACTTCAGCCATGCTCCCTCTCAAACACCCCCCCCACACACCCCATTAATCAGGAGGCTGGGTAGATATGCACTTCTGCACTCCTGACCAATCCTTTAAAACTACTTCTAACATTTGTTTTCTAATTACATGCTGAATAATTTTTTGCATGAGACTAACTTGCATATTTATTACAGGTTGAAGATGATGATGTGGATGTAGATCAAAATAAAAACAAGAAAGGGCGTCGGAAGGCTGCTTATGCAGGGGGGTTAGTCCTGGATCCAAAAGTTGGTAAGAAGTTGTTCTTTTTCTGCAGATTTTAAAATTGATGACACTTTCTTACTTTGAAAGATTTTGTAACTCAAAGTATAATTCCCCGAATCACATTATTTCTCTGTCGCCTCATTGGGGGACACAGGACGATGGGTTATGCTATTCTGCCTCTAGGAGGCGACACTAGGCAAACAAAAAAGAAGCACAGTAGCTCCTCCCAGCAGTATATAACCCCCTGACTGGCACAGTTCAGCCAGTTTTTTGCTTAGTGTCTTAGGAGGTAGACACTGTTTGTTATTTTCTCTTCATCGAGTTTCCTTCAGACCGCTGCACCATCCCTCCTCAGTCCCTCTCAGTTGGGGCTCTGGGTTGTAGGAGATTATCCCTGGCCTTTTGGCCGCAGCAGCATTGAAGATGGAGCTGCTCTGGGATGGAGGTCTGTGCATCTGTCCCTTGCAGGCTCCAAGGTGAGGAGCCGTCTTCAGGTAGGAGCTGCGCTGCCCTCCGGGGTCCCCCTGGGGGTTCCTGCCCATGCTCTGCCTTCGGCGCTGTTCTCTGCGTGGGCCCCCCCACCACCCACCCGGCGGCCTGGAGTATTAATTTAGGCCCTGGCTTTTGGGCCTGTAGGCCTTCCCCGCCCATAGTGATGATACGGCACGGTCGGGAACGCCCCCGGGCCAGCCCATCTTCCAATTGAGTGCAGCTGCTCTGGGCTTCACTGGTGATGGCCTCGCGTTTCCCACCCCAGGCAGTCTCTGAGGCAGTCTCTGCACGGCTGGAGCTCTGAGGGGGGATACAGGAGGGGCAGCGCTGTGCTTCCTGGTGACAGGGCTCAGCAGTGTTTTATAGCCTGCTGCTGCCCTAGGCTGTGTTTTTTTTGTGTTGCTCAGCAGTGACTAGTGTTTTTCAGCTGCAGCTGTGTCTGCTGGCACTTAGCAGTATATTCCTCTATATATATATATCTATATCAGTGAGGATGTCGGACAAAAAGAGCAACAGAGCACTCTACCCCGCTCTGTCAGGCCTGTGCCTCTAATTCCTCTCAGTCCTGTGCCCCTGTCTCTGAGCAGGCACCCGCTGGTGAGGTGGTGGTGGCTAGCGTCCCCGCTCCGCCGGAATGGGGTTCTCAGGCTTCTCCTACACGGAGTAGGTCCCGTGAATCTCACTCATCGGGTGAGCTCCGTGATTCGGATGTGGAGGCGGATCTGGGTGATTCGCTCGAGTCCGCTTCCTCGGATACCCTTGCCATAGTGGACGACCTGGTTTCAGCTGTGAGTCAGGCCTTGTCAGTGGCTGACCCGGCTCCAGTCGCTACATCAGACCACGTGATATCTTTCAAGAAGCCCAAGAGACCTCAGAAGGTGTTCTCTGATCATCCTGAGATTCAGGAAGATGTGCAGAAACATTGGTCGCAGCCGGATAAACGGTTTGGTAATCGTAAGGCAATTGAGGCTCGTTATCCTTTTTTGCCGGCGTTGGCACGCGTCTGGTCGGATTCTCCGCAGGTGGATCCTCCAGTGTCCCGTCTGGCGTCTAGGACTCTTCTTTCGCTTCCTGATGGTGCGTCTATCAAGGACTCCACGGAGCGTCAGTTGGAACAATTGTCCAGATCAGTGTTTGAGGCTTCAGGGTCGTCGCTGTCTCCTTCCTTTGCCTCCATGTGGGTGGCTAAGGCCATAAGGCCATTGTGACCTGGGTTGGTGATTTACACTCCGCGTTGCGTCACAGAGGTGCGGATCTAGAATTGTTGGATCTGGCTGCTCAGATGTCTATCGCTGGAAAATTCTTAGTGCACGCTTCTATTGATGCGGCTAATTGCACTGCGGCTGCGGCTTCCAATGCCATCGTCATTTGCCGAGCTCTCTGGCTTCGAGAATGGAAGGCGGATTTGGCTTCAAAGAGGTCGCTCACCGGCATGCCTTATTTGGGTGGGCGTCTATTTGGTGAAAAGCTAGATAAGCTGATCTCTGATGCGACAGGGGGTAAAAGTACCTCGCTTCCTCAGCAAAAGCCCAAGCGTGAATTCTTCAGAAGTCAACAGGTGAGATTCCGGTCCTTTCGGAACTCGTCTGGGTGGTCCTTCTCTCATCTGGTCCAGTCGGCTCGTGCGCCGCGTGCAGACAGAGGTGCTCAGCCTTCCCAGTAAGTCGGGTTCCGGCTGGCAGCCCCGAAACAGGCAGTCCAAGTCGAAGGACTCCGGACCGCAGAGGTTTGCCTCTTCATGATTCGGCCACTCCGGAAGACTGTTCCCAGGGGGGCGGCCGACTTTCCCGCTTTCGGCATGTCTGGCTCGCTGCTACAGACGATCAGTGGGTCCGGACTTGTTGTCTTTGGATACAGCATCGAGTTTCACACTCTTCCTCACAGGAGGTTCTTTCTTTCTCGTCTGCCGGGCTCGCCGGACAAGAAGGATGCCTTTTTTTTTCGTGCCGTCGACTCCCTTCAGCGGGCGGGGTCGTCGTTCCGGTTCCTCTGGGCGAGCGTTTTCACGGATTCTACTCGAATCTGTTTATCGTGCCGAAGAAAGACGGATCTCCCGTCCTGTTTTGGATTTAAAACATCTGAACAGATTTGTCCATGTTCGACATTTTCGGATGAAATCCCTGCGTTCATCATCGCTTCCATGCGGCAGGGGGAGTTCCTCGCTTCCATCGATATCGAGGACGCTTACTTGCATACTCCGGTAGCCAAGTCTCACCAAAGGTTCTTGCGCTTTGCTGTGGGCGAGGATCATTACCAGTTGTTGCTCTTCCGTTCAGATTGGCAACTGCCCCGCGAGTTTTCACCAAGGTAATGGCGGAGGTCATGGCGTGTTGCAAGTCCGGGAAGTGTCGGTTTTTCAGTACTTGGACGACCTGTTAATCAAGTGTCGGTCTTTCAGGGACTGGAGGACAGTGTCGCGTCACGATGGACACACTCTCGCGTCTGGGATGGATTCTCAATCTCCCAAAGTCCTCTCCGGTCCCAAGCCGCAGGGTTTCATTCCTGGGAATGATCCTGGACACGTCTCGGGGACTTGTCCTTCTTCCTCAGGACAAGGCTCAGTCTCTGCCTGTGCAATTCGTTTTTTCCTGCGCCCTGTTCCACATTCCCTTCGATTAGCAATGCGGGTCTTGGGGAAGATGGTGTCGACAATGGAGGCAGTGCCTTTTGCTCAGAGGCATCTCCGTCCATTGCAGTTGGATCTCCTGGCGGCCTGGAATCGCAGTCCGTTCACTCTTTACTGGGTTTTCCGACCATCGGCGGCGACAAGGCTTTCTCTCCGCTGGTGGCTGATTTCATCGTCCCTCTTCCGAGGGAGGTCGTTTCTGCCAGTCCGGTGGGACGTGTTGTCCACCGATGCTAGTCTCCTCGGCTGGGGAGCGGTGTTTTGTCATCACACGGCCCAGGGTCGGTGGACTCTAGAGGAGTCTTCTCTACCCATCAATCTCCTGGAGATTCGGGCCATTTACTTGGCGCTGCAGAGTTTCCGTCATCTCCTGAAGGGCTGCCACATTCGTATTCAGTCGGACAATGCCACGGCGGTGGCTTATGTCAATCATCAGGGTGGAACGCGCAGCAGGTCAGCAATGCGGGAAGTGGAGCCGATTCTCCATTGGGCCGCATCTTCGGAGGCGGTTCTGTCGGCAGTCCACATTCCAGGGATCGAGAATTGGGTGGCGGACTTTCAGTCGTCAGGGTCTTGCGTCAGGAGAATGGGCTCTCCATCTGGATGCCTTCAATCAGATCTGCGATCGGTTTGGGATCTCGGATGTGGATCACGGAAGAACACACAGGTTCCGCCTTCTTTGCCCGCTCCCGAGATCCTGGTGCTCTGGATTCAGAAGCTCTAGTCCAGGACTGGACGCAGTTTCGTCTCCCATACGTCTTTCCGCCTCCGGCTCTCATTCCCAGGGTGGTGCAGAAAGTCAGAACGGAACGCGTTCCAGTATTTCTGGTGGCCCCGGACTGGCCCAGGAGATCGTGGTACCCCGATCTCGTACAACTCGCCGCAGACGTTCCTTGGCGGCTGCCGGACCGGCCGAATCTTCTCTCCCAGGGGCCATTTGATCACCAGAACTCGGGGGCGTTTCGTTGATGGTCTGGCCCTTGAGACCCGACTTTTGACTCAGGCGGGTTTTTCAGAGGAGGTTGCGCTTACTATGGCTTGCGCGAGAAAACCCGTTTCTGCTCGTATTTACCACCGGACTTGGAAAGCCTTCTTCGTCTGGTGCTACTTGGGAGGTCTCCGACCTTGCATTTTTCCCTTCCTGCGGTTCTGGGTTTCCTGCAGGCCGGGTTGGAAAAGGGGTTTCCCTTGCTTCTCTTAGGGGTCAGGTCTCTGCCCTATCTGTGCTTTTTCAACGCAGATTGGCCACGAAACCCCAGGTTCATACTTTTTTGCAGGGTGTGTCATGTATTGTTCTACAGTATAAGAGGCCTTTGGAAGCCTAGGACTTGAATCTGCAGCTCCAAAAGATAATGTGATATAATGAGCGCTAAGGTACACACAAGGACTTGGCCAGTAAATACTTTACCTTTCAGCTTTAATCGACAAATAGATCCCTCTAGCCACAACTCGTTTCAACGCATATAGCGTCTTTCTCAAGAGAGAAAGACGCTATATGCGTTGAAACGAGTTGTGGCTAGAGGGATCTATTTGTCGATTAAAGCTGAAAGGTAAACTATTTACTGGCCAAGTCCTTGTGTGTACCTTAGCGCTCATTATATCACATTATCTTTTGGAGCTGCATATACTTTCTTCCCGGCTGGGAAGTGTGATAGCCAGCAGCTCTGGGCCGCAAGACCTTGACAGACATCATTACACCACTCCTTGGAACAGTTACTTGCAGAGAGAGAGATACGGAGAGCACGTGCAGGTTCCATCCCGCCGCTCATATTCAACTAGGAGAGCCCAGCAGCACGAGCGTTTAATCCAGTTGTGCGGATCTGCACAACTCGAGAAGGTGAGCGGAGGCGTTAATAAACCGACCCCATGTATTGATCCATAACCGTTTGGCGCAAACGATTTTGTTTTTTTCACCTTTAGGACTTGAATCTGGTCCTGGACGTGCTTCAGAAGCCACCTTTCGAGCCTCTCTGGGAAGTCTCCTTGCGTCTTCTCTCTCAGAAGGTGGTGTTTCTTGTGGTGATCACCTCCATTTGGAGAGTTTCTGGCTTTCCTGTAAGGCACTGACGACGCGTCCTTCCTTCCCAAGGTGGTTTCCTCTTTCCAGTTGAATGAGGACATTGTCCTGCCATCTTTCTGCCGAGCTCCGGTGCACCGCATTGAAAAGGCGCTGCACACCCTGGATCTCGTCCGGGTCCTGCGACTGCGTCTAGAACAGCGCCTTTCAGGAAGACTTATTCTCTATTCGTCCTTACGGAGGGTCCCCGGAAAGGGTTGGCCACTTCCAAGGCCACACTCGCCCGGTGGATTAGGCTTACTATTCAGGAAGCTTATTCTTTCCACAATTTGCCCATTCCATTGGGGTTGTGGGCTCACTTCACTCGCGCGGAGGGTGCCTCCTGGGCTTTTCGGCGCCAGGCTTCGGCTGAGCAGGTGTGCAAGGTTGCTACTTGGTCTAGCCTTCACACCTTTGTAAAATACTATTGTGTTCATACTCTGGCTTCGACAGATGCGAGTCTGGGTTGGCGCATCCTACAGGCAGGGGCCGCTAGTCTGTATTTTTCAGTTGTGGATGTTTTTTTTTCCCACCCAGGGACTGCTTTAGGACGTCCCATCGTCCTGTGTCCCCCAATGAGGTGACAGAGAAAAGTAGAATTTTGTGTACTCACCGTAAATTCTCTTTATCTTAGCCTCTAATTGGGGGACACCTTACCCTCCCTGTGGCCGGTTGGCCTTGTTGTGTTGGTGATCTCTTGTTTTTTGCCTGATCGGCTTGTATATTATTTTTTCCTCCTACTGCTTTAGCACAAAGCTGGCTGAACTGTGCCAGTCAGGGGGTTATATACTGCTGGGAGGAGCCACTGTGCTTCTTTTTTGTTTGCCTAGTGTCGCCTCCTAGAGGCAGAATAGCATAACCTATCGTCCTGTGTCCCCCAATTAGAGGCTAAGAGAAAGAGAATTTACAGTGAGTACACAATTCTACTTTTTTCACAAACCACAGTAAATGCATTCATATTGTTAAAAAGGACCTGTCACCCCCCCTGGTACTATGCTAATTGAATGCAGCACTGAATGCATTGTGTCTGCTGCATTCAGGGAAGGGGTCACCCATGTTTCTACCTGCCCTATATGCTGTAAAAAACACTTTATAAAGTTTAGAGATAACGTACCCGGAGGGCCATACTTGATTATGGAGTCCTCGCTGTTCCTCGGAGTCCTCCCCACCCCCTGCCTCTCTGTGCCGCCTCCTGCCTGTGACTTTAGCGCCGGAGCCCACCCTGCTGTATGCATACAGTATAATCTGTAGCAGGTGGGCTCCCGTGGTGCAGATCCCATTTCCATGTGCTCCTGATAAACTCCACCTCTCTGAGTTATCATTTATGCTTCTACACTCTGCTTGCCCCCTGTACAGTACCCTGTCTGTGTGACTTTATATTCTATCATCTACATCAGTTTAGCTGCCTGTGTGGTTTTACATTAGCGTTTATAGCAGAGCTCTGCTGCCTTGCACTTCTTCACAATGGCAGTGCAGAGTTTTTTTGTTTGCTACTGACAGACCAGTTTTGTGAAAATACAAATTCTTTACAACTAAATTGAATCAGTGCTATCCGATTTTTTGTTTTCAGATAGCACTTGAACAAATCAAATGTTATGCAATAAGGCATACTGATCTGGCATGAGAAAAAAATTGCAGCGTGTTTCAATTTGATGAGTATATCAGATGAGACTTCTCCATTTAAAGGCCCCCATTACACGGCACGACATCGTTAACAACATCGCTGATATGTCACGGGTTTGGAGGTGTTCCAGCGACCTCGTTGTGGTGACTGGCAAGTTGTAACAATAAATCGTTGGATCGTTGATATTCTCAAACCACATGGTCAACGATCAGCCAACCTGGTATATTGTTGTGTTTGACACCGCGATAACGATGTCGTTTACGACTTCGCCCATTCATAGCAATGAGCAGGGATCGTTCGCTGGGTTGTGCGAACGATACCTGCTCACAACATCGTTGGTGAGTTGACCACGATATGTAGACGTGTGACATCTCACCAACTATGTCTGCAACGACCGTGCGCCCACGAAATCGTTGCGGACATCGTTCCAACGTCGTGCTGTGTAACGGGGCCTTTAGTCTTTGGGTGTGTGGAAATCATTAGATTCACAGAAGGGAGGAGATAAAGAAATGTTCACCTTTCTTCTCACCGTGTGCTCCAATTCTCTCATCCGAGAGGGCGTGACCACACTAAGCTGACACTAATGAAACCCGAATCACAGTTTGATTGAAGAGTCATTGGCATAATCAACCCAATACATTCAGATGAGCGAAAGCGAATCTACAGTTGTGTGACACTGTCCTCAGGGGAAATAATATGTGCAGAACGGGCAGATTTAAAAAAAAAAAAAGGTTTTATTGACATACAATAATATACCCTGTTTCTCCAAAAATAAACTCTACCCTAAAAATAAGCCCTAGTTGCATACTGACAGCTGAGAATGGCACCTGTATAGAATGACACAGTGCAGTGTCACTCTCAGCTGATGAGAGCCGACCGATTGCAAAGTGATACAATAGTTACCAGTGCAGCAGGAATACAGTGCGAGGTTAATACTGTATTCATTCACCCATTGTGTGCCCTCATCCTTAAAACAATAAACCTTTATACCCACCTCAGGCTCCAGTGGCGGCAGGGGTTCCAGCACTGTCATGACCTGCAGTCATAGAGCCGACGTGACCCGTGACCAATCGGCACACGAAGTCAGTATGTCCCTGCCTTCTGACTCAAGGTAATTGATTGGTCGTGGGTCACGTTGGCTCCTTAACTGAAGGTCCTGTGCGAGATTGAGCAATGCATCCTGAGTCCTGCTGCCTCCCGCTCATATTTGTGGATAAGTACGGTACTGTATCAGTAATAGGGTAGCAGCTCCCTCGCTCCACTCCTGAGTCCCACCTCCTAAGTCCACGTGTTCACCTCCAAAGTCTGCCCCCTGCAGATATCCTCATCTTCAACAACCAGTATACTGTGCTCCCACAACATGAGTTCCAAAGGAAAAACTACTCTGTGGAGTACAAGAAAGGAATAGTGGAGGACCTGCAGGGTAAAAATCTTACTGTTTTTTGCAAGGGAAAGATGTTGATTTTTTTTTTTTTTTTTTTTGTTCAAGCATAAATGTGTGATTGCTTATTGTTGGCCAAATTTAAGCCCTACCCCAAAGACACTGTGTTATTTTTCGAGAAACACGGGTATGTACATTATTATTCGACCACTTTGTGCTTCTGAGAATAGAGATTTAGTGTAGATTTTTTTTAAATCATTGTAACATAAAATTATGCAGCTTTGACATACTTAATTCTTCACCAGTTTTGATACCTCTGCTATTTGTCAGTGAAGGAATATTGGCTTAACCCTTAATTGTCCACCGATTCGCCTTTTAATGGCGGTTGCTCAGGGACCTTACTCAGCGCCATTTCTTAATGGTGCTGAAGAGTAAATGAACAGCGCTGCTCTGCTTGTGAAATTTGTGCGGGTGCCAGCTGTATATATGTACGCTAACACCCTCGAGCCTCTGCCCTGACCAGTTTTGGAATCGATCAGAGCTCATTAAGCCCTTCAGTACTGTCCTCACACACGTTGACATGCATATACACCATCCTGTCTTCTATTTAAGAACGAGGCTGTTCAACTATAACTTTATTCTTTATTGGAGAAGATATGGCAGGAAGAGGTAAAACTATGGAGTGATACAAGAAGAGTGTATAAGAATACATAACTGAATGGTGCACAAAACATATACATTCAGCCATACACATATTCTATTTTACCAGGTGATGGAGTCAACATGTTCACTCATCTAACACAAAAATGAAAATGGTTTCTGTCACTGAGGTAACCACAATGCATTCTGGGAGGCTTCCTGTAAATACCTTGCAACTGAACGAAACAGATATATGAAATCTCCAGCAGGTGGTGCTGTATCTATGTAATGAAATGCTGCAATGCTTTAATTACAGACAATACATCAATTACTAGGTATTCTGTTAGATGCACAAGAAACAAACTGTTGATGCCATTTACTTCAATACATCAAATATTAACTCTGAAGCCCCCGTCACACGGGGCCACATCGCCGCCGATTACAGAGGCGCCATGGAGGCGTGGCCTATCGGCGGTGTCATCGCCCCTACGTCGCCTCATGTAAAGGGGCGATGTCGGCGGAGTCGGGCAGTTGCCTTGTTTCAAAGCAGTGCTCTGAAACCAGGCGACCATCATGGGGCATGTGCACACATCGCCCCATGTAAACGGGCGCCGGCGACCTGTCAGGCGATGGGAGCCATAGCCTCCCATTGTCCTGCATTGCCGCTGGGGTTTCAGGCACCCCGGTGGCAAAGCCGCCTGACAGGTCGCCGGCGCGGGGCTAGAGGTGTCGTCCGTACAGGGGACGGCGAAGCTGGCGGGGCGCCAAAAACGTGTCTGGTTCTTTATGGGAGAACTCTGAAATTCGATGAGCTGAGCACTGTAGTCATTTGGGCCAGCCAAGGTAGATTGATGCTTCACTGTTTACAGGCCAGATTCGAAATTTGGTAAAAGGATCAAGTTCAAAGCATATTAGATTTATTTTTTTAATAAGCTCATGTGATCAAAAAGCAACTCAATATCGAGATTCAGACTAGCAAGACAATTTTTTAGAAGTCATAATGTTATTTCAGGCTACAAGTATTAAATCTAAGGGACTGTGTCACTAAGATTGATGTCCAAAGGTACAGTGATTTTATGATCCACGCTGCTATACGATGAAAAAGACCACAAGGATCTGTCGGATAATGGTGGCTTTATTTGATGTGTTTCGGAGTGTTATCCATGCTCCTTACTCCATAACATGCAGTCCTAACGGTGCGGCTGACCGAGTGCGATGCACTGAATTCAGTTCATTTTCTCGGTGTTGGGCTCCTCTACAGAAATTCTATTACAATCAGGGGCGGGAGTATGAAGCCCCAGAACTTTTGCTCAATTAGACAAACTGGTGTAGCCATGCCCTGTCCTGCCCCAATTATTATTATTATTATTTATTTATTTATATAGCGCCATTAAATTCCATGGCGCTTTACATGCTAAAGGGGCAGACAAGGACAAGTGCAATAAATGTGGACAATTTGGTCGTACAGATACGAGAGAGGAGAAGATCCTGTCCGCGAGGCAATTCCTCTCCAGCTCCCTCCAATTTGGCTGCTTCAATCTGGCAGAGAAATGCAAAGTCACCACATTTTTGCACATCTGTGTTGTGTAGAAATCTTGTGACTTTTCAAAGTGTTTTCCTTCACTCTTGATGAAGTGGCCACAATTGTTATTTTCTGATTATGCCTTAAAGGAATTTCTGACTTGTATCTTCACAGGCTTTAAAGGGAATTAGAGTTAGTTCGAGGCCAGCAACTTTTTAATGACTTCCTATCTAATTTATCCCTATAATCTAAGCTATTTTCTAGTATACTTCCCTTAATAATTCCCTACGATACCCTCTGTACGCGATCTAATGGATATTGTTTTTTTTTCTTCTATTTTCTGCCTGATGATGTATTGTGCAAATGCATGCTGGGATACTCGCACAGAAGTCCTCGAGCAGGGTGACAGGCAGCAGGCACTACATCAGCTGCTCCTTGAAACAAAGTGTCACTGTGACGCACAAGGGTCCCTAGCCTCCCCCTCCTCATAGTGCGCTGTCTCAGCCCTTCCCTTCCTCCTTCCTGGAGTGTGCTGCTCCTCAGAGTGGTGTCTCAGCCCCCCTTCCCTCCTTCCTATAGTGTGCTGTCTCAGCTCCCTCCTCCCCAGAGTGTGCTGTCTCAGCCCCCTTTCCCCCCATCCCTCCCTGGAGTGTGCTATCTCAGCCCTCCTTCCCGGAGTGTGCTGTCTCAGCCCCCCTTCCCTCCTCCCCAGTGTGCTGTCTCAGTCTCTCCCTCTTCCCTCCTACCCGGAGTGTGCTGTCTCAGCCCCCCCCCTTCCCTCCCTTGAGTGTTCTGTCTCAGCCCCCCCCCTTCCCTCCCTGGAGTGTGCTGTCACTCCCCCCCCCCTCCCTGGAGTGTGGTATTTCAGCCCCCCTTCCCTCTCCCGAGTGTGCGTTAGCCGCCCTTCTCCTCCCGAGTGTGCTGTCTCAGCCCCCCCCCCCTTCCCTCCCTGGAGTGTGCTGTGTCAGCCTCCCCCCCCTTCCCTCCCTGGAGTGTGCTGTCTCAGCCCCCCCTTCCCTCCCTGAGTGTGCTGTCTCAGCCCCCCTTCCCTCCCTGGACTGTGCTGTCTCAGCCCCCCCTTCCCTCCCTGGAGTGTGCTGTCTCAGCCCCCCCTTCCCTCCCTGGAGTGTGCTGTCTCAGCCCCCTTTCTCTCCTCCCTGGAGCACGCTGTCTCCGCTTCCTTCATGCCTTCTCCCCTCCCCCCCCTCTGTGATCGTCCAGAAGTGTTAGTACACTGGTGTAGATATGAGGTGCAGGAGGACGTAAGTGTCGCCTTCATAAGTGGAATCTCTTGGCTTATTACTATGCATAAGCTGCCCAGGAGAGACCAGTGACATCACCTGCAGGGCGGCGTTTGTCCCTCTGCATTGCCAATCTGCACCAGTATTCTGACAGGTGACATATTTTGTATGTCATGTGAGTGCTATGTGAGAGTGCGATTGTTTTCTTGCCTATGATCTGTATGCTTTCCGTATGACATGCGTTTTTTTCACTCTTATTCTACATTTACTGTGTTTTGTGCTACATAACAACAATGTATCTGTATAAATGAACAGCATGTGTTTGGTCTTTGTGACATCTGATTTTTTTTTTTTTTTTCTCCTCACACCCATAGACCTACAATGGCGAGTATCTTCTATTTTATGGGACCATACGCAGTACGCTGTGATATTTTTTTCTCTTGCCCAATACAGCTGAGAAAAAAAATTGCAGATCATCACTACCTAATTGAATAACATTGGTCCAAGGACAATCAATTATTTTTTTTTTTTTAGCGAATTGCATTTGTCGTATTTATCGTAAGTGTGAGTGAGGCCTTAAAGTTTATTTAACCTTTTGAATGTTGCGGGTGATGCCAGCATAGCTCGTTTTCTGTGGTTTTGAGTAACCTGTTACAGTGCCAGCTAAGTAGGGGTATTGTCCTGTTTCCCGGTGTCTCTTCTTTGTGTAGAATACATATTGTATTTCATCCTGTCCAAAGCATATAGAGAAATGTGTGGCAAATCTGCAACAGAATCTGCATGGAACACAGGCAAATCTCAATCTCACAAGAAGATCCACAATGGCTTTACATTTGCTCCCTGTGCAGGTTCATTAATAACACAAGACTTAGTATTACCAAATATTCCTCTGATGGTCAGTAGAGGATTTTCTATTCCTCCATATTGTGCATGCCCACATGTTCCCCTTACAATGTGTGAATGCTGTGATAACGTTCTCCATGTTTCACATTATATAGTTGCTTGTTAATGTCATGGCTCTTGAGGACTCGTTCTTAGTTGGCCTTAGCTTTACCGACTTGTCCTTGGTCATTGGAATAATCTTGTCGTTTCTGTCTTCCTCTTTAGGGTTTTATGACAAGTTCATTTTGCTTCTGGATTTTAACAGCTTGTACCCATCCATTATACAAGAGTATAACATCTGTTTCACCACCGTGCATCGGACGGCTGCGAATGCTCAGAACGCAAAAGAGGTTGGTGCGCTGCATAGTGATCATTGGCACAACTGATAATGCCTGTGCGTGTGCCCAAGTGTTTCCATAATAAGGCTGCACTTATGCCAAGAAAGTGCATTCTCTCAAAAAGAGACTTAGAGAAATAGCTTGTGTGACCTGCACCGTGATGACCTGGACTCTCATGGTAAAGATCAGGACTTCCAGAAAGGTCATAGTGTGGTCAGTCTGTGCATACACATACAATGTGTTGTAATTTTGTCCTGAGCACTTGCCAGTGTTTGTCAGGCATTATCATTGTGACTTCAGGTGACATCCTTACCTTACATGCCGCGTGCAGCCTAACAAGCTCTTGCCTAACATGACAGAACCCTTTTCTGCAAACCTGCCATAAGCAATGGGTTAATTGTGCAGCTCTCCAGTTGATCACAAGCCATGTTTCCCTTTTATGAATAAAATTGCTATTTCTTGTGGAAGCAGTCTGTTAGCTTCTGATTTTTCTTTTTGGCTGCTTGGCGTCTTGCAAGATAATCAGCACATTTGAGCGGGGACGGCGGTTTAGGACAGATTATAGCTACAAGAGACTAGCAAATGTTGCTGCTTGATATGCTCTCCTGCCATCTCCGAGAGAAGGGAGCAGAATTAGGGATTGTCTTGCTTGTCTTATTGGTTTTCTTCTGCATTGTTTTTGCAGGGTGAGGATGAAGATGAGATTCCAGAGCTGCCTAATTCTGATCTAGAAATGGGAATCTTACCTCGGGAGATCCGGAAACTAGTGGAGAGAAGACGTCATGTCAAGCAATTGATGAAACAGCCCGACCTCAATCCAGACATGTACCTGCAGGTAATGATGAGCTGGAGGCCTGGTGCTGGATTAATGCCTACTTGTGTGTTTAATGCCCCCATTTCTGGCCTGATTGGCATTGTTGGCACCACAACTTATTTTTAGTCTGAAATATATCAATTGTGTGTGAGCAGCAAAATACTCGATGTATGTCCCCACTGGCGTGCAGACAAAATCAGTGATTCTTATTAATATGGGGCACTTATTGTGTAAGCATGTAGAATATATTATGAGAAGAAATGCAAATATTTAATTGTTAGTCTTAAAGGTTTGCAAACCGCACAAGCTTTGCTATAACAATTGGTATGAAAGTTCTGGATTGTTGGACGTGGGTGTAGGGTCATTATCACGTGGCAGCACATGATTTCTGAGAACAAGGGTCAGCCACGTTCTCATTTACTGATTGCTTACTTAATTCTTTTTTTCTCCTTTTGTTGGTCTTCAGTATGATATCAGACAGAAGGCTCTGAAGCTCACTGCCAACAGCATGTATGGCTGCCTGGGCTTCTCCTACAGCAGGTTCTATGCCAAGCCCCTGGCTGCGCTGGTCACCCATCAGGGGCGAGAGGTAAGTGTTCGCGTGATGGTATGTTATATTGCCTGTAAACAGCTGTATTTGTCACATGGCCTGCTGTATCTTGCCTGTGTTTTTTTTTCCTTCGTGTTTTCGTTCTTCACCTCTTTCTTAAATGTTAGTCACTTTTTAACTAAATGTAACTGTAGACCAGTTCTAGTAATGAATTATCTTATTCACAAAGGTGGAATTCTAAAATGTACCTGAAATAATGTTCTTCTATTTGCTTCGTTTATTCCAATCGATTAACATGTAAGATGCCCAAGGTTTAGAACTAGGTACGAACAGATAAGGGAATCACAGTGGAGCTAATTGTGTGCCCTATACTGCGGAGCCTCAGGTAGCCCTGACAGGAGGCTTCATTTCCAGAGCATTTTCCTAAATATTGTTCATTCATTATTACACTATAAAATGATATTATAGCTTCTAAGTTTCAGCAATTGCCTGTATTGCAGCTGGCTGTAGAGATCGTTCGTTCTTCCAGGGGTTGTGTGTGTTAGTGGTGATGCCTCGGTGGCCGGAGTGTGATTTTGCTGCCATGTCTTCAGCTGGTGCTCGTGCTGGAGATGTTTCACTAGGTGGCGATACAGACTTTGAGATCATTAAACAATTAAGAGATTTCATGCATCTGAACTTTTGTTTGCACTGTTAGGAGTCTTGTAATAAAGTGTGAAAGGGCTCCAATTAGTTTTTGTTTTTCTGCCCCTTCTCTGAGTTAATTGGGTGACTCAATCAACATTTATTACAATCTCAGCAGCTTCTGTTGTCTTTGTTTTCTGTGCTTTTTCTTTCTGTCTCATCTGCACAAGTGTGTTACATAAATCTCCACAAACCTCATGTATTAGCTGTGTAATTTAATTTGTGGGACTGTGTTGACCTGTTTGGAAGGGCTTTAATTTGAGTTTTCATTTGTCGATGTGTGGAGTAATATACCAGGCCGGTGCTCTGTTATATGGGGGAAGTTTGGTTTTATTTCACTTCCTAGAGGTTTAGTAAGGGTGGTCTATGACTGTGTAATAGAAATCAGCTCCACCAAGCTCCCCTTGTTCTTTCTGATCTGTGACCGTGACTATACGTATTTACATTATGGTAGTAATCAATATGTTTGAGACTATATGGTAATGCAGCTGTGCCCGCGGCACAGATATATACCCCGTCCTTCCATCTGATACATAATTATCGTTTCATAATTTGCCAGCAGATTTCTGGCTTGTTCAGTAATGGATGTAGCTATCCTATTCCCTGCTGTATATTCTGGTGCCAGTCTTGGTTCTTGCAGCTGTCTTCCATATTTTTTTCTAGTTGTCATGTGTTTTTGTCCCTTTTTTTTCTTTTTTCTTTTTGGAGAAATAAAATGTAATTGTTGCCTGAAATCACCTTCTACGTTCTTCCTGATAAGTTGAACATTTTTAATATTTTGTTGCTTGATGGGAATCTGTCCCTACTCCTGACATGGTTTATTTGAGGGAATACTTATATTCATCTTTTTTAACTCTTTGCATTTGGGCTGTTCCCCTGTTATTCCTCTTGAATATTTACAGATTAAATACTGGGTTTTTTATTAATGTTTAAGGGGTGAGAGGATGGGATCCATGCAGGGCTGTGGAGTCGGTAAATCAAACCACCGACTCCAACTCCGACTCCGACTCCTGAATTTCCCTTGCTCCGACTCCAACTCCGACTTTGACTCCGACTCCTTCATTCATGGCTCGTTTTTAAGTGATAAAATTATTGTAGGTCAATGGTAACATTAGGCTTTAATCATTATAATGACATAATAATAACGATATTTTCTGGTCATCATAATGGGAGACCCAGACAATGGGGTTTAGGGCACTGCCCTCCGGAGGTCACACTAGGTACTACAAGTTTGTAGACACCGCCTCCTCCGCTTATAAACCCCTACCGCAGGGAACCAGGAGATTGTTCTCCCTTCATTTTGCCCCGCTCCAGTTCATCAGGTGGAGCGCGACCTCCATACTCTGGATCTCGTGAGAGCTGTACGCATTTATGTGTCCAGGACCGCCTCCTTCAGGAGTTCGGATTCCTTATTTGTTCTTACGACAGGTCGCTGTAAGGGGTCCGCGGCTTCAAAGTCAACCTTGGCCAGATGGATTAAGGCTTCCATTCAAGAGGCTTACAGGTCCTCTGGTTTGCCTCTCCCGGTGGGATTGAGGGCTCACTCTACCAGGGCTGTAGGTGCCTCTTGGGCCTTGCGACATCGAGCGTCTGCTCTACAGGTGTGTCAGGCGGCCACTTGGTCCAGCCTGCACACTTTCTCTAAGCACTATATGGTGCATGCCCATGCCTCTGCGGATGCAAGTCTGGGCAGGCGGGTTCTCCAGGCGGCGGTTGCCCACCTTTGAAGGGAACCATGTATTATCCGTCTTGTTGAGGAACTCTTCCCGCCCTGGGGTATTGCTTTAGGACATCCCCATTGTCTGGGTCTCCCATTATGATGACCAGAAAAAAGAGAATTTTGTTTACGTACCGTAAATTCTTTTTTCTTTAATCATCAATGGGAGACCCAGCACCCACCCAGTTGTTCCTTTGCATGTTTTGCATTTGTTCTGCTCTCTGTTGAGACAGTGTTTGCCGGGTTGTTGACCGTCTGTGCACGGCATTCTTCCCGATGTTTCGGGTGTGGTTTATGTTCTCCTCGCAGCTTATGGACCAAACTGAGGATGTTCCCTGCGGTAGGGGTTTATAAGCGGAGGAGGCGGTGTCTACAAACTTGTAGTACCTAGTGTGACCTCCGGAGGGCAGTGCCCTAAACCCCATTGTCTGGGTCTCCCATTGATGATTAAAGAAAAAAGAATTTACGGTACGTAAACAAAATTCTCTTTTTAGATAGAACATAATAATAATTCATAATAATAATATTCAGCACATTCTGCATTGAACTACTAGACCCAATTCATTATATATTTTAGGAGTCGGAGTCGGAACATTTTCTACCGACTCCAACTCCAACTCCGACTCCGACTCCACCAAAATTGGCAGCGACTCCGACTCCACGACTCCGACTCCACAGCCCTGGATCCATGGACAAGTTGGAGGAGCAGAAAATAACGGGATTTAATCATGGGGATTTTTAGAATATAAGGAGCAGATCACGTCTTGTGTGCATGCAAAATAGAGAGCTGCTAAGAGCCTGGGTACTTTAAATTGTTCCATCTGGACAAACCTTGCTTGTTTGGTGTGGAGGACGCCATGGAGAGCTGCTCAGCTGATGGTGGATGTCCTAAGCAACGTTCCACTGCAAATATATTGATCACCTATAGTTAGGATATATCATTAACATTATATTGATGGGTCTGACAACTGGTACCACCACCATTCAGCATCTGGATGTAAACCGTGTACAAAGTGGAGCACCTCTCCCCCCATATTCTCTTTATTGATCATTGTCCACTACTGCTGATCGGTTTCTAATCCTTGAAATTAGAGCTAATCTGCAGAAATCAAGCCGCCATTTAACCGTGTACATGCGGACGTGGAGAAGAGGTGGTGACAGCCGACTGGAGGTGGTACTATTTGTCAGATGTCCCATCATTCTAAGGGCCACGTCACACACACAGATATCTGTGCAGATATTGTTCGCAGATCTCTGGTTGCAATGAAATCGTGGACACATTGTTCCATTTTGTGGTAGTATACAAATGGAGCAATGTGTCCATGATTTCACTGCAACCAGAGATCTGTGAACAATATCTGCACAAATATCTGTGTGTGTGACGTGGCCCTATAGTTGATAACTTATCTTAAGGATAGCCATCAATATTTCTATGGTAGGAAACTTGCTATAAAGGTTTGCTGGGATGGCCTAATAAATATTGCGTCTTCTTCATTATCATCCCATGTACAGTGTCTGGTATTGCTGTTTTTTTTTTTTTTTTTTTTTTAATATACTATAGGGGCTTTACTTTGCAGTAAAGCCCCTATACACAGTAGATGGCTGCTGGCCTAACGTTGTCGATTGTTAACAGTCTAATAGACTGGAGTGATCGCTCATTTGCGTTCTCTATGAGAAAGCCAACTGCTGACATGTTGGTCAGTGACTTATCTCTGGAAGAAGAATGCAATCAGAAGTGCAGAATTGGACATGTCCAGTTGACCTCTTCGCTGAGTATCAGTTGGCCGGCACACCCATATACATAAGTCCATTGGCCGAATTCTATAATATAGGCAGGTTCAGCCGTCATTACCCAAACTTAAGTTCAGTGATGGGCACAGTCAATGCCATTAGTGCATATTAATGTCTGGATACATAATGAACACAGCAGTCACTTGCTCTCTTTGACCCTGTCGATGGAATGGGTATAACCCTAAAGGTACCGTCACACGCTAGGATATAGGTGAACGAGATCGTTAGGTATGTCACGTGACCATGATCCTTCCAACATCGTTGGTGCGTTGTCACATGCAAGGATATCGTTAACAATCTTAAATTTGACAACGTGCCTGCTATTTTGAGAAGAACATTTGAACGATGTAAAACAGCGGCAGGAATAGGAGAAATATGAACGTCATCGTTCAAAAAGGTGTCACACTGAATGATGTTGCTGCTTCCCAGAACGTTAATTGGACGACGAACGATAGATAGATTCTAGGTCAGGATCTCAAAGTTTTGATGAACGTTCCAATGATTTATCCTTCCTATATCGTTCGTTTACACGCAACGACGCACTAACGATATCTTTTGAACAATCACAAATCCGTGACGTTTCAACGATATCGTTAACGAGATCCTAGCGTGTGAAGTGGCCTTAAGGCTCCTCTCACATCAGCAGTTTGCTGATGTTTCCTGCCAATCCGGCAGATCCGGATCTGCCACCTAACGGCTGACTTGTGTCACCGATCCGGCAAGCCCCATGCATTCTCTATGGGGCTTGCGGTCAGGTGCGGTTTGCCAGAAAAAGTGCTGCTAGCTGCGTTTTTTTGAGTCGCTACAACTGCCGGATTGCGGCAAAAAACGCATTTGCCGCACCTGCCTCAAGCCCCATAAAGAATGAATGGGGACTTGACGCAGGTGCACCACGTCGGCCGTTAGGCGCCAGATTCGGTAAATCTGCAGGATCTGCCACATTCAGCGAATAATGCTGTGAAAGCAGCCTAAGGGCATGTGCACATCTGACGTTTCTGCATCTTTGCAGACCGTCCTGAAACCGGTGGAGAATTGCAGAAACTGAGTTTTCTGACCTCAGCAGTGTCTATTGTTTTTTTAGCTTTTATTGAGCTTTTTCAGACCGGTTTTATAGCGTTTATACAGCGTTTTGTCGGCGGTTTTGTGGCGGTTTTTCTTAGCGTTTTTAGGCCGTTTTTTTGGGCACTTGTAAGCTAGAACCGCTGGAAAAACGCTCAAAAGAAGTCACTTGCTCTATCTTTGAAAACCGGTGGAAAACCGGTGAAAAAACTGAAAACGACCAGAAAAAAACCGTTCTAATGAAGACAGCGTTTTCTAAACTCCATTGAGTATCATGTTAATCCAACCGGTGGCTAGGATTAACATAAATTAACATAAAACTGAGCGGAAAACGCCGACGGAAACCGGTAAAAAGCAGCCCACAAAACGTCAGATGTGCACATACCCTTAGGCTGCTTTCACATCAGCATTGTACGCTGAACCGTGCAGTTGCGGTGAAAAAAACGCAACTGCCGCAATTACCGCATAAAGGCCGCACTTGCGGTTCACCTGCGGCAAGTCCCATGCAATGTCTATGGGGCTTGCGGCAAGTGCGGTATAAGTTGCGGCTTTCGGCAGATGCGGCTGCGAAAAAAACGTGGTCAGCCGCGTTTTTTTCGCGGCCGCAAGTGCCGAAACTGCACTTGCCGCACCTGCGGCAAGCCCCATAGACATTGCATGGGGCTTGCGCAGGTGAACCGCAAGTGCGGCCGTATGCGGTAACCGTGGCAGTTGCTTTTTTTTTCACCGCAACTGCTGCGATCAGCGCAAAACGCTGATGTGAAAGGGGCCGAAGACTGGTCTGTATACATCAAAATAAATTGTCTCCACAATTTGTTCTTAATATGCTCTTTGTGCATGGGTAGGAGCCATTTTAATTATGTAGTATAGTTTTTCTGTTTAGCTTATTGCTTGGTCCCAGGTAGTAGTTACTTTACGGTGTTAAAACTGCAAAAGAAACTAAAAATATTAATGTGTGAATCTGATATTATGGGTGCGTTATGTGGATGACCAGCTGAATTAGTGGTTCACGCCATTTTTTTGCGATGGCTCAATCTTTATGGCTTTTGTAATGTGCTTTTGGTCAATGTTATTTTTTTCCCCTTCTCTCACAGCAGCTGGTCTAGATAACAAGGCAGAACCTTTTGGCTAAGCCCAGCAACCTTTCTCTGTTACACAGGGCATGCCAAGCATGTATGATAGATTATCACAAAGATCTTGCTATTGGTGGAGATTTGTTTCGCCCCTGCCCTTTCTACTTCTGACACAACTGTAACCTACACCGTCTTCACAACTGTTGCATCTTTCCATTTTTCTTTTTAATTTTTATTTATAGCTTGTAGCGCTCTCATTGTTCCAGAAATTCTCTGATTGATTTATCTGCGTCGTTGTCCTCCAGTCCTGAGTGGAGGTCTGGCTTTCTTTAGTGTCTGCTGATGGGAAGAATCACAGAATGGCACTTTGATTAGTTTCCAGGTGTCTTGAATTACATTTTTCTTCTATGCTTGAGCTTACATTTTGAACAGCTTTATAATAGTACATAACTGCAGGGATGGCTTTCATTCATAGTTTTTTTTTTTCTTTAATTTTTTTTGCCATTACTAACTAAAATTTTTTTTTTGGGCTGCATTAGCATTACATCTTTACTAGGTGCTGAAAATGTCACTGATTTCTTGTGTATGTGCAAATTGTAATAATGCTTGATTATGTTGTAAACTAATAAAAGTGGCGTTTGCATCTAGTAAGGCCGTTTTATTCAACCAGGTTTTATTCTGTTATTATAATTATTGTGGTGATCAGTACACAAATTATAGGAAACAAAAGCAAAACGAATAATAAGAATAAGAGGAGGAGGAAGCAACCAGTGTTCAAATATACACATATCCATGCAATGTGTGCACATGTACAACTACACACACATTCCACACTCCTAAATGTAACCGATCAGATCCCCTGATTGTTGTCAATCATAAATATAGCCGTATTCATGGGGATTTCCTTAAAGGTGTTCTCCATTAATAGGACAACGCCTTCTGATTCTACAGCTTTCCTCCTAGTAAAATAAGCCAGTCGTTCCAGCACTGTCAGTAATCACAGTTCTGGTCTTACATGACATTGTGACGCCATGCGAGTCTCGCGTCCAATCACTGCCGACTTTTGTCTCTTTGCCTTTGGGTTAAATGAGCAATTAGCAGGAAGTGAACAGCAGCTGCAGCATCATCACTTCCTGTTGATTAACTCTTGTGGTCTGAAGGCGTGAAGACAGAAGCTAGCAGTGATTGCACGTGAGACTCGCATGACATTGACCATGTCACGTGAACCCTGAAACGTGATCGCTGACAGTGCTGGAACAACGCCAGCACAGGAGGTGAGTACAGGCTTTTTTACTTGGAGGAAACCAGTAGATCAGATGGGGATGTCCTAGCAGTAGACAGCCTCATTAATATGATAAGGTGTTTAATGAGCCATATTAATGTGGCCCTGATTGAAAAGGAATTTTAATCCTGCAATGTTAGATATATTAATAAGGCAGGACTAGTCCAGCATGTCATAATTTACCGGACTAGTCGTACCGTGGATCTTCTAACCTTGCATCCATGGTGGGAATCACAGCCAGTATACACTGCCTCATTAAAGGGAACCAACCAGCAGGTTTTAGAGATATAAAGTGGAGCCAGTACCTTACCGGCACTGTGATACTGAGTGCAATCATACCTTTACTTCAATGATTACATGTATAGTGCAAAGAAAAGAGTTATCAAACATCGGGAAATCTGTGCAGCATGTGAATGGAGTGTGCAGCACTGTGTCACTGTGTTTTTTTTTTTTTTTTTTGTATTACTCCCCTACGGGTTCTAAGCCAAACCCTCTCTCCCTCCTCTCTGCCTCCATTCCTGTCCTACCAGGCACTGTATATGTAAGGGGTGCTGCACAGCCAATATGTAAAAAATTGTAGTTAAGAGGGGTGCCACAATATGCATGAGAACAGAAAGCTATTTAAAGAAAAAGGTCATACATAATGCTATGTGCACACCACATACGTTTTTTGCATGATCTTTATTACAAAAATTGGTGCAGGACAACCAGTTAAAAACAATGCAGGTCCCATACCCTCTGTTGCAAAATCATACAAATTGCCGAAATAAATCACTTGTGAATAGCAGAGGCAGAGTGCAAGCCCTCAATGCAATGCCGACCTTAATATAGCATTGGAAAGTTCAGTCATGATGACCATATATTGTCCTATATATCAATCAATGCAAGGACAATATCCACAATGTCTAAGGGGAAAAACAATATAGGGGCAAAGACAATCCGCACACACCATTCGTATCAAATTACCTATAGCTTGGCTGCAACCTGGAGGTATGGGGGCCCCACGCGTTACGCTTCAACAGCAGTTTCCTCAGGGGAATATGAGGTCTAAGTGCAATGCACCAAGTATATAAAGCAGATTAGATCCCAAAGGACGATCACCTGAGAGCAAGGCACCACACAATCAGACTGCGCCCTCGCCGGAAGGAGGAAGCGCCATTGTTGTCTAGAATCACCGTAGTAACCTAAGAGTAATAGGCTGTATTGCACGCATGCTCTAGGTCAGTCTTGTTTGTAGGTGTGCTCCCGTCATCACCACGATATGTGGTCCGGGAGCTCGCATGCGCAGTCCCCCTACAGTCGGGGAGTCCCGTGCATGCGCCATAACAATCAAACATCCCGCTGATGCCGAGGATGTGAGAGACCGTGAGAAAGCCAATTAAATAAAGAGATCACTGAAAGTGGCTCGGGCACAAGTACCAATGTGCAGGGGGAGGCACCAGTAACATAGTAGCAACACATTAGAAGTACAGGAGAAAAGAGGAAAAAGGGAGGAAGTAGAAATCAAAAAGTGTAATAGCCAGAACAATATTAACATCATGGAGTACAGTTTTAATCACTTAAAAGAAGTTGGATTAAAGTCAACACCTGAGATTTAATGATGTGTGACAGGGGCTCTGATATTTATCAGCCCAGCAAACAGTTAAGGGGGTGTCACACGCGTCAATATCGCCTGCACGATATCGGCTGCACGTGACGTTGCAGCGATATTGACGCGTGTGACATACTGCATCAACCAGCGATAAATCGCTGGTTGATGATCGCCAGGTTTCAGAACCAGCTCAGAAACCTGGCGATTGTCGCCCGGTGGACACGCAGCATCGCTGCGTGTGACACCGGGACTAGCGATATTCCAGCTCCCAGCGCCTCTCACAAGCGCTGGGAGCTGGTATCCAAGGTACACTGCGGGTAACTAGGCAGCGCGCGCTGCCTAGATACCCGACTGTGTACCTTAGTTACCAGCCTCCTCCACTCACCGGGTGAGCGGAGGAGGCTGGTAACTAAGGTACACGTCGGGTATCTAGGCAGTGCGCGCTGCCTAGTTACCCGCAGTTTACCTTGGAGACCAGCCTGCTCCCGCTTCCAGCAGGCTGGCAGCGGGAGCAGGACATCGTGGAAACGATATTTAAATCGTTTCCATGATGTCACTGGTCAATTGATCGCTGGTGAGTCTGTCTGTGTGACAGCTCACCAGCAATCAGCCGTCAATGTCGTCAGCGATCAGATCGCTGACGACATTGACGCGTGTGACACCCCCTTAAGTGATACCTGTAATGAGCTGGCAAGCATATCCAGATAAATCACCGATTTCACAGTTTTAGTTATTTTTTCAAATTTTATCTAGCAATAAAGAAATAACTTTTATCTTTTATAGTTGTATTTTATTAAGGTTATTTAAAAATCCAGGTGTGGATTAGTGATTACAGACAGTGCTTAACGTGCAACCCACCCTCCCATACGTACAATACAGAAAAACAACAGTCCATGTGACATGAACCCCACAGATTTCTACTGGTGTAGGACACTCCAGTGGTTTATATTCCTCACAACGGGTTTATTGGAGTTGGTCTCCCAGATACATTGCGTATCCAAGGATCCAACACAAGCCCAGTCGTTGGTTATGTCAGTTAGTCTCATATACAAGTCTTTCTAGTGTCCTATTATCTCAGTCACCTAAGATTTCTGTTCAGAGGTCCTAAAGTCACATAGACCTGGTATTCATCGATTATTTCCAATAATATGGTTATCTTTTCCCTGCCCGACGCGTTTCGCCTCTCCAAATTATGTGAGAGGCTCATCAGGGGCTTTCAAAGTGAGAATCTCATAGATGTGTGGGTCACACTGGTTGTATGTGAGCCACCAGATTGTTAATCTGAAGTCCAGGTATATAGGCTGAGAAGCAGGTATGCTCCAGGAATCAAATTCTTGCGTTGGGTAGATCCTGTCAGAGTTCAGGGTTTTACTATTGTCCCATGGGGTTCTTGATTTCAGTAACCCTATAGCGACACACAACCTCCTCCTTATTTGTTAGATGGAGAAACGTATCTTAGAACCTTCTCCAATATATAGTATGTTGATCAGTCATAATTGATTCCTTGGGTGTCCCTGACTGTTAATAATAGCCCAGAAGCCCACTACAGGATTGAACGGTTTCAGTTTTCCACATACTCATTAGCAAAGAACAGATAGTTATCTGTATAGAGAGGAGACATGCAGGTCTACAGTTTCACCTCCCTTTGTTATGATAGGTTATCCAGAGCCTTCTACCCCCTCTTAGTTCAGGGTACTATGAAGGACTTACTCCCAGCCTGGTCAGCACATCAGAATCCAGTAGCAGCTCCCATGTGTAGAGCTGTAGAAATCTGTGGGGTTCATGTCACATGGACTGTTGTTTTTCTGTATTGTACGTATGGGAGGGTGGGTTGCACGTTAAGCACTGTCTGTAATCACTAATCCACACCTGGATTTTTAAATAACCTTAATAAAATACAACTATAAGATAAAAGTTATTTCTTTATTGCTAAAGCATATCCAGATATCAATAATATGGCAAAGAACCCATATTGGTTATATATAAATCCACAAGACAGCAACAAAACATGGGAGAATCTTTGTATATGCATGAAAAAAAGCTTTTATTTATTAAACAATTACATTTGATTACCGTATACACTCGTGTATAAGCTGACCCGTGTATAAGCCGATCCCCTACTTTTGCCCCAAAACCTGGGAAAACCTATTGACTCGTGTATAAGCCGAGGGTGGACCCCAGCACAGGTATACAGCCCCCAGCAGTGTGGTATACAGCAGCCTCCCCAGTGGTAGTATACTGCAGCAGCCCCAGTGGTAGTATACAGCAGCCCCAGAGGTATATACAGCAGCCCCAGTGGTAGTATACAGCAGCAGCCCCAGTGGTATATACAGCAGCAGCCCCAGTGGTATATACAGCAGCAGCCCCAGTGGTATATACAGCAGCAGCCCCAGTGGTGTATACAGCAGCCCCAGTGGTAGTATACAGCAGCCTCAGTGGTAGTATACAGCAGCCCCAGTAGTAGTATACAGCAGCCCCAGAGGTAGTATACAGCAGCCCCAGTGGTAGTATACAGCAGCCCCAGCAGTATATACAGCAGCCCTGTGGGTATACAGCGGCCCCCAAGGGTAATACAGCGGCCCCCAGGGGGGATACAGCGGCCCCCAGGGTGGATTACAGCAGCCCCCAGGGAGTATACAGCTGCCCCCAAATGCTGGCACTCACCCCCCTTGTAAGGGCTTCCCCCCCGCTGCTTATCTTACCATCCCGGTCTTCTGCACAGCGCCGCTCCTCGGTGCTCCGTTCTCCATGCTCCGTTCTCGCTGCATCCGGGATCCCCGGCCGTCGCACGATGACGTCATATGCCCGCGACGGCCGGGGATCCCGGATGTAGCCGGACGGTGGCATGAAGAACGGAGCACCGAGGAGCGGCGCTGTGCAGAAGACCGGGATGGTAAGATAAGCAGCGGGGGGGGGGGGGGGAGAGTCCTACAAGGGGGGCGGGTGCCAGCATTTGGGGGCATATATGCACTGTTTCCCCCTGCCGCTGATTGACAGGGGGAAGCAGTGCATATATAATGAGCGGCCCCACATGACGGGGCCGCTCATACAACACCCTCCCCCCGCCTCCTCCAGCCTCCACAGCCCCCACCACCGTATTGACCCGTGTATAAGCCGAGGGGGAGACTTTTTCAGCCCAAATTTTGGGCTGAAAAACTCGACTTATACACGAGTATACAGGGTACATATACAAGATGTTTAAATAAGCAGGTGAAAAAAACACATGGTTGTAAATGTGATAACAATGTACTATATAGAAGATCATATTATTTGATGTATGGAGAAGTATATCAATCATAAACAGAGATAAGAACACGTTTGTTAAGAACCATTGTACTTGGAACATAACTACACAACCAAGTGAGATAACCCCCTTAGTCCTAGATAACACCACATGTTTTATAATAGATGCAAAATATGATTCCCCACGCCAATAGGGCCCCCGATTACAGCCAAGCAATATATCCATACAGGGAACCCTAGCCTAGCCCTTTAAGGCACATATATCAACCACAAAAATCCTAGTTGTTCAATAATTTGTGACGACTAAGTTGCCAAAAGCAGCAACCCGTAGTTAGAAAAATCATTGTTGTTGGATAGCTCTGAATTTGTAGGGACGAGTGTGCACCAGATCCAGAAAATACATACTCCCATCCTTAGACCATATATATGGCCAGCAAAAGAACTCGTGTGGTATCTATATCCAGGAAAGTAAATATCAGCACACTCGGTCTTTGATTAATGTTCGTATTCATGCCACTTAAAATCAATTGTGCTGAGCGTTGTCCTTAATCCTGTCCCTTATTGTTTCCATGATCAAATGTAGGTCACAAGCATGAAAGGCTAAATTGAACCATGTTGAAATCACAGGTACCGGAACTTAGGACACCCTGCAGGGGATTAAAAACGTGGCAACCGTTAAGTTAGTATCAACACATCCGTATAATACTAAACGATATCACTGGTATGAACTAGACCACTAGTTAGCCCAAAAATCCTGTATATGTTAATTCTTCGTTCAGGCCACTGGGCGTCAGTGAAAGTTGAGAAAATATCCACCATGCCACTGTTTGCAATAGCCACCTCTGTGCTGAGCCCTCTCATCCATTACTGAAATGGTTTTGCAGACCTACGACCCGTGCACCTCTAGGACTTCCCCCATGAGAGGCCAAGAAGTGGGCTGCAACGGAAGTGATAGCATGACCTCCAGCCACTTTACTCGCTGCCAGATTTATATTGGAAACATGTGACTGTATCCTAGAACGTACTTCCTGGGAGGTCTGCCCAACATATACCTTTCCACATGGACAAATCAAGGTATATATAACATTTCTAGTTCTACAGTTTATGTAAGATCTCAACCTAAAGCTGGTGCCATCCAATGGGTTATGGAAATTATCCCTAACCAGTCTCATCAACGCACAAATATTACAATTTCCGCAAGGAAATGAACCCAACAATCTAATTCCTCGTCCCAAAGGGGTGGTAGGTTTTGTAAAATGGCTGCGAGTAACAAGATCCCCAATGTTGCATGCGCTTCTGGCTGTCATAAGGGACCTATCACTCACAATAGATCTTGTCTGTGCGTCATCAGTCAACACATTCCAGTGTCTGGTAAGAATCTTTCTTACCTCTTTCCAGCCATTGTTGTATTCTGTAATGAACCTTACGGCAAGGTCTTGATTTCGTTGGCATGGCTGTAGCAGTGATTCCTGTGTCTCCTTTTCCGCTCTTTGATAGGCTGATGAAACCACCCGTTTTGGACATCCACATTGTCGTAACCTCTCAGTTAATCCCTTGGCATGATGGCGAAATTTCATGTCAGTAGTGCATGTACGTCGTACCCTAAGAAATTGACTGATGGGCAATCCCAGTTTTGTGTGGTAGGAGTGGAAGCTCTGAAATTGTAGGAGGCCATTCGTGGCAGTTGGTTTAGGATAGAGCTCCGTGTCCAAGTGCCCTTCTCTCAGACAGATCTGTAAATACAAAAAGGTCGCAATATGATTAGACATGTGATATGTCAAATGGACATTAAGATCATTAAGATTCAAAGTCTCAATAAAAGAGTGCACATCCTCTTCTGTGCCAGTCCATAGAAAGCACACATTGTCAATGAAACGAAGCCATCGTAGGACATGATCTTTATATTTCTGCATTGTAGACACTTATTGTTGCCTCCCACCAGCCTAAAAAGCCAAGCTATAGGTAATTTGATATGAATGGTGTGTGCGGATTGTCTTTGCCCCTGTATTGTTTTTCCCCTTAGACATTGTGGATATTGTCCTTGCATTGATTGATATATAGGACAATATATGGTCATCATGACTAAACTTTCCAATGCTAAATTGGGGTCGGCATTACATTGAGGGCTTGCACTCTGCCTCTGCTATTCACAAGTGATTTATTTTGGCAATTTGTATTGTATTTGGCAATATTGTATTGTATTTGGCAATATTGTATTGGCAATTGCAACAGAGGGTATGGGACCTGCATTGTTTTTAAATGTTTTTAACTGGTTGTCCTGCACCAATTTTTTGTCATTTTTCTAATAAAGATCATGTAAAAAACCTATGTGGTGTGCACATAGCATTATATATGACCTTTTTCTTTAAATAACTACCAGGCACTGCGTCTTGTGTGCCCCAGCTCATCACTTCACCCTGCCCCCCCCAGTCTGCATGTTCCATGTCACCTCACAGACCACGGTCACAAGCAGCGGGACAAATACCCACCTTTGTCATCTGTGATCTGAATAGCGGTGATCTGTTTCGCTCCTTGTCACCGTGGTCTGTAAGGCGAGGAGACAGGGGATGCGTAGAGACTCGGGGGGGGGGGGGGGGGGGGGTTTGGTGCCCCCTTTTGCCCTCCGATGACTGGATAATCAGTGAGGACCTGTCGGGCAGGCAGACGAGGGAGGGAGTAATAGCGCAGCGTCAGACACCCAGATCATCTCCATGTCGCCATGCAAATTGTCAGGCGTAATGTGCCTACTATATAGTGATGGGGAGGGGGAGGTTTGGCTTAGAGCAAAGAGGGGAGTAATCAAGAGAAACCCAGCCCTCTTAAGCTAATGTGCTGCACAGTTTTCTGATGTTTGATAACACATTTTCTGCAATCATCAGCTGATGACATGAGACCACACTGATGACTTAGAAATTAAACTCTGACCGAACGATTCTGTCAGTTTCTCTCGTACTTCAAAACTTGGACGTTTGAAAGAGGCCTTAGAAATATCTAGATATATATAGATAAATACCGTATATACTCGCGTATAAGCGAGTTTTTCAGCCCAAAAATTGGCTGAAAAGTACCCCTCGGCTTATACGCGAGTCAGTGCTGTATACCGATGTATACATCGGTACATACCGATGTATACATCGGTATACAGCAGCCCCGCATCCCAGTAATGCAGGGCCCCCCCAGGGTCTCTCCGGTCCCTGTAAAGCAAGCTATACTTATCAGTGTCCCGCTCGCACCCGCCGCTGCCGACATCCACGATCCTCCATCTTCATGCGACTCCTCTTCCTGTTTCTGTGCGCGTCGCCGGCAATGACGTCATTCCCGGCGACGCGCACAGGAAACAGGAAGAGGAGTCGCATGAAGATGGAGGATCGTGGATGTCGGCAGCGGCGGGTGCGAGGGGACACTGATAAGTATAGCTTGCTTTACAGGTGACCGGAGAGACGCTGGGGGGGCCTGCATTACTGGGCATGCCTGTATTCTACCGCTGGGGCTGCTATATACCTCTGGGCACTGTATACTACCACTGGGCTGCTATATACCTCTGGGGCCCTGTATACTACCACTGGGGCTGCTATATACCTCTGGGGCACTGTATACTACCACTGGGGCTGCTATATACCTCTGGGGCCCTGTATACTACCACTGGGGCTGCTATATACCTCTGGGGCACTGTATACTACCACTGGGGCTGCTATATACCTCTGGGGCCCTGTATACTACCACTGGGGCTGCTATATACTCTGGGGCACTGTATACTACCACTGGGCTGCTATATACCTCTGGGCCCTGTATACTACCACTGGGGCTGCTATATACCTCTGGGGCCCTGTATACTACCACTGGGGCTGCTATATACCTCTGGGGCACTGTATACTACCACTGGGGCTGCTATATACTCTGGGGCCCTGTATACTACCACTGGGGCTGCTATATACCTCTGGGGCACTGTATACTACCACTGGGGCTGCTATATACCTCTGGGGCCCTGTATACTACCACTGGGGCTGTATATACTACCACTGGGGCTGTATATACTACTGGGGCTGCGTGTATACTACCACTGGGCTGCTGTATCTACTCTGGGACTGGTGTATACCACACTGCTGGGGCTGTATACTTGTGCTAGGGTCCACCCTCGGCTTATACACGAGTCAATAGATTTTCCCAGGTTTTGGGGGCAAAAGTAGGGGGTCGGCTTATACACGGGTCGGCTTATACACGAGTATATACGGGTATGTACGATTTTCTTATTTTTGCTTTCACGCAGTCCATTCTGAGTAGATAAGTTTTTGCACAGACAATTGCCGGGGGGAAGAGAAATTTGGGACTGTACGACGCATCGTTGATTTAAACGATGACTGGGTGAAATATTGGTACAGGTAAATAATTTACGGTCATCTTTGCCAAACTTAGTAGTTGCAGTTCTCCAGTAAATTGTAAAGTGAACTGCTTAACTCATGTTACAGTAAGCATTCAGTGTTCTAGTACTTTGCTATTTACAAAGTATTTTCTTTATCACTCTAGCTAACTATGGTATTTTTTTTTTTTTTTTTTTTATCGATGACCGTCGCACTTCTTCATCTTGAGTTTGTAAATCTTTCTTACGCACACATTTTAATTGCTTCCTTATCTGCAGTGCTATTACAGTGTGGAATTGCAATGAAATAAAATAGCGTCAATTGAAACAATAGCAAATATTTTAATGGTAGCATGTCATTGTGTCATGTGACTGTCATCAAAGCTCTGCCAGCATGCCAGAAATTCATGCTCCTGCTTTTCATTATGTACCAGTTGTTGGACTATGAAGGTCATTCCGGCTTTGTCTCTCCACTCTCCCTTCCTGGAATTATATGTATAGATAGATTTATAACTAACCTGACATAAGTGTTGAGGATGGGCTCATTCAGTAATCAATATAGTAACGCAAAACTAATTAACATGCACAATTCTGATACAAACGGCCATCTGTAATTTTTTTAGAAGTAGAATATGACCATTAAGGTTAGGTATTACCATATATACTAAGGTAACGTGTGGGCTTTACTAGATGAGTAGTGATGGGCAAATCTGAAATGTAAAGTTCAGGGTCCGTACAGGACACCCAGAGTCTGTGCACAGGCCTCAAACATGGGCTTCTCAGGGAAGTCTGTGTTACTGTTTGGGCTCTGCCACCTGGAAAAAAGGGGTGAGGGCTGCAAAAGGAGCAAAATTGGGATTAAAGCAGTTAAATGACACATACCGATTTTCCGACCACTGTCAGTGCTTCCGTGTCTGCTCATTAACCTGTATTCATATTCCTCTGCCTCTCCCGGCCACCTTCTGTGACAGTGTCTGTGATTGGTTGCAGTAAGACTGCGCCTCTACTTGCTGTTCCAAAGTCTGTAATTGGTTGCCCTCGCATCCAACTGTCTGGATCCCAAAGTGAAGTTTAAAATAAATTCTGGTTCCCCGAATTTGATATACTGCGCAGATAAAGCAGACAGCTGGAGGCTACAGTCCTCAGCAGTGTGCTTTATCTTGGTTGGATATCCCCACATTATTTTTAATTATGTAGAAGGGATCCTGTCACCTCCAAAACGCCTCCTAAGCTATCAAAACATGTCCCTGCAGCATCCATTCACTAATCTCGCATTCCTTTTGTCTCCTAAAAGCATCCTGTGAAAGTGCATAAAAACGTTTTAATACCGCTCATTAGTGATTATAATTAGCAGGGGTTATATTCTTTAGTCACCAGGGGGTGTTGTTTTGCAGCCTCGAGGATCCACCCTCTCTCTGTCTGTGCTGCTGTGAAACTGAAACTGAAGGCAGGACTAATGATTTGCATTCTGTGAGTGATAGAGAGAGGGGAGGGCAATGCCTGCACATCACAGCAGATCACACAGAGACAGGGTGGATCCTGGAGCTGCAAAACAGCCCGCCTTGGTAACTAAAGAATATAGCCCCTGCTAATTATAATCCCTAATGAGTAAGTATTAAAACTTTTTTATGCACTTTCACAGGATGCTTTTAGGAGACAAAAGAAGTGTGAGATTAGTGATGGGATGCTGCAGGGACATGTTTTGGTAGCCTAGGAGGATGTTCTGGAGGTGACAGGATCCCTTTAAAGAAAAATAATGACATTGGGTGTGTCCCTCCCCCCCCCCCCCCCATTTCCAATTATGATATGGTAAAGCAGAGAGCTTGGGACTCGTCAACCTTGGAAGGTCCATGGTTTTCTGGCCCTTCCCAGCCTGAAAATAGCCTACAGCCACCCCCAAATTTGCACGTCCATTGGATACGCCAAATCCTGGCGCTTTCTCGGCTCATCCGGGTTGCCCTGGAGTGGAGCAATGGGGGTAATATAAGGAGTTAATGACACAGCTGCCACAAAGCCTGGATTAGTTAGGTGTATATGTATGTGTGATGCGGCAAAGCTACCGGATGTGCTGTGAACAGGCAAAACCGCTGATGTAAAAGCAGCCTAATGGAGAAACTTAAAAAAAAAAAAATAATAATAATAAAGTAGTATTTTTGAATAGAATACATCTTAAAGGGAACCTGTCACATGAATCTAAGCCCCTACACTTTCACTACCTGTCCCTATACCTTTCTAGCTGCTCCCTATCTATCCCTCTCTGAGGTAAATGGGCCCTATAAAACAGCAGAAATATAACTTATAACTTACAGCAGTTCCTGAGGCAGGGGACTGAAAAGGCGGATCTAGGCTCCATTCAGCACTCCTCCATGCAGCAGCGCACGCCCCACTGGGCGGCATTATTGTTTCTTCATCTCCACCTCCTTCATTTGGAATCTCCCACCATCATTATGGCTTGATCACGTGATCGTCCAGGATCCCCGCATGCGCAGCGCGCTTATTGGAGCAGGGCCAATCACGTGATCAGGCCCATAATGCACCATGCCGGATGTGACGTAGCGGCCAGGGCATGATAGGAGTAAAGAGGGCGGGAGATTTCAAATGAAGGAGGCGGCGATGAAGAAACAAGAATGCCGCCCAGCGGTGCGTGCGCTGCTGCATGGAGGAGTGCTGAATGGAGCCTGGCGCTGCCTTTTCCGTCCCCAGCTTTAAGGACTGCTATAAGTTATATTTCTGCTCTTTTATAGGGCCCATTTACCTCAGAGAGGGATAGATAGTAATCAGCTAGGAAGGTGTAGGGACAGGTAGTGATAGTGTAGGGGCTTAGATACAGGTGACAGGTTCCCTTTAATAAATCTAATTGGATAAAAACATACCTATTTCCACTTGCCATCACTTTGTAACCTCCTCCAGGCTCCTGCATTGATCACTCTTTGAATTACCTGACAAAATCTGTATATTTTTTACTGTATACAACCCTTAAATCTCTATAGAGAGGGGAAGGGGAGGAGCTGCTAGAGAGAGACACAGGCAGATACTCAAACACTGCTGCAGCTTTCTAGTGAGTGTTGTCCCGCTCCTAGAGGTAGATAGAGACACTGCTGCGATGTTGTCCATTCTAGAGGTAAATACAGACAGACACACTGCTGCAGCTTTCTAGTGAGTGTTGTCCCACTCCTAGAGGTAGATAGAGACACTGCTGCGAGTGTTGTCCCATTCCTAGAGGTAATACAGACAGACACACTGCTGCAGCTTTCTAGTGAGTGTTGTCCCACTCCTAGAGGTAGATAGACACTGCTGCGAGTATTGTCCCATTCCTAGAGGTAAATACAGACAGACACACTGCTGCAGCTTTCTAGTGAGTGTTGTCCCACTCCTAGAGGTAGATAGACACTGCTGCGAGTGTTGTCCCATTCCTAGAGGTAAATACAGACAGACACGCTGCTGCAGCTTTCTAGTTAGTGTTGTCCCTCTCCTTATTGTTGAATTCAGTAACCTTCTATATTTTCCTCTCCATGCAACAACTTCTTCTGAACATTGAAGAGATATAGCATTGAAGTTAGTCTGTACTCACATTGAAGTGTAATGTGGGACCTTTCCACAATGGATTTTTCAACAAATCTGTTAGCAATGCAAACACATGCACATTTTCTAAGGTTCAATTCTGCGGCGTAGTCAAAACATCTAAGACATGTCATAATTTTTTTTAACCTCAGGTACATCTGTTGAGACCATACATATCCTAAGAATGAATGGGTCACAATTTTACACGGTGGGCCTTTCATATGGATGCACATGAATAAAATGGGAATGGTTGGTGATATCAACTTCCTGTTTGTGGCACACTAGTATATGGGAGGGGGAAGAATTTTCCAGATTGGTGGTGACCATGGTGGCCATTTTGGTTCCAACTTAATTTTTTTCAATGGGAAGAGGGTCATATGACACACCAGACTTATTGAGAATTTCATAAGAAAAACAATGGTGCGCTTGGTTTTAATGTAACTTTATTCTTTCATGAGTTATTTACAAGTTTATGACCACTTATAAAATGTGTTCAAAGTGATGTCCATTATGTTGGATTGTCAATGCAGCCCTCTTCTCCCACTCTAGACACACTGATAGCAACACCGCAGAAGAAATGCTAGCACAGGCTTCCAGTATCTGTTGTTTCAGATGCTGCACATCTCGTATCTTCACAGCATAGACAATTGTCTTCAGATGAGTGATGAGGCAAACATTTTGTGAATGGTGAAGTTAACAAACAAAACCAGCGCTATTGGTCTGACACTAACCCGCAATGGATAGATCACTCCAAGACTGTTGAAACACAAAACTGATGGTATGATGTGGTATATGGGGTACAAAGATAGTGGGACCATTCTTCATCAATGGAAACCTCAATGCCACTGGATATACCACACAATACCATCAATTTTTGTGTTCCAACAGTCTTGGATGGAGCTATCCACTGTGGGTTAGTGTCAGACCAATAGTGGTGGTTTTGTTTGTTAACTTCACCATTCACAAAAACGTGAAAACCAAGCACACCATTATTTTTCTTATGAAATTCTTAATAAGTTTGATGTGTCAAGACCTATTCCTTTGAAAAAAAGTGGACAATAGCCTTCAATGCCATGGTCACACTATCTGAAAGTTTTCCCCTTCATGATATGTGCCACAGGAAGTTGTATCAAAACCCATTCATTTATTAGGTTAGCCTAAATGCCATCTGTAGTACTTGAGTGGATTTACTACATAATGATTCGGCAAAGTGAAGTGAAGCTTCTGTGCTGCACTTCCCTGCACAGCCTGTAGCTGAAAGAAAAACCCAATTGATCACCTTCTATTTTCTGATGAATAATCTCTGTAGTAGTTGCTCTCTGTTATCAGGAACTGACGTAGTGTAAGAGGCACAATGCACACACATGGGCTCCACCTTTGTCATCTAGGAGAATTGGGCACGTTTGACACAGTGAGATGAGGATGAGCCTGTATCAGCACATCCCTGTGCTATCTGTCACTCTCTAGCTGCACATTTGCACTTGGCAGCACCTTTTTGGACAGATTATGACAATTACATTATTAACCCTACCATAATCCAAGAGCAATTTTGTACAGATACGGTGCTTCTTTTTAACACATTTACACTCCTGCACCATTGATTTAATGCTTGCCATGCATTTTATGTCATCTAATAGACATTTGTTCTGTGGGTCAGTCTCATCGGAGTCAAGAAATCTGCTGTGCATAATGGGCCTAGGTAATGTGTGAGACATCGGTATCATGTCACTTAATGCTTAGTGTATCAAATGTCTCCTCATCCATTTGATTTATGACATAAGACTTGCGGGTGTTTGTCCTTGCAGCCAATACAAATGTGGAATTTACAATCATTGTCACATTAATGAATAATTTTTTTCATGAGGTACCCCTGGTGTCCGCCTGTTCCGTTCATTGGACAATGTTTCCAGTTTAGATTCTAATCTTTGTATTAAACATTTAGTTGGGGGGGGTTATTGTGTAATTTTGCCTGTACCTACAGTTGACATCCGATGTCTACTCACTAAATAGATGTAGGTCTAATAGACTCTTCACATGCCTCTGTGTTTTTACCAGGCATTAGTGGAATGTCTAGTGTTCGTCCTTGTAGACATTAATTTTATCACTTTGTGAGGGATATCGTTTTACCGGATAGAATTCAAGGCATGCAAATAAATACATCTCATCAGACTATCATAAAAATGCTATGAAAGAAATTCTTATTGTTTCACTGTAGCTTTAGGCGACACTTTTGCTAGGTCATAAACCTATCCATTTTACATTCCCTTGGAAGCCAATCGTCCATATTTCATTATGCTCTAAAATTTGATGTCAGCTGTGAAACCTGTCTTTAGTAACACTCTGATGTACTACAGCATATGGTATAAAGCCCTCTCTTAGCTTCATTACCTGATTTGCCTACCTAGATAAGGACATCACGTGCTACAGCACCCAAAATTGTCCATTTTAAAGGGCTTGTCAATGTGTATGGAAATACAGCTCATCTGCTGTGCACTGAAAAGTGGTCCAATTTGCTCATTTGTTTGGTATAACTGCAAGATCATAATTTGTTTATAATCATTAAAAAGCCACATTGCTGAAATCTATATCTTTGTGCTGTACAAGAAGAGCTTGTTTTTTTTGTTGTTTTCAGCCTTTTAAGTTATTCTCCTTCATAAATGGAATTGTTGGAAAGTTCTTTGCAAATTACCAATTGTTAATATCTCCTGAATGATTAAAAGGCTTGACTGGTCTATATCCACGAGTCTGCAGTTACTGTATGACTGCAAACTTGTGAATCCTGTGAGGATTCACGGGTGTCAGAACCAGGAACGGTGGTCACGAAAAGATGATATGCATACTCCTTAATCCGACTACATACACCTGTTTTAATACTTTTCCTTTCCATACTTCTCTTTGTCTAAGAGTCCGCACCACTGTGGTTTAGTAGCAGTGGCAGAAGATGTGCATTGCTTCTCATCTCTTTTCTATTGAGCTTGTAAGCACTGCTTTATAGAAGGCACAATTGCTGATTGCTAATCGTAGTTTGTGCAATGCTAAACAGCAGACATGGTCAGTCTCCTAGGCAGCAAGCTGTAGACAAGAGTTAGGCTACTTTCACATAACGATTTTTAGGGAGCCGATGCTGTCTGATATAAATCGGACAGCATCGGCTCCCTTCTGATGCCTGGAATCGGGTGCCAAATAGGCACCCGATTCCGGCATAAAATCGTTCCCTGCGGGGTGAAAAAAGAAAAAAAAAAAGGTTATGCTCACCTCTCCACGAGCCCCCGCCGTCTTCCGCCATCTTCTTGGAGGCTCCCGGTGGCTCCCGCAGGCTGCCGGTGTCAGCAGAGGGCTTCCTCTGCCTTATAGGACCTGCGGTGATGTCAGAGTCACGTGACCGCGGGTTCACCATGGTAACCCGCGGTCACATGACTGTGACATCACCACAGGTCCTATAAGGCAGAGGAAGCCCTCTGCTGACACCGGCAGCCTGCGGGAGCCACCGGGAGCCTCCAAGAAGATGGCGGAAGACGGCGGGGGCTCGTGGAGAGGTGAGAATAACATTTTTTTTTTTTTTTTAACCCTTGTGCTCCTAGTTAGGAGCAGTTTTACTGTACTGAGCATGCTCAGTACAGTAAAACGGGGTCCGAGGAGACATCAGATGTTTCCTCGGACCCTTCTCCATAGGGCCCCATGTTATAGGGATCGGACCTAATCGGATGTGCACTAAATGCCATCCGATTTGGTCCGATCCGATTCTGTCAGATTTTATTTTCGGTGCAAAAATCGGAGCAAGCTCCGATTTTTGCAACGATAATAAAATCGGACAGAATCGGATCGGACCAAATCAGATGGCATTTAGTGCACATCCGATTCGGTCTGATGCCCATAGGGCTGCATGGAGGCCAAATTCGGATCCGATGCTGTCCGATTTTGATCGGACAGCATCGGAAATCCGAATATCGTAATGTGAAAGCAGCCTTACTTTGACCCCTTAGGACCGAGTCACTTTGCAGCTTAATGACCAGACCATTTTTTGCAATTCTGACCAGTGTCACATTGACGTTATAACTCTGGAACGCGGTCAAAGGATCCTAGCAATTCTAAGATTGTTTTTTTCGTGACATATTGGGCTTCATGTTCGTGGTAAATTTAGGTTGATCATTTTTGCATATTTTGTGAAAAAATCGTAAATTTGGCAAAAAGTTTGAAAATTTAGCAATTTTCAAATTTGGAATTTTTATTCTGTTTAAACCAGAGAGTTATGTGACACAAAATAGTTAATAAATAACATTTCTCACATGTCTACTTTACATCAGTACAATTTTGGAAACACATTTTTTCTTTTTTAGGAAGTTATAAGGGTTCAAAAGTTCATTAGCAATTTCTCATTTTCCAACAAAATTTACAAAGCCACTTTTTCTCATTCGCCTCATTGGGGGATGCAGGACCATGGGTGTTATGCTGCTATATCTATCGGAGGCTGACACTAAGTGAAAATAAAAACAGTATACACCCCTGGCTGGGCCAGATCAAACCAGTTTCAGCTTAGTGTCTGTAGGAGGCAGATGCGGTCTACAGACCCTCATCTCTTTTTCTCAATTTTTTCAATTCTTTCTTTTTCTGGATACCGATGTAGATTACACAGGCGACGTCTCCCTTAAGGAGACCTCTCTCCCACAACCACCAACAGACGAGAACCTGGAGTGTCGCCTCCACATACCCCTTTCTGCGACGTGGGATCCTTTTTTGGGCTACGCCTCACCTCATGACTTTGTACCAGGGCGACGGTTCCTCTAAGGGTGCCAATTTCCCCCAACCACCAACAGAAAAGCACGCGGAGTGTCGCCTCCCCGTATCCCCTTCTGCACCTGGCGTACACCCCCTCTTATCCCTGTCATCAGGATCATGATTATGGCCTCCCCATCTCAATACAGAGCCTGGGTAGTAGGAATAGCCCTCCTAGAGAAAGCGCATACCTCGCGAGCCTTCACCTCCTGAAACCTGGGTTGCAGTCGCACAGCTGCTGAGTACCAGCCTCACAGGGATCCCAGCAACACATGTCTGCCGGCACCAATGGACCCCTAGGACAGGCATACCCCTGTACTGCAACAGAGACCACCGTGGATCCAGGATTGCTGCAGTCTCCAGGACCCTCAGAATCCCTGGAGTCCTATACTGCATTAGACCTGCAAGCCTTGCATAGAGCCAACATCATGCCCGGAAGGACACGAAGTATGGGCAGCAGGTGAGACAGTCTGTGAAGGACCCCTGGTTTCCCCTGCGAGCACGGCAGACAGAATATTCTGCACCTGCCCGCGTGACCACCCCGCAGCCCACGCAATTGTTTCGCCGCAACCGCAACCTTATCTCCCGCCTCCGGCTTTTGCGGTGGTCACACCCCTGATCCTCCCATCTGATGACACGCAGTCCCTGCACCCACCCCTGTATGCCGGCTGTTCAGGCACAAACCTGGACTCTTCTTCTGGTCCCGCCCTCTTTTTTCACACTTCCCAGCTATCACAGCATTTCCAGCGTGCCTCTTCTCATACGGACGTCATGCTGCATAATTAGCTCTCCTCTGTATACCCTCTTTGCACTAGCCCAGATCCGGCAGCTGTACAATCCTGACAGTGTTATCAGTGACTTAGTATTGTACCAGTCACAAATGTGCAGACTTCCAAGTCCTCAAAGAAGCCCCATAAGACCCATACCACCTATTATGCCTCTTGTGTCACCTGCCGCCAGGACCTGCCGAGTAGCCATGTCACCCCTCACTGCCAGGCCTGCACGCCCACAGAGGTTCAGGGCCCCCCTGCCGACCCATAACAGCTAGCGCCCTACAACCACCAAACTGGGCATTGCTCCTTACTCAATCTATGGATAAGCTTTCGAACTCCTTGGTCCAGGCTATGCAGCATCGTATCTCGGACAGCACGCCCTGCCATAGCAGCGCACTTACAGATGACCCCTCTTTAGAGGGCCTATCTCATGGCGGTAGAGCACGTCCTTTATCCTTGGACACTAAAAGAAAGAGGTCCCACCGTAATGCCTCTCCTTTCTCTTCCCAAGGCTCTCATACCTCTCTCTCACAGGAATCTGAACCGGGGTCACTTATACCTGATGAACATCAGGACCTCAGTTCAGACCCCTACCTGGACGAATCTTTTGATTTTTACTCCTCTGATGCCCAGGCAATGGCTGACACCCTGATATCAGCGGTCAACTAAGAATGGGTTTCCTCCCCCAGCCATGTGGCTGAATATGATTGGAGCATGATGTGCATATAGCAATGGCATTTTGTAACAGACTGGATCAAATTTTTGGTATTCCTGATGGAGACCAGGAAGGGTCTTTAAACGCGTTGAAGCAATAAACACCTTTACCCTGAAGACCTTGTAGGATTCATCTTTTAAGTGCAGCAGCACGGATTGTCCATCGCTTGGCCCCATATAGGAGCATTTTGGAAACTAGACCCACAAGGATATTATTTAGATGTTTTGTGAGCACCTTGAATTCCCAGGTACGTCACAGATTTTTTGTAAAATTGAGCTGTGAAAATGAAATATTAAGGCTAAAACAACATTTTTGAGGCTAAAAAAAGATTTTTTTTTTAATTTTCACACAGGCAGCATGATAAAATGGACTCCAAAATATGTTGGGCAAGTTCTTCTGAGTATGCTGATACTCCATATGTTGTGGGAAAACAAATTTTGGGCGCACAGGAAGGACTGACGTTATTTAGTGGGGATCTGGTACGTGAATTTCAAGCTATGCTCAGACGTTGCCGATTTCCCCATGTTTTTTTTCTGCATATTTTTGACAATTCCGCAGTACAGCACCTTCCCTGCACAGTGTATGGGAAATCAGAAAAGATGTACCCATGCTGCGCATTTATCTGCAGCAGAAATAGCACGCATTTTACTGTGGAAAAATCTGCAGCATTTCAGTTCTTTTAGAGTATTTTGCCATGATTTTCACCCATAGAACTTAATGATTAGGGATGAGCGAGTATGCTCTGCGCTACTCGTTACTCGCACGAGTATCCCGGTACTCGGGATGCTCGGCGAGCACCGAGTACCGCTGAGATGCTCGGACTGCTCGCTAATAATTAGCAATCTGACACACATACACAGCTCCCTTTAGTGCACACAGTGAGCTGGTACCACACAGGGAGCAGATTCATTGTTAGGATCTCTCTGGGGGCCACAGCAAGGTGTTATATGTTGCGGCGATTTAAAAAAGCCCCCCCCTCCCGCCCTTTCCCAGAAATACTCGGTTTATAACCGGAAGTCTGTGGGCGGAGCCTGTCACTCATTACCTTACATTGGGCTTGGTGCTCTGGCCGAGTACACGAGTATCTTGAGATGCTCGGCCAGAGCACCGAGCACCCGAGCATTTTAGTGCTCGCTCATCACTATTAATGATAGCTCCTAAATACTGTTCACACAGTATTTGTTGTGTGTTTAACAGGGATTTTGTACTGATTATATGGGGCTCCTCTGTATTTTTTGTCACCAGCTGAGGTACAGCAGGCAGGTACAGGTTGTCACCAACCCCCAGCTGCATAGTTTTACCTGGCTGGTAATCAAAATACAACGGAGCCCTTAATTTTTTTCTAAGAATTAAAAAAAAAAAAAAGTGGGCGTCGCAGTATTTTTATTTTCCAGCCAGGTACAACGAGGCAGCTAGTGGCTGGAATCCACAGCGTGGAGAGGCTCAATTGTTCTGGGCTCCCTACACTGCAAATTGCAGCTCGCAGCCTTCCCACAAAATCGCGCATTTATTAGAAGCACCATTTCCTGGAGCCTGCACCCAGACTCTTCCAGTTGTCCTGGTGCCGGTGGCAAAGTGGGCAATAATGGGGTTAATGCCAGCTTTGTATTGGCAGCTGGCACTAAGCCCGAGGTTCATAATGTCGGGCCAATTTTAGACCATCAGGAACCTCTAAGTCAATGGTAAATAAGACACCACACCATGAAAAAATAATTTTATTATAACAAAAAAACACAAATTTGGACTCCATATTTATTACCCCCCACATACCCTCCGACGTAGTCCACAGCGATGGTCCCACGACGGTCAGTGTCCTCCAGAGACTGCAGCGAGGGACCAATGGTCCTTTTGCTGTAGTCTCTGGGGGGGGAGGGGGTCACACTGATGCTGCACTGGTGCAGCTGTCAGTGATGCTAAGCCAAGTCCCAGAGATCACATGATCTCTGTAGCTTGGGTCAGGTTACCAAATGTCATCATGGCAACATCGGGTTACCATGGTGATCGGCCTATCGCAGTTACATTATGATGGGTCCATCACCTCGGGGAGAGGTAAGTTATTCTGCGCTCCCTCTCCCCGAACTCTTAAGTGCTGGGATCATAAGATCACAGCATTTAAGGGGCAACACAGAGCCAGGGACAGCGACCACACAGATCGATGCCCCTGGTTGTTACATCGCTCCTCCACACTCTCATCTCCACTATGCAGGGGATGAGGCTGAAAGGAGTGGGCAGAGGCACAGGATAGAGGAGGTGAGCTGACAGTGGAAAGAGGTGAGCCGACAGTGGAAAGAGGTGAGCGGTGGGAGAGGAGGGAGGAGAGTGTGGAGAGGAGACCGGGCACTGGGGTGGAGGGGCGGTAGGCACAGGCAGGGGATGAGTGCAGATATTCAGCACTTTCTTGCGTGAGCATGATGTGATCGGTCAGTCAGAATAACCGATCACATCGCTCTTCCCCTGACACTTAGTTGCCACTGACAGCTGTCAGAATTGAGCTGTCACTGTTTGTTTACAAGCAGTAGAGGAAAGCTACAATGGAAACAAGGCGTAAATCTAGGGTGTTACCAGTATAACAATTGGATGTATTCGATAGGCTCACACTCACCTGGCAAGGTTGTGTAAGCCACAACCACTATAAAAGCATATTGAAAAGTTTGCTGCAGTCTTCCCAATAAAATTGTGGCAATAAAATAAAAAGAAAGGGAATATTGATCAACAGATCCGTGGATTGATTGTGATTTTTATTTTCAACGTGTTTCTGGGCTCTCTGGCCCCTTCATCAGGAAAAAATATCTGTACATCTGTGTTTTTTTTTTTTTCCTGATGAAGGGGCCAGAGAGCCCAGAAACACGTTGAAAATAAAAATCACAATCAGTCCACGGATTTGTTGATTGATATATGGTAGCGCGGTTAATATTCCCTTTCTTTTATTTTATGTTTACAAGCAGTGACCGTTCAAAGCCATGACGGGTTTAGCCGTCATGGTGCGGTAACTGACATCTTTCCATGACTGCTAAACCCGTCATTGGTTGTAATGGGGTTAACATGAATCGATGGAAATGGCTATTCTCCTTACGGAGATTAATCCTGCATGCCAGCAGTGAGGAGACCTTTAGCCGCAATGCTCCTCTGGGTAATAGGCAGATAGTCTCTTCAGTGAGGAAGTAGATGAACTCTAGTGCCACCTATTGAAAGCAGCAATCCTAAAAGTCAAAAAATGACTCTTTAAAGCAGGGGTGGGGAACTCCAGTCCTCGAGGGCCGCAATCAGTGCAGGTTTTCACGATTTCCTTAGTATTGCACAGGGATTGGGATCATCACCAGTGCAAGTGATTATGTTATCACCTGTGCAAAACTAAGGAAATCCTGAAAACCTGCACTGATTGCGGCCCTCGAGGTCTGGAGTTCCCCACCCCTGCTTTAAAGGGAACCTGTCACCTGGATCTACCCCTGTAACCTATCTCTACCTGTTCCTGCACCTTCCTATCTAATCCCTAACCATCCCTAGCTGAGCTAAAGGGGACCTATAATGAAGGAGAAAAATAAGTTATATACTTACAAACTATCTCCAGTTGGAGACTGGAAAGGTGTGCTCCGGGCTCCATTCCTCCTTCTCGCGCTGTCTCCACATGCCCCGCTGGGCATCCTCGCTCACTCTTCAGCTGTGTGACGTCTTCTTTAAGGGCCCGCCTCTTGGGATCATGTGATGCCCGGGCCTTAATGTCATATCTGAAATGTCATATCCGGCCCGATGCATTGTGGGGCCGATCATGTGGTATTGGCCGGCTTCAATATGCGCACTGCGCATGCGCTACGGTATCACGTGATCGGTCCCACTATGCACCGGGCTGGATATGACATACCAGGCCAGATATGACGTTCCGGCCCGGGCATCACATGATTACAAGAGGCGGGAACTTCAAAGACGACTTCACACAGCTGAAGGTGGGGCGTGTGGAGACAGCGCGAGGAGAAGGAATGGAGCCCGGTGCACACCTTTCCAGTCTCCAACTGGAGGCAGTTTGTAAGTATATAACTTATTTTTCTCCCTCATTATAGGTCCCCTTCAGCTCAGCTAGGGGATGGTTAGGGATTAGATAGGAAGGTGCAGGAACAGGTAGAGATAGGTTACAAGGGTAGATCCAGGTGACAGGTTCCCTTTAACGAGCCTTTCATTGTTATATTCATTCATATACTTTCAATAGGTGACACTATACTACTTCTACTTCCTCACTGAAGAGACCATTTGCATTTATCAAGAATGGTTTAAGAATTTAATAAACAGTAAATTGCAAAGGTAAGTTTATTTTACAATCCCTATCCAACAAAACTCCTCTAAGATGAAGGGAATAGCCATGTAACCGCAAACAAGAATGGTTATATTAGGCCATGTAGCACACTGCTCTCTGCACTTGGCCTAAGCTACTCATTGGAATCTTTTCCTAAATCCTAAGTGAAGCAAAGTGTCAGAGCTAAGCCTATTGGTCACGCCCAACTATTAGAAAAAGCAGGACGCTCTGCACCAAATACATGCAATACAGTGACAGGCGCCCCCCAGAGGGCTCAGCCTCAACTGCAGAGATAAAAAGGTGCAACAAAAGAAAGCGCTGACACTTTGCTTCAATCATGCTTTGGGTTGTGTTGCAGCCAATGGCACGGAGAACATTTTCACGGGTAGACTGAAGTATAGATTCAATTAAATTTCAACAAATTCTTGATGCAAACCTACCACCATATGTAAAAAAGCTGACGGTGAGAAGAGTACACCTTCTATAGATGGATAATGATCTTAAACATATGTCCAAATCCACAATAGACTACCTAAAAATGCTCGAGCTGAAGGATCTACAATGGCCCTCTCAGTCCACACACACACACACACACACATATATGTATTTTTTTTTCTGTACAATAGCTCTTTAAGATGGACTGCTGCCTAGGAGTTATCCTAAAAAAAAAAAGAAACTCCCCACCCCCCCACCCCCCCTTCCACCACCGGCATGCAAAGTATCACCGAGACATTGCCTGCACTCACACATCTCTGACCATATGGAGGATCCGGAACGCTGCAGAGCTGTGTAGTGACTGGAGACACACTCCCCGCGCTCACACAGGACTGACATTGCACAGAGAGCCTAGAATACTGCAGAGCTGTTTAGTGACTGGAGACACACCCCCCACACTCACACAAGTCTGACATTGTGTGGAGGATCCAGGATGCTGCAGAGGTGTGCACTGACCAGTCATAAGCCCCACACTCACACAGGTCTGACAGCACATGGAGGATCCAGAATGGTGTAGAGCTGTACAATGACTGGAGACACACTCCCCGCACTCACACAAGTCTGACATTGTGTGGAGGATCCAGGATGCTGCAGAGCTGTGTAGTGACTGGAGACACACCCCCCACACTCACACAAGTCTGACATTGTGTGGAGGATCCAGGATGCTGCAGAGGTGTGCACTGACCAGTCATAATCACACAGGTCTGACAGCACATGGAGGATCCAGAATGGTGTAGAGCTGTACAATGACTGGAGACACACTCCCCACACTCACACAGGTCTGACATGGTGTGGAAGATGTAGAATGCGGCAGAGGTGTGCACTAACTGCAGTCACATTCCCTGCACTCACACAGGTCTGACAGCGCATGTAGGATCCAGAATTCTGTTGAGCTATGCAGTGACTGGAGATATACTCCCCGCCTTCATATGGAACTAACAGAGCGCAGAGGATTCAGAATGGTGCAAAGCTGTGCACTGACCGCAGAGACACTTCTCACGCTCACACAGCTCTGACAGCTTGCGGAGGATCCAAAATGCTCTGGAGCTGTGCAGTGACTGGAGAGACACTCCTCGCGCTCACACAGGTCTAACAGCTGGGTGAGATCCTTCCACTTCAACTGCACACATTGTAATTTATGATGGGAATACCCCTTTAAAGCAATTTTTGAGAAAAGTTTTATAAATTCATAGTTGCAGACGAGCGACAAACCCTGTGCATCCTCCTTCTACAGTCATGTGTAAAGTTGTCTAATACTTTCAATAGTTAGCTGGATGCTTGTACTACTGATGTTATTGCACATACCCATCTATCACCCCGACTCCTCCATACCCTGTAGTGCTCGCCTCAGCTGAGCACTTCTCTGTTAACTGAGTGCCATTGTAATACTTCTATGTCACTGGCTTATCTCCCAGTGAACAAAAAGGTCAGCCGATGGAAAGCCAACGTGCCAAAATTTGGGAAGACCCGCTGGCTAATCCCACCAATATGATCAGGTTTGGCAAACGTTAGTCTAGTGTGTATTGCCAGATGACTCTGCTCTTTAGGACAACATAAGGATCTGAATTTGTAGTTTCATGTGCTTGATTCTCCTTTGCCCCTGACCTTATCTGTTGTAGGGTGATTGTGAATCTTTCTATTTTTTGCGAATGTGTGTCTCTAGTGTGCACCTCTACTTCTTGATAATATGCATTTTTTTTAGTTGTCAGAAATTTGGAGTAGGCGAAAAGGAGCATTACTGCAGGTTCAGCCCTTACAAACTACAAATGATTTGTGTAACCATGGAAAAGCACAGGTCTGCATATGCACTGTACACAACTCGATTTGCAATACTGCTCATTTTTTTAATTGTACTACGTTAAGGCAATAATCAAATTAATTTTGGTGTGGGGCTGACATTCTTTTTGAAAGGGTAAAAATGCTACTGGAAAACTTTTTCTGTTTTTAGTTAATAAATCATTATTTTTGACTAAAAATGCACAGTGCATGCTTAAAAAACCTGCCTGCTGTACACAGTATTTTTTAGATGTATTCTTTACTATTTTTAAATTACAAGAAAAGTACCCAATGTGAGCCCAGGCATTAACATGTGCTTTGTTACACATGTTGCGCAACTGCACAGGGTGCTATCAGCAATGCAAAAATGGCAGTGATTTACGGTTCTGTGCATGTGGCATTCGCACGTTACCTCCGTACAATTCCTGACTCCCTATATTGTATTCTTAGCCACTTAGTGTGGAATGTCTAGAAAATATTTCCAAGCTTGTTTTCTTTGATATGGGAAGAACATCTTCAAGTTATTTGAGTGTTCCTCTTCCCCTAATGTAGCTTTAGGTGACATATTCAGTTCCAGATTTTTTTTATCCTGTGATCCAGCCGTCTTATGTTCTGTTATGCTTGGCACTTGCAAGTCATAAATCACATTGGAACTCTGTAAATCCCTTTAATAAAAGACCACAGACACCCGTCCCCCTTCATAGTAATGCTTTTGAGTCCTGTTCTATATTTGTCTTGCAGTGCGTTGCTACCAGCTATGATCTAATAATGTGGACCTCCCCAACTCTTTAACATGGAGGTCATTGTAAACAATACATTTTTCTTTATAGTATAATAGGAACTTGGGGAAAGTAATTCCTTAGGTCGATCTTGCTTTTTTTTATTTATTTTTTTTTAAATTTTTACTCCAAGACAAATTTTTCTTGATCATTTCATGTGCCAACCCAGCTTCTGGCAGACTTGTGGAAATGACACTGATTTCCAAGATAGGCTGTATCAGGACAGAGCTATAATTCTTCGGGAGGGAACTGTTGGTTAAATGTCAGTACAAAAAGGAGGAGATCACAGAATAATGTGCTCTACTTCTGACCTCTAATGCATGGGTGCTTTGTCTCCTTAAAGGTACCGTCACACGCGTCAATATTGCTTGCAATTTCACTGGCAATTTGCTGGTTGCAGTGAAATCATGGACACATTGTTCTATTTTGTTGCTGTGTACAAATGAAACAATGTGTCCATGATTTCACTGCAACCAGCAAGTTGCCAGTGAAATTGCCTACCAATATTGCCGTGTGTGACGATAGCTTTAGAGATGAGCAAGCCTTTCAAGGTTTGGTTCGCTGAACTTTCCACTTTTGAGCAAACCTCTTTGGGTTCGGAGTTCAGGTGCTTACGTTAGCAAGGCTCTGGAGTGAGAATTGCTGTGTTCAGGTACAGTTGGTGCTTGGCTCAGTGGGAGCCACATGCAGTGTTTGATCAGCTTGCACTGGGCTTAAAAGCATAGTTTTTTGGGTGTAGTATGTGTCCAAAATTAAGTTGGAAAAAGATAAAAACCTGCCCTCCCACCCCTGTAAGTGTTTTACTTATGGCTGGCTGTATGTGGGTGGATACTAAATGCACTGTGAGAATGCAGCTGACTCCAATGATAAAGGCGGGGTAGCACAGGTGCAAAATACCAATGCAACAAGCCTACAATACCATGGAGGAGGTGATTGCTGGAATTATATATGCACACAGATGAGGTTTGCATAGGGGGTCAGTCACCCAGGTACAGGCATGTTATGCAAAGTGTCAGGGTACAGCCTATTGACCACTGCCAGTGCATTTAGTATCTGGCTGTTTCCTGTGAGTTTTTTATTTTTATTTTTTATTCATAAATTATGTGCTCTTCTGTGAATTGTTTTTGAATGTATTGTAAGTGTGGGGACCATTGACTTTGGGTTAAGAGCTTGCGTATTTTGGGCCAAAATATCAACCAATACCTCATATTGTTAATATTTTATATCCTTTCTCCTTCGCCTCATTGGGGGACACAGAACCATGGGTGTTATGCTGCTGTCCTCTAGGAGGCGACACTAGGCAGAATCTGCAAAAGAGTTAAGTGGCTCCTCCTCTGCAGTATACACCCCTGGAGCAGGCATTGCCTCACCAGTTTTTGCTTAGTGTCGTTAGGCGGCACACCTAAATTTTATTTCTCCTAAAAATGTTTTCACTTTTTGAATTTTTACTTCAAGAAGAAGAAAAGTGGGTCTCTGACGAGACTCTCTGCATGGTCCCTCCTCGGCCCACCACTGTTGGGGTGCCCGGTTGAGGTCGACATTTTCCCCCCATATGTCGCTCCCTCCTCGGCCCACCACTGTTGGGGGTGCCTGGTTGAGGTCGAGATGATGGTCCTCCTTCCCCAGTTCCCCACTGTTGGGGACCCTGGGTTGAGGCCGAGGCTACACAGGAGACCTCTGAAGGTGAACAACAGCATACCTCCCTAATCCCTCCTTCGGGGCCCTTTGGTCGAGACACCGCAAGGTATGATGAGCAGCAGCACATAGCTGCACTGCAAGACGCTGCAGCACACTGCGAGGGGTCTACCTCAGAAGCCCCAGCTCTGCTGCGTGCTTCTCAATACCTCCCTAATTCCCCCTCCAGGGCTCTTAGGTCGAGTCACCGCAAGGTATGGTGAGCAGCAGTACATAGCTGCACTGCAAGAAGCTGCATCACACTGTGAGGGGTCTACCACAGGAGCCCCAGCTTTGCTGCCTGCTTCTCAAGGGCACTCAGAGCTCAGTGTTTCTGAAGAGCACATGCTGCAGCACACCTTACGCTGCAGCACATCCAGAAGCCTCGCTGAGTGATTCTGAGGAGCACATGCTGCAGCAGCCCTTACTCCTGCAGCACATCAGGAGCCCAGCTTCGCTGTGTGCTCCTGCTGGCTCCAGGGGCAAACACCATACCCCTATATGGGCTCCCCTCAGGACAGAGTTCCCGCCATTTTGCCTTAGGGTGCGATGCCAGCTCATGGCCGCGGATCCAGTGGATGTCTGGACCTCCGCGCCGGCACTCTTCCTCCCCTCTCAACCCTGTGGGGGTCTGAGGGTTGAGACCAGCCCAAGCTCGCACAGAGCCCTGCCGGACACTTAGTCTGACCTGGACAACCACCCTCCCATCTTCCCTGTTCAAGTAGGGGCCTTGGGTCGAGTCCCTAATGCAGGTGGCCTCGGAGCCCTGCCAGCCCGGGGTCCCCTGACTGTGCAGCGTTTCCTCCTGCAATACCGGGTGCCTATCTACCCTGTGCCTTTGTCACCGACCTGTACAGGATGGCGGTGACGTTTTTCGCAGCAGTGGGGATGAATCTACATAGCGGCGGGGCGATCTCATACAGAGGACCGACGTGGATGGGGACTTCTGCGCCGACCCCATCGCTTTCCTGGGGCCACTATTTACTAGAGGAAACCAGCTCCGGCCTAGCGCCGGCAGCTCCGCCTTACTCCGCCTCCCGCCCCTGGGCTGACGTCAGAGAGGCAGAATCACCGCATCCCGCCACCGGATGACGCTATGGCCGCGTCATGAGGGGGGCGGACGGTCATTGTCGGCGCCTCTCGCTCCCTCGTGAGATTTCCTGCGCGCCTTGGCTTCCCCAAATGTCCCGCCCCCTACTCCTCCTACTCTACCAGGAAGTCGGGAGCAATCAGATAAAAGGCCTCCGTGTAGGAGCCTCACTGGAGATCCCGGACCCACTGGAGATCCCGGACCCACTAGAGATCCCGGACCTGGGTCCCGGATTAGGCATGTGGCTCTGCAGACAGGCATCCACAGGAGCTTAAGGTTAGTGGACACGGCGGCAGTCATACAGGAGCATAAGGGCTCCACACAGGACAGCTTCACAGCTATGTGATGTAGGCAATCATGCTAGATTAAGGGCACTACAGGCAGCACGGAACAATATTGGCGGTGCTGCCCTGCATAATACAACATTCCTGCAGTATATATACATTATATGCAGCTCCCCTGCCCAGTCCTGCCCTCAGAAGGCCAGTTCTACCTAGATTCAGACCAGGATCGCAATACTCCTTAGCCCTAGAGCAGCCAGACTGACGCTCTACTGGAAGATCAAAGGGCATTCATTAATCAGACCCTCTGTAGTTGCATGAATAGAAGGCAGACGCTGCCTCAGTCTCTCACAGGCCTCCCATATCTCAGGGACGTCTGTCCAGAAGACGACTGGTCACATTGATTTCAGATGCCACGGGAAACAAAAGCACTCAACGAGCCACATTCCAATTGGAATTCAGTCGGCTAGTTCACGTCTAGGTTGGGCCCATAGTCGACACCCCACGGGGGCCAGGCAGCGACGAGTAGGAAGGCCGCCGCGGTGAGCGCTGACGTCCCGGGTGAGGAAAATTGACAAGACAACAATTCCTCAATTTAGGATGCAGCTGACTCCCAGGTTGAACAACTGACCAGATCAGTGTTTGCGGCTTCAGGACCTTCACTAGCCCCTACATTAGCTTCAGTCTGGACAGCGAGAACCATCTCTGCATTGGCAGGTCAATCGCACTCTATTAAATGCCTCGTCCGCCGATCTTACTCTGATGGCCCAGGCAACTTGAGTCGTCACCTCAGCTGACTATCTGATGCATGCAGCCCTGCACGCTGCCAATTGCTCAGCAATAACAGCTTACAATACCATTCCCATTAGACGTGCCCTCTGGTTACGTGAAGGGAAGAACGTACATGGTCTCCAAGGAGCCCCTCACGGATCTTCCGTAACTCAGTGGACACTAGTTCGAGAAACAGCTGGACAAGTTAACCCCAGATGCTAAGAGAGGCAAGGATACTTCCCTCCCCCAGGCAAACCAGGACTGCCATTCCTTTCAGAATTCATTAGGGTTGGTCACGGCACTATCTCACCAATCTGAGATGAAAACGTCTCTACTGCCCAAAGGCCCAAGCATTTTTCCATGCAGTAAAGTCTCTCTTCATTTCAGGAGACCCAGTACCTGTATCACGGAAGAGCGTTTTTTTTTTTTTGAAGATTGTAGTCCAACCTATCTGTGGTCTCCAATCAGGAAGGTACAGTACGATCCATGGACCTAAAACAACTGACCAAACATGTCTGGATAAGACATTCTCGCATGGACTCTCCACTCCAAATTGTTTCCAAGGAAGAATAAGTATTCCTTGCGCCCATAGATATACAGGTCACCTACCTGTATATTCCTATTGCAACTACTAACCAAAAGTTCCATCAGATTTGCATTTGAACGGAAACACTACTAATTAGTGACACTCCCGTTCGACTTAACTACGGCTCCCCAAGTGTAAACAAAAGTCAGGGCAGACGTCATGACTACCCTTCAATCCAGGGGTGTCGGCACCCTTCCGTACCTGGACATTCTGCTTATCAAAGCACCAATCCTTGCGGACTGCGAACATAGCGTCTCCAGCACTGTAGACACTATAAGAACATGGGGGGCCGGTCAACCCCACAATTCTACTCCTGTTCCAACAGTTCAATATTTCACAGCTACGTCTCAGACCGCTTTCACTTTCCATTCTCAAGTCATGGAACAAGACCCTCATATAACTCAATAGGAGTTTTTCACCTGTCGTCTGAAACCAGGCGGTTTTCCCCCTGGTGGCTCCGGCCACACACACTATCACGCAGGGAACGCCTTTGATTCCACCATCTGAGAATTTCTAACCACTATGACGAGCCTGACAGGATGGGGTGAGGTGTCCCCCATCACAGAACGCAGGACAAATGATCCTACCCGTTTTCAGGAATGCCCATCAATATACTTGAGATTCTGGAAATAGTCCTAACACTGAAGTCCTTCAGCCACCTTTTTAGTAGGCTGTTACATCACCATACAGTCAGATACTGCCACGGGCGTGGCATATGTCAATCACTAAGGCGGAACCTGAAGTCTCCAGGCAACGGATGAAGTTCATCATATACTTCACTTGGTGGAATTCATGAACTGTATTATCAGCCGGTCACATGCCTGCTGTAGACAACCAGGAAGCGGATTCCTTCAGCCGCAAGGGGATGGCCTCACGGGCTTGTGTCCCACACCCTCACGTTGTCCCACAAATCTACCAGCGTAGGGAACCCCGGATATGGACCTCATGGCACCTTCCAATGCCAAGGTTCCAGCCTTCATAACCAGCTCTTTTGACCCACAGTTATTAGGACCACACGCACCAGTCCAGGGCTAGACCCATTTCCGTCTCTCACTCGTAGCAGACGTACCATGGCGTTTGCCAGACTGTCCAACCAGATAGTCCAGACTTACACTCTCAAGACCTGTCCTACCATCAGACGTTCTCAACTCTGAATTTGACGGCGTGGCCCTTGAGACCTGGGTCTTAACCTAAGCTGGGTTTTTCTCAGGATATTGTAGCAATAATGTTCAGAGTGAGGAAACCAGCCTCATCAAACATTGCTCATGGAAAATTGTTTTTGTTTGCTTGGTGCACCTATAGAGGCCATTCACCTTGGCCCTGTTCCCTACCAAGAATTCTCAGTTTCCTCAAATCAGGCCTAGACTCAGGCCTGTCCTTGGTTCTCTCAAGGGGCAGTTTTCAGCCCCTTCCACCTTCTTCCACAAACGTTTTGCTCCCAGATCTCAAGAAAATCCTTCCTTTGAGGGGTCTGCCATTTCATTTCCCAATTCAATAGGCCACTACACCGTAGGACCTAAACCTTGTACTTACAGCTCTACAGAAACCACCCTTTGAACCTCTAGGGGACACTCCCCTTGGCATTCTCATACAAACCGTGGTGGATTTTTTGGTGGCAATTAATTCTTTCTGCAAAGTATGGAACTTGCAGTGCTCTCAAGTAAACCACCTCGTCTGGTCTTCCACCAAGACAAGGTTGCCCTACGGCTGGTCCCATTCTTTCTTCCACTAGCAGTATACTCCTTCCACCTAAATGAAGACATCTCCTGTGCCCGGTTCCAGTCCATTGGGTCGTGAATGCTCTACATATGCAGGACCTCGTCAGGGCCCTACTTATCTTTGTATCCTGGACAGCACCTTTTTAGGAAGATAGATTCTCTTTTCCTTCTTCTAGAGGTCAGATATAAAGACATGTCAGCCTCTCAGGTTACTCCAACTAGATGGATTCCATCAACCAACCAAGACACTTATACCTTCAAAAACCCGACCCTTCCTGCTCTTGTCGGGGCACATTCTACTACGACCGTGGGGGCCTCCTAGGCCGTCCGGTCCCAGGCGTTGGCTCAATTAGTGTGTTAGGTAGCCAAATAGTCTATCCTACACACATCTACAAGCCACTACAGTGCTCACACTCAGTCCTCGTCAGACGCAGGTCTGGGTAGACGTGTCCTCCAGAAGACAACAGCCCTCCTGTAGGTACATAGTTCTTCGCTGACCACATTCAGCGTTACTAGTTTTACACTTTTCCCACCCAGGGACTGCTTTGGGACGTCCCATGGTTCTGTGTCCCCAATGAGGCGAAGGAGAAAAGGAGATTTTTGGGTACTCACCGTAAAATCCTTTTCTCTAGGCTCTAATTGGGGGACACAGCTCCCACCCTATTGCCTTTGGGCCTTTACTACAGTTTTCATGTTTTTTCTCAGCTGTTACATGGTTAACTGTTTACACATGTTTGCTTGTTTGGGCTACAGGCCTTTTATTCTATTATAACTCAACTGTTTGCCATGTACTGGTTTGGTTACAGGCCTTGTTACACTGTTATTACCTTGTTAACTATTAACTGTTTACACAGGTTTGCCTGTTTGGTTACAGGTCTTGTAGTACTGTTATTACTCTGTTAACTCTCCTACTGCTTTAGCACAAAACTGGTGAGGCAATGCCTGCTCCAGGGGGTGTATACTGGAGAGGAGGAGCCACTTAAATCTTTTGCAGATGCTGCCTAGTGTCGCCTCCTAGTGGACAGCAGCATAACACCCATGGTTCTGTGACCCCCAAATAGAGGCTAAGAGAAAAAGATTTTACGGTGAGTACACAAATATCTCCTTTTTTAGAGCACATTTTTTATTTTTCATCTGTATGAAGATGCAGCCCAGGTCCTTTGGGGTGTATGTCCTGTGCATTGTATTTATACAGTGCTGGGCAGCCCACCTGATCTAATAGTATGAGTGTAATCAATATGCTTTATACAGACACTTTATCGAGCTGGATCCATCTTAAGTTCCTCATTGACCCAGGCGCTGTGCAGCAGTGAGGATGCCATGCTCCGTGCCAGACTGGGATTACATCTCAGGGGTGAGCTGAAATATTCTCTTTATTCACAGTGCAGACACTTTGCATCACACATACCTGTGTGACTGAAGCCCTGTGTAAACCTCCTCAGTGTGCATATATTATACCAACAATCACCTCCTCCATGTAATAGTAGGCTGAGAGTGATTGTCGCATCAGTATTTTTCGCCTTATCATTGGGGCTGGCTGCATCCTGCCAGTGTGTTTAGTATCTGACACTTATGGCTGTTTTCTTTAATATTCAATTTTTTTTTTTTTTTTATTATTTTTTTTTTTATAAGTATGTCCTTTTCTGTGAATTTTATGTGGGCGCGAGAGCGGAACAGCCACTCAGTGATTTCCATTGACGTTCAATTTTGGGATCATGAAAAGTACTCCAAAAAAATTTGCCTGCACGCCCAAACTTAAACTTCAAAAGATTGACTCATCACTAGTCATAATATCACCCAAATATCCTAATTTGCAATGAGTCAGCAGAATGACTATTAGCTTAAGGCATAATTTTAGGTAAAAAAGAAACAATTTTAATGATTATAGATACCTTAATTTTAAATAGTTTATCTAAAATAAACAAGGAGATGGATTGTATTATCGCACACAATTGCTTGATGAAGATAAAGTTGGTTAAATCCTGCATTATTGTATGTAGTGTGGTTGGGAAAAAAAAGTTAAAAAGCTTGCGCTTCCGTCCCTGGAAGTCTTTTGCTTATAGCTGGCTGTATGTGGGTAGAGAGCTGAACAGCCAATCAGAGACTTCTGAAGACGTACGGAGTCACGTGCGAGTCCCAAACAGGCAGCTCCCGAACATCTAGACATTCGCTCATCATATAATTTGTACAAAACAATTTACATGTCCAGATTAGCAAGATACATTTCATCATTTTCATTCTCTATTTCCTCGGATTAAATGACAGATACAATGACTGAAACACAACCAATCCGATTATTTACCATAGTTGAGGCCATCAAGCACTATTTGTGCCAGTCATGTGATGGTTTATTCCTATGTATTAATTCCAATTTTTATTTAATCATTGTTGCAGTTTTGTTAAAAAAAACAAAAAAAACTGAAGGGCATCCTGATGCCAACAATGAGAATCCTGAAATCTCAGGCTCATGTTGCCTATGTTTGACTTGACAGTGCGCAGTGTGTACACTGTGAGGATTCACAGGTCTAGATTTACATAGAGTAGCTGTAGACGTTCGTGCCAAACCTGGAAAACCCCTTTAAAAGTACAGGGTTGGGCCATTCATATAGATACACCTAAATAAAATGGGAATGGTTGGTGATATCAACTTCCTGTTTGTTGCACATTAGTATATGGGAGGGGGAAATCTTTTCCAGATGGGTAGGGACCATGGTGGCCATTTTAAAGTCTGTCATTTTGTATCCAACTTTATTTAGGTGAATCCATTATAAATGGCCCACCCTCTACATTTGGCTCACATTTTAAAGCTGCTTACAACAGCTTGATACAAACTGTACAGATAACATGTAACTGAAAATTATATGGTAAAGTTTAGCTTTAACATATGACACTGCCAAATTTTCAAGTGAAAAGTTAGTCTCCAAAAAGACATCTGATATTACCACAAATTTACTCAGGAAATAAAATCTATGAACATATTTCAAACTGTTAAGCTCAATTAACACATGCTGCGGTCCAAGTATTGACTGCTGTTGAGTTCAGGTTAAATGACCCAATCAAGGGCCGTGAGAGACGGATGTGTGAAAATGTGCCAGATAAATGAAGGGGCATGTGGCACAAATCGCTACATCCACCTCGTTTATTAAGATTGTTGTGAAAATGGCCAATCTTTATAAATGTTGCCATTGAAGCTGGCTGTAAATATCCAGAGTACAGCGAGCCATTGCCATATTATTCTCTGGTCAGGAGTTGTGGTCAGAAGTCGACCACCTTTCTCTAAACCATTTGTAAGGCAATAAAGGCTTTCAATGTGGATAGTTAGATTGCAGTGGTATTGCAGGATATGGTAAAACATGCACTAAACATTTTAGTTTCTTTTACTGTCAACTGATGTTAATGACCTCTGACGTTACAGGATTACATTTGGGTTAGGTCAAGTGAACATATTGTCTGCCAGAACAGGAATAGGAATCCCTACCGTGAATAGTCCACCACAAGAATGATGGAGTGACTCATTGACATTGTTAAGTTAGGGTTAGTGGTTTTTTCATTAGCTATCCTGTCCTTCAGCTCTAGATCTTTACCGACACTGTTGTTCTTGAGACAAGTGTACTATGTGCTTGGTATGTTTATTAATGACAAGCTGCCATGTCCTTGAACCCCTTTTCTAAATGGCAGACTGAGAGACCTTAAAGCAGCTTAAGTGTCTGTCCTTTGGCAGCTGACAGAAAACAGATCTGATACTTGGTCATCCCTCTGTATTCCTTTTTCCAGGTGACAACATGCCAGTACCATGTACCAGTGCCATTTTCAGCAGCACATTCGCGTGGCGGAGGTCATAAGGCCAACAGGCAGAACCATTATTCATGGAGCCTCTGGCCGTGTCATTGACTACTGGAATGGCTGGCAATATGTTCCTAAACTAAGCAGTCTTTTTATTGTGTGGTTTAACATTCATTGTCAGATTTGCAATAAATTATTACCTTAAATCCCCAAGTGCAACAATACAGTACAGAGTAAGGCTTTATGGCTTCTCCCTCAGACAATGCAAGATATATTGGAAATGTATATACATATATTTTTTTAACTTAGTGGTCATGATGATTGTCTTACAGGAGGATCAAAAACAAAAGCTAGCCACAGCTGCCAGCTCTGTCAAAACAGAAGCTCCTCCGAGGGTTAAAGGTTGACAAAAGCTGTGACTAACTTGAGACGATTGATGTTAGCAAATCTAATTTGTTGGAAAGGGCAATTAGTTTAGTCACTTATGCAAAGTTGTTTTTTTTTCCTTAAACAATAAGTCATATGACTAAATTAATTCTAAGTACATGTACAGCATGGGAGATTTGCAAAGTGCAGTTAAATTTTAATTGCTACCAAGAAATAAAGACCTGTTTTTTATCAGAAATGCGCCAATTCCGTATACTGTAACTGCCTATGTGTCACTGTTCAGTTGTGCATTTTTTTCATGGACGGAAGATTTGAGATTTAGATTGCCTCCGCCTAAATTAATATACAATCCCTGAATGTGGAGGGATGGTACATCAACAAAATGTCTCATGTTGCCTGATCATAAGCGTTCAGAATTCTCCCTACCACCATTGGCTTCTCAAGTTCAGTACAATATGTTTGCTTCTCAACTAACCCAAACTACTCCATGAAACACCCCCTGTACCCCTAACATTTAATCCTACTGTTGCTAAGAAGAAGAATCTCCAAAGGAGTTGTATTGAAGCTCCTACTCTTCACTGCAAAATCTCACCAGGTGTGATTTTATAATACTAGTATTATGTGGCTGAGTGCCCTTTGGCTTCTCTCCGGCCAGGCCACTTATTGTGGCATAGTTTGTGCTTCAGTCTGAAGCTGAGGGCCTTTTGGCTTCTCTCAGGCCAGGTCACATACTGTGGCATCGTTGGGCTTCAGTCTAAAGCTAGATTTGTCTAGAACCCCCAACAGAGCCATTTGCTATAATGAGGCAGGCGGAGTCTGTGTCGTGGCCTCTGTTCTGGCAGTGTCAATTTTTTTTATTTATTTTTTTAGGCAGGCACAAAAGAATGGTGATTTTTGCTTTTTGGTCAGCAACATAAAAACAGGACACTGACAAAATAGAGACCAAACAAAGCACAATCTTCGGTAACTTTGTTGGGATTTCTTTGCGAGTCTTGTTTTTCAGGGAGTCAAATGGAGGCCCCAGAGGAGTCACAGTTGTGCTGCTTGAACATGATGTGAACTCTACCTTTTAGGTTCCCACTTCTTTCATGATTTCCATACTACAGGGAACTTAAAATACAGGGGTTCTCTCCATAGAGGAAACTTATTAACGTAGTTGCTAGCTTTTCCTACCAAATATGGAAAACATAATTTGAAACAGATCCCTAATCGGGTAGTGTTTTCCAATTGATACAAATGTATGATGTATTCTAAGGGTAGACTATTAATTTTACAGAAAGAGAAAGTCCTTCATGGGGTTGTCCACTATTGGACAATCCTTTATTAGTGTCCCCAGTAAGGTGATTGATCGTTGATACCTCCTGCTTCTGGCACCTTGCCTCTATATTCGGCACAGTGTCTTTTACTTGTCTTCTTGGATCATCATCTGGCAGGGTGATACATGAGCACTGCAGCCAACAAGCGACTGCTAATTGGCTGCGAGGTTCACATTTTATTTAAGCTGAAGAAGAGGCCACTATTAGTGATCCAATTCAGCTTGGGAACCATGGTCATGAGCGGGGTCATACAGTCAGATAACACACTGCTCCTGAGCCTGAATATGTGAGATCATTTTATCTGTATTGATCCAAGGAGTGATAAGGTGTATCCCATTTACCTAATATAGTTGCTACAAAGACTTTGCTTGAAGACTGAAATAATTTAATAGAGATTATAAAATTACTTAAACAGCAATTTATATTTTGTTTTTATGATATTTGTCTAAAATCATACCAGATTCTATATTTTGAGGTCATTCTTTAAATGATGTGCCTTCTTTTATTTGCTTTTCTTTGTCCTCAAAAAATTTGTTTTCACAGCATTAGAAAATAAATCCATTTCAGTTTCTGCTCTTAAAATGTGCTGGCGTTCATATATTTTGGAAATATTTTTTCTCTTCTTTCCCTTCATTCTACAATGTTCTGGAATACTTTGCATAGTTAAAGGTTTTTACAGATTAGCAATGTTTTAAGTGACCCTTTTGAGGGTCTTCAGTTCCTTCTTATTTATCGCTAGTAGTGGCCTTGATGTAGCATAATTGACTGTTTGAAGAAAACAATTGGTTCATTAGCGTCTCTTCTCTCTGAACTCTCTGATCGCTAAGCTGAGAAAAGGAATTTATTTGATCTTCACAGGACCATCTTTGTTTTATTTTTGTCGCAATACAAATTCAATTAAAAACAATTTATTATACTTATATTTTACATTAATTTACCTTGTGATATTATACACTGTTGGTAATTTTCTTGATCAAGTCCTGATTAATTTTGGCTTTACCCCATCCTGTCACGGGACCATGATGTGTAGCTCGCTGCTTGGTACATTAACACAAGGTCTAGAGAATAGTTATGAAGAGCAGGTCTCCAAGAGGTGACTTTTGTGAGTAGCTCCACATAGAAGAGCAGATCTAGATGCATATGTACTTTGCCAGGGCCGGCTCCAGGTTTCTGTGGGCCCCGGGCGAAAAGGTCTCAGTGGGCCCCTTTAAGTACATATCGCGGACTATATATATATATATATATATATATATATATATATATATATATATATATAATATACTAGCTGGGTGCCCGATGCACATGCATCGGGATTCTAGCAGAGCGAGTCTCTGACTCGCAATGGCCGCTTCGCGGCCAATGCTTCGCGCTGCTAAGGCGACTCGCCATGCCCGCTGCGCGGGCATAGCGAGTCGCCTTAGAACTGCTCGCAATGGCCGCTGCGCGGCCAATGCTTCGGGCGTATCCACATGACCACGCTGACTCGCAGCGTAATCGGACTCAGAAGGGGCAAAAAACCCATTCGCAATTATATAATAGATATATATTGCCGCACACTTACCACAAGCCCCATAGACAATGCATGGGGCTTGCCGCAAACGTGCAGCAAGTGCAGCCGCTAGACGGAAAATGCGGCAGATGCGGGGTTTTTTTTTACCGCAACTGCCACATTTTTAAAAAAACTCCTATGTGAAGGCAGCCTTACAGGAACAGTGACTGCCGAATCCAGCAAGAGCTGTTTCTGACAGTGAGTATATTACACATTGTTAGGAGCGGGCTAAAATGCGATTGCATTCCCTTGCGCCTTTTAAAAATACCCTTCAAATGCAAAATGTTGCATTTTTGTGCGTCTGAGGATGCTTGGTATATACACAAGCATCCTGAAGCACACAAATAATGCAAGCAGCTCAATGGAGCCGCACTGCCATATGGTGGCACCGCAGCCAAGCGGAGTGTCTGGCCATCCAGATCTCTCTTTCTCCTCACCTTTCTTCTTGCCGCTCCGGTCTCCTCCGGTCGCTCTGCACATATCAGCACAGTGATGACATCGTGCCCCTCCATGCTGAGCTGCAGAATGCAGACAGCGGCAGAAGAGACTCTGGAGAAGAATGCTGCTGGCAAAGGTGGCTGAGACTATAGGAGCGGAATCTGCGGGGGGCTACCACTGGTACACATACTTCGTACACACGCGGCTCTGCTTCGTACACCTCATACACACGCGGCTCTGCTCCATACACCTCGTACGCACGCGGCTCTGCTCCGTACACCTCGTACACACTCGGCTCTGCTCCATACACCTCGTACACACATGGCTCAGCTCCGTACACCTCGTACACACATGGCTCTGCTCCGTACACCTCATACACACACGGCTCTTCTCTGTACACCTCATACACACACGGCTCTTCACCGTACACCTCATACACACACGGCTCTTCTCCGTACACCTCATACACACACGGCTCTTCTCCGTACACCTCATACACACACGGCTCCTCTCCGTACACCTCGTACACACACGGCTCCGCTCCGTACACCTCGTACACAGACGGCTCTGCTCCGTACACCTCTTACACACACGGCTCTGCTCCGTACACCTCGTACACACACGGCTCTGCTCCGTACACCTCGTACACACACGGCTCTGCTCCGTACACCTCGTACACACACGGCTCTGCTCCGTACACCTCGTACACACACGGCTCTGCTCCGTACACCTCGTACACACATGGCTCTGCTCCGTACACCTCGTACACACACGGCTCTTCTCCGTACACCTCGTACACACACGGCTCTGCTCCGTACACCTCGTACACACACGGCTCTGCTACATTCACACTGTAAATCCCTCCTGACCCCACACATAACCTTCACCTAATTGCCATACACCTAGTACACACTCACCTCTGCTACATTCACACTGTAAATGCCTCCTGACCACACACAAACTTCACCTTATTTGAGCATCATTCATGGTGGCCAGCACAGTCCTGGATACACTGAGGAGCTGATCATGAGACCCCTGACCCCTCCCCATCCATTGACATCATCACAGGTCCTGTCAGCCTGAGCTCAGAGTGTGCAGCTCTGTCGGCTCCCGTGGAGGGGGGAGGAGGGAGACCTCCGGTGCTGCAGCCTGCAGGAGCCTGAAAATGACCCCCCAGCTGCCCCCTGGATATGGCTCTGGCTGTGGGCTCAGTGCTCAGGGGCCCCTGAGGCTAGGGTCACACTTGCATTGTGACCCTAGCCTTATGCAAGTATTGTATGTTACAACGCTGCTATGCGCTGGAGGCAGCCCATAGAAACCCGACGTTTACCTTGACAACCACTGGTTGTCAATGTAAACTGCGGGTTTCTATGGGCTCAGTTGCTGGCAGCGCATAGCGTTAAACGCTTTGCGCTGCAGCAGACAATACTTGCGTCAGGCTAGGGTCACAACACAAGTGTGACCCTAGCCCTCAGGGGCCCGGTGGGCCCCCTCCAAGCAGTCGGGCCCCGGCACTTGCCCGGGTACGCCGGGTGCTGACGCCGGCCCTGTACTTTGCCTTGGGGAGGTAATTTAATTGCTAAGGTGGACATAAAATGATACTGCCAGATAGAGTGGGTGCTTACAGCTGGATCCAGTAGTGTGGAGGGAGTGCTTGATGCAAAAGTACCTAATAAGGATAAGATGGAACCCATGAATGTAAGTATATTGCCTTATTGCGATTTCTGTGGGGAAGCTTTGGCTGTCATTTTACTGATAATGGTAGCTCTGGTTGTCATTACTGGGGGGGGGGGGGGGCAGTAGCTAACAGTCACTGTTTGAGAATTCCTGGATGTAGCTCGCAACCCCCTCTGACCTGAATGTGGCTCTCGATGTAAGAAAGGTTTGGTATCGATCACTGCCTTAGGGTATGTACACAGACACGCCAGTGTACCCACATTGTTTTTTAAGCAGAAGATGCTTCAGGAAAACTCTGGTGGTGTTTTCCTTGGAAATTCTCTTCTGACATCTCTTTGGAAGTATTTTGCGGTAGCTTTCACACCAGATATATATTTTTTTATAGAATAAAAAAAATAAATAAAATAAAACATTGCAGATGAATCAGGTCACTAGGTACTAGCAAGTTATAAAAAAATATGGAGTATGACTTTCTGCAACGTCCTAGTTACGGTAACCTAGGAATGGCAATGCTACCCCATTCACATGCACTACACTTGGATGTAGTGGTCACACAGGTCACATGACTAAAGTCATTGTATATATACCAACCTCAAGATTACCTGTTCATTCATATTTACAACACTTGTGTGAAAATTGTCTTTTCCAAACTTTTAAATGATTAATGGCGCTGTCCACCAATCAGATAACTGTAATAGGAACAAATGCCGAAATGCCCGCGCTGCCAAACAGGAATCACCAGGAAACGAAGAGTTAACTGGGCAGATTTTTTTCTTTATTTCATCCTACGCGTTTCGGAGCCTCTATCCGAGCTCCTTCCTCAGGGAAGGAGCTCGGATAGAGGCTCCGAAACGCGTAGGATGAAATGAAGAAAAAAATCTGCCCAGTTAACTCTTCGTTTCCTGGCATTTGTTCCTATTACAGCATTCCTGTTTCCACGTTTATCGTGAAGGTGCGGCCCTGCAGCAGCCATCTTATAAGCCATCTTACAGGCGATTATACTGGTTGTGGGTGACACAACTGAATCAGGTGAGCAGTTCTTAATTTACACCGATATAACCTTTAATAAAAAGGATAAGACCCTATGCGCATTTATCTCACGTTTGCAGGTTATTTACACCAATCAGATAGCACATTCTTCAATACTGTGCTCTCTACATTATGTAAAAAAACAACAACAGATATTCACTGTCATGTTCCGGCGCCATATCAGCAGATTTGGGATGTTCGTGAAAACAATTGGAGGGAGGTGGGGGAGGAATATTTGCATGTGGAGGGCAGATGAAGACATAGATTTATGGAGGAGACAGATTTATAGGTCAATGTTCGTTGTTTGAACAAGATATGTTGGGGAATTTTGAGCCAATGAGGGGATGAAGGGATTTGCAGACTGAAGAGATGGAGGCGTAACGAAGAGACAGGTAGAGTTGAGGATGGGCTGGAGAGGTGCAAGACTGTTAGTAGGAAGGCCACAGAGAATTATATTGAAGTAGGGAAGAGAGGATCTGTACTAGGAGGGAATGATAATCTGTCAAGTACAGAGAGCAGGTCTATTAGGAGGTGTATTGATAATGGTCTTCGTTTTGGCAGCAGGTGAGTCATTAATAATTTTGGCTAGGGTAGTTTCAATGAAGTGGTGGAGTCAGAAGGCAAATTATAGGTTGTTGAAGTGTGGGTTAGATAAAAGGTAGGAGGAAAGTTCAATATGGATGTGTGGTTTAAGGAGTTTGGAGGCAAACGGGAGCAGCGTTATGGGACGATAACTTAACATAGAGATTTAGTCGAGAATTTATTCATGTTAGGTATTACTCTGGCATGTTTGAATGTTTGATTGTGATTGAAGATATGATTGTGGAGTGCCATCTGTAGAAAAGGATTCTCTTGAATTGGAGATACACAAGTATTTGGTAGTGTTGACTTAACCATGTATGATACTGAAAAGTACCATATTTTCCGGATTATAAAACACATTCTCCCCCAATTGTGGGGAAAATGGGTATGAGCTATATCCGGACTGCAAAACACACCAGTGGGGGGGGGTTGCGGCGGCAGTTGTGGAGTGCAGTCAGAGGAGGCAGGGTTCCAAACAGTGGGGTTGGCGATGCTTAGGACCAGTGGCTATTGACACAAGCCGGACACTATGGATATGATGTCGGTGGATGCAACAAACTTGAAAATTGCTGCGGCCCATGTACAGATGGGATCTTGGAGACCTTTGCTCTGAGACCCCTCTGCACATGCGCCGCCTCCGCAGCTATTTCCTGAAATCCTTTCCATCCATTTCCAGAATATCAATGACATCGGCATCACACCAATGCAACACTTTTTCTCCAAACCCCAGACCCGCAGCATTGCCAACCTTACCTCCCATGACCCCACTCCACTGCCGCCCCACCCTCTGGGTGAGCTATATATGTACGACAGACCCCACTTAAAAATAGTTTTTTTCTTCTTCTAAATTTGGGGTGTGTTTTATAATCCGCAAAATACGGTTCTCAGGCAGAGGCTAGTTGAAAGCAATCCGCTGCCAAGTGTCAGATTTCCCCCACCAATCTCATATTGATGACCTAGCCTAAAGCTAGGTCATCACTATTGGTCCCTGACGACCCTTCCAAAGGCTATGGACATGTTTGTAATGATATTTTATGAAAAAAAAGAAATAAATGCCACTAATATGCGGTTTTGCTTTCTCTAACTTTCTTTGATCTTCCTATTGGGAATGTGGACTTGCCTCTCCTATTGGTACATGCTTGATATGACAGGACATGTTGTCTTCACTAGTTGTTATCTATCAGGACAGCTTCATTGCTGTACAGCTTTCATCTTTGTGTTTCGTTCTTACCTACAGACCATATTCTCTGCCCTGAAATTATAGATGCTCTCTGCTATCTCTATTATTGAGAGAAGGTTATGGGAGAGCAGGCAGTAGTCAAAACAGATAGCAGAGCTCTAATGAATGATTTATATGAAGAGGGGATTAAAAAGTGGTTCCCTCCGCTGCTGATGAAATACCAAGAGAGAAGTAAAGAAGATCAAATGTGGTTTTATTATCTACAAGTTTCAAAGGCTGGTTTCACACTACGGATTTTTAATTTCCGATGCTGTCCGATAAAAATCGGACAGCATCGGAACGATTTTGGCCACCATGCAGCCCTATGGGCATCGGACCGAATCGGATGTGCACTAAATGCCATCCGATTTGGTCCGATCCGATTCTGTCCGATTTTATCGGCGCAAAAATCGGAGCCTGCTCCGATTTTTGCACCGAAAATAAAATCGGACAAACTCGGATCGGACCAAATCGGATGCTATTTAGTGCACATCCGATTTGGTCTGATCAATTTAACATGGGGCCCTATGGAGCAGGGTCCGAGGAAACATCTGATGTGTCCTCGGACCCGATTTTACTGTACTGAGTATGCTCAGTACAGTAAAACTGCTCCTAACAGCAGCAGGGGTTAAAAAAAAAAAAAAAAAAAAAAAAACTATGTTCACCTGTCCCCAAGGCCCCCGTCGTCTCCCGCAGGCTCCCGGTGTCCTCGCGGTGTCTGCAGAGGTCTTCATGTCACAATCACGTGACCGCAGGTTACACCATGTTAACCTGCAGTCATGTGATTGTGACATCACGGCAGGCCCTGTTATGAAGAAGAAGACCTCTGTAGACACCGCGAGGACACCGGGGGCCTCGGGGACAGGTGAGCATACAGCTTTTGTTTATTTTTATCAGCCCGGAGGGGGCGATTTTTTTGCCGTAATCGGATGCCTATTTGGCATCCGATTCCAGGCATCAGAGGGAGCCGATGCTGTCTGATTTTACAGTTTGTAAAAGGTTATAAAGCCGTTTCTAATGCTGTTGAAATCCAGTTAACTACAGTGAGAGGCATTATAAACAAATGGGATCAGGAGTGGCTGGCCGACCAAGATTACCCCAAACAGTCTCCATCTTCCAAGCTGGAGACTGACTACCTCAGTACTTAAGGGAATGTATGTGTATACATGCTTTTCTTTCACCTTTTACTATGAGCTCAGACAGGGATGATTAGACTAGTATTATAAAGCTGCAGCTACAGACAGTGATAGCTGGGAGCATAAACTAGCTGACAGGTTCCCTTTAAAGTCATGAACAGATGACTGGATATTCTCCTTCAGGATTTTTTGGTAGACTGCAGAATTGATGGTTCCATTTATCACAACAAATCTTCCAGCTCCTGAAACGTCAAAACAGCCTAGACCATGCTACCACCACCATATTTTACTGTTGGTATGGTGATCCTTTTCTGAAATGCTGTTACTTCTACACCAGATGTAATTGCTTCCCTCACCAGACTTTCTCCTATCCAGTCCATCCTTAATGCAGCAGCCAGGATCACCCATCTGGCCAATCGTTACTCAGATGCCTCTGCTCTGTGCCAGTCATTGCATGGCTGCCCGTATACTACAGGATCAAATTCAAATTGCTTGTTCTCACCACAAAGCTCTTCACAATGCAGCACCCCCTACCTCTCCTCTCTCATCTCTGTCTATCACCCACCCGTTCTCTACGTTCCTCAAATGACCTTCGACTGACATCTGTACTAATCCGATCCTCCCACTCCCAGCTCCAAGACTTCTCTAGAGTGCACCAAAACTCTGGAATGCTTTACCCAAGAAATCAGGACTATCCACAACTTGCATGGCTTCAGACGATCCCTAAAAACGTATCTTTTTAAGGTGGCCTATCATACTCCCTAATAGAAGTCCTTTGTACTGTAGACAGTGAATGGGCTATCCCTCTGGATATTACTCTTCTATAAACTCAACCAAACCAAAAAAGGTTTACACAGACTGTCTGATGACCATCCATGTAAGCTAATCTCTATGCCCATTTTCTCAAGATGCCTGGACCATCAGTGCAATAAGCCCTGTACCTTGTGCAACCCTATCCCGTCGTAGATTGTAAGCTCTTTTGAGCAGGGTCACCTTCATTTCTTGCTTTATTTATTGTATTTTCTTTTTACATTGATTCTATGCCTATTGTTTTGTATCCAATTATTGTACTGTTTTTGTTCTCTACTGTAATTACTGTATTATATTTTCTGTACTCTAACCTACATTGTAAAGCGCTGCGGAATATGTTGGCGCTATATAAATAAAGCTTTATTATTATTATATTATTATTATAATTGGGTATACACCCTCCAAAAAGTTCAACTCCTGTCTCCTCAGTCCACAGAGTATTCTTCTAAGTCTTGTCTAAGGTATGTCTAGTCTTAGGGATCATCAAGATGTTTTCTGGCAAAACTGAGATGAGCCTATATGTTTTTTTTTTTTTTTTTGCCCAGCAGTGTTTTTTTATGATGGAACTCTGCCTTGTGGCCATTTTTGCCCCGTCTCTTTATGGTGGAGTCATGAACGCTGACCTTAAATGAGGCAACTGAGGCCTTCAGATCTTTGGATGTATTTGGTGAATCTTTTGTGACCTCTTGGAAGAGTAGTCACTGCCTTCTTGGGGTAAATAAATGCAAAGCCTGCAGCACCCACGGTAGATGAGGATATCTCAAACCTCCATAGTGGTGCACGTCCTACCAGGGAGTCATCCCAGTCTGAGAACAGTAAAATAGAAAAAGACAGCACCACATACCAAACGGGATCCTTCACAAAACTTCTTTATTCCAGCACCCCAGTGCACTGGGGTGCTGGAATAAAGAAGTTTTGTGAAGGATCCCGTTTGGTATGTGGTGCTGTCTTTTTCTATTTTACTGCCTTCTTGGGGTAATCTTGGTCGGCCAGCCACTCCTGATCCCATTTGTTTATAATGGCTCTCACTGTGGTTCACTGGATTTCAACAGCATTAGAAACGGCTTTATAACCTTTTACAGACTGATAGATCTCAATTACTTTATTTCTCCCTTCACCTTCCACGACAGCATTGGAGGATGTCGTCCATGCCCTATTGAGGGACATTAACACAGAGAGGTTAAAAGCCCCTCCCTTTCCTCAGTACTCCAGTGTCTTCCTGTCCCCCTTGGGGCATGGAGAGGTTCCAATGCTGTCGGGCCAGCAGAGGCAGCATTGGGGTGTACTTACAGCCGGGCCAGGTATGGACGTCGGGGGCGGCCCTCCTCCTTCTCGGGGCTCCCGTGGTGGGACCATCCGGCCTTCCTGTGTCCTCCGGGGCAAAGCAGGCCATGTATTGAAGCGCCGAAGGCCTGTTCAGTTCTCCGGCATCTCCCTCCTCCAGCTGTGGTCCCTGGGGAGTGCATCGGAGGAGCTACGGCGGGCTGGCTGGGCGCGGCTCCAGGGAACCCAGCAGGCCTATCGCGCGCTACTGCCCGCGGCCGGTGACCAGGAGAAGGAGGGAACAGGTGTTCCTCGTTGGGGGCACGGTACTTCTGGATAAGTTCCCGCCGGAAGCTACACCCAGGTAAGGCTGATCCCTGAAGACATGGCGGGTGATAGGTCTTCCACCTCTGCTTCTGCAGAGCCCAGCGTCCCTAAGCTCATGCAAGTATTTCTGGGGATGGTCACTAGGGGTAGAATTATTTAGGCCCTGCACTCACACTGGGACCCCCTTCTCTTCCCTTTTTTCTATAGGGAGACAAGGGCCCGTCTGTGAAAGGGAGCAAAAATCCGTCCAGGAATTGTGGCATCTGCGGCACGAAATTTCCCTCTTCCTACAAAAAGAAGTTGTGTCAGCCATGTACTGACAGTGTTGTGAGGGAAGAATCCCCATCCCTGCTTGAGGAGCTCCAATCCATGGTTAGACATGAAGTTCAAGCAGTTAAGGAAGAGGTGCAGGCTTCTATCTCGGCACTGCCGGTTTTTGCTGCAGCATCCAGGCCTTCCTCTCCTAAAAAGAGGAAGCTCCAGGACTGTGACTCTGTGGATCTCATGGAGGCTGCCCAGAGCTCAGCGTCAGAGGACGGCGAGGATATTGCCTCTGTACAGGCACGAGAATCTGGACACTACTATTTTCCATGGAGTCCATTGGTGGACGCTGTCCGTAGTACCATGGGAGTAGAAGTGGTGGAATCCCCTTCTGTGCAGGACGAAATGTTCAGAGGCCTGAAGGCTAAGCAGCACTTGGGCTTCCCTGTCTATGAGGTCATCTGGGATCTTATCCGCCGGGAGTGGGAGTCTCCAGGAAATGGGCTGATCACCCCATCCGAGTTGAAACTGAGATTTCCTTTGGAGGGTGATGACTTTGTCTGGGAGGTCCAGAAGGTGGACATCCAGGTGGCCAGGGTAGCAAAAAAGATCGCATTACCTTTTGAAGATTCCTCCCAGTTGAAGGACCCACTCGATCATAAGATGGAGAGTGTCCTCAAAAAATCCTGGGAGGCGGCAACTATGTCTTTCAAGGTGAACATTTCCCCTACATGTGTGGCCAGGTCTCTCTTTAAGTGGATTACCCAGCTGGAAGAATTCATCCTACAAGGGTACTCCCAGGGAGGAGCTTTTGGACTCAATTCTACTTCTGAGACGTGCTATGGGCTTCCTGGCCGATACCTCTGCTGAGTCGATCCGCGTTGGCGCCAGGTGCGCAGTGTTGGCTAACACAGCTCGCAGGGCAATGTGGCTTAAAAAGTGGAATGGAGATGTCACGTCTAAGCTCAAGCTGTGTGGCATCCCCTTTTAGGGGTCTTATGTCTTTGGTCCAGCTTAGGATAACCTCCTGGAAAAGGTGTCAGACCGGAAGAAGTGTCTCCCGGAACAGAAGCCCTTTCGGAGGCAGTCCTTTCGGCCTGAGCGCAGCCAACCCTCCCAGTATAAAGGGAAGGGTAAGTCCGGTTGCTGGGCCTACCAGAAAGGGGACAAGACCTGTAATAGCTTGCTCCCCCAGCAGCGGCATCACCAGCCGCCCCCTAAACAATGGCGCCTTCCCCATTGCGGGGTGGCTCCTGCGGTTTCTTTCACAGTGGAAAGCAATCTCCTTTTGCCCTTGGATCCTCTCGACCATTTGGGAGGGTCTGCTCTTGGAATTCGAGAGCCAGCCCCCTCCCTGTCTTCGAGTCACCTCCCTTCCTCAGGGAGACTCTCGCACGCTATTTTTGTCGGTTCTGCAAGACCTGTTGGATTCGGGAGTGGTGTCCCCAGTTCCTGCTAGAGAGGAGGGCCAGGTGCACTACTCCAGGTTGTTTGTGGTGTGAAAACCCTCGGGGGCTCCTCGTGTCATATTCAATCTAAAACTTCTCAATCGCCATGTCCTCTTCAGGCGATTCAAGATGGAATCAATCCGCTCGGCAATCCCCCCGATGAGTCTCGATTACGAGATGGCCTCCATCAACCTCCAGGACGCGTATTATCATGTCCCTATTCACCCGTCCCACAAGCGCTTTCTGCGATTCGCGATCTCCGGGGCAGGCGGGACGGTCCATTATCAGTTCAATGTGCCTCCCTTCAGGATTTCGTCGGCCCCCAGAGTTTTTACCAAACTCATAGGGGAAGTGATCACGTTCATCCAGACCGAGGGGATATATGTGATTCCCTATTTAGACGACATGTTGGTGGTGGCTCCTTCGGTAGAGGTTCTGCGCACACAGGTCTCCAAAACATTGGAGATTCTTCAGTCCCTGGGGTGGGTGCCCAATCTTCGGAAATCGGAACGGGTGCTGGCAACCCGACGTCAATTTTTGGGAGTCTTGCTGGACTCCTCCTGACAGACCTTGTACCTTCCTGCGGCACATCGGCTTCTGCTCCGCGAGAAACTGACCCGCTTCCGGGCAAGGGGGTCGCCCTCCTTGCGGGAAGCAATGTCCTTGTTAGGGTCCATGACGGCTTGCATTCAGTCAGTAGCATGGGCTCAGGCTTATTCCCGACTGCTCCAGGAACACATACTGAGTTCCTGGGACAGACGTCAGGATTCCTTAAACTCGCAGGTCCAGACCCCGTGGCGGGTGGTGGCCTCGCTTTCCTGGTGGATAAATCCCAGGAACCTTCGGACGGGGGTGGCCTGGCTGCAGGCTCCTGTGGCCTCTGTTACCACAGATGCCAGCGGTTCCGTTGGGGTGGGATGGTGGATCGCACACAGTTCCAGGGGATTTGGAGTTGCTCGGTCAGTCGCCAGTCTTCAAACTTCCGGGAACTTCTGGCGGTGGAGGAGGCGCTTCATGCTGCAGCTCACGTTCTCCGGAGTCATGTCCAGGTCCTGTCAGACAACGTGACTACGGTTGCCTTCTTGCGGCACCAAGGCGGTACTCGAGGCTTACACTTGCAGGTGCTCGCAAGACAAATCTTTTAGTGGGCAGAATGCCATCTTCTCTCCTTATCGGCAGTACATCTGAAGGGAACAGACAATGTACAGGCAGATTTCCTGAGCCGCACGGAGGTCCACCCAGGAGAATGGAGACTCCATCCGGGAGTATTTCGCTCTCTTACAGACAGGTGGGGAGTCCCTTCGATCAACCTGTTCGCTTCGGGCTTGAATGCAAAGATGTCGATTTTTTTCTCCCTGATGCGGTCGGACCATCCTCTGGGGCTGGACGCCTTCGCCCATCCCTGGAACTTCCTGTTGGTGTATGCATTTCCTCCAATACTGCTACTTCCCAAGACGTTGCAAAAGATTCGGCAGAGGGGGTGACTGCTATCCGGGTGGCTCCCCTGTGGCCCAAGCGGGCATGGTACGGCGCCATCCGAGATCTGTGACTGCAGGGACCGATTATGTTGCCCCACAAACCCGACCTACTGTCCCAGGGTCCTCTGTTTCACCCGGACCCTCAGTGGCTCAATCTGGCGGCCTGGCTGTTGAGGCCGAGATCCTGATGACCAAGGGTCTCTCCCAGGCAGTGATCCGCATGCTTCAGCAGAGCAGGAAGCCTGTGACGAACGCTATATACAGGAAGGTCTGGAAACGGTTCCTGTCCTGGTGTGCTCCTTCCAACACGGACATACATCATCCTAATGTGGCCCAACTCTTGGATTTTTTGCATCGGGGCTTGAATTTGGGGCTTCGGCCGAGCACTCTTAAAGTCCAGGTGTCTGCTCTTGGGGCTATTTTTGACCAGAATCTTATTTCCCATCAATGGATCAAGCAGTTTTTGACTTCTGCTTGTAGACTTCGTCCCCGGATTCAGCCTTGTGTCCCTCCCTGGGATTTGAACATTGTTCTCCAGGGGCTTTCTCGCAGTCCCTTTGAACCCTTGTCTGCTGCATCCCTTCCGTCTCTCTCTAACAAGGCGGCGTTTTTGGTGGCCATCACTTCTGTTCACAGGCACTCTCTGTCCGGGCTCCGTACCTTGTGATGTCCGATGATCGCATTACGCTTCGGTTGGATCCATCTTTTCTTCCGAAAAGTTGTGTCGGATTTCCATCGGTCCCAGGAAGTGCTTCTGCCTTCGTTTTGTCAATCTCCTGCTAATGCGGCTGAGGCCGTGTTTCACTCCTTGGATGTTTGTCGGACTGTCCTCCACTTCCTCCGAGAGACCGCTTCCTGGAGGTTAGACCAGAACCTGTTTGTTCAGCATTTTGGGAAAAATAAAGGGAAGGCGGCTTCCAAGGCTACCATCGCTTCCTGGATCAAGAAGGCGATCTGTGAGGCCTACGTCGCTTAGAACCTTGCTCCTCTAGTTGGGTTGAAGGTTCATTCAACTCGGGCTGCTGCTACATCCTGGGCACAGCGGGCTGGAGCTTCATCAGAGCAGATATGCAGAGCGGCTACGTGGTCGTCCCTACCACACTTTTGTCTCGCCACTATAGGTTAGATCTGTCCTTCAGTCGGGATCTCTCCTTTGGTAGGAAAGTCCTACAGGCAATAGTCCCACTCTGAGTATCAGTGGTATTCCTCCAATGCTGTCGTGGAAGGTGAAGGGAGAAAACTGAATTAGTCCTTACCGGTAATTCCTTTTTTTGGAGCCTTCCACGACAGCCTCAGATTCCCCAACCCCACCCCCCTTCCCCCTTGTTGGTGTAATCCATGGCTAAAGGTGATCTTGGTAAACACTGGAGTACTGAGGAAGGGGAGGGGCTTTAAACCTCTGTGTTTTTGTTCCCCAATAGGGGGTGGACAACATCCTCCAATGCGGTCGTGGAAGGCTCCAAGCAAAGGAATTACCGGTAAGGACTAATTGAGTTTTCTCATTTGTGGGGCCTGTCTCACATGATTGTCGTAAGCATATCTTTAGGCTGCTGTGCGTAATTGACCCCTTTAGTGAAATTACTACTAAATAACAATGCCCATATCGCTGGTAATATATGGGGGATTTAAAAAAGCTGAATACTGTAGACCTAGCGGGAATAGAATAAGAGCAAAAAGTAAACACTTTACCTGTTGAAAGTAAGTCACTGCAATGTGTGTAGAGTATTCCAGAATACATTAGCACATGTGTAATTGTATATAGAGATTCCTGTGTAATTTTCTAAAAGAATTTATGTGAAGATTGTTCCCATGATTGACTTGAAGGCATAGTGGGGATTGAGCTCTGGATTGAGCACGCTTCATGTTCACTGTTATAATCCTCAGTAGGATTCATGCCTGGCAGCATGACACTATACTATGGGGTGAACCCACTAACATGTGCAAGGAATTTAAACGGAACCAACCAGCAAAAAATCCCTGTCTAACCTATCAATATCTGTCCCTAGAGGCTTAAATTACTATTCTAACCATCCCTTACTGACTAAATCTTACTAAGTACACCCACAATAAATGACTTTTTATGCTTACCAAATTTTTGTCGGATGGGCGTTCCTCCAGGCTCTTTGTCAGAGAGGCGGGTCTCCTCGCCGCGCTCGCACCCGCCTCGCTGCTGTCCATCTTCTTCTATGATTCAAATTACCCGCCCATCGCGTCCTCGCAATGAGCGGATCACGTGCTGCAGGCTCCGCGTCACTTCCGCCCGCCGCGTCACCCAGGCCGGCTTCCGAGCATGCGCAGATGGCATGCTGAAGTCGGCCTGGGTGCGTCATAGACCCAGCGACGTGGCGGGCGGAATCATAGAAGAAGATGGACAGCAGCGAGGCGGGTGTGAGCGCAGCGAGGAGACCCGCCTCGCTGACAAAGAGCCTGGAGGAACGCCCATCCGACAAGAATTTGGTAAGTATAAAAGTAATTTATTGAGCATGTACTTAGTTAGATTTAGTCAGTCAGGGATGGTTAGAATAGTCATTTAAGCCTCCAGGGACAGATATTTATTGGTTAGATAGGGATCTTTTGCTGGTTGGTTCCCTTTAAAGGGAATCTGTCATGTCTTTTTTTTTTTTTTTTTTTTTTTTTTTTCTTTTTCTTTTTAATCGCCCCCAATGTTATTTAGATCAAGCATTGTGCATCACTAACCTGATCTAATAGTACTTTCAATCCTTATATATTTGCATTAGGTACCTTCACAAACAGTCATCAGTTTTTAATCACATATGGTGTACAAGGACCTGTGGTGATGTCACGACTATGTGATGGTATTGGGCGGAGGTAATCCTCTATCTCCAACACCTCAAGCCTGCTTAACTCCGTCCACAATGGTCACATGGTTGTGACATCACCACAGGTCCTTGTGCACCATATGTGATTTAAAGAACTGCATGACTGATTGCCAGCTGAAGTATCCACCAAATAACTAATATAAACATATAAGCATTTAAAGTGCTTTTTATGGTAAATACATTGATTTTCTTTAAACCAGGTTAGTGATGCACAGTGCATGATCTAAAAACATTGGGGGCAGTTTAAAAGCAAAAAAGGATATGATTGGTTTTCTTTAGTAAGGATGGCTTATAGCTTGGGCATTACACTCACGTGTGTGGTAATGTTATGTATTTTGATTAGGCCAATATATGGTATATACATTTTGTTGTGTATGTATATTTGTTGGTGGGCTGCCATATATATGTCCTGACATGACTTGTTAAACAGGACTCTTGAGTTTTTGCTGGTTCTTTATGGTATATGAGCTCGAGCCCATACTGCAGCTTTCTGCTTTTCAGAAAAATAAAAAAATCTTTGGCAAATCCTATGTATTAATTTGGGCAAAGGGTGCAAAAGTATTCTGCTGCCCCGCTGTTTTTAATTACAGACATCCCTTGCTCCCTCTACGCATAGACCTTTATTGTAGCTATCAGAAACTCTTTGCTGATTGATATGACGGTAGCGCTGTCACTCTTTAACTCGCAGGCATGGGGGAGAAAAAAAAAAAAAGAATAAAATTGTCGCCTTTTTTGTTCTGCGTGTTTTAATAGAGTCCCATTAAAGCTGCATCACAGAATGAAATATCGGCATGAAGAGCCCTCACTGAGCTGAGGCCGGGAATTAAGAAGTCAGGAAATGGGCTCTGCTGCTATGCCGGAGAGCCTTGTGTGACACACAATCTCCTGATTGGGGAGATCATTACTGCTATTATGACTCGACTCGTGGAAGAATTTTAAATTCCATCTGAATGTCAGTAATAACCCTCTTAGCCAATTATCCTGAATAAAATCACGAAGGCATTTGATATAATAGGTGTTGAATTACTGAATAGATTTGCTAATTAAATACTCTTTGTTCTGCTGCAGTTGACATTACAGGGTAAGATCTTGAACAATTATTCTCAACAGCTGTACTTTGTTAAGGAGGAAAAAAAATTAAGCATAAAGTTTATTTTTATATTTTTATTTTTTTATATATTTTTTTTTTACTTTTAAGTTGGCACATTTTTTTTTTTTTTTAAATATACTTGAAGTAGGAGGAGGGGGCGAAATTCCATCATCCAATTGACGGTGGAAAGATGAATATGCAGGTGTTCCTGTGAAATGAGATAACTGCAGTTGACTTATTAATGAAGCCAGCAAGCCGTTTATAGCCCCCTCTGCAGTGAGCTGTCGCCACTTCCGAGTGATCCCCTGTCACATTGGATAGAATTAGATGTGTGTCATTCGCCAGCCCTAAGCTGTCACTGGTGCTAAATGAATTGCTGTAATAGCAACTGCTGGCCCATTTAAAGCCCACCTATGGCCAGCCAAGTGTGTGGTACTTTCTTAAATAGATCTAATTAATGAGAAGGATTTACTTTTAAATCATCCTTGCTGATTGTTTTCTGCTGCTTTTTGACCTACACGTTGAAAGCCAGAATGAAAAACCTTATCATTGTGTGAACAAGTACAACTACACAATAGTTTTACTTTAGCTTTAGTGGTTTTCTTTGATTTCCAAAGCCATATTTTTTCCTTAAGTACAAAGAAAAAATGTCTATTAGCTTCTATTAATGCACCGCAATGGCAAAATGTTTTATTAGAAGAAAGGGGATTTTAAAAATGACTCACACAATATGTATCCTCATGTAAAGCACCATGGAACCTAATGGCGCTATATAAATAAAAAAATAATAATAATATGTGACAAAATAAACCATAATGGACGACTCTACTTGCCAGTGCTGTTTTAGTGAGTCGCATTACTCATTTTGACACGAGTGGGAAGCCTGTCTTCTAGGAACTACCACCTTTTGTGTTTAAAACAAATGTTATCAAGTATTCAGGAATCCGCCTTTCTATGGCTTCATGAGTGCCCTAAATCTGTTTATGGGCAACATAACACCTAGTTGTCAATTTTCCCGAGGAGCAGCACCAGTCATATTTCTAAGAAGTCTTAGTTAGTGGTGATTACTCGCATGCCTACTTTCATAAATACTAGTGGAGTTGACAAGTCTTCTTTTAAAAGGATCTAATAGCTCTCCAGACATGTTTGTTTCAATAAATACTTGTATTCCCAGGAAATAGCAATTCTTAGGCATCTCTTCGTTAAAATCTGCAATATGCTGCTCTTCTGTTATTCATCCTAGGAATGTATGGTTAAATTGATTTATGTCCATTTCTCCTCGGATTTTGTCTTTACACAGTTTGAGTCCTCTTCAGACATTAGTATTTTCACGTACTTGAAAATCTGATTATCATCAGTGATTTCGATCAGAGATTCATCCGAGCTTTATCAGAGTTTAAAGTTTCTCTATTCTTTTTATTTTTAACAGTCCATGAAAATCGACCTATACTCTGCTGAGGATCGTTGTTTGTTTTTTTTCACGGACCCATAGACTTGCATTGCTAATTTTGATTTTGATCCAACACGTAAGGCACCATTACATGGTACGAGATCGTGAATGATATCGCTCAAACATCACTGGTTTGGAGTCGTTCAAACAACATTGTTTGGTCATCGTTGTGTGTTACACCAAGATACGACTACGATAAATCGTTGGATCGTTGATCGCAGATTTGAGAACATATTCTCAAATCAGACGACCCTCGATCAGCCAACCTGCTGCATCGTTGCGTATGACACAGCGATTACGATGTCGTTAACGACTTCCCCTATTCACAACAGTGAACTAGTATCGTTCACTGGGTTGTGCGAACGATAGCTGCTCACCACATTGTTGGTGCGTCGGTCACGATATCTAGACGTGTGACATCTCACCAACGATGTCAAAAAGATGTCCTCACGACCGCGCTCCTGTGAGATCGTTGGTGATATCTTAACGACATTGAAGCGTGTAACGGTACCTTTACATCCAAGTCAGACACCTCTCCATCATTTTCCGCAGACTATCATGGACATGTGAATGACCCCATTCACTATTATAGGTACGTGTGGTACTTGTCAAAATGTTTGGATAACAGTGTTACGCAAATAACTGACATCTTTGACGTCCGCCCGAGGCTACCGGCACAAGCCGCTCTGTTAGGCAGAACCCCGAGTGACCCTGACACCCTTTAACCCTATACAGGGATTTGGATTTACAACAGGGTCCAAAAGAGAACGGACTATGGAAAACAGTAGTGCAAAGACCGGAAAGGTCACCAAGCAGGGTCAGAGCCCGGGGGTCAAGTACAAAATCAGGGTACGAATGCAGTGTCAGGGAGTTGGTTCAAAACCTAGATGGCAAAGTAAAAAATCATGAGGAAGAAGAATATTACAACAAAAGGCCTAGGTAAAACTGTTAAACACTATTTGCAATACAGGGCAAATCCAAAATTATTTCTGGCATGTTGCAGGAAGAAGCTCAAGGTATAGGTAGGGTGTGGTACTTCACTAATGACTTCACCTGGACCGCCTGCACATTAACACTGTCAGACTGATGTACAGCTCTCAGCCACTTCAACCCTAGTGGATGAGCGAATCCTGTGCTCTCCAGAATTCCCCCCAAAGATTTCTCCTCTATCACCAGCACCACCTACCGAGTGAATAAGGCTGTGCCTAGTGACCAGAGCAGAAGTCACATGAGCAGGCTCTAGTGGAGATGTGGCACTCCTAAGACCAGCACCACCTACCGAGTGAATACAGCGGTGTCTAGTGACCGAAGCAGAAGTCGCAGGAGCAGGGTCTGGTGGGGATGTGACAAAATCTAAATGAGCCCTGACTCTGTCAGTACTGATTAAACCGCATCAGAATGATTAGGGACATAGGTCCTGACAACTCGAATTTTCAGTTATTCCTAACTTTCTGTTAGGATTAAGGCCGTTTTCACATGTCCTTGAAACATGTACAATGCTTTACATCGCAACACCCAGCCCCAACTACAGTATCTCCTGATCTGACTCGAGCTAAATCAACCCATGTGCAGTGTGTTTGAATCTGGGCTTATTCCTAGCCTGAAGCGCTTAATAAAATTACTCAACTACCCCGGAGTCTGGATTCTTCTTCTCCTGCAGCAGCAGAGTGGTCACTCTGAAGCCTTTCCTTCATTTAATTGAACAACACTGCACAGGCATGTATTCATATGAGGAGACCCAGCGGTTCAACTGGATATTTTATTGGAAGTATGATCTTTGCTTCGCAAATGTTTGCAACAGTCCTAAGAGAAGCACTGTGAGCCTGGTGCACAGCCTGAAATGTGTAAGTGGCATTTAGCCTTCTAAGTTTATGAATCTTTGAGGAAACAAAGCATAACTATGTTACCTGTCATTTCCAATTTAACAGAGGCATGATACAGCATGGGGTTCCACGAAAAAATACTCTAGCATGACTTCATGGGAAATAAAATAATTAACTAAAACTGACATATCAGGAATTCAGACAGCACATTTCACAGAGAAATGAATGCCCGTTTCTACCTTCTAATCTGTATTGCTCACACAAGTGTTTTTGGTTGATAAAGGAGCCTGATAACTGGGCCAGATGGATTAGTAAACATATTGACCAATCTAGAAGAGTCCAAATAATTTGAATACTCCAGTCATGTTTCAGTTGTGGTTCCACTGAATCAGATAGCAGGAACATCTCTGAACACCACACTAAACCGTTGATCAAACATATCTTAAATTACAGTTTGTACCCCCCTCTGATATTGCATGAGGTTGCTCATGCCTTACCTCTTTGCGTTGCAGCAAACTGCTTTGCATTTGCTGTAAAGAATGCAGTCTCTTTCAATTGTGCAACTGGCATCGCACAGTCAAACAATAGAGCAAATGGCACAATGTTGGTGTTTGTTAGAGCATAAATAGTTCTGAATGTGATGATTTGTTTTGCAATCAGTCCCATATGGTTCTCTTGAATAAATCAATCTGCGCAACATCCAGCAAGTAACAATACTTCAAATTAGGCACAGGAAAAAACTGCAAGCCTACCTACTAATAAGGGTGACGTATATATTTTATAGAAGGCACTTGTGGCAAGAAGACTACAAGAGCTTTGAATGGGAACAAATGGGAAGAAAATGTTTGTTTCTGGCTAAATGTTTTATGAAATTCTTATTAGACAATTATCTGCATTTCCTTTGTTTGAGTTCTTTAGTGGCAGCTGCGCCATCATTTACAGTTGTGTTTTCCCGTCCTCTGAATAGGAACACGTTGCGCTTTATAACAGGCGCCCACATCCCTGTATTCTCCTTGAAAGTTTTAGCTTGAACAACCTACATGTTTTTGCTCTACCTCTGCTGTCTTCCCATTGGTTCAGCCCTGTGTTGTGGATCTGTCAGCTTAAAGAAGACCTATCACCTTCTAGACAATTTCATGTAGTAAAAAGAACAAAAAGCTTCCTCGAATAATATATAAAATTAGGAAAACTGAAAAAAAAATAACCTGTGAGATTCTGTACAGGCCTTTAAGAGTGAGTGGCTAAATTCAGGGCTCTCTTTCTCTATTTTTGTCAAGGGAAGTCCTAATTTTGAGCTGGGAGTGTGCAGCATGTAAGCACAGCAGAGATATGAGCTATTGTCTTACTGATGTCTTTTACTTAGGCGGTAATGTAAGGCTGCCTTCACACTTGCAGATGCATCTGCAGCGTTTTGCAGATGCATCTGCAAGTATCAGCATGCAGACCGCGGCCCCTATGTTTATAATAGGGCGCACCGCGGTCTGAAAGCTCTCATTCATTCCTGTATGTGAAGCGTCCACAGGCGGATGCCTGCTGACAGATCACACTCTCCCGCCCGCACCATGGACGCAACATCTCGCGTCCATGGTGCGGGCGGAGAGTTGTGATCTGTCAGCAGGCATCGCCTGCGGACGCTTCACATACAGGAATGAATGAGAGCTTTCAGACCGCGGTGCGCCCTATTATAAACATAGGGCCGCGGTCTGCATGCTGATACTTGCAGATGCATCTGCAAAACGCAGATGCATCTGCAAGTGTGAAGCCAGCCTAAGATGGGTTCCTGTGTGTTCTAGCACAAGAAGAGAATTAGATATGCAACTGAGGTATAACCTGTCACAACTTTTGGGACTGGTTGTACAATATGTAGAAGGAGATTCAAGGTAACCCTTTGCAGATGGCAGATTGCCGTACTTCTTTTACAGACTTTCTCTTTACAGGTTGCAATTTAACCCTTTAAAAGCAGCTGTATGGCTCCTATTTTTTTTTTTTTTTTAACTGCGTAATATACAGGGATAGCTTATTACATATCTGATTAAATATTTGTTATGTACAGGCTACACCACACATTTTTTACAGAAAAGGACCGCTACTAATGATCTGTCATGGTGCAGGGACAGGTATTAATAGGGTTGGGGTGATTTGGAGGGGTCAGGTTCCCTTTAACAATCGATTTTTCTCCTTATATTCTATAGACTAATAAGTCAATAAAAACAGGTGAAACGGGTCAAATGCTGCCATACCTAAGTACAAGGCTCCACTTTGCCATTCAGATGTTGGAGACCTCTCTCAGGGGTTTCCCTTCTGGTGAAATGAAAGTACAGGGGTGTGTAAATGTTTGGGCACCCATAGACAAAATTACTGTTGTTGTGAACAGTTGAGCAAGTTAAATATTAAATGATCTCTAAAAGGCATAAAGTTAAAGATCACACATTTCCTTTGTATTTTAAGCAAAAAATTATATTTTTTGTATCTTTTAAATTTTAAAACCAGCAAAAAAAGAGAAATGGGCTAATGGTAAATTTTGGGCATCCTGCCTGGTTAGTACCTAGTAGCAGGGCTGTGGAGTCGGTAATCCAAACTACTGACGACTCGGTTTCCCTGAATCCGACTCCATCAAAATGGACATGGACTCGGACTCCAACTCCACAGCCCTGCCTAGCTGCACCCCCTTTTGGCTTGTAAGCACTTTTTGTACCCAGCCAAGAGTCTTTCATTTCTTGTTTGAGGGATTTTCATCCATTCCTCCTTGGAAAAATCTTCGAGTTCTGTGTTATTCCTGGTTCGTCTTGCATGCACTGCTCTGTTGAGGTCTAGCCACCGATTTTCAATGATGTTCAGATCAGGGACTGTGGGGACCTTCAGCTTGTCACTTTTGAGGTAGTCTATTGTGGATTTTGACATGTTATCCATTTGGAGAAGCTATCCTCTTACAAATTCAGTTTTTTTTACAGGAATTTGCTGAACTTTCATTGAAACTTTAATCCGTAATTGTAGTTTGGTGTAGTATTGATGAGGGGACTGCTCCCCATATCTTTGCTGTGTTCATGTGCCTGTCCTTCACCACCATGAGGCCGAGGACAGGCGGGGCTGAGTGCAGTGTGCGGCATTCTTTAAAAAGAAAAATAAGTGCTTTTTTTTGCTATTAATACAACTTTGGCCACCTGGCAGTGGACCTTGTGTAAGGGCGGAATATTAATCTGACAGATCCGCTATAAGCAGTCACGTCTATTGTATGTTACGCTATAGCGTTTTGCTAATGTAGTATGCTTAGTGTTATTTCTTTTTTTCAAGGTAAAAAAAACACATCGGAGCCCCATTAGAACATAACTTGTGTGAAAATAAATGTTATGAAGACAGACTTTTTTTCTTCACTAACTCTCCCCAGATCCAGTAGACAACACTGCAGACAACCCTCCTCAGCTTGATTTTGCAACATACTGTGAATAATATATGGCTGTAGTGCAGCTGTACCTCATATACAGTGTCACTTTCATTATTCACTGCAGGGAATTCCTTTCCTGGACACTTTTAATTAATTAACGAGTAGCCTCTTTCTATATGGCATAGTGACCGTTCACATCGACATATGGTTATTCTAATAATATTCTGATGTTTTCTGCCCCCAGATTCTGCTGCATACCAAGGAGATGGTGCAGAAGGTGAGTACGTTAGCTTTTATGTGTCGGCTTGTTTCCTTTTCCCTTTTTTTCTTTTTTTAATCTGCTAAGAAAAACAAACATACCAAACAAAAAAGGCCGCACCTGGCGAAGTTGTTGTGCGCTACAAAACTGTAACCCAAACAAACCAGAAAGCCGTTCCCTTCGGATGCCTATTTACCAATGTAATCCTTCCTAATGGATTATAGCTTCATTCTTTCTCTAACACAGATATGATGGAGCGCGGCTTGAAGCCTGTATGCGAGTCTTTCCAGCAAATTAGCAACAGTGTTAATTAGAGTTTACTTGCAGTTCCGCTATATTGTATGAGCTGCAGTGTTGTGTTTATTATGATTGTTTTTCTGGCTCCCTTCATCTTCGGCTAAATAGTTTCAGCATCATATACTATTCTCAGCATAAAATAAGCACTTTTTATGTGATTTTGTACCAGTGTGTGAATTCTTGCACTGAAAGAATATATATATATTTTGTTGCATTTTTATATCCTGAGTTATCGGTTTCTAGTTGATGTGTGCTCAGTGGTAAAATGATTTGTCAGAATACTTTGTAACTTAGGAAATATCGCATTCTGCTTTGGTTTATTTTGTAAAAATGACATTTTTGTTTTCCGATTTAGATGAATCTGGAAGTGATATATGGTGACACAGATTCCATCATGATAAATACCAATTGTAACAACCTTGAAGAAGTGTTCAAGCTAGGAAACAAGGTTGGTGTCCATACCCCTCTTCATGAATAATACTAATAACTCTAAAATCTGTTTTCCTTGACTGTGAATGCTTCAGCTTGTAGTATAAATGTGGCAAACTCACTTACAGAAGAGAGAAGAAATATTAGGTCTATGAAGGTTTTAGATTGACTCTGTGCCCACGACGAGTCATTGATGCTGCGTATTTTCTCTGCATCAATTTTTTCTCATTATAAACTCACTTGCGGTACATGTTTTAAATTTGACACGTCAATTTATCTTGGATATGCCTATTTTTATGTGCAGATTTTCCTCATAGATTTGATTTATTTACTGGCCTTCAGCTCAATCTCGAGATTTGATGGATGAACGTTCTGTATGAAGATCAATCTTGCTTGAGCCTAGATAGGGCCACCAGGGTCTTCTCCGCCATTATATTGACAGTATACCTTTGCAGGACGATTAATAATAAAGGTTTGATAATTTTTGCTTAAATACCTTCACACTGTCATCCTTTGAACTCCCTATGAGACTTCTACATCTCTTTCTCTCATTATCTTGACCGTATCAAGCCATTGGTTGCTTGTCCTCCTCTTTCTGTTCTTTGTACCATGATGTCTTCTCCAGTAATTGCTTTCTTGGTATAATGTGTCCAAAGTAGAAAAGTTGTAGCTTCGTAATCCTTGCTTCAAGTGACATGTCTGGCTTGATTTGTTCCGTTATTAATTTGTCTGTTGTTCTTGCCATTCATGGTATTGATAACAACCTTCTCCAGCATGCCATTTTGAAGGCTTTGATTCTTCTTCTGTCTTGTTACTTTTATTGTCCATGTTTCATATCTATGTGTTACTACAGAAAACACCAGACTATGTACGAGCCGTGTCTTCATCACTATTGAAATGTTACTTGATTTAAAGACTTGCACTAGATGAGGAAAATCTGCATTTAGAAACGCACTAAAATACATGTACGTTGCTTGTGTTGGAAACTCACCAAGAATCCATGCAATTCACACATCACTGTATCAATTTAGTTTTGTCTAAAACAAATACCAGGAAGTGTCAAAAGTAGAGCAAATTTGTTTAAAACATGTCATACCATACGAGTGATAAAATCCACAGCATCAAAATGCAATAAAAATGCATGTAAAAAAAAACACAAATAGGAGCAGAAATTCTTCAGCATCAAAAACGTATCATGGGAATGCAGCCTTATCCTCTGGATGGGAAAGGGAATATTCATTCTCTTATATAGTGGTTACAAGCAGGGCTGTGGAGTATGTGCCCATTGTGTTGGTGTCGAAGTTGGAATAAAAGGGACCGACTCCTAAAATATATAATAAATTAGGCACAGTAGTTCAGTGCAGAATATGTTGAATATTATAAATTATGTTCTATCTAAATAGCTTGATCAGTTTATCATAATAATGTTGAAAAGCCTGATGTTTACATTGTACTTCAATGAATTTATCACCTAAACATGAGCCATGTATGAAGTCTTTAGATTTAGGGAAATTGAAGAGTCGGAGATTTTGTATACAGACTCCACAGCTCTGGTTACAAACATTGTTTCTTACAGTGTGGTGTGCCAGTTATATTCTGCCTATTTATTGCCACAATTACTGTTGGTTGCATTGAGTGAATATACCCAGGAGCCTCAGACCCACAGCAGGTTCTGTTTCTCAGAGCCATATCTCCTCCGCTTGCCAGCATTATGGAGCCATCCTACAGCCGTGTTCCTGCATACATAGTTATCGTATACATAACTTGGGCTGCTTTCACAGCAGCGTTCTGCTGATACTTGTGGCCGATCCGGTAGATGGCGCCGCATCTACCGGAACAGCTGCCTAACAGCCGGCTTGCAGCCTTGATCCGGCAAACCCCATGCATTGTCTGTGGGGCTTGCCGTCGGGTGCGGCTGACTCTCCCCAGCGGGGACCGTAGGATACTCTGAGCTGGGCCCTCTGGACGTCGTCGGAGCTGAGGGATGCTGTCACAATGGCGTGACCTGGTCCGTGGTCCCCTATTGGGCGGTCAGTAAAAAGGGTAATTGTAAAAAGGGGTAAAAGAAAAAGTGTAAATAGAATAAAATAGTTTGTTGTGACGTCAGCCGTGGAAGGCGGCCGGTAGAGGCCGCAGCTGTGGTCTGCGAACTCTGGGGATGATGGAGCTGCAGCTGTGATGGTGTAGCTCCCCACGGGAGGAGCGGGTCCCCAGGGCAACCGTTAGTCTATGGAGGTAGTGGGCAGTTGAGGGAGCAGGACATAGCGTGCGGAATAACCAACAGACACAGGGGTTGTAGTCTCCATTACCTTTACTGAAGGGAGTAGCAGGTTGGCCCAGGGTACTGTCCACAAGGGATATTAGGGGTCCGGAGCCTGGAAGCGAGTTGGGTCCTCCACACCTGGCGAATTCTAAGGCCTCCCTACTGTGCTGCTCTTGGCAGCTCCTGGCTGCCTGTTAGCTACGCAGCGACCCTCTCCTCCCCCGTGTACTGTCTCTGGCCCATATGACAGGTGGCTTGAGCCCTTCTTGGGTTACTCTCCACTGGCTACTTCTCCCTGAGCTCTCTGGTGCTGCTGTGTGTCCTGGGCCTCGTGGTGGGTGAGCAACTTGGAAACACTAATCCTCCAGTATTGGCTGCTGCGCCTAGAGTCCCTCACAACCTCGGACTCCAGTGTCCGTCCTGCGCTAGGTACTGGGGCAAACCGACACTGGCTCCACTCCCCAAACCTACTCCTCCACTTCCTTAGACACTCTCCTTGGGGTTCTTCAAACTGGCTAGTCTACGTCCCGAGACGAACCTTCCTTTTATCCTGTTCACAGGACTTCTTCACAGTCCTCCTAGGAACTGAACTGCCTAACCGCACGCCCAGATCAGAATTTATCGAAGGGGATCTCCCCTTAGGTCGAGTTTCTGAGCTTCATCCTTCTGGGCTTGCATTTGGAATGTCTTGTGTGCGTGGTTCACCTGGTATGGGTACCTTCCTTCACTTCCAAGCACAGCATGGTCCCCCAGGAAAACAACACTATTGTGGCAACCGGACCCTGGGGTGCCACACGGCAAGGGCGATTCTGCCAGAGCCGGCACTTGCGGTGGTGAAATAAAACCGCTGCTAGAAAAACGCTGATGTGAAAAGAGCCTTACACAGTGCTTTATAAAGCCATGGTCACCAAGGCAAAGTTCACAGATATCAACTGTGTCCAGCTTTGGTTCTGACAGACGGACAGGAAACGCTACATGTAATGTTCTTCTGTCTGGCCATAACTGTTCTCACAGGGAATGATGTGCTCACTTTTATTGTGAACTAGCTGTGCTACCCGGGTACGCCCGGGTTAATAAATAACTGCTGTTAGCTATAACAAAATAGAATTTGAATATGTCATATTAATGACCTGTAGGAAAATAGAAGCTGAGCTGTGATTGGTTGCTATAGGCAGCCTAATAAATCTCCAGCCAACAGTAAACCCTCCCCCCAACCGGGCAGTATATATTACCTCACACATACACATACAGTAAAAGACAGCTCATGTGACTGACATCTGCCTTAATTCCCTATATGGCACATGTGTTGCACATTGGCTGTTTTTATTCAGATATTTATTTTTGGAAATTAAAGAAACCAGACGTATGAGGCGAGTTGTGTGAGGCGATTTGTGCATATCTGTGTCTTTCTGTGTGGTGTGTGTGTCCCAGTGGTGTGTGTGTGTGTCCCAGTGGTGTGTGTGTGTCCCTGTGGGGGGATCCCTGTGGTGTGTGTCCTTTTGGGGTGGGAGGGGTGTACCTGTGGTGTGTCCTTGTGGGGGGAGGAGGGGTGTCTCTGTGCTGTGTGTACATCCCTATGGGGTCTATGTGTTCCTGTGCGATGTGTATCTGTGTGTCCCTGTGGGGTGTGTATGAGTGTATGTCCCTGTGGGGGGGAAGTGTCTGTGTGGTGTGTGTCTCGGTGTTGTGTGTGTCTCTTTGTGGTGTTGTGTGTGTTTGTGTTCGGGTGCGTGGTGAGTATCCATGGTTGGGGCTCCACCTTAGCTGTTACTCTTTGTGTGCATGTGGTGTGTATACTTGTCTCCGTGCGTGGTGAATATTCCATGTCAGGGCCCCACCTTAGTGACTGTATGCTGGTATATGCTGTTAGTCTTTGGTGCTGTCATTAAGCCCCTCTCATTCACAACTGGTAACTGTCATTTTCTGGTCGTCATAATGGGAGACCCAGACAATGGGGTTTAGGGCACTGCCCTCCGGAGGTCACACTAGGTACTACAAGTTTGTAGACACCGCCTCCTCCGCTTATAAACCCCTACCGCAGGGAACATCCTCAGTTTTAACCTTAGTGTGCTCGGAGGATCACGCTTTGCTTGCACTTCACTGCATTCTCACAACTTACGTGATGGCGTCTGAAGACAAGGTAATAGGGTCCTAATCGGGACCTGTGACAGCCTCCCCGCTCACCCTTAGTGGCACACGCTGGTGGAGGTACCGGAGGGCCTAGAGCCAGGACACTTGGTGTTCTCCCGGTACGCTGTTACGCTCCTCTCCATCCCTCTCTGGGGGGCTCTGGAGAGTGGGAGATGGGAGCCTTGCACAGCTCCGCTCCGTCCGAGGCCTCCCTAAATGGTGCTTACAGACCGGACTGGAGCCAGCCCAGTCCGAGGCCTCCCTAAATGGTGCTTACACTCCGGACTGGTGCTGCACCCCCGTCCGAGGCCTCCCTAAATGGTGCTTACAGACCGGACCGGCACTGAGGCACTCTGTGTCTCCTGGGTGCCTGGGGGTAGTGTCTGGCACTTTATGTGTTTCATGACACTCAGACCGCGCGTTACCCTCGGGTCCGCGGATCTGGAGGTGTACCCTGTGCTGGGGTCACCCTGGCTGACCGCCCTGTGTATCACAGGGGCTGAGGCCATAGACTGCGTATGTGTGTTTGTACAGTCAGTCTGTGTGTGGTGTATTTCACACTTTTTCCCGCGCTGCGGGCTCCGGCGCCTTCATGCTGAGGCTGCCTGGAGGTTGGGAAGCGGCCCGTGCGGTGACGTCACCGATGGGCGTGTGTGTGTGTTTCCCGCGTGTTCTCGGCGCCGCCCACAGTTTCTCTGTCGGCGGCCATCTTTCCCCCTCACTTCCCGGCTGGGAGTTGTCTGAAGCGTGCGGCTGCACTTCAGGGGAGACCGGAACCTATCGCGGAGGTCACACACACACCGCTTCCTCCTACCGCTGTGTTGCGGTCGGTAAGCCACCGGGATTCCCGGTTTTTTGTCTGCGATTGGCTTATTTACCCCTACTGTGGCGATGTCCTCAGTTGGGAAGCGCGCTGCTAAGGCGGCAGAGACCACAGTTACTTGTGCTACATGCAATGGTACACTGGTGGAGGGGTCCTGCAATAACTGCGGACGCCCAGAGGCCCGGACTGCCACTGCTGAGTCAGCAGCTCCGGTGCGGTACCCTGAGGTTCAAGTGATCCCAGGGCCATGGGAAACTCAGAATAAGATCAATGAATCTCTGTTGTCCCAGCTGTCCTCCATGTCGCAATCCCTGGAGGCACTTAATAGGAGACTGGATAGCCCAGCTACTCCGTCCAGTTACCCCCGGGTGTCTCCCTCTTCTGCTGTGAGACCCCTTAAGCGAGCTCGTCGTGAGGAGTCACCCGAGCTCCAGGCTCTCTCTGAGGAGGAGCGTTCCTCTGATGGTGAGGAAGATGATGGGGGTTCGACTTTCGGGTCTGTATCTGCGTCTGAACCACCAGACGGGGTGGAGGATTTGGTATCCTCTATCAATGAGACCTTACGTCTCGTGACACCCCCTGAGGAGGTGACTGTACACCCGAAGGAGGCCTATCAATGGCTGCGGCCGGAGGCTAGACCAAGTGGTTCCTTTATGGACCATACTAACTTTGGAAGGGTGATTAGAGCCCCCAGGTTACACCCTGGGCGGCGTTATGTCCGAAAACCTAAGGACAATCGCTTCCCCTTCCCCCAGGAGGTGCTTCAGGAGTGGTCGCAGTCCCCAAAGGTGGACGCTTCCATGACCAGGATTGCTGCACGCTCCCTCTTCTCTGCCTCTGATAGCTCCTCGTTGAAGGATGCGACTGATAGACAGGTCGAGCAACTCGCCAAGTCTTCCTATGAGGCTGTGGGGGCTTCATTTGCCCCTAATTTTGCCACGGTTTGGACCTTACAAGCAATTACTACCTGCTTGGATGGTATCACTGACCTGGCAAGGTCCAGTCCAGAGGTCATGGCACTTACCGAGAGAGCAAGAGCCTATGCGGACTACGCCAGAACGGCGACTCTGGAAACGGCCACTCGCTCAGCTGTGGCTTCGGCCAATGCTATTGCGATTCGCAGACTGTTGTGGCTGTGTCTCTGGGACTCAGATGCCACATCTAAGAAGATTTTACAGAATCTTCCATTTGCTGGTGACAGGCTGTTTGGCACTGAGCTGGACAAGCTAATAAAGGATTCTGCTGAGTCTAAGATACCGCAGAATAGGCCTAAGCCACGGTATACTGTGAAAAGGAACCCAAAACAGTGGTCCTTTCGCTCCAGCTCGCAGTCATCAGCATCGTCCGCGCGTACGGACCGAGGGGGCAAGCCCGCTTCTCAGTGGCGCTCTAAGAGTCGTCCAAAGAAGCCGGCGGGGGCAGCGGCTGCCACCCCCAAACCCGCCTCTACATGACTCGCTCTGCCTTCCTGCCTCCCCACAGGTGGGGGGCCGCTTGTCTCGCTTTCAGGACAAGTGGCTGCTTCACATTCAAGATCAGTGGGTTCGAGACGTGATCTCGCGAGGTTACAGGATAGAGCTGACGTCAAAACCTATCCACCGATTCCATCGGTCGGTCCCATCCCCAGAAAAGGCTCAGGCTTTTCACCTGGTGTTGGAGGGTCTCCGCAGAGACGGAGTGGTGGTCCCGGTGCCTTCCGGAGAGAGGTTCAGGGGTTTTTACTCCAACCTCTTTATCGTCCCGAAGAAGGACGGATCCTTCCGCCGTGTTCTGGACCTGAAGTTGTTCAACCGTCACGTGTTGGTTCGGAAGTTCCGTATGGAATCCCTGCGTTCCGTGATCGCAGCGGTGTCACAGGGGGATTTCCTGGCGTCCATAGATATCCGAGACGCTTACCTTCACGTACCCATTGCTCCGGCTCATCAGCGCTGGTTGAGATTTGCAGTGGGGGAAGAACACTTCCAATTTGTGGCGCTGCCGTTCGGGTTGGCCTCGGCACCGCGGGTGTTCACAAAAGTGATGGCTTCCATGATGGCTCTCCTGCACGCGCAGGGACATGCCGTCATCCCCTATTTAGACGACCTGCTGGTCAGGGCGCCATCAGAACACCTCTGTCAAGAGAGCCTGGATGTGACCATGCGGTCTCTGGAACAGTTCGGTTGGCTCCTCAACATTCAGAAGTCAACTCTGGTTCCGACCCAGTCTCTGACATATTTGGGCATGGACTTCAACACAGCCTCGGCCCTGGTGTCTCTGCCGCGACCCAAACAGATGGCGATCCAATCAGGAGTGCAAGCAGTCCTCCTGTCACCACATTCATCCCTACGGGAGTTGATGAAACTGGTGGGACGCATGGTGGCGGCAATAGAGGCGGTGCCTTTTGCACAATTTCGCCTCCGTCCTCTCCAGCTGGAGATTCTCCGCAGATGGGACAAGAGGACGATCTCACTGAATCGGCTGGTGACCCTTTCCCAACCGACCAGAGATTCCCTGCAGTGGTGGCTACAACCGCATCACTTGTCTCGGGGCCGGTCCTTCATAAAACCATCTTGGTTAGTGGTGACCACCGACGCCAGTCTGAAGGGCTGGGGAGCGGTGTTCTTACACCACAGGGCCCAAGGCCTCTGGACTCAGTCGGAGTCGGCGTTGCAGATAAACGTGCTGGAGATCAAGGCGATCTATCTGGCACTCCTGGCTTTTCAGAGATTCCTCTCAGGACAACCCATTCGGGTTCAGTCCGACAATGCGACGGCCGTCGCCTACATAAATCATCAAGGAGGAACCAGGAGTGCGGAGGCTCTGGCCGAAGTTTCACCGCATCCTATCCTGGGCGGAGGACAACAACTGCCTGATCTCCGCAGTTCACATCCCAGGGGTCGAAAACTGGGAGGCCGACTATCTGAGCCGACAGGGGATGGACGCCGGAGAGTGGTCTCTTCATCCGGACGTCTTCAGAGAAATCTGCAGCAGATGGGGCACGCCGGACGTGGACCTGATGGCCTCACGGCTGAATCATCAGGTGCCGCAATACATGGCGAGGTCGTGGGACCCCCAGTCTCTGGGAGGGGGACGCCCTAATCTTGACCTGGTCCAGATTCCATCTGCCGTATGTGTTCCCGCCTCTGGCTCTGATTCCCAAGGTGCTGTGGAAGATCAGGTCAGAGTGCAGGGTCGCCATTCTAGTGGCTCCAGATTGGCCCAGGAGGTCCTGGTATCCGGACCTGTGGCACCTGTCAGGCGGACACAGATGGGTTCTTCCAGAACGCGCAGACTTACTCGCGCAAGGCCCATTCTTCCACCGCAATTCCAGGGCCCTCAAGTTGACTGCGTGGCTCTTGAGGCCTGGCTGCTGACATCTAGGGGTTTCTCCCCTACAGTGGTTGCTACTATGAATAGGGCTAGGAGGCCCGTTTCCAGGAAGATATACCACCGGACGTGGAAAATCTTTTTTACCCTGGTGTGCCTCTGGTGGACGTTCTTCGTGGCCCCTCTCCATCCCGACGTTGTTGGCTTTCCTACAGTCGGGTCTGGAGTTGGGATTATCCCTTGGCTCTTTGAAAGGTCAGGTGTCAGCACTCTCGGTGCTGTTTGACAGGCGATTGGCACTCCTCCCGAAGGTGCGTCAATTTCTCCAAGGGGTGTCGCGGATGGTTCCGCCCTACAGGAGACCTCTGGACCCTTGGGACCTTAACAGAGTCCTAGCGGCGTTACAGAAGCCGCCGTTTGAGCCGCTGAGAGATATCTCTCTCTTGCGTCTGTCCCAGAAGGTGGTTTTTCTGGTGGCAATTACGTCTTTGAGGAGGGTCTCAGAATTGGCTGCACTTTCGTGCAAGTCACCCTTTCTGGTGGTTCACCAAGACAAGGTGGTGTTGCGCCCACGGCCAGAATTCTTGCCGAAGGTGGTTTCAACTTTCCACCTAAACCAGGAGATTGTTCTCCCATCATTTTGCCCCGCTCCCGTTCATCAGATCGAACGCGACCTCCATACTCTGGATCTCGTGAGAGCTGTTCGCATTTATGTGTCCAGGACCGCTTCCTTCAGGAATTCGGATTCCTTATTTGTTCTCACGACGGGTCGCTGTAAGGGGGCCGAGGCTTCAAAGTCGACCTTGGCCAGATGGATTAAAACTCCTATTCAGGAGGCTTACCGATCCTCTGGTTTGCCTCTCCCGGTGGGATTGAAGGCTCACTCTACCAGAGCTGTCGGTGCCTCCTGGGCTTTGCGACATCGAGCGTCTGCTCTACAGGTGTGTCAGGCGGCCACTTGGTCCAGCCTGCACACATTTTCTAAGCACTATATGGTGCATGCCCATGCCTCTGCGGATGCGAGTTTGGGCAGGCGGGTTCTCCAGGCGGCGGTTGCCCACCTTTAAAGGGAACCATATGTTATCCGTCTTGTTGAGGAACTCTTCCCGCCCTGGGGTATTGCTTTAGGACATCCCCATTGTCTGGGTCTCCCATTATGACGACCAGAAAAAAGAGAATTTTGTTTACGTACCGTAAATTCTTTTTTCTTTAGTCATCAATGGGAGACCCAGCACCCACCCAGTTGTTCCGTTGCATATTTTGCACTTGTTCTGTTCTCTGTTGAGACAGTGTTTGCCGGGTTGTTGAACCGTCTGTGCACGGCATTCTTCCCGAGGTTTCGGGTGTGGTTTATTTCTCCTCGCAGCTTATGGACCAAACTGAGGATGTTCCCTGCGGTAGGGGTTTATAAGCGGAGGAGGCGGTGTCTACAAACTTGTAGTACCTAGTGTGACCTCCGGAGGGCAGTGCCCTAAACCCCATTGTCTGGGTCTCCCATTGATGACTAAAGAAAAAAGAATTTACGGTACGTAAACAAAATTCTCTTTTTTCTCTCCATTATGTAGATAGTGCCAAAATTGTTTGGTGAATTAGAACGTGCGGGGTTAAAATTTCGCCTCACAACATAGCCTGTGACGATCTCGGGGTCCAGACGTGTGACTGTGTAGTTTTTGTAATTTTCTGTAGTTGCGACAGTGTAGATGCTAATCCCGGACATACACACACACATCACACACACATTCAGCTTTATATATTAAATTTTCACGCTGGTGGAGGATGTCCTGAGACAGCTGTGAGCAGATGCAATGTCACATATTACGGACAGGAGAGAGAGGTTTAATGCCAGACTAGATCCAGCCAACGTAAGCTGTAAGAGGGGCAAGGTCTGGACCACTTTTAGTCTCTGAGTAGAAGAAAGAATTATTAGTCGCTGAGTTTCTTCAAAATAGTGTTGATCAATGGCTCCTTACATAAAGTCAGACATCCTCTCTAATTCCATTGGACTTTTTACCTCTGCACTTTTTATTCTGACACTTTTTATTAGTTTAAAGAAATTGTTAAAACTTGAGAGATTATTTAACTTGATTCACTTAATTTCAACTTGCAGTACATTTGTTGTGCATGGCAAACATGTTTATTCTGTTGGCTGGATTTATTATTTCATTTTATTTGGTTGAAGACTCAGTAATTCTTCAGCCAAATCTGCATGTAAGGGCCCTTTCACACAGGGTTTTTTGAAAAATTCGGCAGTTAAGGTAAAAAAAAGGCATCTGCCGCATTTTTCGCCTAATGGCCGCACTTGCGGCAAGTCCCATGCATTGTCTATGGTGCTTGCAGTAAGTGTGCGGGCAGGTGCGGCAAGTGTGGTTCCGGCAGTTGCGGCCATGAAAAAAAAATGCGGTAAGTGGCGTTTTTCTTCGCGTCCGCAACTGCCGGAACTGCAATTGCTGCGCACTTACCACAAGCCCCATAGACAATGCATGGGGCTTGCCGCAAGTGCGACCAATAGGCAGAAAATGCAGCAGATGCGTTTTTTTTACTGTAACTGCCGCATTTTTCAAAAAAACCCCAGTGTGAAAGGGCCCTAACAAGCATGTGGTTTGCAGTGAATCCAGGACTGAATAATGTTGCTGTATAGATGTTTTATTGTTTTCCCATGTAAATTCTTCCACATAAACTAGTTCATCTAGTGCAGGGATCTCCAACTTCTGGCTTTTAGGGCCGCAAACAGGTCAGGTTTTCAGAATCTCCTTAGTATTGCACAGGTGATAATTGCAGCCTGCACTGGTTGTGATTCCAATGCTAAGGAAATCATGAAAACATGACATATTTGTGGCTCTCGAGACCTGGAGTTGGAGATCCCTGATCTAGTAGATCACGGTCATTTTCTCTTCTAGGTGAAAAGTGAAATAAATAAGTCCTACAAGCTGCTGGAGATTGACATTGATGGCGTCTTTAAGTCACTTTTGCTGTTAAAGAAAAAGAAGTATGCTGCCCTCATTGTGGAGCCTACGGCCGATGGGAAGTATATTACCAAACAAGAATTGAAGGGTCTGGACATTGTCCGAAGGGACTGGTGTGAACTTGCTAAGATGGCTGGAAAGTAAGTTTTTACTCTAACTTTGATGTTCTCATTTTCTTTTGACTCTGTCTTAGTATGTTGTGTATTCTGCTCACAAATCAATAGAACTGGTGACTGTCCATCGGCTGTACAGGAAAGGGTAGAACACTGACTCTAGCTAGCTGTAATCCACTTTCTATATCTCAGCTGTGACTTGGTCAGAGTTTTATGAGCTAGGACAGATCCTAATGAAGTCATACACAGTAGTACAGGGGTGGGCAACTCCAGGCCTTAAGGTCCGCACATAGTCGAGGATTTCAAGATTTCCTTAGAATTTGACAGTTGGTAAATTACAATTATTTAAATTACCAACTGCCAAATTCTAAGGTAATCTTGAAAGCCTGGACTGTGTGCAGCCCTCGAGGCCTGGTGTTGCCCACCACTGCAGTAGTAAGTAACTGATAAATGCTGCTCTATCTACGGCAGCATATACCAGGCACTTGAAAAACCTGCCGAGGACCAAGCTGCATGGAAGACTGGTCGGACAGCTGTGTCCCCGCCGGCTTCACTCCTCCCGTTGCCGTGGATTGCCAGGTCTCTCCCTATATGCGCACCTCTCGATTCAGGGCAGTGGTCAAGGAAAAGCCATTGGGGACACAGCTGTCTGACCGGTCTTCCATACAGCTTTGTCCTCAGTGGCTTAAAGTACCGTATATACTCGTGTATAAGCCGAGTTTTTCAGCCCAAAAATTGGGCTGAAAAGTCACCCCCTCGGCTTATACACAGGTCACTAAGGTAACTATTTTGCTGGGCAGGCTGGAGGGGGTGGGGGGAGGCTGATGAGTGAGCGGCCCGTCACGTGGGGCCGCTCATTAGATATGCACGGCTCCCCCCGCCCATCACAGCGGCAGGGGGAGCCATGCATACAGCCCCCCAGTGTACACAGGCAGCCCCCCAGTGGCACTAGCCCCCCCATGATGGAAAGAGCCTCCACACTTTGCAGAGCTTCCCCCGCTGCTTTATCTTACCATCCAGGGTCTTCGCCGCGGGTCCTGCGCGCTGTGTTCCGGTCTCACGTGGCCCCGCGCGATGACGTCATTCCACAGCGACCGCCGGGTCACATGAGACCGGGAAGACAGCGAGCGAGGATGGACTGGAGGACCCGCGGTGAAGAAGACCCTGGATGGTAAGATAATGCAGCGGGGGGGGGGGGGGGGGGCTCTGCAAAGTGTGGGGGCTCTTTCCATGATGGGGGGGCTAGTGCCACTGGGGGGCTGCCTGTATACACCTTGGGGCCTGCAGTATATACCCTGGGGCCTGCTGTATATACCCTGGGGCTTTCAGTATATACCCTGGGGCCTGCTGTATACCTCTGGGGCCTGCTGTATATGCCTCGGGGGCCTGCTGTATATGCCTCGGGGGCCTGCTGTATATGCCTCGGGGGCCTGCTGTATATGCCTCGGGGCCTGCTGTATATGCCTCGGGGGCCTGCTGTATATGCCTCGGGGGCCTGCTGTATATGCCTCGGGGGCCTGCTGTATATGCCTTTGGGGACTGCTGTATATGCCTCTGGGGCCTGCTGTATATGCCTCTGGGGCCTGCTGTATATACCTTTAGGGATGCTGTATATACCACTGGGAGGCTGCTGTATACTACCACTGGGAGGCTGCTGTATACTACCACTGGGGAGGCTGCTGTATACCACACTGCTGGGGGCTGTATACCTGTGCTGGGGTCCACCCTCGGCTTATACACGAGTCAATAGGTTTTCCCAGGTTTTGGGGGCAAAAGTAGGGGGGTCGGCTTATACACGGGTCGGCTTATACACGAGTATATACGGTATGTCTTTCTCTGAAACTCTGCAGAATTACAGTCCATCTTACCTGTCTGACGACATACAGTCAGGGCCTGTCACATGCTGCCGTAGGTCGGGCAGCGTTTCCGAGGCCGTCATACTTGGCTGAGATCATACAGTCACATGCTGCCATAGGGCGGGCAGCATTGATCAGCTGACAGGTTCTATTTATAATTCGATCATTTCCTATGTTCAGGTGTATGAAGACAATATAAGCAGACACATGCTTTCATTTTTCAGGATTACTGCTACTTTAAGTAGGTGTCTATGATGCCTATTTATAGGTCAGCATACTTATTTAGCAGCATTGGTTTTGCCGACAGCCTATTGTACAAGTACAATAGTGAAATGTTAAAATGGCCATTTAGAATAAGACCCAGATAATGCCAGAGAGAGGACATCCAGAAATGTGGTGTCTCTTTATGAAGACCGGACTCGCAATAAACGCAAATTGCTTTGCTGCATAGTGCTACCTCTCGGTTTTATCTGGTTAAAAGCACAATAACAAATATGAAAATATTGAATGCTGCGAGCCTTTGTTACCGCTCAGTAAGGGACTCCTGCCTGATAAAGAGAACCCAGGCAGTAGGGACTCCAAATTTTATCGCTATGAATCGCATGTTCCTTAAGTGTTGACAATGGCAGATCTGAAGTATTTTGCAGTACACAAGAGGGACAAAATACATCAATTGTGTACATTGTGTAATAACAGGACAACAAGATTGCTTAAGGAGCGTGAAATAATCTGAGATTTTTCCATGAAATAATGCAGATATTAACTAAATAGGTGTGCTGTGCTTTATTAATCCTCTGCCATTAGTATGAATTTAAAGATAGAGAAGCAGCATATATAAAATAAAGCTTCACAATGGAGCCACTTTAAAGAATGTGATGGATGATTCTGTCACTACATCAGAGATGTTCAGATCATTGTGACTTCTATGTACAGCATAAAGCAACAGCGGATCCCAGCAATACAGTAACACTTTTTCTGAAGTTTTTAGGGATTATTTTCCATCATCGTTATGGCTGGATATAATCCCATTTTGGTGCTAGATGTGAATCTTTCACTCAGAGTAATAATCTGTAAAAATGTACATTTTTTCCTCAGGGCTTCTATGGTCGAAAAGCTTCTTACAAGCCTAAAATCACAATGTGCAGAGTGTTGACTGTAGTGGAGTAAAGCCCACCACTCCAGAAATGTGCTCTCTTGAATGCTAAATCATATTTCACTATTTGCCAGTCTGAGGTTATCTGGGTTTAGTAGATTGTAAGAGAACAGTGAATCAGACCTACTGCTAAATTTGGTAGAAGAGGCATAAAAGCATTCTGCTGGTTTTCAGGGTTTGAAGACCTTTATTTCCAGTGAAGGGTAAGACTTAGTCATTAGTAAGCAAAAATTTCCTTACAAATGGAATAAAAAGCCGGTCAGCTTTGACATGGGTGTATTAAGGCTGCAACACCCTGACCTGTGCCGGACTCTTGTTGGAGCACTGTAGTATTTTATGGTTCTCTAATGAAATGTTCAAGGTCCAAATATATCAAATCTGGTACAAGTGCAAGATAAAATCAAACAAAACAGGTCAGTCTGAGAGTGGCCTATGGAAAGTGGAATTCAGGCAAGAGTATTATACAGGCTTGTGCTGTCCTATTAATAATCAGGCAGCATACTGACCAATGTAGTTCAATATAGTTGTTTAAATGACTGTGTAAATGGGATTAATTACAGCTTGCCCAATTTTTCCAAGTTTCGGATGAACCTTGCCTTTAAAAGGCTATTGGAGTGCAAAAAAATATCTGATTCCATACTGCTCAAATGTGTACCATCCTTTTTTGTGTATCCATTGTCATTGCAACCTGGGAAACTGCATGTGATCATGTATATTTTAAAGTGAACCTGTCACCAGGTTTTGCCCATATAAACTGGGCCACCTCCAGTAAGCCGTCCTATACATGATCCTAGAATACTATATAAGTCCCCAGGCCAATCTGTATAATGTAAACAAATACCTTTTATTTTACTTGCCTATGGGATGGCCCAATCTGATGGGCGGGCATCTCTGGTTTTGACCTGAAGCCTACTGTCTTCTTGCTTCATGTCACCTGCACAGTCTCTTCTATTGTGCTCCTGCACATGCATACTTCTCCCTGAACACGTGCACTACAATACTTTGCTCTACCCTCATCAGGGCAGAGAGAATGTGTGTGTGTGTGCAGGAGTGCAATGGAGGGCACACTGTGGGTGATTGTAGGATGATCATCCACAAGAAGCAAGAAGATAGGCAATAGATTAAGACCAGCAACATCCATCCGACTAGACCACCCCATAGCAGAGTATACTAAAAGGATTTTCTCCTCCCATCCACCACGACAGCACATAGGAGGTTGCTTCTCGGCCCTAATAGGGCAGGAACACAAAGAGGTTAAATAGCTCCTCCCACCTCCTGTCACCAGTGTTTCCTGTCCCTATGGGCATGAAGAGGTCTCCTGAGGCTGGGGGGCCGGCGCTGCAGTCCTCTTATCATCCAGCCTTCTCCCGCCCTCCGGGCTGGATTTGGAGCGGGGTGCGTCACTTCCGGTGGTGGGCCGGCTGGCATGTAGGTTACTTCCGGTTTCCAGGATGTCATTCCTCGCTGCAATGGTGGCAGCCGGAGCCGGTTTTGGGAGCGTTGAGGCACCAGATGCCACTATTGGGTACATTCCCTGGATCCTTCAGATATAAGGACCCCTGGGACCAGTCACAGGTAAGCCTGCTGTATACCATCATGTCTCAGCCTGCCCAGATGGATGCGGTCCCTGGCACTGCTGCTGCAGAGCCCTGCACTGCCTCAGCCCCTGTTAGTATAGGGTATGAGGTCCCCTTAGCCCCTATCTTTTGTTTATGGGCTCCTTCTCATTCCTTCTCTTCCTGTTATGTGTTACAGGGAGAAAAGGCCCAGGCACAAAACCAGAAACTGAAATTTCAGCCCCACAAATGTGGTGTCTGTAACCAGAAGTTATCCTCCTCACATAAGAAGCTTCTGTGCCTGGAATGTATTGACCAAGTCATGCGGGATGAGAAACCTTCTCTAATGGACGAACTTAAGGGTCTCATTAAACAGGAGATCGGGTCCGCCCTCGCCTCTGTCTCTCTCAGCCCTACTGCTGCCCCTTCTAAGAAGAGGAGGGTTACGTTTGATGATTCTGCTCCTGAGGTTTCTGATGCCTCAGGTTCAGACGAAGGGTTGATTGATGACTCAGATTCACGTGTAACCAGAGACCAGGAGAGTGAGGGCCCCCCCCCCCCCCCCCCCGAGATATCATTTTGCTTCTGAGGACATTGCTGGGTTGGTGTCGGCTGTTCGCGGGTGGAGGATGAGGTTCCTGCCCAGTCAGTACAGGATGCCATGTTCGGGGGCCTACAGTCCAAGAAGGCATCCGTTTTTTCTGTCCATGATAGCCTTAAGGAAATGATCATGGAGGAATAGAAATGTCCGGAGAAGCACCATGTAGTTCCCTGCCGGTATGAAAGGGCAGTTTCCCCTGGACTCCTTGGCTTCTAAGTTGTGGTTGGACATCCCTAAAATCGATGTTCAGATTGTTAAGCTGGCTAACAAAACTACCTTACCGTTTGACGATTAATCTCAGCTGAAGGATCCAATGAACAGGAAGGCTGATAGTCTGTTGAAAAGATCATGGGAAGCGTTGTCTTTTCTGATTTCGGCTAACGTCGCTGCTACTTGTGTTGCTAGGAGCATGGCCAGATGGTTGGATCAGCTTGAGTCTCATATTGCTGAAGGCAGTCCCGAGAGGACCTACTGGCCTCCATTACATTGTTACAGAAGGCTTCCTGTTTTCTGCCGATTCATCAGTGGAATCCATCAAAACTGCAGCTAGAACGATGGTTTTATTAAATCCCATAGGCGTGCGGTTTGGCTTTGATCTTTGAGTGGAGACATGGCTTCAAAGAGTAAGTTGTGTTCCATTCCTTTCCAGGGCGACCATGTGTTTGGTCAGGTGTTGGACCAACTACTGGAGAAAGCGGCCGATAAGAAGGGCCTGCCTGACTTGAAGTCTAAGCCCAAGTCCTTTTGTCCCCAACATTCTTATAGGTCCCAGACCCATTCCCTGCAAAAAATGGACAAGGGTAAGGGTGGCCGTTGGAGTTACTCCAAAGGCGGTAGAGAGAGGAGTATCTTCTCCTCCTGTCCCCAGGACCATAAGTGACGCCATCCCGGTCAGGGGGAGACTCGCCACCTTTCTCCCCCGCTGGTGGGAAATAACATCAGACTGCCAGGTTTTGATCTTTTCTGGGATGGGATGAGGATTTTGTTCTCCTCCACTCCTCCCCAGCATCTGTGTAACTACCCTGTTTTCACAGAAGCTACAGTCGTCCCTCTGGAAGGAGGTGCAGAATCTCCTCCTCATAGGGGTAGTTGTTCCAGTTCCAGACAGGGAGGGCGAATGAGGCAACATCATGAGAAGTGCGGTGATGAAGATGACCAAAGAAACACTTCTGAACAGGCAGGATCTTCAAGTTGGTAAACATTTTTATTGAATCCTATTTCTAAAGACTGAACTGTCATGTGTGAGAAAAATTATATTTCTTATTATTACTGCATGTTACTGTCATTTGGTACAGTTATGAAGAAAAACAAATATTCCTTTTGGGGCAGGGGCAGTGATGTGTTGTGTACAATAAGCAGAAATTGTATAATAAACAATAAAATAACAGCATTGACTTTTTTTGTTTAGGGGAATTCATGGATTCTGGAAACTATCCACCTCCAAGATCACCATCATCCTGTTCTACAGTTTCAGAGTTATCCATCCAGGATAGTGCTTCATTAGCAGCAGCATCATCATCAGACACCCACAGCCACATATCACCATCACCCAAAAGGAAGAAAAAACCTTTACCTCCTGGAACCACCCAGTTTATTTATGCAACAAACTCTTCTTTCAGTCTGACTGAGAACCCACATTTCATTAATATGGTTCAGTCACTGAGACCAGGATACAGTCCACCCAGCAGAGCTGATGTTTCAGAGAAACTGCTGGATCAAGTGTATGACAGAGAAATGGAGCAATGTGCAACAGCTCTGGAGGGTAAAATTGGTAACCTATGTATTGATGGGTGGAGTAATGTCCACAATGATCCTATTGTATGTGCTTGTATAACAACAGAAGAAGGTAAAGTCTTCCTTGCACAAACAACTGATACGTCAGGAAATGCACACACAGCAGAATACTTACAAGAAGTGGCAGTAAAAGCTATAACGACATGTGAACAAAAATTCAAATGTCTAGTACGCAGTTTGGTCACTGACAATGCTGCAAACGTATCCAAGATGAGAAGAGATTTAGAAGAGCAGGGAGGGAATACAAAGCTGCTAATAACATGGTTGCAGTGCTCATTTGCTGCACCTCTTAGCCAAAGACTTAAGTGTTCCAGAAATAAAGGCTAATGTTGTTGAAATTGCTAAATACTTCCGTAATAATCATTTTGCTGCAGCAGCTCTGAAAAGGATGGGTGGAACCAGGCTAACGCTCCCACAAGATGTTAGATGGAACTCTGTGGTGGACTGTTTTGAGCAGTATATCAAAAACTGGCCTATTCTGATGACACTTTGTGAAGAAAATCGAGATAAAATAGATGGCACTGTCACGGCCAAAATCCTCAACATTGGGCTTAAGAGAAATGTTGAACATATGCTGAGCTTCCTGAAACCCATCTCTCAAGCTTTAAACAAAATACAGAAAAATAGCTGTTTTATTGCGGATGCTGTTGAAATTTGGAAGGAACTAAGTGAACACTTAAAAACAGAACTACACATGGCCAGAATTAAATTACAAGCAGTAAACAAAGGAATGGGACAAGCACTGACTCCAGCTAATTTTTTGGCAAATATTGTCAATATCCAAAATCGTGATTTAAATCAGTTAGATTTAAATCAAATCCACCCTGGTTCTTTCGCCACTGGTTCCCGTGTATACAGACGCCAGCAAAAGAGGCTGGGGGGCTCTTCTCTCCCAGTTTGCTTTTCAGGGCAAATGGTCTCTCAGCACAAGTGCCCGTTCGTCCAACTTCCGAGAACTCTGTCCAGTGGAGGAGGCTCTACACGCATTCGTTTCGCTAGTATGGGGGGCCCACGTCAAGATCTTCTACGGTTCCTGAGATCTGCTACCTGGCTCTGTCGTCCTGCAGTCAACCACTGTCCCACATGGGACCTTAATATCGTGCTTAATGGCTTGACTAAAACTTCCTTTGAACAGTTATCCTCACTCCCCTTAAATAAACTTTCCTGGAAGACGGCCATTACGCCGCCAAGAGGGTTGGTGAGCTCCTTGCTCTTTCCATCATTGAACCCTATGACAAGGTTTTGGACGATCGCATAATCCTACGTTTGGATCCATCGTTCCTCCCGAAAGTCTCGTCTGATTTTCACCGATCCCAAGAGATCGTCTTGCCTTCCTTCTGTCAGAATCCTCGCACGGAGAAGGAAAGGGAGTTCCATCTGTTGGACGTCGGCCGGTTCTGTTCTACCGTCAACAAACGCAGCCCTGGAGAAGTGATAATAACTTGCTTGTCCAGTTTAGTGGTTGTAACAAGGGCAAGAAGGCTTCCAGGAGCACCATTGCTACTTGGATTAAGCGGGCTATTTCCAAAGCTTACTCTTGCCAGGGTCTTTCTCCGCCGAACTGTCTGAAGGCTCATTTCACCCGTGCTGTGTCTGTCTCATGGGCTGAACGTGCAGACGCTTACATCGAGTAGATCTGCAAGGCTGCCACCTGGTCTTCCAATCACACCTTCACCATTATCGGCTAGACATCATTAAACATTCTGCGCTAGCCTTTAGACAGAAAGTCCTTCAAGCTGTGGTCCCTCCCTGAATTTTTTGCCTTGGTATTACTCCTATGTGTTGTCATGGTGGATGGGAGGAGAAAACACAATTAGACTTACCGGTAATTCTCTTTCGGGGAATCCACCACGACAGCACGAGTAATTCCCTCCCTATTTTTGTCGATGATTTTTTTTTTTTTTTTTGCATCCTTCCTCCTGGTGTGAGTATATATTGGCTCTTCCTTTCTTGTAGGTCCTTGGTAAATACTGGTGAAAGGAGGTGGGAGGAGCTATTTAACCTCTTTGTGTTCCTGCCCCTATTAGGGCCAAGAGGTAACCTCCTATGGGATTTAACTTAATGGGAGGAGAGACAGATTAGATAGTAGAAAAAATCTTCTTGACAGTGAGATCAATGCGTGAAACAGGCTGCCATGAGAGGTGGCGAGTTCTCTTTCAATGGAAGTCTTTCAGCAGATGCTGGACAGACATCTGTCTGAAATGATTTAGTGAGTCCTGCTTTGAGCAGGGGTTTCTACCAGATGACCCAGGAGGTCCCTTCCAACTCTACTATTTTAAGATTCTATGGTATGCAGATTGGCCTTTCGACTTGTATACACAGTTCCAGAATTCTGTATATAAGGGATTACTGATAGTGGCCACAGTTTATAGAGGATAAACCTGGTGACAGGTTCCCTTTAAAATGTTGATTTAAAAATATAGATCCTACATGTAAAATAGGGTTACATGGATGTTACATAAAGAAAAAATATGGACATACAGATTGCAATATGGATGAAAATCATCAGAGTTTCTGATTGAAACTGGGCCAGTTTTTCATGTACTCATCTGTACCCATCCTAAAGGGGGTATTCACAACTCAAATGTATGGTAATTCCACAGAATATGCTATATACCAGGTGAATGGAAAGAGTCAGAAATGTGCACGGCCACTGCTCTGTTCCAATAGTCGTCCAAAATGGATAAACTTCTTTACTGTTCACACATACTGCCACAAGGAAATATTCTGTTGCGGTTAAACTCTTAAATGATACTGATTCACTCACTTCCTAATATTCTCTAAAGTGTGTAGACTTGTTGCCTTGCAGTGCTGTGGTCCTGTAAGGACACCATCAGCAAGGAGTTTGTATGTTCTCCCTGTGTTTGCGATGGTTTTCTCCGGGTTCTCCTGTTTCCTCCCACACACTAACAGACTGATAGGGAATGTAGATTGTGACCTCCAATGGGGACAGTGATGATAATGTGTGTAAAACGCTGCAGTTGTAATGATGCCATATAAGGGTCCTTTCACATCAGCGTTTTTCGCTGATCACGGCAGTTGCGGTGAAAAAACCGCAACTGCCGCGATTACTGCATAACGACCGCTATCGTGGCACACTTGCGGCAAGCCCCATACAATGTCTATGGGGCTTGCGGTAGGTGCGGTATCGGCAGGAGCGGCCGCGCCTGCCGCAAGTACCGAAACCGCACTTGCTGCACCTGCCGCACACTTACCGCAAGCCCCATAGACATTGTATGGGGCATGCCGCAAGTGTGCCGTGATCGCGGCCGTTATGCAGTAATGGCAGCAGTTGCGTTTTTTTCACCACAACTGCCGCGATCAGCGAAAAACGCTGATGTGAAAGGGGCCTAAGAGTAAAATAAAGTAAGGTGCTTCTGGCTGGAGCTTTTCTTTAAAGAGGACCTGTCACCAAACCAGACATGGTGATCTAATTACAGCACTGGATGCAGCATGTCTGCAGCATCCAGGAAAGGGGTCCCCCTGCACTTGAGCCCCCCTGTAACCCGAGATAATACACTTAGAAAACTTACATGCTGCAGCCATTAAGGAGGTGGCTAGAGGCTGCAGCCAAGGGCAGATTCACACCCCCTGTATTTTTAATCTGCCCACCGCTGCCAATCATTCTCTCCCTCTTCAACAGCATTTAAACAGAGGTTTTTTTTCTCTCCCAGAAAGTCTGTTTAGCCCCGCCCCCTGAGGGGTGGGGCCAAACAGCAGGTTCTGAAAAAAAATCCTCTGTTTAATGCTGGAGAAGAGGGAGAGAATGATTGGCAGCGGTGGGCAGATTAAACATGCAGGGTGTGTGAATCCAGTGCTGTATCTAGTGCTGTAATTAGATCACCATGCCTGGTTTGGTGACAGGTCATCTTTAAAAGGTTTATATTGGAAATTGACGTTTAATGCATTGATGATAAAATATATGTACCGTATGCTGTCTTTGGTTGGAAAAATGCTGTTAAGGTAACATAACAAATTAATTTAGGCTTAATTACCATTTATTGTCCCTTGCTGTTATACATCTATGTATGTGTAGTTTTTTTTTTTTCTTGCCTTATTAGTTATCTGAATTAACTCTGCAGGTGGCTTTTAATGCTTTCTAGAAATCGCACAAGGAACGTGGGGATGTTATGGGACATACCTGTGACTGAAGATATCAAAACTTTACCGATATTTGCCAGTTACTACAGAAAACCAGTTGCCATCTACAGTGAGTGGGAGCAGGTCTTTCATTTCTCTCTATGGGGACAAGGGAACAGCTACTCTTCTTATGGAGATTAAATCTGCCTGCCAGCAGAGAGGAGACTTTAGCCGCAATGCTCCTCTGGGAAATATGCAAGGCTTGTTGAAGTCAATTTTGACTTTTAGGATTGCTACCTTCAGTAGGTGGCACTAGAGTTCGTCCACTTCCTCCCCAAAGTGACAATTTGCGTTTTTCCCAGAGGAGTATTGTGGCTAAAAGTCTCCTCACTGCTGGCATGCGGGATTAATCTCCATAAGGAGAGTAGCTATTCCCTTAGACCTTGTTTTAGCCTCTCATACAGCCATATCAGATCTCATACTTTGCACTGATGAGGGGCAATCACCCAGAAACGCAGCATCTGCAGATAGGACTTGTGCCAGATCAGAACCCCAAAGTCATATTGAAAAGATTATTAAAGAGTTAATTATGACACTTAATTTGAAAAGAGTTAATATAAGAGTTAAAATAAGAGTTAATTATGACACTGCCTTCAATAGGTGGCCCTAGAGTTCGTCTACTTCCCTGATTTCTATATGACGAATGATGGTGCACACATCCTGCTTTCTGTTCTCTGCAGCTTGGAGTGTGAGATGTACCCTGATACCCTGATGTCACTTTTATAGCAGAAAAGCTTTTATTTTATTTTTAGTTTAATTTATTTTTCTTACTCTCACTTCACTATGGGACTCCTGTAGGGCCAATTCTCTATTGAAAACAGGCGTTCCTCTTTCAAAAAAATAAAAACTCTGTCAAAAAAAGTTTAAAATTGTCTTAAAAGCAGTCTGTCAGCTTTGAAATTTGTATCAAAGTAATCATAGATTCAAAGATCCCACTGATCACTCAATAGACCCCCTGAGAAGGGAACAGCTAAGGAGAAGGGAGTATATAGCCTGCCTGCCTTTACACATTTGATAACCTGCAGATCAGGACCCTGCTGATCTGCAGGCTAAAAAACGACCTGGAAGATATAACATAAAGTATAGTAAGTTTTTAATATCTGCATTGTTTAAACTCAGATATGAAAATCAAGTTGGAAAAGTAATATTGGCAGTATGCAGAGTGTGGAATTAGATAGTGCCAAGACCTACAGGATACCATTGAAAGTTCTGTATGGCATACACTGACATAGACTATACATACCTGTATATTATGAACACATTATACACGAGTTTCTAATAAGACTGTTGGCCACACAACTCTAAAAAAAAAATAAAATAAAAAACAACATAAAAAAAAACAGGCTGGTAGTCAGTAAAATGGCACTAATTTCTTTCTGTAAACTGGGGGTAGCGCGGGGCATGGTGGCGCTATATGAGCAAAGCGTAACTTGGTTGTTGGAATCGTTTGATCAGTTCAAAGACTGCTCTAAAACAGTAAGAGCAACCGAGGAGCTGGGAGCGCACGAGCAAGCGTCGGAAGGTGAGTTAAGAGTTACTTGTTTGATATGTGCGCGCCAGCTGAGGGGGTATAAAGAGTGACCGGGGTGTAAGGGGGCCATATCCAGTATGGAGAGGGCTATGTGTGTGCCAGCTGGGGGGGGGGGAGCATAAAGAGTGACCAGGGGTGGGGGGGGTGGCATATCCAGGAGGTAGGGGGCATATCTTGGATGCGGGGGGTATGTGTGTGCCTGCACTGGGGGGGCATGCCTGTGTCTGCACAGGGGGGCATATGTGTGTCAGCATCTGCCTCTGTCCCAATGTCCTCATGTCACACGCCAAGTAATGAGTGCAAATATAGCACCCGCTGGTGCGACTTGCTCTACTGGCCTATTGTGCAGCCACTCACAACCGATGCCACTCGAAACCGTTGGTACACATTGCCGCCACACACACACCAGTGCCTGAGTAACTGCGCATGCACGTCCCCTGCGCACCTACTAAAGGCGGCTACCATCTTTTGGCACCTGGGTATACAAAGATGGCTTGTGCTCTCTCCCACCTGTGGTGTCCAAAGATGGTGGCAGCGTAAGTCCACATGTGCTCACTGGGTCATGTGGCCCCCATCTATATAATGAATTGGGTATAGTAGTTCAATGAAGTATGTGCTGAATATTATTATGAATTATTATGTTCTATCATGTACGGCACTTAAGTTTTCATCCAGATCCGACAAATCCGGCACTTGCGGCTTGTTTTAAAACTGCAGTTAGTCGGAAGTGCCAGATCCGCACTTGTCCGGAACTCTGATACAGAATGCAGTAGCTCAAGCACAATGTTGCTGCAAGTGTGACAGATCTTTTTTCTTCTGTGTTTTTGCAAAAAAAAAAAAAAAAAAGATCAGGGAAACCTAAAGTTCAGGTTTGCTTGACCTGCCGTATCTGAAAGAAGCCTTACCATTTTACTACACTTAAACATGAGTCATGTATGAGGGAAATTGAGGAGTCGGAGGTTTCACTTACCAACTCCACAGCCTTATCTATAGCGGAGTAATGGAGAGCCTGAGTATTATTTGTAGCCGATCGTCCTTGATATTGGGGAAGTTTTTATAGCAGTTTTTCTCAGTGCCTTAAAGGGGAACTCCAGTGAGAAAACATTTTAATGCAGTTCCTGCCCTGCTACATGATGACGCAGAGCCATACACTGCAGTTCTAGGATCTATAGATCTCTTATAATTCCATAAAATCATACCTGCTCCTTTGCTCTAGCCCCCACCTTAGGGAACTGAAATTTCAGCCTGTCTGCTTCATCTAGAAGCAAAGAAGAGGTGGTGTGTCAGGGGTGTGGATACTGTGAGCTGCAGGATCAGCCTACCCCCTCACAATTCTGTATGGGGTGATGGCATGGCAGGGGGCATACAATCGAGCCCCTGATATACCATCCTATGTGACAGGGGGTCCAGGCTTCAAATAGCAATCATGTCACCAAGCAGATACAAATACTGTGCTGATGAGGGTTTTGACATAGTACAGAAATACATCCATATAACCCCCATCACTAAAGGAACACAGAGTTTGACATAGTGTATCTGTACTGATGAGGGTTCTGGTAATGTAATTTTCTGCTGTTATTGGTTCTGATTCTGTACACGCGTAACAATTCATAACTTGTAAAATTATTTTAGAAATGGGTATGTTAACAGTTTTGCGCCATCTGACAATTTAAAGGTTACTATGTTTTTATTTGTTAGAAGCATTAAAAGGGTAGTCCCAAATATGAGTTAGGTCTACAGTCACTCTGCGTCACTCTGTGACTGCAGACTTCCGAATTCTCGCCTTGCGCACACTGCCCGCTGTCAGGATTCTTTGGTGCTGGCAGTGCGAGGTCACATAACTGTAAGTATGCAATTTACGTACATACAGTCACGTGCCAACTGGATGTGAGAATAGAGGCTTTGGTAATTCCCTTGTCATATCTTTAAACTCGTAAAGAGTTGGATATTGACTGAAAGGGCCACTTAATATGGTGGTTATGATGGTTTCCGCAAGGAGCCACCCCAGGGCTAGGTCCTTCCCTGGAGGGATATCTGGCTAGTCCTCTGTTTGAGACTCCTAAACGAGGCTCCACAGACTCTTATTTGCATATTCGTAATTCCCAGGGGGCAATGCACCTAGCTAGGATTTCACTGTGTTTGAGCGCTTTTGCTGGCTGCCCGGAATGTTTTCCTCGACTCGTCTCCCTGAGATCAGTGAGTGCTTTCTGAACTAGACGTGCGAGGCCTCGATCAATGACGGTGAAATAAGTGAGGCTGTACAGTCTAGTGAAAATGTGGCCATCAGTATACAAATCGCATACTTGTGCTCACATAATCGTCCAATCTTGCCACTGGCACAATAAAATCCTGAAAGTGTGCAGTTCACGTTCTGTGAGAATTCACCTAGAGGGATTACAGACTTCCATATCAAACCTGGACAAGCCCTTCTACTTATATAATCCGCAGTTGGGAATTCGGGCACTGTAGCCAAATCCCAACATGCTTTGCGGGACTGCGAGTGATGACGCGCAGCGTCATCACGAGCCGCAGACCCGCACTACTGTAAAAAAAAAAAAAAAAAAAAGTTAATGCTCACCTCTCCCCGAGCCCCCGCCGTCTCCTGCCGTCTTCCTCCAAGCTTCCGGTGGCTGCCGCAGGCTCCGAGTGTCTGCACAGCTCTTCTACTGCAGTTCAAGGACCTGTGGTGATGTCACAGTCACGTGACACCAGGTTACTCCATGGTAACCTGGTGTCACGTGACTGTGACATCACCGCAGGTCCTGAACTGCACTAGAACAGCTCTGCACACACTGGGAGCCTGCGGCAGCCACCGGAAGCTTGGAGGGAGATGGCGGGGGCTCGGGGAGAGGTGAGCATTAACTTTTTTTTTTTTTTAACCCCTGCCTTCCTGTTTGGAGACCTTTTACTGTACTGAGCATGCTCAGTACAGTAAATGTCTCCTCCAGCCTCACAGCCTCCCCATCCTCACTGCCTCCTCCAGCCTCAGTCTCCTCCAGCCTCACAGTCTCCTCCAGCCTCACAGCCTCCCCATCCTAACAGCCTCCAACAGCCTCCTCCAGCCTCACAGCCTGCCCATCCTCACAGCCTCCTACAGCCTCACACCCTCCTCCAGCCTCACAGCCTCCCCATCCTCACAGCCTCCTCCAGCCTCACAGCCTCCCCATCTTCACAGCCTCCTCCAGCCTCACACCCTCCTCCAGCCTCACAGCCTCCTCCAGCCTCACAGCCTCCTCCAGCCTCACAGCCTCCTCCAGCCTCACAGCCTCCTCCAGCCTCACAGCCTCCCCATCTTCACAGCCTCCTCCAGCCTCACACCCTCCTCCAGCCTCACAGCCTCCTACAGCCTCCCATCCTCACTGCCTCCTCCAGCTTCACAGCCTCCCCATCCTCACTGCCTCCTCCAGCCTCAGTCTCCTCCAGCCTCACATCCTCCTCCAGCCTCACAGCCTCCCCAGCCTCACAGCCTCCTCCAGCCTCACAGCCTCCTCCAGCCTCACAGCCTCCCCATCCTCACAACCTCACAGCCTCCTCCAGCCTCACAGCCTCCCCATCCTCACAGCCTCCTCCACCCTCACATCCTCCTCCAGCCTCACAGCCTCCTCCAGCCTCACAGCCTACTCCAGCCTCACAGCCTACTCCAGCCTCACAGCCTACTCCAGCCTCACAGCCTCCTCCAGCCTCACAGCCTCCCCATCCTCACAGCCTCCTCCAACCTCACAGCCTCCTCCAGCCTCACAGCCTCCCCATCTTCACAGCCTCCTCCAGCCTCACACCCTCCTCCAGCCTCACAGCCTCCTCCAGCCTCACAGCCTCCCCATCCTCACTGCCTCCTCCAGCCTCACAGTCTCCTCCAGCCTCACATCCTCCTCCAGCCTCACAGCCTCCTCCATCCTCACAGCCTCCTCCAGCCTCACAGCCTCCTCCAGCCTCACAGCCTCCTCCAGCCTCACAGCCTCCTCCAGCCTCACATCCTCCTCCAGCCTCACAGCCTCCCCATCCTCACAGCCTCCTCCAGCCTCACAGCCTCCTCCAGCCTCACAGCCTCCCCATCCTCACACCCTCCTCCAGCCTCACAGCCTCCTCCAGCCTCACAGCATCCCCATCCTCACTGCCTCCTCCAGCCTCACAGTCTCCTCCAGCCTCACATCCTCCTCCAGCCTCACATCCTTCTCCAGCCTCACAGCCTCCCCATCCTCACAGCCTCCTCCAGCCTCACAGCCTCCTCCAGCCTCACAGCCTCCTCCAGCCTCACAGCCTCCTCCAGCCTCACAGCCTCCTCCAGCCTCACAGCCTCCCCATCCTCACAGCCTCCTACAGCCTCACAGCCTCCTCCAGCCTCAGCCTCCCCATCCGCACAGCCTCCTCCACCCTCACATCCTCCTCCAGCCTCACAGCCTCCTCCAGCCTCACAGCCTCCTCCAGCCTCACAGCCTCCCCAGCCTCACAGCCTCCCCATCCTCACAGCCTCCCCATCCTCACAGCCTCCTACAGCCTCACAGCCTCCTCCAGCCTCACAGCCTCCCCATCCTCACAGCCTCCTCCACCCTCACATCCGCCTCACAGCCTCCTCCAGCCTCACAGCCTCCTCCAGCCTCACAGCCTCCCCATCCTCACAGCCTCCTCCAGCCTCACAGCCTCCTCCAGCCTCACAGCCTCCCCATCCTCACTGCCTCCTCCAGCCTCACTGCCTCCTCCAGCCTCACAGCCTCCTCCAGCCTCACAGCCTCCCCATCCTCACAGCCTCACAGCCTCCTCCAGCCTCACATCCTCCTCCAGCCTCACACCCTCCTCCAGCCTCACTGCCTCCTCCAGCCTCACTGCCTCCCCATCCTCACAGCCTCCTCCAGCCTCACATCCTCCTCCAGCCTCACATCCTCCTCCAGCCTCACAGCCTCCTCCAGCCTCACAGCCTCCCCATCCTCACAGCCTCCTCCAGCCTCACAGCCTCCCCAGCCTCACAGCCTCCTCCAGCCTCACATCCTCCTCCAGCCTCACTGCCTCCTCCAGCCTCACTGCCTCCTCCAGCCTCACTGCCTCCTCCAGCCTCACAGCCTCCTCCAGCCTCACAGCCTCCTACAGCCTCACAGCCTCCCCAGCCTCACTGCCTCCTCCAGCCTCACTGCCTCCTCCAGCCTCACTGCCTCCTCCAGCCTCACTGCCTCCTCCAGCCTCACAGCCTCCTCCAGCCTCACAGCCTCCTCCTTCCTCACAGCCTCCTCCAGCCTCACAGCCTCCTCCAGCCTCACAGCCTCCCCATCCTCACAGCCTCACAGCCTCCTCCAGCCTCACAGCCTCCCCATCCTCACAGCCTCCTCCAGCCTCACATCCTCCTCCAGCCTCACATCCTCCTCCAGCCTCACAGCCTCCTTCAGCCTCACAGCCTCCTTCAGCCTCACAGCCTCCTCCAGCCTCACAGCCTCCCCATCCTCACAGCCTCCTCCAGCCTCACAGCCTCCCCATCCTCACTGCCTCCTCCAGCTTCACAGTCTCCTCCAGCCTCACATCCTCCTCCAGCCTCATAGCCTCCCCATCCTCACAGCCTCCTCCAGCCTCACAGCCTCCTCCAGCCTCACAGCCTCCTCATCCTCACAGCCTCCTCCAGCCTCACAGCCTCCTCCAGCCTCACAGCCTCCCCATCCTCACAGCCTCCTACAGCCTCACAGCCTCCTCCAGCCTCGCAGCCTCCCCATCCTCACAGCCTCCTCCAGCCCCACATCCTCCTCCAGCCTCACACCCTCCTCCAGCCTCACAGCCTCCCCATCCTCACAGCCTCCTCCAGCCTCACAGCCTCCTCCAGCCTCTCACCCTCCTCCATCCTCAGCCGCACTACCTGACACTGCTGCCATCCTGCCAACCGTCGGCCCCGCACCATCGCCACCGCCCTCGCGCCCTCCGTGAGGTCCATGCTGCCCGGATGCCGCCGGAGCCTTCCGCCCCTCGCCACTCTCTCACCGCTGGGCTCTCAATGTCGCCATGCTGGTGGAGTAGCGGTCTACGGGCTGTGGCCAGGTGCCGGGAGCCAGGGACGTCGTCCTGTGGCCGCCAACAGCCAATGGGAGTGAGCGGACCGTGTCAGTCTGCAAAGCCTGACACGCCCCGCTCACTCCCATTGCCTGCCCCTGCAAGCGGATTGGGCGCTGTGTTGTACACACAGGACGCCCATCCCATTGCCCAGGACTTGGCGTCGTAGACCAATCGGATGACCGTCCTGTCTTTACCACACACCGCCCAATCCGCTCCTTCCGCTCAGGTCACATGTGTGACCTGAGGGCAAGAACTGATCCCTCTCTGCATCACCCAACTCGCCGCAGAGGACAATGCCGTGTGACTGGGGCTGCGATCAGCCCCAGCACGCAGCCACGTCCTGCCGCCGAGCGGTGATGTCACCCCTCCAGCCGCATCTCTCCTCACCCCTCCAGCCAGACCTCTCCTCACCCCTCCATCTGGACCTCTCCTCACCACTCCAGCCTCTGCTCTCCTCACCCCTCCAGCCTCTGCTCCCCTCACTCCTCCAGCCTTCCGCCACATCATACTCTGCTATCCACAGAGCCCCCTCTATACTCTGACACCCGCAGAGCCGCCTGTATACTCTCCTACCCACACAGCCGCCTGTATACTCTGCTACCCACAGAGCTGCCTCTATACTCTGCTACCCACAGAGCCGTTTCTATATTCTGCTACCCACACAGCCGCCTCTATACTCTGCTACACACAGAGCCGCCTGTATAATCTGCTAACCACAAACCCGCCTATATACTCTGCTACCCACAGAGCCGCCTGTATACTTTTTTACCCAGAGAGCCGCCTGTATAATCTGCTACCCTCAGAGCAGTCTGTATACTCTGCTATCCACAGACCCGCCTGTATAGTCTGCTACCCACAGAGCCCCATATATACTCTGCTAGCCACTCACCCGCCTGTATACACACAATTCATTTCACCGCGCTCCCGATGCAATTGCATCGGGCCTTTTTACTAGTTAATTATAACATTAAGCCCTGTAGCCCAATGCTAACAGTGTGTAAGATGCTCACTGTCAGGACTAAGCTCTTGCCTGTTCCAGCAGTCATCACATGGTCACTCCACTCGAATGTGATTTTCATACTATATCATATATTATGGTCATGTGACAGATTTTCTTCCTGCTTCTCTATTTTTCCACTGAACATTGAGAGAATTAGGTAGAGAAGCTTGTCCACACGTGACTAAAAGTACCGTCACACGGGGCAATCTCTGTGGCGATGTTGCCGACTAAGGGGCGTGGCTAAGTAGTGGCAACATCGCTCATGAGTTGCCGTTTGTGACAGGGCGATAATAAGGCAATAAGTTGCCTAAGCAACTTCTCCAGGTTTCCAAATATGTTGGGAAATCTGGCGATATTGCTCAGGTGATCTGCCTGCATCGCCCTGTGTGACGCCGCAACTGCAGTGTTGCTGGCAACTGTCCCTATAGACTCCCATGTTATGGATCGTTGCCAGGGTAGAATTTAACCCTGGCTGCGATAGTTGCCAGCAAGATCGCAGATGTGTTGCCGGCGTTATAGCTGCGTGTGACATCGCAACAGGAACCATGGCAGCGCGCCAAAAAAGTATGCGCTCCCGTGAGTTGCCGGCAACAACGCCGCAGAGATTGTGTGAAAACCTCGTGAGTAATTTGTCACATGACGACTACTCAGACTGCTTTGGGGTGAGGGTGCCGGGGGCAGGCGCCATACTGAATTCTTGCCCCGGGTGCCAGAAAGCCTAGATACACCTCTGCATAACTATAAGATTTTTTATTCTTCGAATGAGAGCAATTTTTTTCAACTTGCTAACACAATATCAAATCTCATTTTCTTTGATCATTTCATTCTTGGAATGTTATTCCCGGTATAATCTACAATGTCATAAATCAAGACTAAATTTTCCTTTATACCTTTAGGGATTGTGACACAATCACACGGTATTTCCTTTGCACAGTGGCAAGTTGTAGTTTGGTTGGGATCCTCACCGATCATGAGAACTGGGTTAAAAGTCTCTGGGTTAGGGCGGCTTCTCACTACGGTCAGGTCCGATCCGAGGCTGTCAGGGATGAACCTGACAGCCCCGGACTGGACCAGCACACAGAACTGGAGGGCTAATTTGCCCTTCAGTCAGGTGTGCGGCCGCCGCTGATAGGTTAGGACCGCGGCTCGTGAGTTAGCTGCGGTCCTGACCTATCAGCGGCAGCAGCTGCGTACAGCTGCACACCGGACCGGAGGGCAAATTAGCCCTCCAGTTCTGTGTGCTGATCCAGTCCGGGGCCGTCAGGTTCATCCCTGACAGCCCCGGTCCGGATCTGACCGCAGTGTGAAGCCGCCCTTAGACGGAGCTGTGGTCAGGCATGGCAACTCCAATCAGACTTTATGGGACTACCAAGCTGAGCGTTGTATTTCTCAGTCCTAGTAGACGTGCACCTACTTGACCTCAACTTGTTTTACTCTTTGGGACTTGGCACCCCGTTCTCATTGGTAGGACCCCCAGTGATCACCAGCTTATTATATCTTCTATGAATTGATCAGTTGTAATTGTGGTGTAAGCCCTGTAAGATGGCTGTTCACCACCGTCAGATATAAAGCATGTCTTATTCATTCTCTTATATTTTTTCCTCTATGCTATGAATTCTGTATGCTCTGTTCCACTTCAGATGCTCTTTTATTTTCTTGGAGAATTATCAGTTAACTTGCACTGATTATCACTGATTTCATTTGTTCAAAGGAAGGTTGTAAATTGTCTCTTTTGTTCCCGATGTCCCAATTATGTTCCACCTGCTTCCACTGACCTCCTTAGCTTCTGATTCAGTCAAATTAGCTCACCCTTGTGATGGGTAATGTCTTCAGCTGAGGCTGATCACATCTTCGTCTGCCCTTCATTTGTTTTCTGCAAAGTCTTTTACATTACGTTTTATTTTTCTCCCTTTGTAGCTATGTGATCAGCCAGATTTTGTCAGACCAACCCCGAGACACCATAGTGGAAAACATTCAGAAAAAACTCATGGAGATTGGAGAAAATGTGATAAATGGCAGCATCCCAATTAGCCAGTATGAAATTAATAAGGTAAAATTTTAAGCCAATCCCATTTTCATATTTTCTTTTTGTGTTTATGTAATCACTGGGGGATGAGGTACTATAATTATAGTAGTTTGCTACTTGATTACTTTTTGCATTTTGCTTTAAGCTAGATGACTAACAATAGACTTTTTCTCTAATTTTCCCTTTAGCATCTCTTTCCATCTTACTCATAATAGAAGAATGTTATCTGACTAGTAAACCAAAATGGGACAATTTCCTATTAAAAGTACAATAGACACTGTGGGCTGTCCACTAGGTTGCCGTTCTTGTCATATTTGGTGGGTGCATTTCATGTGAACAATCTTATAGACACTGGCTGTAAAAAAAAAAAAAAAAAAAAAAAAATGAAGTATGAATATATATATATATATATATATATATATATATATATATATATATATATACACACACACAGACATATGAAAAAGTTTGGGCACCCCTCTTAATATTACTCTTTTTTTTTTTTCTTTTTTTTTCTGTTTAAAATTGTTTTTTTGCAACAGCTATTTCAGTGTGATATATTTAATAACTGATGGACACAGTAATATTTCAGGTTTGAAATGAGGTTTATTGTATTAACCAAAAATGTGAAATATGCATTATTTCAAAATTTGACAGGAGCCAAAGTATGGGCACCCTTCTGATTTTCATGATTTGAATACTCCTAACTACTTTTTACTGACTTACTGAATGACTAAATTGGTTTGGTAACCTCATTGAGCTTTGTACTTCATAGCCCGGTGTATCCAATCATGAAAAAAGCTATTTCAGGTGTCCACTTGCAAGTTGTTCTCTTAGTTGCATCTTCTCTGAGGAGTGGCATCATGGGCTCCTCAAAACGGCTCTCAAATGATCTGATAAAAAAGATTGTTCAACATAGTTGTTCAGGGGAAGGATACAAAAAGTTGTCTCAGAGATTTAACCTGTCAGTTTCCACTGTGAGGAACATAGTAAGAAAATGGAAGACCACAGGGACAGTTCTTGTAAAGGCCAGAAGTGGCAGGCCAACAAAAATATCAAAAAGGCAGAGAAGAAGAATGTTGAGAACAGTCAAGAACAATCCACAGACCACCTCCAAAGACCTGCAGCATCATCTTGCTGCAGATGGTGTCACTGTAGCTCGGTCAACAATACAGCGCTCACTGCACAAGGAGAAGCTGTATGGGAGAATGATGCGAAAGAAGCCGTTTCTGCATGCACGCCACAAACAGAGTCGCCTGAGGTATGCAAAAGCACATTTGGACAAGCCAGTTTCATTTTGGAAGAAGGTCCTGTGGACTGATGAAACAAAGATTGAGTTGTTAGGTCATACAACAAGGCGTTTATGCATGGCGCCACAAAAACACAGCATTCCAAGAAAAACACTTGCTACCCACTGTCAAATTTGGGGGAGGGTCCATCATGCTTTGGGGCTGTGTGGCCAATGACGGCACCGGGTATCTTGTTAAAGTTGAGGGTCGCATGGATTCCACTCATTATCAGCAGATTCTTAAGAATAATGTTCAAGAATCAGTGTCAAAGTTGAAGTTACTTCGGGGATGGATCTTTCAGCAAGACAATGATCCAACACACCGCTCCAAATCTACTCAGGCATTCATGCAGAGGAACAATTACAATGTTCTGGAATGGCCATCCCAGTCCCCAGACCTGAATATCATTGAACATCTGTGGAATGTTTTGAAGCGGGCTGTCCATGCTCGGCAACCATCAAACTTAACTGAACTGGAATTGTTTTGTTACAGGAATGGTCTAAAATACCTTCATCCAGGATCCAGGAAACTCATTAACAGCTACAGGAAGCGACTAGAGGCAAAAGGTGGATCTACTAAATATTAATGTCACTTTTCTGTTGAGGTGCCCATACTTTTGCACCTGTCAATTTTTGAAATAATGCATATTTCACATTTTCGGTTAGTACAATAAACCTCATTTCAATCCTGAAATATTACTGTGTCCATCAGTTATTACATATATCACACTGAAATAGCTGTGGCAAAAAAACAATTTTAAACAAAAAGAAAAATGAGTAAGATTAAGAGGGGTGCCCAAACTTTTTCATATGACTGTATACATACATACACACACACTTCTATATTTTATGGTTGTGGTGACGGCTGTATTTTCTTTAATCTTGGCTATGCTATATTCTTTTAATCACGATTTTCCCAAGTTACTGTGAGATGGTGGTTGTTTTAGCTGTAATTTATGGAAAAGGCCAGAAAAAGAACCATGGTCCTGTGTGAAAACAGCCTGCAAGATTCTTCCGCCACACCTTTGTACTACTGATCTCCATAGATCAGTCCCCTAACACAGAAGGATAGGATAGCCATCTTTGAATCTCAACAATTACACCATTATTTTTTTAGGCCCTGACTAAGGATCCACAGGACTACCCAGACAAAAAGAGCTTGCCCCACGTTCATGTTGCCTTATGGATAAACTCCCAAGGAGGAAGAAAAATGAAAGCTGGTGATACAATCTCTTATATCATATGTCAGGTAACCAATGATTAACCATTTATTTATTCTCCTAGCAGATTGGAAAATAAAGGTGGCCTACATTGGAGTTTTATGTCTTCTCCTTACCAAGTGTTTTAGAGGTGTTTGTACACTTTTGTTATAGACATGAGTTGTGTAGATATGGCTGATAAAGAGGAGAAAGAAATCAAGCTCTGCCTGACTCTTTTTGGAATATTACTAATATTTGTGGTCACTTTTCTTTTAATGGCGAGTGACGAGAAGACGGTAAGATGGACATGAGGGCTTCCTGTCTGTATTATTCATTACACATAGACCACAATAGATGCTGCCAAACTTCTTCCCGTGGATGATAACGGTCCACCACGGGATTCTGATTTCTCTATCTTCACTTCGTTTGTAAAATAAAGAATAAGGGCTGTGGAATTGGTAGGCCCAACCTTTGACCTCAATTTCCCTGACTCAAACTCCACCACCCCAACTCCCTCATACATGGCTCATGCTTGAGTGATACATTTATTGTATGCTTGGTAACATGAGGCTTTTAATTATTATTATGATACAATAATCAAGCTACTTAGAACATAATAATAATAATCAGCACATGCTGCATTAAAATTTATGATATATTTTAGGAGTCTGAGTCGGTCCATTTTATACTGACTCCGACTCTACATGCCTGGTTAGAATATTTTAACCTATTCTTATTTGCAACAGTAGAAAAGTTCCCACTTGTTACTACAAAGCAATAATAATAATAATTACAAATGCTTTCATTCCTTTTCCATGACGTGACCTTTCCACCCTTCAGAAAGTCACAAGCGGTCATTTAATTCTAAGTTATTTTAAAGCAATTGTACAAAGTCTTGACAGCTCTTGTGATAGTTTCTTTTCGTCCTTGTCCCAGGCCACATGCAGGCAAGTTTTTTTTTTTTTAGGTTCTGTTCACATCTGCTTCCTTTATAAAAGCCTAATGGACTCCTTCGACTTATTATGTCGTCTGTCTGCTTTAATTGTGGTGTCCATCTTTTTTGATGGAAAGAATAGTGTGGGCTTAGTTGTTTCCCTAATAAAGCCTGGCTCATGTACGCCCAGCAATATAAATCATAAATAATGACCCTCTGTAGTGAATATACTACGTGGGTCTTGCAGGTAGAACCTTCCACTTCCACTTTGCAACCCCCTAATCCTACAATATAAGTTTGTTTTGGCATCTTTTACAGGTGATGGACATTGGCTTGAAAGATTGTGAAAATTTACTGTAGATTTGTGTGAGCCAGACATTAGAAAAATGATTATTAAATACCAGTATTAGCACCTGTTTCTGACCTCTGTGATGATGGGAAGCATAAATCTACCATTCTAGTCTCTCTAAAATAGACTTTGTGTGTTTGTCTCCCTTTCATGTAGGATGGGTCAAATCTGAGTGCCGGCCAGAGAGCATATGCTCCCGAACAGCTGCAAAAACAAGACAACCTTTCCATCGACACACAATACTACCTGTCACAACAAGTTCACCCCGTAGTGTCTCGAATTTGTGAGCCCATAGACGGGATTGATTCTGCGCTTATTGCTGCATGGCTCGGTATGTATGACAGGTAACATAAGAATAATTGTATATCTCTATGGAGATAAATTATGTGGAAGGCCCAATACTCTACTACTTTTTTCCCCAATGGTGCCTGTAAGAATGTTAGTTTCGATTTCCAACCCCCATGCACATCTGGTGTAAAAAGGCCCTGACACCGTGCAGGTGGCCACATGATGAAATCTGCCATTGCTAAGAACTACTTGGAAAAAAGAGATAACATGGGAACATTTGTGGACAGACATGCTTGTGATCTTTGGGGGTCCCATGACATTTGCACCTTATATCACATGTATGACTTGCTGATTAATTATTAGTAAGTAAAAGTGATGGCAGATAAACACAACTTGTGCTGTTACTCAAGAGCTTGAGCACGTGTGGTTGATTTTTTTTTTACCTTATTGTGTGACGGAAAAAACAGCAGTTTACAGTACCAGCAAAATGAGTGAGACCTCTGAAATCTTATGCACATGCTCCTGCTTATTTTTTCCTTACAATTTTAAACTATCAAAGTATTTTTTCAAATCTACAACATGTCAATTCTTTCACTTTTTTTTTTTTCTTTTTGTACACCCATTCAATGAATTGTGAAAAAAAACTTTATTATTAATAACACTTAATAATAATAAAAAAAAATAACACTTTTTTTTGCAGCAGAAAAATCTACTGCAGATATAATACATACACATACCCTAAGTGTCAGGAAGATTCCATACTCCTGGGTGGCCGGCCGCAGACTGCAGGACACCTGTGTCCGGCTCAGTATGGAAGTCTTTGGCAGCTACTAACACTGCCTGAGCAAGCAATACGCGCACTGGTATCGGCTCTGTGCAGTTGGAGTCTTGATATTGCTCCCGTAATATGGGGCGCATGATTTCCCTCTTTATAAAATCAAATAAATCCAATGAATAAAAAAAAAAATAGCATGGCCCATTAGATGTCTTGTTTGTGGTTATTCTCATGAAGTATTTTTGCTAGAAAGGAATACTGCATATACTCGAGTATAAGCCGAGTTTTTCAGCACAAAAATTGTGCTGAAAGTAACCCCCTCGGCTTATACTCGAGTCAGTGACGGCTCAGTGTGTGTGTGTGTGTGGGGGGGGGCGGTGTCCGGGGGCTGAAGCAGGCGGGGGGAGACTGTAATAGGAGCGGCCGGTCACGTGCCCCCGCTCATTAGTGCAATGCAATATGCACTGTCTCCCCCTGTCCATCAGCGGCAGGGGGAGCGGTGCATATTATATTGCACTGTCAGCGCTCCCCCCCAGTGGTATATACAGGCCCCCCCTTACTGCCACACACCTGTAAAAGAATAGCTCATTCATACTTATCCTCCTCGCTGTCACCGCATGTCCTCCGGTCTTCTTCCTGCTTGTACCCGGCGGGTGCAGCAGCGATGACGTCATTGCTTCTGCGTCGGTCACATGACGCCGGGTACAAGCAGGAAGAAGACTGGAGGACGCGCGGTGAAAGAGCGAGGAGGATAAGTATGAATGAGCTATTCTTTTACAGGTGTGCGGCAGCAAGGGGGCCTATATATACCACTGGGGGGGCCTGTATATACCACTGGGGGGGCCTGTATATACCACTGGGGGGGGCCTGTATATACCACTGGGGGGCCTGTATATACCACTGGGGGGCCTGTATATACCACTGGGGGGGCCTGTATATACCACTGGGGGGCCCTGTATATACCACTGGGGGGGCCTGTATATACCACTGGGGGGGCCTGTATATACCACTGATGGGGGCTGTAACCTCTGATGGGGGGCATGTATATACCACTGAAGGGGCCTGTATATACCACTGATGGGGGCTGTAACCTCTGATGGGGGGCATGTATATACCACTGAAGGGGCCTGTATATACCACTGATGGGGGCTGTAACCTCTGATGGGGGGCCTGTATATACCACTGATGGGGGTTGTAACCTCTGATGGGGGGTATACCAGTGATGGAGGTCCTATATACCAGTGATGGGGGATTATATACCAGTAATGGGGGGCCATTTATTGTGATGAGGGTCTGCTTCATTTTCCCCCCTAGGCTTATACTCGAGTCAATAAGTTTCCCTAGTTTTGGAGGGTAAAATTAGGGGCCTCGGCTTATACTCGGGTCGGCTTATACTTGAGTATAAACGGTAGTCTTTCACACATTTTTGCAAAGTTTATTTAAAGGGAACCTGTCATGTTTTGTGTTATTAAATTTCCCCCAATGTTTTAAATGATGAAACGTGCATTACTAGCATGGATTTCTAAAAACAAAATTTCACTTATTTATCTGCACACACATACCTGGCTTCAGTCATGGGGGAAGCTCTTTTGCTTGCTTCATTCACTCTCTCTCAAATTCTGCCATATTTTTTTGAACTTCATCACCCCCCTCACCCTCCCCGGTACCGTCTCCGCCCAGCATGGTAATTTATTGCTATCACTGTGGGTGCTCAGTATAGCAGAAAAGACCATAATAGGTGTAGTTGAGCAGACCTTAATGGAAGGACATGTGGGCTTAGCTCCGCCCATTATATTCGTATAGTTATGACATGACATCGCCACAGGTTCTGCAGGAATTCACTTATGCTGAGCTCCGCCCATTAAGGTCACATGGTTGTGACATCACCACAGGTCCTTCACCACCACTTTTCCAATGCTGAGCTTTGCCCATCCTCACAGGACCTGTGGTGATGTCATGACCATGTTGCCATAATGGTTGGAGCTCAATATAGCTAAGCTGTAGAAGGATCTTTGGTGATGTCAATATATTACAATGCAGGGGACGTGACGAAGTGCAAAAACAGTAACAAAAGAAAGCAAAAGTGCCTCCCCCATGACTAAAGCCAGGTATGTGTGCGCAGTCACCTCAGCATATAAAGACTTTTTTTTTAAGGTAAGTGGAATTTTGTTTTTAGAAAACCATTTTAGTTATGCACATTGCATCATTTAAAGCACAATGGAGGCAGTTTAATATCACAAAATGACATGACAGATTCCCTTTAAAAGCAGTTTTAAACAGTTTCTCTTTCATTTTGTTTTCCTGCCCAATCTGACATTGCTATGCCAATCTCACAATGGCAGACGAGTTTCTCACGGAGACTCATACTCTCTATATACATTGTTCATTTGTCTCGAACATTATACCGATCATGTTATAAATAATTTCAGAGAATGCTAACACAGACCAATGTACAAATGTCTGAATGTTGGGTACCCCATTGTGTGCTGAGGATAAGACGCCCTAGATCCAGTAAAAATAGTTGTAACATTAAAGACGAGAGTTGAGGCTTGGTTTTTTTTTTTTTTTTTTTAAGTCATACACAGCATTAATAAATTAGTAATGAAATACCATTCTAGCCCCTAGGTGGCAGCACTGGCTGCTACTTATACTGAAGTAAATGGTCTATAAACTTTTGCCTACTTACAACTTTATTCTTTCTTTCTCCTCACTTTTCATTCCTTCGATGCATTCGCCTTGCCCAGATTTATAATACTGTTACATTTCCAAGATGTGAATTATTACACTAAATGCTCATTTTGTTACTAAAGTGTCCAAATTCAGTAAATGCTCATAGTAAAATGTTAAAAAAAAACTTATTTTTTATTTTATTTGTTTTAAATTTGTATTCTGGATGATGGTATGTGGATATCCTACAATTCAAAAATACAATATTTTCCTGCATTTTCAGAGTGTTTTGGTCGAAGGCTATTACAAATAAATAATCCACTTTCCTGAGGAAAAAAAAGTGTAAATTCCATTTTCCCCTCTCCAAGGGGGGGTGTAAGATAAAAGGTTATGCTGCTGTCTACAGTGCTAAATGATACAAGCTGCCATGATCTGTAGAGTAAGTCTGAAATAATTAACGGGGCCAATTGGCTTTGTCAGTGTCATGAAGTGATAATGGAGCTGGGTGCAGAAATGAGGCTTCAGCTCGGCCAGTTCTCAGGGTCTTCTATTTCTATTGTCTCTTTTGAAACGATAGTAGCGGCTTTTCCCCCTGGGAGCTCAGTGTTAAGGTTTTGTTTAGCAAACAGGGGGCCAAAGTGCCCTCCGGCAGGTGGATCCAGCCTGCCTGCCCCCGAGTTGAGACAGTGACCCGTGCAGCGTTTTGGAAAGCCGGTGTATCATAGTCCTGCACGTCCCTGCTGTGCTTTTAGGGTGGGAAAAAAAAAGACAATCAATGCTCAGGATAAACTGCTGTGATGAAATGACCTTTCTGTTTCTTTATAGACTGTATTCCTGATACCCAAAAATAGGTGTTTGACAATTACCACCTCGGTGAACGTCTTAAGCTGGGTGGGAATGTGACATTACAAATTTGCTCTTATATTCGTCAGATCTGTTATCGGCTATGTTCACATTGTGTTTTTACTGCATATTTTGGTTCTTTTTTTTTCTGCAGAAAAGAAACTGCATTTTGCAGTACCAGCAATAGCGGAGATTTCAGAAATCTCCAACACACCTTTTATAACCTGACTGAATTTGAGAAATCTGTAGCTTTTTTAACCCATAGAAAGTGCCAATAAAACACGTATCAAACAGTTTTTTTCACTTTAGTCACTTGCAGTAAAAACTTAGTGAATTAATGTAACTTCATTAAAGAGATACTGAAGACAAATCATACACATAATCTCCACAAACAAAATGCAACCAAACCTGCGTTTTTTTACTGCTAAGAAAGCAGGGTTTAGCTGCAGAAATATGTTTTGCCAAATGCCGCTTAAGCTGTGTTCACACTGGACATTTTTTAACAGGGTTTGGTGCTGCTTTTTTTTTTTTCTATAACTGCGCCAAATACGGATCAGTCAAAACATCTCCTAGCAAAGTGAATGGGGTTTTCAATTTGCTGTGCAGACGTCAGCATTTTTGACTGCTGCATTACTGGTGCAGAAAGCGCATCCAGAAAATGAGCATGTCAATTTGTGCTTCATTTTTCTGGTGGGCATTCTGCACTACCAATGCTCGATTACTTACCCTCTCCGGCAATCCCACGGTGAGCCTTGGCTATGTCATCCTCCCAGGCATCTGCAGGACCTGTGGGTAATCAGTTATGGTACCGTTAGGACCTGCTCATGTTATTCAGCCTGAGAGTCACATGGTGCAAGTTCCTGTAAGTACTCATACTAGTCACAGGTCCTGCCGGTGCCCGGATGGAAATCATCACCGGAGCTCAGCACGGGATCGCCGAGAAGGTTAAGAAAGTGTGTGAGTATTTGTATGTGTCTGTCTGTTTCCCCCGAAAACAGAGCAGAGAAAAAGTAGTACATACGGATGATGCGTTTGTGATGCTTTTCGCAAAAAGAGGATCCGTTTTTGGTGCAGGAACTGCACCAAAAACAGAGCACAAACGCTCTGTCTGAACTCCGCCTTTTAACGTCATTCTAGGATGTTTGGTGGGTAAACATACATTTGTGACATATATACAGAATATATTGTATATATTATAATACTGTGTGATATGGGTATAGCCTCTAGATAATTGATTCCGATGCATCCTACCTACAAAATGCAAAAACTGTTGTGAGGGCTTATTGCAAAAGTGTGTGAAACATTTATTTTCCAAGCCCTGCCCTTTGTACTGTAAGGCTAAGTGCACATGTTGAGTATATGGTCAGTATTTCCCATCAGTATTTCTAAGCCAAAACCAGGAGTTGAGCAATCCAAGGAAAAGTATATTAGAAAAACATCACCATTTCAGTATTTTTACCCACTCCTGGTTTTGTCTTTCAAATACTTAACGTGTGTACGTGGCCTTATCAGAGGGTTTGTACATTATGCAGGTTACAGGTATTTTTCTATTGCTCCATGGTGAGCAGAGTTAAGGCCCAGTCACACATGCATCAGCGATCCCGATAACGATGTGCAGAGATCGCTGGTGCGTCATTTTTCACATCGCTGGTAAGATGTCAAACAGGTATCTCACCAGCGATGTCACCAACGACTTCAGCAACGATCCAGAATTATTGCGAGGTCGTTGGGAATTGTCACTCCATAGTGTAGCATTGAGATCGTTGGTCATTGTCCCTGTCAAACACAACGATGTAGCGTTCCCAGCTAGAGCACGACGACGTAGAAATGATCCAGAGCAGAGTGTAACGATCAACGATCTCGCAGCAGGGGCCAGATCGTTGGTGCGTGTCACACATAACGACATCGCTAACGGGATCACTGTTGCGTCACAAAATCTGTGACGTTACAACTATCTCGTTAGCGATCTCGTTATGTGTGACAGGGCCTTTAAATAGCGCTCAGTCTTCAGAAATCAGGTATCAGGATATAGGTGTCCACGGTCTGCGCTGCTATCACTGGGGATAAGTCCAAGAGGGGCGCCGAAACGCGTTGGTGGAAGTGGAATATAGGAACAGTCACATCACCCCTAGGACTCCTGTCTTTTTTGGGGGACCAACTGAAGCATCCAGGGATAATTCCCCAGTGATAGCAGCGCGGACCATGGACACCTATGCAGGTGTCATATGCAAAACGCCTACTAACCAGTTGTGGGGATCACAACTGGTACAGGTTGGTGCACCTGTATTTTCACACGCACCTTTCACTAAACATCGGTGATAGGTAGGGCTGGGCGATTAATCGAATTAATTCGATTAATTCGCCCCCTGCTGTGGCCACGATTGTGGTTTTAACCACAATCGTCAAATTCGATTTAAAATGGCGTCCGGAGCGCTGTTTAGAAGCCGGCCGGATCTTCTAAACAGCGCTCCGGACGTCTAGCGGTAATCCCGAGTGTAACTCGGGGTTGACTTTCACTTTCAGAAGCGGTAACCCCGAGTCACACTCGGGATTACCTGCTGATGGTAACGCTGCCGAGGGTGAGGACTTGATTTGGGGTCGGCTGAGCCCCTGCTGCTGATGAGCCCCCGGGAGGAAGGGGGGTGCTGACACGTTCCCAGCACCGCCCGCCGCCGCCCCTGCAGCGGCCGCGGGAAGCGGACCGGAGAGGGGGCTCCGCCGCCTCTGCTGTGCAGCCGAGGGATGAGGACCGGGGGATGTGCTGACAGGCCGAGCTGGCTGAGCCCGGCACAGCACCACCGCCGCCGCCTCTGCTGTGCAGCCGAGGGATGAAGACCGGGGGATGTGCTGACAAGCCGAGCTGGCTGAGCCCGACACAGCACCACCGCCGCCACCTCTGCTGTGCAGCCGAGGGATGAGGACCGGGGGATGTGCTGACAGGCCGAGCTGTCTAAATGTTTCCCGGGAAACGAGGTCAGTCACGATAGTTCCTACGTTGTTCTGGCATCCCCTGAGCTACTTGCCTTATATATTGATTAATGGCATAGAGAAGGTTACGTGGAGATGGCGAGGTAAAACGGGGAGAAGGCTGCTGTGGTGATGTGTGCTGTTATGGTGTGTGCTGTGGTGATGTGTGCTGTGGTGATGTCAGCTGTGGTGATGTGTGCTGTTATGGTGTGTGCTGTTGTGGTGTGTGCTGTGGTGGTGTGTGCTGTGGTGGTGTGTGCTGTGGTGGTGTGTGCTGTGGTGGTGTGTGCTGTGGTGGTGTGTGCTGTGGTGGTGTGTGCTGTGGTGGTGTGTGCTGTGGTGGTGTGAGCTGTGGTGGTGTGAGCTGTGGTGGTGTGTGCTGTGGTGGTGTGTGCTGTGGTGGTGTGTGCTGTGGTGGTGTGTGCTGTGGTGGTGTGTGCTGTGGTGGTGTGTGCTGTGGTGGTGTGTGAGCTGTGGTGGTGTGTGATGTCTGCTGTGGTGGTGTGTGCTGTGGTGGTGTGTGCTGTGGGAAATGCAAGACATAGCTAAAGTAGATAATAACTGAAGGTAAAGGCAGTTTATAGTTGCTGTGTGACAGGAATTATACTCCAGGTCCTATATTCAATCCTCCTCCCTATATATTCTATACCTGGGTCCTATATCTCTCCCCCTCCTGAGGGTACCTTTACACGCCGCTACTGGAGGATGGATACAACCCGCTACTTCACGTGCACGAGCACGCACAAACGGTTACAAACGGGAAACGCACCACCTTTACACGCCGCCACAAGGTGCGCTACGCTACGCTACATCTACAGCTAGATACATCGCCGGGTGTCTCAAGTAGCCATCTGTAGCTCATCTTAGCTCATTTACACACCGCTAATATGGGCGTACCTGGTGCAGCAGGGACAGCACATAGGTGTGCTACAATTGTGGATTACGAGACGTCCGTACGCTGATAGGACAAAGCAATAATATCATGATTGGGCAGGCATCGCAGGAGGCTGATTAATACTTGACGCTCGAGCAATTGCGTAGTGTGACTGGTCAGCTCCTTAAATATGCCTCCCTAGGCAGCGACTACCAATCGTAACGCAGGAGCTTCCTCCAATGATCGCTGAAGGGGCGCGGTATCCCGGAGGCTGTGTCACGTCCCAGCTACATACCAGGTACATCGCCTGGTGTATAGACATCCCTTCTGTAGCTTCTTTACACGCCGATACAGCTCGCTAGAATCGGCTTTGTAGCCATCTGTTTTCGAGCAGTGCTCGGAAACAGATGTATCTGTTGCCGGCTGCCTCCTACCGTCTTCACACGCCGCTACTACGGGCTATATTGACGCTACAAGCTACATTTGTAGCCTGTAGCGGGTTGTATCCATCCTCCAGTAGCGGCGTGTAAAGGTACCCTTACAGATTATAGAATACCTGGGTGACTGGTCCTATATCCCCTCGCCCTCCTTACATATTCCATAATATACCTGTGTTCTATATCCCTCCCCCTCCTTACAGATTATATACCTGTGCCCTATATCCAGGGGCGTAACTACCACAGGTGCAGGGGTTGCGATCGCACCCGGGCCCTGCAGCCTAGGGGGGCCCCAAAAGTCCCTTTAGCCTATGGAAAAAGAATAATACTATTAAAGTTTTGGATTAATTGGGGGCCCCGTTGGCGCTTTCGCATCGGGGCCCCTGGGCCTCAAGTTACGCCACTGCCTATATCCCCTCATATATTCTATATCTGTGTCCTATATCCCCTGATATATTCTATACCTGGGTCCTATATCCCCTCCCCCTCATAGATTATATACCTGGGGGAACCTGCTCCGTTCAATAGATGCGGTCTCCTTAAAGTAATAGAAAATAGAAAAAAAATCGAGATTTAAATCAAAAATCGTCCATAGGTTTAAATAAAATCGAGATTTTGATTTTTCCCAAAATCGCCCAGCCCTAGTGATAGGGCACTATTTGCGCCTCGTTTGTCTCCCTTTATATTTTCTAGCAGTCTTCAGAAATGTGATTCTCTGTTAAGACTATATTCTATATGAAGCTTCCCCCACCTTCCCAACAACTTTAACTTGACACTTTAAATGAAGGAAAATACTTTTCAAATCTAGATGTGTAGGCTGTGTCAAGAAAAGAGTCAGTCCTTGATTATTCATTTGTTACCTATTTATGTTCGCCTTCACACACTTAGCATCCAAGCAAGAGTTTTTCTACCAATTAACACCTTTTCTACACCAGGCTGCTCAGATTGGTGGATTATGCTAATTCTTTCACTTGTCTGTAGGATCGGAGCTGTGCATTTAGCATTTAATTTCTGAACATTGCAACTGTAGGGAAAATAAAAAGGTCTATAGATGAATGCACTTATATATAGCCTGCCCCCCCCCATATTTTTATTTTAAAGCCCTGAAATATGGATTTTCCTCAACTGCAGCAAGTGTGTGATCTTGGCAGCAGCCTTCTTCTACATTCAGCACTATCATAGGAACCAGCTAAAGGGGTCTAAAGCTTCCCATATCCATCCTGTATTAGTGGATTACAACTGTATGAAAATGCTAGTTTTCTAATTCCTGAGATTTGATTCTTGCCCACAGACCGCACGTGCGGGGTGTAGTCTGTTACTAGGAAGCAAGTCCGATTAATAAATGCAATGCAGAAACTTGGACCAAAAGGAAATGAAAAAGCTTTGAAAGTGAATGATACTAACTTTCACTGGTAATTTGAATTTCAATGTGAATTGTCTTGTTTGATTCCATTCCAGTAGCCATCATTTTACTTTATTACATAAATAAATAATACACATAAGGCTGCGTTCACACATTTGCGTATTTTGCTGCGCTTTTTTGCGCGCGCTTTTTGCCGCGTATTTCGGACGCGCAAAAAAGCGCAACAAAATACGCAGGGGCTTTCACACACTGCGCTTTCTTTACTCCAGAAAGCGCAGTGAGGTCACAGAGGGGAGGAAGAATCCGGCTTCCTCCTCCCCTCCGTGACCGCCCATTAGATTTCACAGTGTATTAATATACACTGTGAAATCTAAATTAAACAGAGGCAAATGTATGTAAAATAAAAAAGAATCAATACTTCACCTGTCCGACGCCTTCTCCCGCTGTCCGGTCTCCGGTTCTAAGTGAGAGGTGTACTGACAAGACCTGTGGTGACGTCAGAGGGGGGCGTTCCCGACGCTGATTGGCTGTTCGCGGTCATGTGATATGTATCACATGACCGCGAGTGCCCGGGAACGCCCCTCTGACATCACCACAGGTCCTGTCAGTACATCTCTCACTTAGAACCGGAGACCAGACAGCGGGAGAAGGCGTCGGACAGGTGAAGTATTGATTCTTTTTTATTTTACATACATTTGCCTCTGTTTAATTTAGATTTCATAGGGTATATTAATACACTGTGAAATCTAATGGGCGGCCACAGCTGTCACAGAGGGGAGGAGGAAGCAGGATTCTTCCTCCCCTCTGGGAGAATACGCAGGAGCAGCTGCGTAAACAATTGACATATCAATTGTTTACGGAGCTGCGCTTTCTCCCGGAAAACGCAGTGCGTATTTTTGCGCAATGTCTGCACTGCAAAGTGAATTTCACATTCACTTTGCTGGCAGACAAAAGGCACATTGCGTATTTTGAAAAGCGCGCGTAAAAAAGTGCAGCAAAATACGCAATGTGTGAACGTAGCCTAAAGGTGAACAATTTTGTTATTTATCTTATAGGAGAAATTTGTTTTTCTCTTCCTGAACTAAGCTTTCACTCTCAGTTCATAGGTAAATCTGGTCTCTATTCAGTGAATACAAAATTTTCTACTGCTTTGATAAGTGGCAGTTTGTGGTCAAAAAGGTCTTTGGAGGTGATGGTGGATTGGGGATGCAGAGGCAGACAGACAGACTGCTGCAAGTTCTCCTGAAACAACAGTTACATCACTACTTAGAACTGTCCTCTCCTACCTCAGTAATGGCAAAATCTGTACTCACTGAAGACCCATTTCACGTGTGAACTGATAATTTTGAGACTAAAGGATCAATCCAGGAGGAGAAAGAAGCAGATTAATCTCTGGTACATTATATGCATGAAACGCACAGTAGCCTCTCTGTGCTGGAGACCCTGTTTCAAATCCCACCAAGGGCAACATCTGCAAGGAGTTTGTATGTCCGCCCTGGATTTGACCCAATTTTTTCCCCACAACCCAAAGACCTACTGATAGAGAATGTATATTGTGAGCCCCAGTACACGGTGGTAATGATGTCCGTAAAGTGCCGCGTGTGTGTGTATATACAGTATATATGTTTTTATTTATTATATATATATATATATATATATATATATATATATAGGTACACAGTATATTGTGTTTGTGTATATGTATATTATATATGTATATTTCATGTATGTGTGTATATATATATATATGTGTACCTTGCTTGGGTGGATTGGATGGGCTGCTACCGTCAACTGGTGAGAAATGCATGTCGATAGCACTTATCGAAATATATTCTTTAAGAAAATTGGTTACATATTCAATATTTCACCCACTGTGTGTTTCCTAAAATATGAATAAGAAACATTAAGCCTCTGTGCTTCAGGGTTTATTAAAAAAAATAAAAAAAGTTTTAATTATTTTGAGTACACTTAATGCCTATAGTGACCATTAATACAACTTAAAACTGACCTGAGATATAAGTGGATATCATTCTCCGAAATGTGAAAATGCAGCTGCTGTCAGCTGTACATTATAGTTGACAATCTGCGTCATCAGTCAGGATAGGTGTTGACACCGACCATAACCATTTAATCCCTTACATTCTGCTGTCAATATTGACTACATCATTTTGATGCTTAACAGAGTGTGAGGCCTCCTTTAACCGTATTGGCATCCTGAGATCCTGATTGTGCTGTTCTGATGGTTATCATGGCAAATCATGGCCCAATAACGGTCTAGTTTTTTGGCTATAGTGACCTGTTCAAATGTTAGCAATATTTAGGTGATAAAAATAAGTTTCCTCTCCTATCATGCCATTTTGCATTAATTCCTGAAAAGCAGATGAAGGGATAATAAACTAACTGACAGTAGTTTTGGATATATTGAGGGGCGCTGGTTGTCAAATAGTATAACTTTTGGGGTGTTGCCAATATATAGGATCCCGAAGGTCACTTAAAAATTAAATAGGTCTCTAAAAATAAGTTTTGCAAATTTCCTTGAGAAAACTAGAAATTGCTGCTACATTTTTAAACCTTCTAATATTCTAACAAAATAAAAGAACACTTTAAAAATTGTGCTGGTGTAAAGCAGACGTGAGGTGAATGTTATTTATTATCTACAGTTGCGCTCAAACGTTTACATACCACGGCAGATTTTTTTTGCTTTCTTGGCCTTTTTCAGACTATGAATGATAACACACAAACATTTTTTCCTCTTATGTTTAGTGGTTGGGTGAATCCATTTGTCAAACTTGCTGTGTTTTAATTTTTTAAATCCTAATGACAACCATAAACGTAAAAAATGACCCTGATCAAAAGTTCACATACCCTGGTGATTTTTGCCTGATAACTTGCAAAAAGGAAGACACAAATGGGTTTGATTTGGCTAGTAAAGGTAACATTCTCACCTGGGACGAGTTTATTTGTAATCTGCGTGTGTGCAAAAAGGTGAGTGAGTTTTTGGTATCCAGACAGACTCTTGCATCTTTCATCCAGCCACTGAAGTTTCTGTATTGTGAGTCATGGGGAAAGCAAAAAAAATGTCAACAGATCTACGGGAAAAGATAGTTGAAATGTATAAAACAGGAAAGGGATACAAAAAGATATCCAAGGAATTGATAATGCCAGTCAGCAGTGTTCAAACTGTGATTAACATATGGAAAATCGGGGGCTCTGTAAAATCCAAATCACGATCAGGCAGACCAACAAAAATTTCGGCGAGTAAAATTGTTCGGGATGCAAAGAAAAACCCACATATAACATCAGCTGAAATACAGGACTCACTAAAAACTAGCGGTGTGGCTGTTTCAAGGTGCACAATAAGGAGGCACTTAAAAAAAATTGGCTCCATAGTTGAGTCAACAGAAGAAAAACATTATTGCGCAAATGCCACAAAGTATCTTGGCTACAATATGCCAAGCAGCACAGAGACAAGCCTCCAAACTTCTAGAACAAGGTAATTTGGAGTAATGAGACCAAAATCAAACTTTTTTGGCCACAGCCATAAACTTTACTTTTGGAGAGGTGTCAACAAGGCCTATAATGAAAGGAACACCATTCCTACTGTAAAGAATGGAGGTAGATTGCTGATGATTTGGAGATGTGTGAGCTACAAAGGCACAGGAATCTTGGTCACAGTTATAGGAAAGATGAATGCAGCAAGTTATCAGCAAATACTGAAGGCAAATTTGCACTCGTCAGCCTGGAAACTGTGCATGGGACATACTTAGACGTTGCAGCATTACAACGATCCAAAACACAAGGCCGCATTGACCTATCATTGACTACAGCAGAACAAAGTGAAGGTTCTGGAGTGGCTATCTCTGTGTCCTGACCTCAATATCATTAAGCCCTTCTGGGGGAGAACTCGAGCGCGAAGTTCATGCAAGAAAGCCCTGGAATTTACAGGAACTGGAGGCTTTTTGCCTAGAAGAATGGTCAGCTTTACCATCTGAGAAAATAAACAGCCTCATCCACACCTACCACAAAAGACTTCAAGCTGTCCTTGATGTTAGAGGGGGCAATACACGGTATTAAGAACTGGGGTATGTGAACTTTTGATCAGGGTCATTTGGATGTTTTTGGTTGTCATCATGATCTAAAAAGAGAAAACAGTAGTTTGACAATAGATGTTTGCACCCAACCACATTCCATGAGTGGGAAAAACGTTTGTGTTATCATTCATATTCTCTCAAAACAGGCCAAGAAAGCTAAAAAATCTGCCAGGGTATGTAAGGGTATGTGCCCACAGGACGGTTTTAGTGCGGTTTTCCAGTAGTTTTCGCCGAAGTTTTAACGTTGGTTTTATTTAAATTTATGTTAATCCAAACCAGCTTTTGGATTAACATTGAAACCTATGGCAATTGGAAACCGCTGTGCCCACTATGCCGGTTATATCATGCTCATCTTCATCCAGTTCACCGGTTTTCAGGCGGTTTGTGAAGATTGAGCATGTCAATTTTCAAGTGCGTTTTTAAAGCGGTTAGAGCAAGGAAAGTGGCCAAGAATCATGGCAAAAAACCGCTATACAACCGCTGGAAAACCGCTGACAATACGCTGGAAAACCGCTGGACTCTTCAGAGCTCAGGACTGTAGGCTCCAGAAGTTCACCACCGGTTTTCTGACGGTCAGAATGATGCAAGAACCTAAACCTTTGAGCACAACTGTATTTTGTGTGGTGTGACTATCTGGATCAAAGGGATAATTGATCCAAGTTTAAAAATGGCAACATATTTGAAACATTTGCCAAATGTCTGATTTTTTTTTTTTTTTTTTTTAAATAAATGCAAAACATGTAGACCTAAATTTACCATAAACATAAAGTATAATGTCTCACGAAAAAAAAGTCTCAACATCACTGAAATGTTTTGAAGCATTCCAGAATTATTTTCATGTAAAAAGACACTGATCACATTTAAAAAATTTGGCCTGGTCACTAAGGGGTTAGTATTGATTTTGCACTAGTTTCTCATCTTCTTTCAGTAGACATAACTTTTTTATGTTTGCGTTGACATATGAGGTTTTGTTTTCCGAGGGACGAGTTGTAGTTTTGAGGCTGATTCTACATAACTTGCCCATACGTTTAGTGGCTATGTCAGGGCATAAGTCCGAACCTCCTTAAAATGGGATTTGGGTGTATGTGTCAACAGGGCCATTGGTTATAATAATGCAAATTGAGTCACAAAGTGCTCCGTTGGGCATCATTGTCAAGCGACTACATCTTTTGGTGGCAGACAGTAAGATTTTTTTTAACTACCTGCATTATTATAGTCAATGGCCCCATTGGTGTGTACACCCAAATCACATTTTGTGGAAGTTCAACAGAAACCCGATAAACACTGAATGTAGGGACAAATGCTGTTGGAACCAAGCTGAAGAGACAATGCCGTTTACCATATAGTCTACAGAAAAATGGGGAAAATTGTGGCATTCCAAGTGGGTAGAAATTGTGAAAATAGCACATTTCCTCCTATATTTTATTTTTTAAGGATAACATTTGATTCCATTGTGTGGTGAAAGTGGCCTGGAAACATGATTCTCCATGTATATACCAATGTGTATTTTTCTTTTTTTTATATTTCACTTCTTTAGTAGTTTAGAAATTTACAAGCTCTCTTTAATACTAAAACAATAATGATTTTGTCACCCATTTTCTGAAATCCGTAACTTTATTTATTTTCTCTTTTTACAACAATTACTGTATGGGTTAAACAATTTTATATTTTGCACCTATTGCACCCTTTGAGCTTGTGGTGAAAGGTGTAATGAGCAGTTTTGATGCCTGGGCAGGATTGTGAGGATCAAATGCTGCTGTCAGTTATTGCAGCACTCTTTAAAGGGGAACTCCGGGGAGATGACAGAAAACAGTGTATGGTCCCTGCACTCCTATACTATAATGCTGAGTTACCTGTGACGTCATGCCCACGTGATTGGAATGAGGAAGCGTCTGTTATCGGACTAGCTGATGCTTACTGGAGGGGGCTGCACAATCAAGCTCGATGTCGCGCCCCAAATATAGGAGGGGTGACGGGTAAGGAGCCGTTACTGAATATGTGATTTACAATCGTTCTGAGCAAATATAGTGGGCAGCACAGCATTATAGTATTGGAGTGCAGGGTCCATAATTGTTTTATCTCCCCTGAGTTCCCCTTTAAGGCCTTAACAGATTCCCTGAAGTGGTCTACAGAATTGAACAACGCCGTCATCCCTACCATAGCGACCTGTGCTGGATCTAATGGGGTGTAATGAGCAGAGCATTCCTCCATTTGTTCATTTAGAACTACGTGTTTTTGAAATAAAAAATGTATGCATACATGATTCTGGTCAGCCCCTTCCACACAATTGTCGGATGCTTATCTTCATCACTTTTTATCAGTTTGTATTGTTTTTGTGCTTCCATGCATTTGATAAGTGCATTTTTGATAGCCCCTAGACAAATAGCACAATAACTAAATTTAGTTAAGGAGATGAACTTAATTGAAATTCTTCTCTTATATAGTATTTTTATCCCAAGTGTTACCACCGATTAGCCTTCATACTTACACCATTATTAAGCTTTCAAGTTGCATAATGCTTTCTGTCAGTACACCACACAAGTAATATTACGTACTAGAGAAACATTAGCTATTCAATACTCTTGTACAAATCCTCAATTAACCAAGTGGATATTGCGTCTCATTGTCCTCTGACAGGCAGAGAGCAAAGCTTTAAGTGATTGGCATGCATTGTGCATGCCATGTTGTAAAAAAATAACTGCTGAAAAGATTTCCTAACATTAATTTTTTTTTACAGGGTTTTTCACAATCTTTTTACCTATTTTATTTATTTATGTACACAGATGATGCATCAAGGTGGTTTTACTGTGTTTGTCCCCTTCTAAGCAGTGTGTTGTGTGTATGGTGAAAAGCAAAGGCACATAATAGTATAAAGAAGGCGACATCTCAAAACTTTTAGGAGGCACTTGTATACATACAGCTTTTTTATTGAAACTGTAAAGAAATCCTGTAGTTTAATCTGATCAGTCATTGTTAAAGTGAACCTGTCCTGTCCCAATGTTATTTAGATCATGCATTGTGCATCACTAGAAAACCAGAGCGGAAACAAAACCTCACCACAAAGCTGCCAAATCTTTGCTGAATGCACAAACAGGATGCAGAGGCCCTCCATAATAAAGGTGGGTTCAGCCTCAGATGGACAATGCTGATGACATTCATTCACTACCTCCAAAATGGAGGGGGGCAGACGCGAGTATAAGATTTGCATGCTAAAAAAGCTTGCATATGGAGCCTGTCCAATACATGAGTGAGCTGGACAGTGTTGATCAAGAACCTATTGATGATGTCAGGTAGGACTGGCTGGTCAGCGCTATGAGTGTATCTAACAGGACAGGCTCACCAATGTACCACCTAAATTCAAAAGGCCCACTACACCCTGGAAAAATGTGCAACAGATAATGTGAAGTATTAGTTGATATTTTGGCCCAAAATATGTAAGTTCACATCCTGTGCAAGCTTTATTAGTGTGTAGGTCTTATGCTCGCAGCCGGCTTCCCCCCCTTCATTTTGAAGGGTTATGAATGGTTGTGTCATCAGCATCGTGCACCTGAGCTGAACCCATGTTTATAATGGAGGTCCTCTGCATTCTGTTCATGCATTTAGCATCAGATTTGTCTGCTTTGTGGTAAGTTTCTTTTTACCCTGATTTAAAACCAAACACATGTATTCATAAAAAAAGCACTTTAGCTGCTTAGCTGTTTGTATTCTGTACCTACACAAACCATCATGGGGTGGATACTTCAGCTGGAATCATTCACGTCATTCCACTTCTGTGATGCAGTTTTTTCAATTCAGTAACACCTCCCCACCCCCTTCAGTGTTCTATATTAACATTGATTACTGAAGTTCCTCTGGTGGTGAAGGACCTCTACTGATCTCATGACCATGGGACCGTAATGGGTGGATCTAAGCAGGCCTGAACTAAAAGACTCTTAGGCCTTAGCTCCGCCTATTATGGTTGCATGGTTGTGACATCACCACAAGTCTTGCAGTGATGTCAATCAATTACAATGCAGAGAACATGACGAAACTCAAAAAATATCATGAATAAGTAACAGTAAGCTAAAGTGCTTCCTCTATAACTGAAGCCAGGTATGTGCAGTCACCTCAGCATATAAAGACTTTTATTTAAGATTGCATTATTGAACCCAAACTGGGGCGGTTTAACATCACAAAATGACGTGACGGGTTCCCTTTAAATTATGGTAACTTCTCCAAAATAACCTGTGACATGTGAGGGCAAGCTAATAAAAGGATGGGTAAAGATGCAGAAGATTTTAGTGCGCCTGTCATCCAGAATATAAATGGATGATCCTTTCGTAATCATGGTATAAACAAAGTGTTTGTGTATTCAGTTTTCAGTTCACACTACTTATAATCCTCCCATTCTGTTAATCACAGGCCATCTCGATAAGATTACCATCTTCTTGTTGGCACATATTTAGCAGAATCTTCTGTTGGAGTGTTGCTGGCTACATAAGCCCTTGTTAATTACTGCAAAGAAAGGAATTGTTTATGTACAGTATAGAGAAGAACTGAAAAATCTAGAGAAGCTGTGGCTGTGAGGAGAGCAGAAAATACTTGCAAGCATTATGCTAATATTTATTTTACTTATAGTGCCTCAAATTCCACAGCACTTTACGGTTATCATGGTCTCCTTTAGGTCCCTTTACATGTTGAGACTTTCCAGCGATCCGACCTGGCGGGGATCGCTGGAAAGTCTCTATGCAAGTCTCTGGTGAGCTGTCAAACAGGCAGACTCACCAGCGACCAGTGGACCAGCAACATCGTGGAAAGAATATAAACAATTCTTTTCACAATGTCGAGCTCCCGCTCCTGTCTTCTGATAGGCTGCGGTAAGCGGGAGCAGGCTGGTAACCATAATAAACAGCTAGTATCTCTAGGCAGCGTGCGCTGCCTAGTTACCCGATGTATACCCTGGTTGCCAGCCTTCTCCGCTTCCAGGCTGGTATCCAAGGTACACAGCGGTTATCTAAGCACATCGCTGTCCCTAGTTACCCGCTGTGTACCTTGGATACCAGCCTGGAAGCGGAGAAGGCTGGTAACCAGGGTATAAATCGGGTATCTAGGCAGTGCGCGCTGCCTAGATACCTGCTGCTTATCATGGTTACCAGCCTGGGGAGGTCGCTGATCGTTGGTCTCTCGCTGTCACACGCCGATTTAGTGCTGACCAGCGGGAGATCAAGGACCGAAGAATGGTCCTTAACGATTTGCAACGATCAGCAACCTCACAGCAGGGGCCAGGTCGCTGGTGCACGCCACACACTATAACATCTCTGGCGAGGTCGCTGTTGCGTCACAAAGCATGTGACGTTTCAGCGACATCACTAGCGATGTTGTAGTGTGTGAGGTACCCCTTTGGGTCTCACAATCTACATCCCCTATCAGTAGGTCATTTGTAGTATGGGAGGAAACTGGAGAATCTAGATAAAACCCATGCAAACACAGGGAGAGCATACAAACTTTAAAGATGTCCTTGGTGAGATTTTATCCCAAGACCCTAATGCTCTAAGACTAATCCCAGAGCCACCATACTACCCACTATTATTTTTACTTAGAATTTAAATTTTGTATAATGGTGTACTGTAATTATATATTTATATTATTAAAAGTAACTGAGATACAAGAAGGTATACTGCTTGATTCTAATTGTTCATCAGTATTAAGAATAATCTATATTTTGCTCTGATAGATCTGTAATATCTGAGACCGTACAACATGTGTGCAATGATCTTAGTGGCTTGGTTTTCAGTTTGACATTGGAACACATCATTGAAATTTGCTCATGCGGAAGCATAATTTCCATCAGCTTGAATCACCATGTTGGCTCAGATTTACTGCTTCTAGATTTACAATCAATGTCCATGTTCTGCCCATGATTTAATAATTAGAAAAAAACTAAAGTAATAGCAAACATCCAATACTAATACATTTATTTGTGTTTGATAGGACTTGACCCCTCTCAGTTTCGCGTTCAGCAGCACTATCATAAAGATGAGGAGAATGACGCTTTGCTTGGTGGTCCGGCCCAACTAACTGATGAAGAGAAGTACAGAGACTGCGAGCGCTTCAAGTTCTGCTGCCCAAAGTGTGGAAACGAGAACATATATGACAACGTCTTTGATGGATCGGTTAGTATCACACGCTAAACATTCTTATGGTAATGGTTCCCTAAGTGTATATGAACGTAGTGAGGAGTGTAACAGTCTGCTATTCCAATGTTTGCTCCATCCTGTGTTATTGTGGAAACAACCAAACCTTGCTATAACCCCTTAGACAACAGAGCTGGGCACAGAAATACTTAGTTATCTGTTCTCACATTAAGGCCACAAAGGGCATCAAAAATATATTCTGAACTGTAATCTTAATGCAATATTGGCCATGGACTCGTGCCCATCACTCATCACTGGGGCTAAGTCAGATGTCATTGGTTGCTGTTTTATTACCGTATATACTCGTGTATAAGCCGACCCGTGTATAAGCTGACCCCCCTACTTTTGCCCCCAAAAACTGGGAATACTTATTGACTCGCGTATAAGCCGAGGGTGGACTCCAGCACAGGTATACAACCCCCAGCAGTGAGGTATACAGCAGCCTCCCCAGTGGTAGTATACAGCAGCAGCCCCAGTGGTAGTATACAGCAGCCCCAGTGGTAGTATACAGCAGCCCAGTGGTAGTATACAGCAGCCCCAGAGGTATATGCAGCCCCAGAGGTATATGCAGCCCCATAGGTATATGCAGCCCCATAGGTATATGCAGCCCCATAGGTATATGCAGCCCCATAGGTATATGCAGCCCCATAGGTATATGCAGCCCCATAGGTATATGCAGCCCCATAGGTATATGCAGCCCCATAGGTATATGCAGCCCCATATGCAGCCCCAGAGGTATATGCAGCCCCATATGCAGCCCCAGAGGTATATGCAGCCCCAGAGGTATATACAGCCCCAGAGGTATATGCAGCCCCAGAGGTATATGCAGCCCCAGAGGTATATGCAGCCCCATATGCAGCCCCAGAGGTATATACAGCAGCCGCAGCCCCAGGGCTGTATACAGCCGCAGCCCCAGGGCTGTATACAGCCGCAGCCCCGGGGCTGTATACAGCCGCAGCCCCGGAGGTATACAGGCCCCCCATCAAGTTCCAGGGCCCCCCCCCCCTTGCGCGCCAGCCTGTAATGTAAAATCATACTTACCAGTGTCCTGTCGCGCCGTCTGCAGCTGCCGACACGCGATCCCGGGCTTCAATCCGCGTCTTCCGGCTTCCTGTGGTCGCGGGCAATGATGTCATTGCCCGCGACCACAGGAAGTCGGAAGCCGGAAGACGCGGATTGAAGCCCGGGATAGCGTGTCGGCAGCTGCGGACGGCGCGACAGGACACTGGTAAGTATGATTTTACTTTACAGGCTGGCGCGCAAGGGGGGGGGGGGCCCTGGAACTTGATGGGGGGCCTGTATACCTCCGGGGCTGCTGCGGTATTTTTTTATATACTCGCGTATAAGCCGAGGGGGGACTTTTCAGCCCAAATTTTGGGCTGAAAAACTCTGCTTATACGCGAGTATATACGGTATTTTTTTTTCACAAACAAGACTTGTACACATTGTACAGCACATTCATATGTCCATGATTTTTCTCCTTCGCCTCATTGGGGGACACAGGACCGTGGGTGTTATGCTGCTGTCCACTAGGAGGCGACACTAAGCAATCTGCAAAAGAGTAACAGTGGCTCCTCCTCCTCAGCATACACCCCTGGGGCAGGCACTGCCTCCCCAGTTTTTGCTTAGTGTCGAAGGAGGCACACGTCCATTTTCCTCTTGGTGAATTTTCATCATAAAGAAGAAAAGTGGGTCCGGCGTGGCCCCCGGCATGCTCCCTCCTCGGCCACCCACTGTTGGGGCGCTGGGTTGAGGTTGAGATTCGTTACATATGCCGTACTCCTTTCTCGGCCTCCCACTGTTGGGTTGCTGGGTTAAAGTTGAGACAGCCCAGCATAACATCCACCTTCCTCATTCCCTGCGGTCTGAGGTGAAGTAGAGATGACTGCCTGCCAGATGACGTCCCCTAATTACCTTTGGGTGTTTTAGGCAGTGGCAACACCAGGTATCAGCAGCACAGGCTGCATGGGCTGGAGACTGCATGACTGCCTGCAGCAGCGCAGGCTATGCAGGAGCCTACACAAGGGATGCTGGGCTGGATGAGAGGGCACTTACTGCAGCCAGGCCTCAGGCACAAGGCTGACAGGGGCACAGCAGCTGGACACTTGCAAGCTGCATCCAAGTGCAGCTTTTCAGCTCAGTACAGATCCTCTGCTATACTGGCGGTTCTCCGCCAATGCCAAGGGGGGACATCACATTTCCCCCGTTTTTCTGGGCCCCCCAGCGGTTTTTTCGCGCCTCCGCGCCGGCCCCTCACTATTTCCGGGGACCTCAACTAATTGAGGCCCCGGCTTGGGCCTAGCGCGGAGGTCACCGCCCCCGTCCCGCCCCGCTGGATGACGCTGACCGCGCGTCATAGCGGGGGCGGAGCCGAGAACGGGCGCGTTTTCCAGCCGGATCCCACCCGTTTTGCTCCGCCCCTTCCTCCTTCTCCTCCACGGTCGCCATTACAGCACGTGGAGCGTTCAGCCATCCAGGGGGGACACAGGATCCGGGCGGCCTGTTGGACAGCGGCGCTGGGACTGGTAAGACCTCTGCAGGGATCTGCAGATTCTCTGTCCCTCTCTCTCTCTCTCTCCCTCTACTCCACATCCCCTCCTGCAGCAGGCACTGTTACAGGGGGAAAGTCTCCACAGTGACCCTATTCAGCCCCACCACTAAGGGTCCAGGCACCTAGCTGGATAGCTAGAGAGTGCCTGTTTACTCAGGGGTCTCCTGGTTATCTCTATTTCTGTACTATAGCCCATACCACAATGTCTGGCAGTAAGAGTAAGAAAGGCTCCAAGGCAGCCAGCACTTACTATGCTACCTGCACTATTTGTCAGGCTGACCTCCCTGCAGGATGCACCTCGCCACATTGTGAGAGCTGCACGCAGGCTGCAGATACTGAGACCCCCACTGCCCGGACGGCTACCAGTGCCCCTGACCCTACCCCTGCATGGGCCGCAGTTATGTCTCAGAATATGACGCAGTCCATTGACAGATTGTCTGCCACACTGCTGCAGTTTATGCAAGCCCGTTCGCCTCCTGAACCCGCCGTTCAGGCTTCTGCGTCTCAGCCAGAAGTCTTGGAACCGCGACATACTGCCGACCCTGCCCCGTCAGTCTCCGACTCTGGCCGTAAGAGACCTCCTCCATCTCCAGAGTCCCCTGCGGGATCTGCATCCCGCAGGCGTCAAGATGACGCGCAGGAGTCCGAAGGTCTCTGTTCTACGGACTCAGAGGGTCACTTAGATGAGTCCCTAGACTTAGATGCGACCGATACGGTGGCACTGGTGGAGGATTTGATTACTGACATCAACCAGGTCCTGGAGGTGTCAGACCCTCCGACTGATGTGCCGGAGCACAAGGTGTCCTTTAAAAGAGCCAGGAGACCACACAAGCATTTCTCGGACCATCCAGAGTTCCAGGAAATTCTTAAAAAGCATAGGTTACATCCTGACAAACGGTTTGGTAACCGTAAGGCTCTGGAAACGCGTTATCCTTTTCTGCCTAAGGTTACCCAGGATTGGACAGATCCGCCACAGGTGGACCCGCCCGTATCCCGTCTCGCTACCAAGACCCTCCTGTCCTTACCGGACAGTTCATCCATAAAGGACGCCACTGACCGTCAGGTGGAGCAGATGGCGAAGTCCATTTTTGAGGCCTCAGGCTCTTCTCTAGGCCCAGCCTTTGCTTCAGTCTGGGCCTCTAAGGCTATTATGACTAGAACTAATTCGGTACACCCGGCTCTTCGGTCCCTGCAGGTCGACCCGGCCTTGTTAGACCAGGTTACTCAAATTGCGGTTACCGCCGAATATTCTATGCATGCTGCCTTCGATTCGGCTAACTGTGCCGCGGCTGCGGCTTCCAACGCCATAACTATTAGGCGAGCCCTCTGGTTAAGAGAGTGGAAGGCAGACGCAGCGTCAAAAAAGTCGCTAACATGTCTTCCGCACAATGGTGGCCGTTTATTTGGCGAAAAGCTGGATCAATTGATTTCAGACGCCACTGGGGGTAAGAGTACCTCTCTTCCACAACGTCAGATTAAGCGACCCTTCACTCGTCGCCAACAAACCCGTTTCCGATCCTTTCGGAACTCCTTTGGTTGGTCAGTCTCGAAGCCCCCAACGGCGGCCAATAGGTCCCCCCGTAGGGAACGCACCCAGACGACACGGAAGACTGGCGCAAACTGGCAGTCCCATTCTCGCCAGTCCAGATCTAAGGGCTCAAACCCTAGCAGATTCTCTTCTTCCTGACTCTCCCCCTTCGGGAGACACTATTCAGGTTGGCGGCCGACTTTCTCGCTTTCGTCAGGTCTGGCTCGCTTACACCGACGACAAGTGGGTAAACACCTTGGTGTCTTCCGGATTCACCATAGAATTTACAGCCCTTCCTCCAAATCGTTTTTTTCTGTCAATCCCACCTGCTCATCCGCCCAAAGCTCGCACCTTCTTTCAAGCGGTAAATTCCCTTCTGACAGCCGGTGTCATCATACCGGTACCGCCAGCCGAACGCTTCCAAGGGTTCTACTCAAACCTTTTTGTGGTACCCAAAAAAGGAGGAGCGGTTCGCCCCATTCTAGATCTAAAACAGTTAAACTCCTTCGTGAAGGTTCGGCATTTCCGCATGGAGTCACTGCGCTCCATCATAGCGTCCATGGAGAAGGACGAATTTCTCGCGTCCATCGACATACAGGATGCTTACCTTCATATCTCAATCGCGGCAATTCACCAGCGGTTTCTCCGCTTCGCCATCAACCAGGACCATTATCAGTTTGTGGCCCTCCCGTTCGGCCTAGCGACGGCTCCCAGGGTGTTCACCAAGGTCATGGCGGCTGTCATGACCATACTGCACACAAGAGGAATGGTAGTCCTCCCATACCTAGACGATTTGCTCATCAAAGCTCCCTCCTTCTGGGAGTGTCAGCAGAGTGTTTCCATCACGGTGGACACCCTGCGTCGTCTAGGCTGGTTGGTGAATCTGCGGAAGTCGTCTCCAGTCCCGTCACAATGTCTAACATTCCTCGGGATGCGCTTCCACACCCCCAGGGGTCTGGTCCTTCTCCCTCAGGAAAAGGCGAAGGCCCTTCGACAGGGAGTCCACACCCTCCTACGGCCGTTTCCTCAATCGATTCGGTTCGCCATGCGAGTCTTGGGCAGGATGGTTGCCTCTATGGAGGCGGTGCCGTTCACTCAACTTCACCTCAGGCCTCTCCAACGGGCGATTCTGACTTCGTGGAACAGGAACCCTTCTGCCCTGGACAGATTATTCCGGTTGTCTCCTGCAGCGAGGAGCTCCCTCCATTGGTGGCTCAAACCTCGTTCCCTCACAAGGGGAAGGTCCTTTCTACCGGTTTGCTGGAAGATAGTCACCACCGACGCAAGTCTCAGCGGATGGGGAGCGGTACATCGTCATCACACGGCACAGGGAACATGGTCCCCAGCGGAGTCGGCCGAACCCATCAATCTCCTGGAAATCCGAGCCATATTTCTAGCTCTGAAGGCTTTTCATTCCATGCTGGCAGGAACACAAGTCCGGATTCAGTCAGACAATGCCACGGCCGTGGCATACATCAACCATCAAGGCGGAACCCGCAGTCTCCAGGCCATGCACGAAGTGCAACGCATTCTACACTGGGCAGAATCGACAAACTCAACGCTGTCAGCAGTTCATATCCCGGGAGTGGAAAACTGGGAAGCGGATTTCCTCAGTCGCCAGGGCATGGACTCGGGAGAGTGGTCTCTACATCCCGACGTGTTCCAGCAAATATGCCGTCGCTGGGGGACTCCGGACGTAGATCTGATGGCATCTCGGTTCAACACTAAGGTTCCCATGTTTATAGCCAGATCTCACGACCCGCGAGCTCTAGGGGCGGATGCCCTAGTTCAGAATTGGTCTCAGTTCCAGCTGCCTTACGTCTTCCCTCCTCTGCCTCTCATTCCCAGAGTGGTGCGGAAAATCAAGCAAGAGGGCATTCCAGTCATTCTCATTGCCCCAGACTGGCCCAGACGGGCATGGTACGCCGATCTCGTGCAGCTCACGGCGGACGTTCCCTGGCGCCTCCCTTGTCGCCCCGACCTCCTGTCTCAGGGCCCATTTTACCACCAGAATTCAGACGCCCTGAATTTGATGGCGTGGCCCTTGAGACCTGGGTACTAACCCAAGCAGGTTTCTCCTCTGCCGTTATTCAGACCATGATCAGAGCACGGAAGTCGGCATCGGCAAAAATTTATCATCGCACCTGGAAAGCCTTTTTCGCGTGGTGCTCTTCTCGGGATCAACCCCCTCTTCCCTATTCCTTGCCGTTAGTTCTAGGGTTCCTTCAGTCGGGGTTAGAATCTGGTCTCTCCCTAGGTTCCCTTAAGGGTCAGATTTCAGCTCTTTCAGTACTTTTTCAATGCCGCCTTGCTGTAAAGCCACAGGTTAAAACTTTTCTCCAAGGAGTCAATCACATTGTCCCTCCGTACAAACGCCCTTTAGACGCATGGGACCTTAACCTGGTACTTACGGCTCTGCAGGAACCTCCCTTTGAACCTCTTCGGGACACCTCTCTCCTCCTTCTGACTCTGAAGGTGGTTTTTCTAGTGGCTATCACTTCCCTTCGCCGAGTTTCGAACTCTCTGCGCTTTCTTGTAAGCCACCCTTCCTGGTTTTCCATCAGGATAAGGTTGTACTCCGTCCGGTGTCGTCATTCCTGCCTAAGGTTGTCTCCTCATTTCATTTGAATGAGGATATTTCATTGCCCTCCTTTTGTCCGTCTCCGGTTCACAGGTTCGAACGAGCTTTGCATACTCTGGATCTCGTCAGGGCGCTTCGCATTTATGTGTCTAGAACTGCGCATTTCCGTATGTCAGATACTCTGTTCATTCTGACGGAAGGCCCTCGTAAGGGTATGCCAGCTTCCAAGGGTACACTGGCTAGGTGGATTAGATCAGCTATCCAAGAAGCCTACAAGACGAAAACTACTCCTCTTCCAGCGGGGATCAAGGCACATTCTACCCGAGCCGTGGGGGCCTCTTGGGCCGTTCGGCACCAAGTCTCGGCTCTCCAAGTGTGTAAGGCGGCCACCTGGTCGAGTTTACACACTTTTACCAAGCACTACCGTGTTCATACCCAGTCCTCGGCGGACGCTAGTCTGGGTAGGTGCATCCTTCAGGCGGCAGTTGCTCACCTGTAGGTATATATCTGTTTACTGACTTGTTCAGTATCATTAGTTCCATTGTCTTTCCCACCCAGGGACTGCTTTGGGACGTCCCACGGTCCTGTGTCCCCCAATGAGGCGAAGGAGAAAAGGAGAATTTTGTATACTTACCGTAAATTCCTTTTCTCTTAGCCTCTAATTGGGGGACACAGCACCCACCCTGTTGGCCATACGGCCTTGTTTCTAGTGGTTTTTGTTACTCTTATATTGTTACGTTATGGCCTTGCCAGGCTTTGTTGGTATTGGTTAACCTTGTTACTTCTCCTACTGCTTTAGCACAAAACTGAGGAGGTAGTGCCTGCCCCAGGGGTGTATGCTGAGGAGGAGGAGCCACTGTTACTCTTTTGCAGATTGCTTAGTGTCGCCTCCTAGTGGACAGCAGCATAACACCCACGGTCCTGTGTCCCCCAATTAGAGGCTAAGAGAAAAGGAATTTACGGTAAGTATACAAAATTCTCCTTTTTTAATGTTATTTGTTTGTGGACAGAAAATAAAAATATAAATGTCTTTCTCAAATCCATTTTATGGACCAAGCTTGTCTGTTAAAGTGAATAGATCAGCAGCTAAAAAAGAAATGGGTGGATAAAGCACTCACAACAGTGGCTGTATGCTCTTGTGGCCAAGGAAAGACAAGTCACGCATTAATGCTTTTCCGTAAATGTATGTACCTGTCCACCAAGATTGCATGCGATTACCTGCAATTGGGCGTACAGTTATGTTTGATTATGATTGGCAAAGGTGGTGTGCCCGTGCCTTCTTCAGCACAAGCCAATAGTTATACATAGCTGGCTACCTGCTGCATATGCGAAGTCTGAACTTGGCTCAGATCCCGTACACTTGGCTGCCATATATCTTGACCATGCAAATGGAGTCCGTGGAGCCTCGTTTAGGAGTCTCAAACACGGGACTAGCCAGATATCCCTCCAGGGAAGGACCTAGCCATGGGGTGGCTCCTTGAGGAGACCACCATAACGACCATATTAAGGTGGCCCTTAGGAGTTTGAGACTCCTAAATGAGGCTCCACAGACTCTAGTGTTTTCTTTGACTGGTCTCCCTGAGATCAGTGATTGTTTCGTGATGTTGTTCTACCAGGCATTGCTCCCACCTAGCCAGAATCCTACTCCACACTGATGAAGGGCAAAACCCTGAAACAGCTGTCTGTGGATGGATACCTGGTTTTGGTATTTCCTTTGTCATATCTTTAAACTCATAAAGAGCTGGATATTGACTGAAAGGGCCACTTAATATGGTGGTTATGGTGGTCTCCTCAAGGAGCCACCCCTTGGCTAGGTCCTTCCCTGGAGGGATGTCTGGCTAGTCCCGTGTTTGAGACTCCTAAACGATACTCCACGGAGTCTATTTGCATATTCGTATTTCCCAGGGGGCAATACACCTAGGATTTCACTGTGTTTGAGCGCTTTTGCCGGCTGCCCGGAATGTTTTCTTTGACTGGTCTCCCTGAGATCAGTGATTGTTTCGTGATATCCTTGACCAGTCAAAAACGGGCAGTGTCCTGATAGCCTATCCGCTAGTCAGACACGATAGGTTAGAGAATGCACTACAGTGGATAAGTACTACAGTGCATTTTAAAAGGAGTGCCGCCGGTCCAAGTCCCCTTGTGGAACTAATATGTTGTAGTAAAATTAGAAAAAAATATAAAGGTAAAAGATGTTTTTCAGTGCTGTAAAAAAAATCTAATACTAAACATTAAATCACAGCTTTAATAATAAAAAAATGGCTTTACAGACAAATAGTAAAATCTATAGCTTGTCCTACAAACAAGCAAACCCTCATGCGACTTCACCTAAGGAAATGTTTAGTTATGAAGTCCAGACATGGTGCTAAAAAAAGATTATATTTGTACAAAATTAGCAAAAGATAAAAAAAATCAATTTTGAGCTCATAAAACTGTTGAATAAGGGTTACATGGCACATACCAAATGTATGTGTATAAGTGTGTGTATGTGTATATATATATATATATATATTATTATATATATATATATATATATATGTATATATATATATATATATATATATATACACACTAGCTGTACTACCCGGGTTAATAACGGTGCCGTCGTCATCCCAGCCCCTTCTCCCTCCCTGTACCGTGTGAACAGCGTACCTTAATAAAGCACAGAAACGAACCGGTGAGTGCCGTTCCTCTTTTGTCAAGATTTATCTGCATGTTGCCCTTTGTCTGGCACCCTTGGTTCAACCACCGGTTCGCTCCTATATCGTCCTGCCGTGCAGCTGGCGGCTCTGGTGCCCCTCCTCCTCTTCAGCTATTTTAAAAAATAACTGATGTTAGGGCCCTTTCACATCAGCGGTATTTTCAAATCGCGGCAGATGTGGTGAAAAAAACGCATCTGCCGCGATTACCGCATAACCGCGACACTTGCGGCAAGCCCCATGCAATGTCTATGGGGCTTGCGGTAAGGGTGCGGTTTCGGCACTTGCGGCAGGTGCGGGCGCGAAAAAAAACGCTGCTTGCAGCGTTTTTTTTCACACCCGCACCTGCCGCAAGTGCCGAAACCGCACTTGCCGCACCCTTACCGCATGCCCCATAGACATTGCATGGGGCTTGCCGCAAGTGTGCCGCAAGTGTCGCGGTTATGCGGTAATCGCGGCAGATGCGTTTTTTTCACCGCATCTACCGCGATTTGAAAATACCGCTGATGTAAAAGGGCCCTTAGCTATAACAAAATAAAATTTGAATATGTCATATTAATGACAGGTAGGAAGGAAAATGGAAGCTTAGCTGTGATTGGTTGTTATAGGCAGCCTGAGAAATCTCCAGCCAACAGTAATCCCTCCCCCAGCCGGGCAGTATATGTTACCTCACACATAGACATAATAGACAGCTCATGTGACTGACATCTGCCTTAATTCCCTATATGGCACATGTGTTGCACATTGGCTGTTTGTAATCAGATGTTTATTTTTGGAAATTAAAGATAGCACACGTATGAGGCGAGTTGTGTGAGGCAATTTGTGCACATCTGTGTCTGTCTGTGTGGGGTGTGTGTCCCTGTGGGGTGAGTGCATGTGTCCCTATAGGTGTGTGTATGTCCCTGTGGGGGGGGTCCATGTGGTGTGTGTGTCTCTCTGTGTTGTGTGTCTCTGTGGTGTGGTATGTGTGTCCTGTGGGTGTGTGTGTGTGTGTGTGTGTGTCCCTGTGAGGGGGGTCTGTGTGGTTTGTGTGTGTCTCTGTGTTGTGTGTGTCTCTTTGTGGTGGATGAGTGCATGTGTCGCTATAGGGTGTGTGTGTGTCCCCGTGGGGTGTGTGTGTTTCTCTTTGTGGTGTGTGTGTGTGTTTGGGTGCGTGGTGAGTATCCAATGTTGGGGCTGCACCTTAGCGACTATACACTTGCTGTTACTCTTTGTGTGGTGTGTATACATGTCCCCGTGCGTGGTGAATATCCCATGTTGGGGCCCCACCTTAGTGACTATATGCTGGTATATGCTGTTAGTCTTTGGCGCTGTCATTAAGCCCCTCTCATTTACAACTGTCAACTGGTAACTGTCACTTTTTCCCATTATGTAGATAGGGGCAAAATTGTTTGGTGAACTGGAACGCGCAGGGTTAAAATTTCGCCTCACAAAATAGCCTATGACGCTCTCGGAGTCTAGACGTGTGACTGTGCAAATTTTTTTGGCTGTAGTTGCGACGGTGTAGATGCCAATCCCGGACATACATACAGTTGTTAATTTGTCTTCAATGAAAAAACACAAAAAGAATAGTCCTAAAGCCAAATTGGATATAATTCCACACCAAACATAAAAAAGGGGGTGGACAAAAGTATTGGCACTGTTAGAAAAATCATGTGATGCTTCTCTAATTTGTGTAATAGCACCTGTAACTTATCTGTGGCACCTAACACAGGTGTTTGCAATAACTAAATCACACTTGCAGCCAGTTGACATGGATTAAAGTTGACTCAACCTCTATCCTGTGTCCTTGTGTGTACCACACTGAGCATGGAGAAAAGAAAGAAGACCAAAGAACTGTCTGAGGACTTGAGAAACCCATGAGCACTTGAGGAAGCATGAGCAATCTCAAGGCTACAAGTCCATCTCCAAAGACCTGAATGTTCCTGTGTCTACCGTGCGCAGTGTCATCAAGAAATTTAAAGCCCATGGCACTGTGGCTACCCTCCCTAGATGTGGACGGAAAAGAAAAATTGACGAGATATTTCAACGCAAGATTGTGCAGATGGTGGATAAAGAACCTCGACTAACATCCAAACAAGTTCAAGCTGCCCTGCAGTCCGAGGGTACAACAGTGTCAAACCCGTACTATCCGTCGGCGACTGAATGAAAAGGGACTGTATGGTAGGATACCCAGGAAGACCCCACTTCTTACCCCGAGACATAAAAAAGCCAGGCTGGAGTTTGCCAAAACTTACCTGAGAAAGCCTAAAACGTTTTGGAAGAATGTTCTCTGGTCAGATGAGACAAAAGTAGAGCTTTTTGGGCAAACGCATCAACATAGAGTTTACAGGAGAAAAAAAGAGGCATTCAAAGAAAAGAACACAGTCCCTACAGTCAAACATGGTGGAGGTTCCCTGATGTTTTGGGGTTGCTTTGCTGCCTCTGGCACTGGACTGCTTGACCGTGTGCATGGCATTATGAAGTCTGAAGACTACCAACAAATTTTGCAGCATAATGTAGGGCCCAGTGTGAGAAAGCTGGGTCTCCCTCAGAGGTCATGGGTCTTCCAGCAGGACAATAACCCAAAACACACTTCAAAAAGCACTAGAAAATGGTTTGAGAGAAAGCACTGGAGAATTCTAAGGTGGCCAGCAATGAGTCCAAACCTGAATCCCATAGAACAACTGTGGAGAGATCTAAAAATGGCAGTTTGGAGAAGGCACCCTTCAAATATCAGGGACCCGGAGCAGTTTGCCAAAGAAGAATGGTCTACAATTCCAGCAGAGCATTGTAAGAAACTCATTGATGGTTACCGGAAGCGGTTGATCGCAGTTATTTTGGCTAAAGGTTGTGCAACCAAGTATTAGGCTGAGGGTGCCAATACTTTTGTCTGGCCCATTTTTGGAGTTTTGTGTGAAATGATCAATGTTTTGCTTTTTGCTTCATTCTCTTTTGTGTTTTTTCATTGAATTCAAATTAAGTGAAGATATTAATACCAAAGAATGTGTGATTGCAATCATTTTCAGGAAGAAACTGAGTATTATCTGACAGAATTGCAGGGGTGTCAATACTTTTGGCCACAACTGTACTCACATTCATCTTTATATATTAGACTAGCTGTACTACCCGGCTACGCCTGGGTTAAAGCGAACTTGTCACCCCCTCCAGGCATCTAAAGATAACATAGCCACCTTCTGCAGCACTAAGGCTGCATTCTGACAAGGTGTCTATAGCATTTATGCTCCCTTGATTCACTGAAATAAAGACTTATATAAAGTCTGTTTCAAACCAGACCCAAGACCGGGAGGCGGGTTTTCAAGCGTCTATCTCCTTCCTCTATGGTGTCAGTCATCCCTCTCTGCTCTCTGTGCACCGCCTCCAGGGCCATCTCCCTGCATTACAGAGCTTTGTCAGCTCTGCTACAACATAGAGCTGCTGTTATAGGAGACCCCACAGTAGTAAATCTTGCAGGAGGATCCTGAGCAGACAAAGCACTGCCTGCTACATAGCAGCCTTGAGCTGAGCTGTCAGCAGTGCAGCAGAGTTGAGTTTGTGCTTTAGATCAGGGGCTGAGGACGGAGCAATGCTGCTGGGTACAAGAAACTGAAAGTGAAAACTGCTCAGCTCAAGGGCTGCTACGTAGCAGGCAAGGCTTTGTCTGCTGTTCTGCTCAGGGTCCTCCTGCTAGATTTACCGTGTTTCCCCGAAAGTAAGGCCCCCCCCGATTGTAAGGCCGCCTAGGGGTAAAGGGGGGGGCCTGCTAATGTAAGGCCTCCCCCGATTATAAGGCCTTACAACCGGGGGGGCCAATGTAAGGCCCCTAGCGGAGGAGGGGGGGAGCAGGAGCGGGTCGCACGTCACGTGCGCCCGCTCATTACATATGCACTGCATCCCCCTGTCAATCAGCGACAGGGGGAGCAGTGCATTATACTGTATATATGGGCCCCCTCCTGCTGGCACACTACCCCCCTGTTCTGAGGCCCCCACCGCTGCTGCTGCTGCAGACATCTTACCCTCCAGGGTCTTCTTGCAGCAGCCAGCGCGTCGGTCCTCTGTCCTCGGCTGTCTCCCGGATCATGTGACCGGCCGGTCGCAGTCGCGATGACGTCATGCGCTGCGACGGGTCACATGATCCGGGAGACAGCCGAGGATGGACGGGCTGGCTGCTGCAAGAAGACCCTGGAGGGTAAGATGTCTGCAGCAGCAGCAGCGGTGGGGGCCTCAGAACAGGGGGGTAGTGTGCCAGCAGGAGGGGGCCCATATATACAGTATAATGCACTGCTCCCCCTGTCGCTGATTGACAGGGGGATGCAGTGCATATGTAATGAGTGGGCGCACGTGACGTGCGACCCGCTCCCGCAGTGTCCCAGCAGGAGGGGGCCTGTAGGCCACACTGCTGGGGCACCCAATGTAAGACCCCCCCCCCCCCCGAAAGCAAGATCAGGGGTCTTACTTTCGGGGACACACGGTCCTACTGTGGGGTCTCTTATAACAGCAGCTCTATGTTGTAGCAGAGCTGACAAAGCTCTGTAATCCAGGGAGGTGGCCCTGGAGGCGGCACACAGAGAGCAGAGAGGGATGACTGACACCACAGAGGAGGGAGACAAACACTTGAAAACCCGCCTCCCGATCTTGGATCTGGTTTGAAACAGATTTTATATAAGTCTTTATTTCAGTGAATCAAGGGAGCATGAATGCTATAGACACCTTGTCAGAATGCAGCCTTAGTGCTGCAGAAGGTGGGTATGTTATCTTTAGATGCCTGGAGGGGGTGACAGGTTCGCTTTAATAAATAACTGATGTTAGCTATAACAAAATAGAATTTGAATATGTCATATTAATGACCTGTTGGAAAATAGAAACTGAGCTGTGATTGGTTGCTATAGGCAGCCTGATAAATCTCCAGCCAACAGTAAACCCTCCCCCTGGCCGAGCAGTATATGTTACCTCACACTTACACATAATAGACAGCTCATGTGACTGACATCTGCCTTAATTCCCTATATGGCACATGTGTTGCACATTGGCTATTTTTAATCAGATGTTTATTCTTGGAAATTAAAGATAGTATGAGGCGATTTGTGCACATCTGTGTCTGTGTGTGTTTGTGTGTGTCCCTGTCGGGTGAGAGCATGTGTCTTTATAGGGTGTGTGTGTCCCTGTGGGGGGGTGTATGTGTGGTGTGTGTGTCTCTGTGTTGTGTGTGTCTCTGTGTTGTGTGTGTCTTGTGTTGTGTGTGTCTCTGTGTTGTGTGTGTCTCTGTGTTGTGTGTGTCTCTGTGTTGTGTGTGTCTCTGTGTTGTGTGTCTGTGTTGTGTGTGTGCTCTGTGTTGTGTGTGTCTGTGTTGTGTGTGTGTCTCTGTGTTGTGTGTGTCTCTGTGTTGGTGTGTGTCTCTGTGGTGTGTGTGTGTCTCTGTGGTGTGTGTGTGTCCTGTGGGGTGTGTGTGTCCTGTGGGGTGTGTGTGTCCTGTGGGGTGAGTGCATGTGTCCTGTGGGGTGAGTGCATGTGTCCTGTGGGGTGAGTGCATGTGTCCTGTGGGGTGAGTGCATGTGTCCCTGTGGGGTGAGTGCATGTGTCCCTATAGGGTGTGTATGTGTGTGTCTCTGTGTTGTGTGTCTGTGTTGTGTGTGTCTCTTTGTGGTGTGTGTGTCCCTGTGGGCGAGTGCATGTGTCGCTATAGGGTGTGTGTGTGTGTCCGTGGGGATAGTGTGTGTCTCTGTGTTGTGCGTGTCTCTTTGTGGTGTGTGTGTTTGGGTGCGTGGTGAGTATCCATGTTGGGGCTGCACCTTAGCGACTATACACTTGCTGTTACTCTTCGCCTCACAACATAGCCTATGTCTATTAGAATCACTGACACATACACTTAAGGAGTTTTTTGCTTGTTGGTGAAATTTATTGAAACAAGTGCTCTTATAGTGATTGCGACATGAATGACGTTTCGGTCATTCAAGACCTTGATCACATAAGTCGCCTTGAGCTATGTTGTGGTTCATGAAGGATGTGGTCCTTATGGTCAGTATAGGAACAGCGGGTATGCCCTCAGTAGTTCTGAACTGAGGCTGTCCTGTACAGGGTAATGGTCACTAATGCCTTAGATAGCCAGGGTCAGAGCGGTCGCTCTATGTGGGGGGGTGGCACGGCGGTGGAGTGTGTTCACACTCAGTTGTCATCCTCCTTGCTACAACTGAGTGTGAACACACTCCACCGCCGTGCCACCACCCACATAGAGCGACCGCTCTGACCCTGGCTAATCTAAAGGCATTAGTGACCATTACCTGTACAGGACAGCCTCATTCAGAACTACTAAGGGCATACCGCTGTTCCTATACTGACATAAGGACCACATCCTTCATGAACCACAACATAGCTCAAGGCGACTTATGTGATCAAGGTCTTGAATGACCGAAACGTCATTCTGTCGCAATCACTATAAGAGCACTTGTTTCAATAAATTTCACCACAAGCAAAAAAACTCCTTAAGTGTATGTGTGCAGTGATTCTAATAGACATTTATGTGGGACTTACGAGCCTCCTTCACTAGCACCATACCCCACACCTATCGTGTGCTAGCCATTGAATCTCATACAACATAGCCTATGACGCTGTCGGGGTCCAAACGTGTGACTGTGCAAAATTTTGTGGCTGTAGTTGCGAAGGTGTAAATGCCAATCCCGGACATACACACATGCACACATTCAGCTTTATATATTAGATATACACATATATACAGGGGTTGGACAAAATAATAAAAACACCTAACGTTTTGGCATCATAATCTTCAAACATGTTATAAACATGCAAACCGTAATTGTGTTAAGTGATATGTGTATGTAAATTAACTGTTTGTTTTGCCGATTTGTAAGAACATTGATAAGAACATGATACCAATGGCGGACCTTTTGGTTTTCAAAAATGCCATGTTGGTGCTTGTATGGCAGGCGCTAGTGTAACAAAGTGCCCAAATTCTTGACTTGTCAAGAGGTACTGTCTCCAAAGTAATGACTGCGTTTGAAAGAGAAGGAAAAATGTCTGCAGCAAAGCACAGGTCGCGCCGAAAGTCGAAGTTGACTGAGAGAGACCGTCTGACTCTAAAACGAATTGTGAGAGAGGATCGCAAGACCACAGCTCCGAAAATCACTGCTGAGCTCAATGAATACCTACAGAACCCAGTTTCCACGAAAACTGTTCGTCGGGAGCTGCACAAATCTGGATTCCACAGAAGAGCTGCAATTAGAAAACTGCTGCACTGAATGACAAATGTTTCCAAGTGTTTAGAGTGGTGTTGAAACCTCCAGAAATTGGTCCCTCGAGCAGTGGAAACATGTGATATTGTCAGACGAATCATCGTTTACCCCATTTTCCGACCTCCGGCCGAGTATACGTTTGGAGAACCCTGAAAGAAGCATTCCATCCAGACTGCCTTCTCCAAACCGTAAAACATGGCGGAGGTTCTGTGATGATCTGGGGTGGTATTTCGTGGAGATCCGCCGGGCCAATGATATCACCTTGTATAAATCCATACCTCGGAGAATTGAGGCTGTAATCGCCGCAAAAGGTGGACCTACACCATATTAATCCAACTTCTGTTGATTTTTCCAGGTGTTTCCATTAAAGTCTGGACACACCTTCTTATTCGAAGAGTTTTCTTTATTTTCATGACTATGAAAATTGTAGATTCACACTGAAGGCATCAAAACTATGAATTAACACATGTGGAATTATATAGGTACTTAACAAAAAAGTGTGAATCAACTGAAAATGTCTTATATTCTAGGTTCTTCAAAGTAGCCACCTTTTGCTTTGATTACTGCTTTGCACACTCTTGGCATTCTCTTGATGAGCTTCAAGAAGTAGTCACCGGAAATGGTCTTCCAACAGTCTTGAAGGAGTTCCCAGAGATGCTTAGCACTGGTTGGCCCTTTTGCCTTCATTCTGCGTCTAGCTCACCCCAAACCATCTCGATTGGGTTCAGGTCTGGTGACTGTGGAGGCCAGGTCATCTGACGTAGCACCCCATCACTTTCTTTCTTGGTCAAGTAGCCCTTACACAGCCTGGAGGTGTGTTTGGGGTCATTGTCCTGTTGAAAAATAAATGATGGTCCAACTAAACGCAATTTGGATGGAATAGCATGCCGATGTAAGATGCTGTGATAACCATGCTGGTTCAGTATGCCTTCAATTTTGAATAAATCCCCATCAGTGTAACCAGCAAAGCACCACCACACCATCACACCTCCTCCTCCTCCATGCTTCAAGGTGGGAACCAGGCATGTAGAGTCCATCCGTTCACTTTTCTGCGTCACACAAAGACACGGTGGTTGGAACCAAAGATCTCAAATTTGGACTCATCATGATCAAAGCACAGATTTCCACTGGTCTAATGTTCATTCCTTGTGTTCTTTAGCCCAAGCAAGTTTCTTCTGCTTGTTACCTGTCCTTAGCATGGTTTCCTAGCAGATATTTTACCATGAAAGCCTGCTGCACAAAGTCTCCTCTTAATAGTTGTTGTACAACATTGTACAAATATATGAAAGGACAGTACAGAGACCTTTCTAATGATCTTTTTACACCTAGGCCAGTGATTGGGACAAAAAGGCATCCTCTATGTCTGGAGGAAAGAAGGTTTAATCATAATCACAGGTGAAAGATTCATTACTTAAGAGCAGTGAGACTATGAAACACTCTGCCGCATGATGTTGTAATGACTGAGTCAATACTAAAAATCAAGAAGGGCCTGAATGCCTTTCTTGAAAAATATAATATTACCGGTTATATATACCAGATTAGTTGATAGGGTGTTGAACCAGGGAACTAGTCTGATTGCCATATGTGGGGTCAGGAAGAAATTTTTTGTGGAGTTTAGTATTTGCCCCATGTGGGGTTTTTGGCCTTTGACTCAACATGTAAGGCTGTGTGCTCACGATCAGTAAAAGAAGTGTTTGGGATGCAGAGTTTTGCCTGTATCCAAAACGCTGTGTTGTACAGTAGCAACATAGTGGATGGGATTTGTCGGAATCCCGTTCTCACTATGCTTCTCCCGACCGCACTGAGTTTTCAGCTGCGATGTGGGTTTCTGGACTCTTGCATGAAATTAACATGTTGCGGAGTCGGAAGTGATCAGCATCAGGTACATGCAGGGAGAAGGTGACCTACACCCACCTCAGATCATGAGTACAGGGTCGGCTGCCATCTCCCTGCATGCACCCGCGGGTTTCCGCTGGTCCGGTGGCACTGCATCCAATACTCAGTGCCTCCGGATCGTAAAAACATACCCTTAGGCTACGGATTGAACTAGACAGACTTAAAGTCTACCTTCAACCTTAAAAACTATGAAACTAAAAGTGTGTTTGAAAAAAGCAATTGTGATGTTTGATCTATTATTAAAAAAGTCTCATTTTGTGGACCACTTTACTAAAGATAATGTTGCTTATCGGCCGGGATTGATCTGATAAGATGGCACACATTTTAACCCATATCAGGTAGTTGAAATAATCTCATCTGGCCATTCATTGGATCGTACAACCGGGCTTCAAAAACAGCAACCTCTACAAATGCTCTGTTCTCTCAGTGACTACTGTATATAAATGTCACAAGTGTCTGCCTGCTGTGCCTCGCATTCACAGTATATGGATAGTTGCCATTATGACAAATTGCTCTTTACCACCTGCTTCTTCTCAGACCTCCCTTCATACAATGTGCGCCCATGACATTGGGTAATATTACTTGATTTGATGTATGTGTAATTGTGTCTATTTTAACGCATTTGGTACTGAAGCTAATTGGGTCTTCGCCGTCTTACAACTGATACAGCAAACAGATAGTCTGCTAGTTCGTGCTGAGCATATGACAGCATTGCGAGCCGAGAGAAGTTGCATTACTATGGTTTTACCATCCTAATGTCAGGACGCTGCCTCCATTAATTAGGTGATTTTTTAATCCTCAATGTTGTAGCCCTTATTCATTCCACATATCTATCTGTAATAACAAATTTAGTTATATTATCTCTCCTGTTGTCTTTCCACTTCAGACATGAAAGCCTCATAGTGCGTTCCTGCCATGAAGTGATGCCAAGAAATGCTTTGTCGACCTTGGACCATTAAATAACACTGGGCCAGCTTGACAACTTCTCTACACTGTCAGCTACACACTAGTTTTTGGCACGGAATTAGACCGTGAAGCAGCAAAAAACCTTGAAAATTAGAGAACCAGATTCTTTTTATCTAAATTAAAAGTAATTATTTAAAGATAAGTTGGACAAACAGCAGATGTTTAGCCATTTTTATGTAGCAAAAGAAAACATCCATTGGTAGCAAGTGAGAGGAGAAGCCAGACACAGATCAGCACTTCCATGTTGAATCCTTGACTTTTGCTTCATTACAGCTGTAAATAAGAAAGCTAATTGCACAGAGACTTGACGATTTGCAGATGGGCTAGTTTTAGAAGAGGCGGATGTCAAGCTCTGAAATCTCTTCCACCTGGATTTCTCACTAATGGGGGGAGGGGTGAGTGAATGTTAACAGGGAAGGGGAAAGGTGAGCTTTGCTAGGATCGTTTAATCTGCAAATGGGCATTTTGTGGATATATTGGATGCAATCTATTTTTGTGCTTGGGATCTTGCTTGTGTTCACCTTGGGAGGGAGGATAAAGCTCTATAATCTGTCTTGTCTGTAATTTAATTACTTATACAAGAGTTTGAGGTCAAAACTGACACTTTAAAGGGGAACTCCAGGGAGATAAAATATTTTTTTTTTTACAGTCCCTGCACTTCTATACTATAATGGTAAGCTGCCTTACCATTATGCGAGCGCTGCATCTGTTGCCATTTTCTTTATGTCCATTACTCACCAGTGGAAAATCAATGCAGAACCTTCCACCATGACACCCCCTCCTCCTGTGCCCAGCCCGCAGCATCGCACTCTGGGGCTGCAGCGCCCTTGCCTCCTGTGACCCATCCACTTACCCCTCCTCTAATTAAGCTACTATAATATATTAAACTCACTCCCATTTTGCCCCCAATTGGGGGAAGGGTGCAGTTTATAATCCAGAAACTGTGTATGTGTGTGTATATAATATATAATCTGGCATTTGAATATAAAACTTTGTTCATTCTGTATACCCGAAACCTGAATAAGACTAGATTGAAACTTATCCTGTTGTGTTCTACGCTGAACACTAATGTTGGAGATTACATTATTTTCCCAAAATATATAGTATTCAGAGGTAAGCCCCAATTGAATCATTCATTATAATGATGTAAATAGTCATTTTGGACTCTTTATGGCCTCTATCAGATCAGCAGTGTTTTATCTTTTAGGCATCTATAAAATGGTTAGGTATATATAAAAGTGTGGTCGACCAGTTTTGTACATGTCTAAAAAAAAAGAAAAATAGGAATTTGTTGTCAGATGCCAAAAATGCAGTTAGTATCCCTATGTAGCTGTAGTGCAAAGAAATCAGTTAATTTATGAGGTGCATGTCTCCAGAAGCACAAGCAGGGCACAATGTTTTATGCTGTACATTGGCAATTTTCACTCTGATCATGCTTTATTTGCTTATTTCACAGGTGTGCCTACAGGTTCGAAATAGTCCTGTATACGTAATTCTAGATATGGATATGCAGTAAGCTTTCTATTCATCTCATTAATTGTTTGTAAGCTTCTCACTATACCCATTGCCAGCTGATATTCACCTATTCTGAGGATGGTGCATGAAAATCCAAGTGCTGAAAACCAACTCTTTTTAATATTTTTTTTAGTATTTGTATCTTCCGTGTTTTTTTTTACTTCCAAGGGAAACAAATATTCTCTTGTGTTCGGGCATCTGAACTCTTGATCCACATCTGCTAGTTTTCCCTTTGTTGCTGCTAAATCCAATATATGCTTTTCACCCTTTTGTGGTTTATAAACCTTACAGTCCTACCGATTGTTTTTGGAAAGTAAATAATGACAATATTTAACAGCTGACTAAGATGTCTATTCTGTTGGATGGAGCGCTCATTCTCGATTGAAGCCCGGTCTTTCTAAACATTCCTGCAATCGCGAACAATCTATTCAAATCATTTGTTTGTCGGGTGCAATGATGTCTTGTTTCATGCAGTGCTGATAAAATGATGGTTTATGCAGGGGTCTAAAACACGCGGCCCGGGGGCCTAATGATGCCCCCGGGGCTTCAAAGTGCTGCCCGTGGCACCGTGGACAACGTAAGGACGCCGGCATCCACTGTGCAGGGGGCCACCACAGTGCGCTGTGTAAGGGGCCGCCGCAGTGCATAGTGCTGGGGATGCGGCATTATTATCACTTCCTGGCGGAAGCTGGCGGGCCAATTCAGATCACAGACTCGTAAGTGACGTCAGCCAATCAGAAATCTCAAGTGACGTCATACTCCGACGTTACCTGTGTGTCTGTGATCTGATTAGCCCACCAGCTTCCATTAATGTAGCTGAGGGAAGGAGGTTTGGAGCTTGTCGTAGCAGCCGCAGGAAGTGATAATAAAGCCACAGTCCCCCAGCACTATGCACCGTGGCAGCCCCTTCAACAGTGGACCTCACGTGGGCCTGACATGTAAGGTGTGTGTGAGAGAGAGTGTGACTGTGTTATGAGTGTGTATGTGTGTATAGAAAGTGTGTGTGTGTGTGTCTGTATTATTGTGTATGAGAAAGTGTGTGTATATGAGTGTGTGTGTATATGAGAGAGTGTAAAAGTGTGTATGAGTGTGTGTGTATGAGTGAGTGGGTGTATAAGAGTGTGTGTGTATGAGTATGTATGTGTCAGGTGTATGTGTGTGTATAAGAGTGGTGTTATGAGTGCGTGTGTATCACAATGTGTGAATGTGTGTATCTGCGTGTGTGTGTATGTATGAGAGTGTGTATGAGAGTGTGTGTGTGTGTGTGTGTGTGTGTGTAGTGGGGAGACACTGTGTGTGTACGCAAAAAGAAGAGACCAGTTGGGACATCACTGCAAAGTGGCATCAGGATGAGAACATTACTACAAGAGGACCAGGATGGGACGTTACTACAAGATGAGGACCAAGATGGTGACATTACTACAAGATCGGGATGGGACATTACTACAAGAAGGACCATAATGGGGGACATTAATATAGGATGGGGACCAGTATGAGGACATTATTACAAGAAGGGACCAGATGGGGACATTACTACAAGAAGGGAACCAGGGTGGGACATTACTACAAGAAGGCGATCAGGATGGGGGACATTAATATAGGATGGGTACCAGTATGATGACATTATTACAAGAAGGGGACAAGGAGGGTTCATTACTACAAGAAGGGAACCACGGTGGGGACATTACTAAAAGTAGATCAGGATTTGATCATTACTACATTGAGCGAAAATTCTGAAATTACTAAAAATGTCACTTAGTAATGCGGCCCCCCGATATCAATTTTTTTATATGCGTGGCCCACCAACTTAGCCAAATTTGAGACCCTGGACTATGCAGAGAACACTTGTAAACACTTGTGTATATATCCTACGATAGACAGTGTAAACAGCCCAGAAAAGAACCAGCGATTGATTTTGTAAATTGATATCAGTTTACGTACTGTAGTCTGCAAGTCTAAATGTGTCACTAGTCTTCTCTATATGAGATGACTGTAAAGTGCTCGATGATCATGGCGATCATTTATTGGCAGAATACAGTTGCCTGTTTTGGCATTCATAAGTTTTGCTCAAAATTTGGGATTTAATTTGATTTTATGCCACTTTCAAAATTTCTCTAAAAAGTTGGCTGTGCTTAGCGAGAACAAGAAAAGACCAAACACATTTTCTACAGTTTAAGATAGAGATTGGCCTAAATGATAGCAGATACGTATGCCAGCTGTGGTATGCCAGATTTATTAGGTTGCAAACCAACAGCTTCCTTTCAAGACTGGCACATGAGAAAAGTCAATTTTTGCATATTCCGCCCGATGTCTTTAATCTTCATCTTGCTATGTTTAGACTATTTGACTCATTTACACCAGCTTCATTTGAGGCCTTGTGCACAGAAACATTAATATACTTCTTTAGATTTAGAGCCAGGGTCAGAGTACAGTGTTGTCCAGTGAGGTCATGGAAAATCGCATTTTTTTTTTTTTTATTTTCAAAGAGTTCTTTTTTTCCCAGATGGTCCTTTTTCTCTAAAGAAAAATATTAAGACGTATACAATAGTGACCATAGCCCATTTGTTGTCACTGTGAAGCCAGTTACTTTGGAGAATAATTAGTGAATGCTAAGATAGTGGCACACAAGACATTATTACTTTTACTCTTTGATGTTGCCATTATGTTATTTTTTATTTTTAGTCATTTCTCATTAACATTTTTTTTTAATTTTAGGGACTGCAGATCGAGCCCAGTTTATTCAGATGTAGTAAGCCAGAATGTGATTCTTCCCCACTGGATCATGTTGCTCAGGTGCACAATAAGTTACTTTTGGATATAAGAAGATACACAAAGAAGTACTACAGTGTAAGTAACAACAGTGTATGTTTCTGATGGCCGTGATATTGATTTATTGATTAGATATTTTATCTTCTCCAAATCAGTTTTGTGATGTAAAATGTAACGCTTTAATAAGGGGTACAGACAAAACTACTCGATAATCCAAAATATATAGTGGGTACGGAAGGTATTCAGGCCCCTTTACTTTTTTCACTCTGTTTCATTGCAGCCATTTGGTAAATTAAAAAAAGTTCATTTTTTCTCACTAATGTACACTGCACCCCATCTTGACTGGAAAAAACAAATGTAGAAATTTTTGCAAATTTATTAAAAAAAACTGAAATATCACATGGTGATAAGTATTCAACCTTTGCTCAGACACTCATATTTAAGTCACATGCTGTCCATTTCCTTAAGACTTAGATCTGGGTGTGCTGCATATAGTCACAATATAGAAAAATTAGAGGGGGAGGGGTGCTACTTGTCAACAAGGCATCAATGTAAAGTGAAGACAAAGTGTTGACAATTGAAGCAGCACACCACTACAAAGTATAGGAATATAGAAAATCTCTTTATCGACACATCGGAATACACATTTAAAACCATCTTAAAAACAAATGCAAATACAATGCAAAAAAACCCACAAAATGCAAGGACAAATACCTATTGGGAAATCGAGGCCCCTTTTCAATTATAAACCAGTCCAGGCAGTATATCAGAGTACAAAAGTGTTGATACATATGCACATGAAGGACCAGGTCACTAAGACCAAAGTCTTGTTAGCAAAGTTGGTGTGCAAAGTAGACAGTGGTTAATTTAATATAACCGTAGTTACACAACCATACAAATAAGATTCATAAAGAAGTGAATAAAGAAAGGCGGCACTCACCATGTAGGCTGGTGGAAGAGTGTTTTAATCCAGGTGGCTTAATCCATTAAAACATTGTTGGTGCGGTGGGAGAGGGAACCCGCAGAAGTATCACTATACGATACGAAACGGTACCGTCGTTCCGACGGCCTCTCACTCCCTCTCCCCACCGCACCAACAATGTTTTAATGGATTAAGCCACCTGGATTAAAACACTCTTCCACCAGCCTACATGGTGAGTGCCGCCTTTCTTTATTCACTTCTTTATGAATCTTAGATTGCTTGTTCTAAGGCTGTGCAACACCAGGCACCGGGGGATAGCCGACAGGCTGTTAGCAGAGCTCCACGTGTGTAGTGCCCGGTCAGTGGACTTTTTTTCTGCACGACAACCATACAAATAAATAATCACCATTGGTCAAGATATTCATTACCAACACTTGCCCTAGTGGCATCCACCTAAAGACCCCTGTGCAATTAATGAAGAGCCCATAAATATCTCACCACCAGAAAAATAACAAAGTTCATCCCTTGGGGCAGATTATCGGTGGTGAGGATTGGGCAGATGAAGGTATTAAAGCAACAAGGAAGCTAGACGCAGACGCCTATGAGGGCTGGAGTTGTAGGGCCCCTTTGGTCCCACGCGTATTTCCGCTCTAAATGGCGGCTTCGTCAGGGAGGCGTGGTTAAGCTAAAGTTCCGGCGCCTTATAAGTGAGTATAATGAGTGTAATCATGGTGGTGAGATATTTATGGGCTCTTCATTAATTGCACAGGGGTCTTAAGGTGGACGCCACTAGGGCAAGTGTTGGTAATATCTTGACCAATGGTGATGATTTATTTGTATGGTTGTGTAACTATGGTTATATTAAATAAACTACTGTCTTCTTTGCACACCAACTTTGCTAACAGGACTTTGGTCTTAGTGACCTGGTCCTGCATGTGCATATGTATCAACACTTTTGTACCCTGGTACTGCCTAGGCTGGTTTATAATTGAAAAGGGGCCCAGATTCCCCAATAGGTATTTGTCCTTGCACTTTGTGTTTTTTTTGCATTGTATTTGCATTTGTTTTTAAGATGGTTTTAATTGTGTGTTCCGATGTGTCAATAAAGAGATTTTCTATATTCCTATACCTTGTAGTGGTGTGCGGCTTCAATTGTCAACACTTTCTCTTCACTTTACATGCTGTCCATTTCCTTCTGATCCTTCTTGAGATGGTTCTACTCCTTCAATGGAGTCCAGCTGTGTTAAATTAAACTGATAGGGCTTGATTTGGAAAGGCACACAGTGCATGTCAGACCAAATGAGAATCAGGAGGACAAAATAACTGCCCAAGTTGCTCAGAGATAGAATTGTGACAACACACATATCTGGCCAAGGTTATAAAAGAATTTCTGCAGTACTCAAGGTTCCTAAGAGCATAGTGGCCTCCATAGTCCTTAAATTGAAGAAGTTTGGGACTACCAGAAGTCTTTCTAGACCTGGCAATCCAGCCAAACTGAGCAATTGTGGTAGAAGAGTCATGGTGAGAGTGGTAAAGAAAAACCCCAAGATCACTGTGGCTGAGCTCCAGAAATGCAGTAAGGAGATGGGAAGAGGTTTCACAAAGTCAACTATCACTGCAGCCCTCCACCAGTCGGGCCTTTATGGTAGAGTGGCCCAACAAAAGCCTCTCCTAAGTGCAAGACATATGAAAACCGCATTGTTTGCAAAAAACACATGAAGGACTCCCAAATTATGAGAAATAAGATTATCTGGTGTGGTGAGATGAAGATAGATCTTTTTGGTTATAATTCTAAGCGGTATGTTTGGAGAAAACCAGCCACTGCTTATCACCTGCCCAATACAATCCCAACTGTGAAACGTGGTGGCAGCATCATGCTGTGGGGGTGTTTTTCAGCTGCAGAGACAGGACAGCTGGTTGCAATTGAAGGAAACATGGATGCAGCCAAGAACAGAGATATTCCGGATGAAAACCTCTTCCAGAGTGCTGGACCTCAGACTTGGCCGAAAGTTTGCCTTCCAACAAGACAATGACCCTAAGCACACAGCTAAAATTACAAAGGAGTGGCTTCAGAACAATTCTGTGACCATTCTTGACTGGCCCAGCCACATTCCGACCTAAACCCAATTAAGCATCTCTGGAGAGACCTAAAAATGGCTGTCCAGCAATGTTCACCATTCAAACTTATGGAACTGGAGAGGCTCTGCAAGGAAGAATGGCAGAGGATCCCCAAATCCAGTGGTGAAAAACATCATTCCCAAGAAAAGTCATGCCTGCAATAGCTCAAAAGGGTGCTTCTACTCAATACTAAGTCAAGGTGGGGTGCAGAGTTTACATATATTCAAAAAAGTTCATTTCTTTTCTCAATTAAATGGCTGCAATGAACAAAGGGTGAAAAATGTAAAGGTGTTTGAATACTTGGCATATGATCAGTTACGCAGATTCTTGTCATCTCACTGCATTGTTACTGCTTTTGCTCCTAAAAATGTAAATAGTTAATTTTTATCTTTAGCAAAATGCATCTTTTGGCTTTCAACACTGCCTGAATCCTTCTGGGCATGTTCATTATCGGATTCAAGCATGTTTCAACCGAAATCTGATCCCAGGTCTCTTCAGCATGTTTCCAATATTGGTGAATACTGGTCAACTCACTTGTGTATGTATACAGCTTTAGCATTTTCTTCAACTCTACCCTTTAGTGTTTGAGCTGAGGTCTTAGTATAGGGGTGGCCAATCCAGCACGTCTACGTCAATGCCAATCTCAATGTATGATTTGGATCATTGTCCCCCTGGAATACTGTGTCAACCTTTTCATATCCATAAAACTCAATATCACTTTTTGCGGACGACATTGTTATATATTTGCAAAACCCAGAAAGGGATCTCCCTCACATTCTTGAAACCATCGACACCTTAGGTAAACAATCAGGCTTCCGACTAAATAAGGAAAAATGTGAGGCACTGTTCATCAACTCTAAGAGCAAACTTTCTCAACACTTACAATTCTGCGGTATCCCAATTGCTAAAGATAGCATTAAATACTTGGGGATCCACTTAGCCAGAAATCCTACTCAAACTTACAAACTGAATTTTACCCCACTTCTCTTAAAAATTGAAAAAGAACTAGCGGGTTGGGCTAATTTGCCACTTTCTTTGATGGGGAGATGCCATCTTCTCAAGATGATTAGCTTCGCTAGATTATTGTATCCGCTTCAGAACATCCCCATGCTGTTAAAACATTCCGATTTAATCAGACTGAATAAGGCCTTCTCAAAATTCCTATGGAGGGGGAGGAGACCTAGACTGGCTTTTGGTGTACTGATGCAACCGAAACTAGAAGGGGGCCTGCAGCTCCCAGATATTCGTGGCTATAACTTGGCGTGTATCCTGCGCAATGTCCTTGATTGGATTAGAGGCACCGGCAGGCACTCAGACACAGCCTTAGAGGGAGAGTATGCTAGTCCCTGGGAACTGTCAGCTGTGTTACATACACCATTGTCTCAGCTGCCTAAAACTCTCAAAAACACAATTATATTTAGAGACACGATAGCAACATGGAAGGGGGTGAGGAAAAAACTTAATTTGTCCTGGAAAATTTCTAATTCACTCAATCCCTGGAAGTGCCCGGCCTCCCCGCTAGGTCGCGAGAACTGACTGTTCGTGGCGTGGAGGGAGAAGGGTATCAAAACACTGAGAGATCTAATGATCTCAGGAGAAAAACGATGGATGACTGAGAGCGAAGTCCTCCACACGTACAATCTCCCTCAGTCTCAGGCCATGCAGTATCGCCAGATTCACCATTATCTACTCTTACAATTGACTGATTTAACAAGAGAGGTAAGCGATAGTCCATGGTCCAAATTGCTGGCTATAAATGAAGAAGATATATCCATAACCTCTCTCTACGCTGACTTGCGGACGGTCTTGCGGCCAGCAAAGAAGGTTACCCTTTTCACAAAATGGAAAAAACACATGAAAGACCCTGACCTCGTACAAAAAATACTAGAGGGCTGGGGAACATGTAGACGCTTTATACATAATGAACGCTGGAAAGACTCTCAATTTAGGATTATTCATGGCACAATTTTGGCGTTTAATGTGCCCCTGACAGCAGGTGATAGGGAAAGGTGGATACACTGCCCTAAATGCAAAGCACACATGACAGATTTAGAACACGGACTCTGGTCCTGCCCGGCTTCTCAAACATTCTGGAAGTCAGTTGAGCAATGGGCGAGAGGAATATGTGAGGGATTAGAAAAATTAAATCCAAGGCTATGGCTTTTCCACTACCATGATAGTTCGACAGGAAAGAAACACCCACATATATTATTTCACTATATTTCAATAATTGCAAAGAGACTACTGCTGCAGTTCTGGCTGAACGATAAACCTCCTGATCTGTTACAGATCAAACATACATTGAGAAAAACACTTACAATCGAATCTTTAGACGCCACATGCAACCCTAGTAAACTAACAGCGAAATTTTTCAATAAATGGAGAAATTTTATTGAACAGGAATTCACTGCTGAAGAAATAAGAACTCTTATGGTATCACATAGATCTTCAACATGGTACGCTAATGAGGATTTAGGAAATACATTGGGTAGACTCAAATATGTTTGCTAGTCGTGAACCATATTGCGAAATTTATAGTAAAACCACATAAACACAATGCCTGCGACGATGTACTCTAGTAAGGGAAAAGGGTGGGATTAGGGGATACTAGTTATCTTTTTCTAAACTATTATTATAAGAATACTATTGATAACAAAACAATATGTCACAATATGTTATGCCTTTTTCTGTTGTTATCATTTGATGCTTACTGTTATTCTTATGTCATATGTGTCAATGCACATTTATATATAATGTACAATAAAAAAGATGGTTCAAAAAAAAAAAAAAAAAACTCAAGTGTACTAATTTGGATACTCAATTATAGAATTGCACTTGCGTAATGCAGTTTGGTTTCCTCCACTGAACTTGATGGTTCATTCAATTTCACGATCCGTTAGCCCCTCTTTCCGTTGTTTGTTCCAGACTGATTTGCACACTTGAGCCGACATTTCTTATGATGATTTTGAAGTTCAGGCTTCTTCACCTTTTTTCGGGCCACCTTTTCAGACTTGTGCAATATGCATCAAATGATATTTACATTAACATCCATAACTATTATGAAGCATGTGAGCCACCTGCACTGCTGTTTGTTGCGCCAGAAGCTACAGACTTTGCGTTGAGCCAATTTGTGGTGCTGATATTTTTGTCTGGACAACCACTTTATGGCTTTTGAATGGACTGTCGTGGCACTCGCATAATTCAGTGTTGCATTTTATCCATTCGTCTTCCACGACAGCATTAGAGGATGTCGTCCACGCCCTATTGGGGGACAGGAACACAGAGAGGTTAAAAGCCCCTCCCCTTCCTCAGTACTCCAGTGTCTTCCTGTCCCCCTTGGGGCATGGAGAGGTTCCAGTGCTGTCAGGCCGGCAGAGGCAGCATTGGGGTGTACTTACAGCTGGGCCAGGGATGGACATCGGGGGCGGCCTCCTCCTCCTTCTCGGGGCTCCCATGGTGGGACCATCCGACCTTCCTGCGTCCTACGGGGCAAAGCAGGCCGTGTATTGCAGCGCCGGAGGTCTGTTCAGTTCTCCGGCGTCTCCCTCCTCCAGCTGCAGTCCCTGGGGCATGCATCAGAGGTTCCTGGATGGCACTTCCTGTTTCGGGCGGGGAACTTCTTGTTTCAGGCGGTGGCTCCTGTACAGACTGGGCGCGGCTCCAGGGAACCCAGCAGGCCTATCGCGCGCTACTGCCCGCGGCCAGTGACCAGGAGGAGGGAGGGAACAGGTGTTCCTCATTGGGGGCACGGTACTTCTGGACAAGTACCCGCCGGAAGCTACACCCAGGTAAGGCTGATCCCTGAAACATGGAGGGTGATAGTCTTCCACCTCTGCTTCTGCAGAGCCCAGCATTCCCCCAGCTCATGTGTTTCTGGGGGTGGTCACAAGGGGTAGAGTTATTTAGGCCCTGCACTCCCACTGGGACCCCCTTCTCTTCCCTTTTTTTCTATAGGGACACAAGGGCCACCTGTGAAAGGGAGCAAAATCCCGCCCAGGAAATGTGGCTGCGGCACGAACTTCCCTCTTCTTACAAAAAGGTGTCGGCCATGACTGACAGTGTTGTCAGGATGGACTCCCCATCCCTGCTTGAGGAGCTCCAATCCATTAGGGAAGAGGTGCAGGCTTCTACCTCGGCACTGCCGGTTTTTGCTGCAACTTCCAGGCCTTCCCCTCCGAAAGAGAGGAAGCTCCAGGATTGTGACTCTGTGGATCTCATGGAGGCTGGCCAGAGCTGAGCATCAGAGGACGGCGAGGATATTGCCTCTTTTGCCTCTGTCCAGACATGAGAATCTGGACACTACTATTTTTCCACGGAGTCCTTGGGTGAATTGGTGGACACTGTCCACCGTACCATGGGAGTAGAGGTGGTGGAACCCGCTTCTTCTGTGCAGGGCTAAATGTTTAGAGGCCTAAAGGCTAAGTGGCAGTTGGGCTTCCCTGTCCATGAGGTCATCCGGGTTCTCATCCGCCGGGAGTGGGAGTCTTCAAAACATCGGCTACTCTCCCCATCCGAGTGGACTGGAGGGTGATGACTTTGTCTGGGAGGTCCTGAAGGTGGACATCCAGGTGGCCAAGGTAGCATATAAGTCCGCGTTGCCTTTTGAAGATTCCTCCCTGTTGAAGGACCCCCTCGATTGTAAGATGGAGAGTGTCCTCAAACTCCTGGAAGGCGGCAGCTATGTCTTTAAAGGTGAACATTTCCTCTACATGTGTGTGGCTGCTCTGGCAGCAACCATATAGCAGTTAATCACCTGCACCATGCCTCATACCTAGCCGTGGCTGTGGGTTCAATCCTAAGCTGTACATCATCCAAGGCATTATGTATAGGTGACACATGAAGGCTGCAGGCAATCCCCCTGCCAGGGCCCTTGCTCTGGCGACTGTGGGCCACTAGCCATTGGGCGAGGCTTTTAACCAAGTCTCTCCTTAAGTGGATCACCCAGCTGGAAGAATTCCTCCTGCAGGGTACTCCCAGGGAGGAGCTTTGGACTCCATTTCACTTCTGAGATGTACTACGGGCTTCCTGACCGATGCCTCTGCTGAGTCGATCCGCATTGGCACCAGGTGCGCAGTGTTGGCTAACACAGCTCACAGGGCAGTGTGGCTTACTTTGTGGAATGGGTAGGTCACGTCTAAGCTCCAGCTGTTTGGCCTCCCCTTTCAAAGGTCTTTTGTCTTTGGTCTGGCATTGGATGACATCCTGGGAAAGGTGTCAGACCGGAAAATGTGTCTCCCGGAACAGAAGCCCTTTTGGAGACAGTCCTTTCGGCCTGAGCGCAGCCAACCCTCCCAGTCTAATGGGAAGGGTAAGTCTGGTCGCTGGGCATTCCAGAAAGGGGCCAAGACCTGTAATATCTTGCTCCCCCAGCAGCGGCATCACCAGCCGCCCCCTAAACAATGCTGCCTTCCCCATTGCGGGGCAGCTCCTGCGGTTTCTGCCATAGTGGCAAGCAATCTCCTCGTGCCCTTGGATCCTCTCGACCATTTGGGAGGGTCTGCACTTGGAATTCGAAAGCCAGCCCCTCCGTGTCTTCGAGTCCCCTCGCTTCTTCAGGGGGACTCTCGCACATTTTTTTTTTGTCGGGTCTGCGAGACCTGTTGGATTCGGGTGTGGGGTCCCCGGTTCCTCCTGGAGAGGGGGGCCAGGGGCGTTACTCCAGGTTGTTTGTGGAACTCCAGAACGCGTATTATCATGTCCCCATTCGCGATCTCCGGGGCAGGCAGGACGGTCCATTATCAGTTTAATGTGCTGCCCTTCGGGTTTTCGTAGACCCCCCCCCCCCCCCTGAGTTTACCAAACTCTTGGGGGAAGTGATCGCATTCATCCAGACCCGGGGAATATGTGTGCTTCCCTATTTAGACTACATCGGCAGTGGTTCTGCGCACCCTGGTCTCCAAACGTTGGAGATTCTTCAGTCCCTGGGGTGGGTGCCCAAACTTTGGGAATCAGAACGGGTGCCGGAAACCCGTCGTCAATTTTTGGGAGTCTTGCTGGCCTCCTCCAGACAGGCCTCGTTCCTTCCTACCCTGAGGACGGTGCCAGGATTGGGCGCCGAAACGCGTCGGTTTATAGGAATAAAGAGAATTTCGTTTGGAACATTGTTTTCCCTTGTGATCCTTTGGACGATCGGGCAGCGCGGACTGTGATACACCTTTGATCCCAGAACCTTTGAAGCACCCACGGCCCCGTGGAGGTGGAGGTCCAGCAGCAGCCTACATTACTAAAACCAACGCCTTTATTCCAGTTGTGGGATTCACAACTGAACCAGGTTAGTGCAGACCTGTTTGTACCGATTAGTCCCTAATCTATGCCAAATGATAGGGCACTATTGCGCCTCTGTTGTCTCCCCTTATATTTTTATATCGTTCCTTCCTGCGGCACATCAGCTTCTGCTCTGCGGGCATCTGACCTGCTTCCGGGCAAGGAGGTCGCCCTCCTTGCGGGAGGCCATATCCTGGTTAGAGGCCATGTCGGCCTGCATTCAAGTCGGTAGCATGGGCTCAGGCTCCTTCCAGTCTGCTCCGGGAACACATACTGAGTTCCTGGGTCAGACGTCAGGATTCCTTAAACTCACGGGTCCGGATCCCGGGGCGGATGGTCACCTCGGTTTCCTGGATGAATCCCGGACACCTTCGGATGAGGGTGGCCTGGCTGCAGGCTCCTGTGACCTCCGTTCCCACTGCTGCCAGCAGTTCGGGATGGGACGCGATGGTGGATCGCTCTCCGTTCCAGTGGCTTAGAATCGCTCGGTCAGTCGCCAGTCTTCAAACTTCCGGGAACTTCTGGCAGTGGAAGAAGCGCTTCATGAGCAGCTCACGTTCTCCGGGGTCATCATGTCAAGATCCTGTAGGACAACGTGACTACGGTTGCCTTCTTGCGGCACCAAGGCGGTACTCGAGGCTTACACTTGCAGGGGCTGGCAAGGCTGATCTTTTCGTGGGCAGTACGCAATCTTCTCTTTTCCTCTGTAGTTCATCTGAAGGGAATGGCCAATGTACAGGCCTCCAATCCCGCTACTTCCCAAGGCGTTGCAAAAGATTCGGGCGGAGGGGATGTCTACTATCCTGGTGGCTCCCCTGTGGCCCAAACGGGCGTGGTACGACGCCATCCAAGACCTGGGGGGACTAATTGGGTTGCCCCACTGTCTCGACCTTCTGTCCCAGGGTCCTCTTTCACCCGATCCTTCAGTGGCTCTATCTGACGGCCTGGCTGTTGCGGCCGGGATCCTGAGCACCAAGGGTCTCTCCCAGGTAGTGATCCGCACGTTTCGGCAGGGCAGGCTGCCTGTGTCGCACGCTATTTATGGGAGGGCTGGAATCAGTTCCGGTCCTGGTGTGCTCCTTCCATCCCGGCCATGCATCATCCTAATGTGGCCCAACTCTTTGGTTTTTTGCAGCGTGGCTTTGCTATGGGGCTTCGGCAGAGCACTCTCTAAGTCCCGGTGTCGGCACTTGGGGCTGTTTTGCCCAGGAACTGGCTTCCCATTGATGGCTCAAGCGTTTTTTGTTTTTTTTTTACTTCTGCTTGGGGGTGGCGTCCCCGGTTCGGCCTTCTGTCCCTCCCTGGGATTTGAAGATTGTTCTCCTCGGGTTTTCTCGAAGTCCCTTTGCACCCTTGTCGGCTGCATCCCTTACGTCTCTCTCACAAGGTGGCGTTTTTGGTGGCCATCACTTCTGCTCCAGAGTTGGAGAACTGCAGGCACTTTCTGTCCGGGCTCCGTCCCTCGTGGTGTCCGTTGTTCGCATTACACTTCGGTTGCATTCATCTTTTCTTCCGAAAGTTGTGTCGGCTTTCCATCGGTCCCAGGTTGTGGTTCTACCTTCATTTGGTCAATCTCCTGCTAATGCGGCTAAGGCCGTGTTTCACTCCTTCGATGTTCGTCGGACTGTCCTCCGCTACCTCCGAGAGACTGCTTCCTGGAGGTTAGATCAGAACCTGTTTTGTTCAGCATTTTGGGAAATATACAGGGAAGAAGACTTCCTAGGCTACCGTCGCTTCCTGGATCACGAAGGTGATCTGTGAGGCCTATGTCGCTCTCGCTCCGGTCCTTGCTCCTCCGGTGGGGTTGAAGGCTCCTTCAACTCGGGCTGCTTCTACGTCCTTGGTGGAACGGGCTGGAGCTTCATCGGAGCAGATATGCAGAGCGGCTACGTGGTCGTCCCTCCACACTTTTTCTCGCCACTATAGGCTAGATCTGTCCTTCAGTCAGGATCTGTCCTTTTGGTAGGAAAGTCCTACAGGCAATAGGCACACCCTGAGGAGTATCGGTGGTATTCCTCCAATGCTGTCGTGGAAGGCGAATGGAGAAAACTGAATTAGTCCTTACCGGTAATTCCTTTTCTTGGAGCCTTCCACGACAGCATCAGTTCCCCCTCTTGTTGGTGTTTGATTCCGGTTTGTATCAGGTAATCCATGGCTAAGGGTGATCTTGGTAAACACTGGAGTACTGATGAAGGGGAGGGGCTTTTAACCTCTGTGCTCCTGTCCCCTAATAGGGCGTGGACGACATCCTCCAATGCTGTCATGGAAGGCTCCAAGAAAAGGAATTACCGGTAAGGACTAATTCAGTTTTTCTTGGCCAAGAGACCTTTATTGATGAGCTGGATGATGCAGTTTTTCTTTTCTTGGGAAATCTTCATAGCTGCTCCTTGATTCAAAATAATGATCTTTCGATTGGGAATCAACCTAATAACAAACTGAGTTGTTAAGGAATGTGAGAACAGACTGTAAATTGTAGTGTATTAGAAGAAAGAGTTTTCAAACACCAGGAATAAAATAGTAACAATGTAGTGAGAAGAATCTGTATAACTAATCATATGCTAAATAGTTGCAAGTCAAATTTGTGTATGAGATAGCCAAGATGATTGTCTATAAATTGAAGGTAGTCTGACTCTAAAAGCTGGAGTTAGATGCATGGGCCCCTGTAGCATTCTAGCTCCTAAAAAGACATGTTGTGTCCCCCATGTGTCCCCTGGGCCCTTCCTGGTATAATACTCCCATTCTGGACCTCTTGCTATGTAATGTCCCCCCCATCATGAGCATCTTCCTTGTATAATGTTCCTCATCCTATACATCTTTTCGGTATAACATCACCATTATGTGCCCTTCCAGTAATAATGTGCTTCGTTCTTCAGAACATTTAAAAAAGAAAGGCCAAAAATTATTCTTACCTTTCTCTACTCCCACAACATGCGATAGATATCCTTTTCTATAGCTGGCTCTGAAGCTGGCAGCTGACTTCTTCTTACTGGTATGGTCAGCTGCATAACGACTCTGCCATGTCATGGGCTAGCTGACATCTGTTGCTGGCCCCATATTGTCTGGTGGTGTGTATTGGGTGCATGGAGCCAGTGGGTCTCTTCTCAATACATTTCAGCTGAATGTGCGTCAAAAGACAACATCCATTTGAAAATAGACATTGGCAATAGACAGGCCCCCTTCGTTCATTGACTCCCTGCTTATTGTCAGAGGACTCTTAATAAGTAAGGTTTAGCCAAAGCAAACCACCCTACTTTTGAATGACATTCTACCAAGATAGGCCAAATTAGTGTCAGACTGCAACTTAAATAGGAAGTGATCTGCAGCAGGTGTCACAAAAGAATCAGGTAATGTCACATTTAATTATTTACATTTTTAAAGCAACAGTTGTCAATATGTTTATATCCAGAAAAGATAACAAGGAAACATAATGGAAACTTTAAAGAAAAGATGTTCCAATTTCTTTACATTTACATACATTTTAACAAAAGGAAAGCGAAAGCTTTAGAGACCTGTTAGGAGACCTGACAGGGATTCTTTCCAGGAATATATGATTGGGACAGTGAAGGTGCACATCTGTTTTGATGATCAGGAAAAGCGCTCATGTTTCAACAGGTTTAAATAGTTTATTCTAAAAAAATTATGTAAAACTGTTTCCAATGTTTAAAGATATGCACTGACTTTTGCTGTTTTTAAGGCCCCGTCACACACTTCAAAGTCATTAGCTATCTGATCGCTGGCGACATTGACGGCTGATCGCTGGTGAGCTGTCACACAGGCAGACTCACCAGCGATCATTGGACCAGCGACATCGTGGAAATGATTTAAATATCATTTCCATGATGTCTTGCTCCCGCTGCCAGGCTGCGATACCCGCAGTTTACCATGGACACCAGCTCCCAGCGTTGCTGAGAGGCTCTGGGAGCTGGCTGATCGCTTGTCTCCCGGTGTCACTCGCAGCGATGCTGGGTGTCCACCGGGCAACCATCGCCAGGTTTTCGGTCCTGTCCAAAACCTGGCGGCCATCAACCAGCGATTTATCGCTGGTTGAAGCGCCCTGTCACACGCGTCAATATCGCCTGCAACTCACGTGCAGCAACGATATTGACGCATGTGACGGCCCCTTTACTCTAGCGACCACCAACTATTGTAATGTGGGCAGAGATTAGCGGAGGGAGTTTGTTCTAGCACAGTCCAAGAAATTCAATATAATTCCAGGTGCGTGGCCGTTAAAATATACATCAAATTCTAATGACAATGGTACATAGATGCATCGTCAAGACTGATGTCCAAGATGGCCTTGCATTCTTTATATGGAACAATAAGGCAAAATTGTGTTTTTGTTTTTGTTTTGTTTTTTGTTTTTTTAAATGCATTATAGCAGTAACATTGATCAGATTTACACATAGGTATGTATGTGTGTCATGAAAGTTTACCTGAATTATAGCCTGTCTGCACAATTGTAACCATGTCGATTTTCCTGTGGAACGCTCTGGCATTTCAGAGATATACTATTAAAGATCTGGCTGGAGACTAGTCTTGTCTGACGCTTCCCTTGGTCACCTCCTTCCAGCACCAATTCAGGTAATTGCGAGGCCTTTCCATTATGTGTACATCAGGTAGAAAGCTGGAAAAGGAAGAATATGGTGCTACCATAGGTGTTACCCTTTTCACAATTTGATATTAAAATAATATAGGGTGCTCCACAACCACTGTATGCTCATGTATATCCAATCCAAATGGTTGCGCAGTCTTCCAAAAAAGGAATTTTTGACCGCACTACCATATAAAAAATCAAAAGATTATTTTCAGTTGATAGTGATTTTTATTTCTCAATGCGTTTCAAGGCACTCTGGCCCCTTCATCAGGAGAAAAACCACCAAGGTACATCGGTTCCAATTTTTCTTTTAATTTAACATTTTGTGTACATAGCAAATGACCTGGAGTCGCGCTGGGTAGTGCAGACTAGTGTCCCTGGCCGGTTCTAAAAAGTGCCATTCTTTTTCTCTGGAGTGTTTTCATTTGAAGATAATGCAGCCATGCTGATTCATGTTGCCCGTGATTTGGGCAGCAGATGACCATTTCCTATTAACTCACTAATGGACACTTTGCAAGGGTCAGTTTTAAAAATGTTTGCATATGTAGTCAGTAAGAAGGTCAGTGCATTTATAATTTATATTTATTTCCCCAGATGTCTGCATATAAAAATCAGTGTTGTGCATTAACTGTCAAACCAGCATGTTTCCTGTAGTTCAGTGTGCAATGTTGGATAAAATTTGAAGCTTAGTTTTTAATATCCACATATACTATCCCTCAAGACAGTATTTTTGTTACAAACTGTAGCATAAGAAGCTGCTAACGTTCAACAGATGATATATGGCCTCCATCCCTGTATGTACAGACAATTGTACTGTCTAGCTTGGCTACAGAAAGTCTGATTTTCTGGCACATTTGAAGCAACGTACAAAGTAAACAAGGTCTTGTTTTGTATCTCCCTTTTGGATTTATAGTTTGTACATTCCATGTCCTTTTTGATTACGGACATGAGGATAAATGAGATGTTGCCTGACCTGTAGCCTCAGTAGTTTCTCATCCCTCCAAATGTTGGGCAAAGCATGTGAAGCCTGGGAAGCGGAGTTGTGGAGTAATTGTATGCTGCTCTCTAATGGGCCACGTGGGATACCTTCCTGCCATATTGCACTGAGCAGGATGATTTTTTAATTGTAAGCTGCACATTAAATAGATGAAATAGAATTTACTTTGCTTTAGAAATAATAAACTAATCTATAAAGATGGGTGATTTGTAAACAAGGAAACACCGTCTTGCATATAAATTTGCTTGAAATGTTTCTACTGAGCAGCTGTTCTCAAACAGCAACTTCTAATATGAACCATTACTTTATGAACACTGTGTTTGAGCATATGTTTGGGTACATGTACACAATATGCATAGTTAAATATAGAATTATTTTAGTTACCGTATTATTTGTTCATATTGGTAAAATGTACATTTACCATTAACTAAAGAAAAATCTCAAACCCTCCTCTCACTTAACTACAAATTGTGAGTTAACCTCTTCAAGAGAAACACTGGGTCATCCATTAGCTTCAGAGGGAGTTTTACAACTGTGTGTCTGCCATGGGATGATAAATATGCAAAGTATTTCTTCAGAGAGGAAGAAGATGAACTCTAGTGTCATTATTGGAAGTAGCAATCCTAAAAGTCAAAATCGACCCTTCAACGAGCCTTACAATATGGCTTGTGATTACAAACCAAAATCAGAACCTCAATTTGCAGACAGTGTTTCAGGGTGTTTGCCCTCCGTCAGTGCAAGATCTGATTTAACTAGGTAAGAGGCTAAGACTAGGGATCTATGGGATGCCAATCTCTCCATAAGGAGAAATGTTATGCTAGTATGAGGAGACTTAAAAGCCACAGTGCTCCTCTGGGAAATTAATATGGTGTATGTTCATATGACCGATAGTGCCGACGACTCTGATCATGCACAGTGAGCCTCTCTAAAGCAGGAATTCCTACACCTGGCATCGGAGAAGCTCAATGCTGAGGGGAACAAAGCTGCGCACATGCGCAAACTTTGTATAGCACTGGCAAACACGCCGGCTTTTGGAAATTATGTTGTAACACCCACAGGGGTGTGACCTAATGCTAAGGGGTCCAACTAGTCCAGGAACTAACATCCCCTCCACTAGTCAAAGCCTTATTTTGTACATCATAAAAGGACTTTAGAAATACTTTTACTGAAGATCTGTTTATGTATTTCAATACATGAAGGGACTTTTAGGCAGGATGTGCACAGAGTTGCTCTTGGTTCCGGGGGCACAGAGGACCTTACGTGTTCCCTTCAGATTCTAATGTTAATAACCCATCCTTTGCGATCACTGTGTAATGAGAATGGATTGATCAACTGAACGATATGTCCAAAAGCACTGGATCATAGTATATGAAATCGTTTCTGCAAGCAAAAAAATTTTCGTTCATCTTTCGAAAATCGTGTAATATAAATTGAGATTGATTGCTCATATAACAGTTAGACCAGCAAAAAAGAATGGAATTCCAAGTCCTAAATAAGTATGGCTTTCGGTGATCATGTTCCAAATAAATAATGAATTAGGAATTAGAGCACTGGAATGAATGCATATTTGTCATACTGTCTGAAGTGAAACATAGTTGCTTTTTTGCCTCTTTTTTTTTTTTTTTTTTCTTCTCCATCTAGCCCCTCTCTGCATCCATCCTCATGTAGTTGCATTGAAGATCCTATTCTTTAACTGCTAAAACTTTATTTCCCAGTATCACTTATCTCCTTAGTGTTAGTCTTACTCCACTACACCAGCATGCTCTCAACTAGCCCCACCTCATACCTCCGTGCACTCTGTTCCTGAACTGTAAACTGCCTGGCCGATTTTATGTCCTACATTCTACATCACTTTAGTTGACTTGTGTGTTTTTACATCATTGTTAGCTTGTATCCATAAGTAGTCAAGTCTCGTGCACATCGGCTTACCAGGGCTTTTAATTGTTGAGCACTGCAAATCTAAGACAAGTTGAGCTGTGTGTGTGCTGCCTCCCTCTGACAGCATTATATTGCAGTTCAATATCATTTATGTTGATGCATTAAGCAAAGGATTATCTTCTACCACATACATCAACCAAGCTGCATTTGGAGTTTGACATCACTGATCCCTCTTTATACAGCCCAATTCTGGGTAGATAACTCCTGTCAGTTCCCATATATTGTTCCGCATCCTAGAGTACATCCTCTTAGTTACCAGCGCATAGGCACACTGTTGCTGCTTCTTATCAGCTCTGTTTTGTTATGAAGGAAGCTCTACCTGTTCCCATGACATTATCTTTCACAGGAGCAGCTACATTCCAGACACATCTCGGAGAAAAGATTTGCTGGCAGAAATCTATGCAAGCTGCCTTTTCCTTACTTATGGTGGATGTACAGTTAAAACTAGAAGTTTACATAACCTATATAAAAAGACACATATGCATCTTTTTTTCACTATTTGACATTAAATCAGAATAAACCTTTTCCATTTTAGGTTAATTAGGATTACCATAATTATTATTTGCCATATGCCAGAATAACGAGCAAGAAAGAGAATGTGTTAAGGCATTTTTTATTGCTTTCGGTAAAGTCACAACTTTACATACTTTTCGTGAGAATTTGGTACTGTTGCCCTCAAACCATATGATACAAGCTTACCGGCAAAGTTGGTCAAAATTTGGGACCATTTTTCCTAACAGAACTGGTGTAACTGAGCCATGTTTGTAAGTTGCGTTGCTCGCATCTGCCTTTTCAGCTTTACCCATAAATATTCAATAAGATTGAGGTCAGGGCTTTGATGGCCACTCCAAAACTTTGACTTTGTTTTTTAGCCACCTTGTAACCAGGTTGGTAGTATGCTTTGTGTCCTTGTCCACCTGAAAGACCCATTTCCACCCAAGCTTTAACTTCCTAGTTGATGTTTTGAGATGTTGCTTCAGTATTGCCACATAATCTTCGTTCCTCATAATTCCCTCTATTTAGTGAAGTGCACCAGTCCATTTTGCAGCAAAACAATCCCACAACATGATGCTGCCACCCCCGTGTTTCACAGTTGGGACGGTGTTCTTTGGCTTCCAAGCTACTCCTTTTTTCCTCCAAACGTAACGATGGTCATTATGACCAAACAGTTCAATTTTAGTTTCGTCAGACCACAGGTCATGTATCCCAAATGTAGGTCTTTTTTTCTCTTGTCATTTTCAAAAGTTAATCTGGCTTTCTTATATTTCTTCTGGAGTAATGGTCTCATCCTGCGAGAGTACTCGTTTCTCTGTGGATAATGAAACTTATTCCCCTCTTCTGCTCTTTGACCACAATCTTCTTTCATTCTCCGTCAAGAATTGTCAACCCATCAAGGACATTCCCAACTCCTACATTTATAGAAATATATGTACCATTAACATACAAAATCTCTCAAAGAATTTACAGTATTCATTGGCCCCTATCTCCTCCCTCTCTTGTCCTGAGAATGAAACACTGCAAAGTGCCCTGGATGAAGCTGCACCGACAGCTACAACCCTGGCACACACTGCAAAAACAGTTTCTCCAGCGGTGATCCAGGTGCGCAGAACGCCCAAGGAGAAAATCCTAACTGGCCGAAGAATTCATCCATTATAGGTTTATGCTGAAAACATACAATGCTGCCCTTTACCTCTCCAAACAAGCTTACTACAACACCATTATCACATCACTAGTCAACAATCCTAAACGATTATTTGACACTTTCCATTCCCTCCTCAGTCCAAGAGTACAGGCCCCAACCACCAGCCTCACAGCTGACTATCTGGCCAACTATTTTAAAGACCAAATTGACCACATACGACGGGAAATTTCTTCACAGCCTCAGAACATCATTCATTCTCCTCCCTCCTGCATTTCATCCAACTTACTTTCGGTTTTTGATCTGGTCACAGAGGAAGAAGTCACCCGGCTCCTTGCAACTCCTCGTTCTCCTTCAATCTCTCTCCCCAGCTGTCACATCTCACCTAACTAAAATATTTAATCTTTCCCTCTCATCATGTGTTTTCCCCTCCTCCTTCAAACATGCCAGCATTCACCAATTAATAAAAAAACATCCCTCGACCACAACTCTGCTGCTAACTACCGACCTGTCTCTAATCTCCCGTCCATCTCTAAACTCCTGGAACGCTTGGTCCACTCCCGTCTGATCCGCTCTCTCTCTCTGACAATTCTCTTCTTGACCCTCTACAATTTAGTTTCCGCATCTCACATTCTACTGAAACTTCCCTCACTAAAGTCTCTAATGATCTACAAACAGCTAAGTCTAATGGTCATTACTCTCTACTGATCCTCATGGATCTCTCCACAGCATTCAATACTGTGGATCACCAGCTCCTTTTTTATAAACCATAAATTTTTTTATTCCAATAAATCTTTGTTATAATTATATAATTATGTAAACAAGTTATATATGTTGTACAGTCATGTCCAAATAATCACCACCATTGTAAACCAATTCCAAACTGGATATTATAGGAGAGGGAAGGGAAAGAAAGGAACACACAGAAGGAAAGAGGCAGCCAGGATTGTACACAAGAGGTTAATGAATTGATAGTGGTGGGAGGGAGAAAAACTTTAGGAGCTTTGTTTTAAATATTTTTGTATACCAATTTAATTATGAGAAAACCAGAATCAACCAGGAAAAATATTAAAACCATCCTAAATGTGAGCTATCGCCAAATCAGAAGTCTCCCAAATTTCCCACTGGCGACTGACTCATTCATTTTGCTTTATCGAGTGACCCAAACAACGTTCATGTAGATAATGGGAATTTATCCTACCAATGAGTCTTTCCTGTGTGGGGGTAGAAGCTTCCCTCCAGTGCCTTGCCAAGCTCTGACGGGCCGCTATCAAAACATTGGTTATCGCTGGAACGAAGTTTGGGGGAAGAAGGTCTAACCCAATATTTAAGACTGCCAAAGGCCCCTCTAGAGTTAAAGGGAAACCTATCAGGGTCCTGATTACCGTATATACTCGTGTATAAGCCGACCCGTGTATAAGCCGACCCCCCTACTTTTGCCCCCAAAACCTGGGAAAACCTATTGACTCGTGTATAAGCTGAGGGTGGACCCCAGCACAGGTATACAGCCCCCAGCAGTGTGGTATACAGGCCTCCCCAGTGGTAGTATACAGCAGCCTCCCCAGTGGTATATACAGCATCCCTAAAGGTATAAACAGCAGGCCCCAGAGGCATACAGCAGGCCCCAGAGGCATATACAGCAGGCCCCCGAGGCATATACAGCAGGCCCCAGGGGTATATACAGCAGGCCCCAGGGGTATATACAGCAGGCCCCAGGGGTATATACAGCAGGCCCCAGAGGCATATACAGCAGGCCCCAGAGGCATATACAGCAGGCCCCAGGGGTATATACAGCAGGCCCCAGGGGTATATACAGCAGGCCCCAGGGTATATACAGCAGGCCCCAGGGTATATACAGCAGGCCCCAGGGTATATACCGCAGGCCCCAGAGGTATACCGCAGGCCCCAGAGGCATATACCGCAGGCCCCAGAGGCATATACAGCAGGCCCCAGGGGTATATACAGCAGGCCCCAGGGGTATATACAGCAGGCCCCAAAGGTATACAGCAGGCCCCAGGGTATATACAGCAGGCCCCAGAGGTATACAGCAGGCCCCAGGGTATATACAGCAGGCCCCAGAGGTATACAGCAGGCCCCAGCAGGTATACAGCAGGCCCCAGCAGGTATACAGCAGGCCCCAGCAGGTATACAGCAGGCCCCAGCAGGTATACAGCAGGCCCCAGCAGGTATACAGCAGGCCCCAGCAGGTATACAGCAGGCCCCAGCGGTATATACAGCAGGCCCCAGAGGTATACAACAGGCCCCAAAGGTATACAGCTGGCCCCAGAGGCATATACAGCAGGCCCCAGGGGCATATACAGCAGGCCCCAGCAGGTATACAGTAGGCCCCAGCAGGTATACAGCAGGCCCCAGCAGGTATACAGCAGGCCCCAAGGTATATACAGCAGGCCCCAGAGGTATACAGCAGGCCCCAGAGGTATACAGGCAGCCCCCAGTGTATACAGGCAGGCCCCAGAGGTATACAGGCAGCCCCCAGTGGTATACAGGCAGCCCCCAGTGTATACAGGCAGCCCCCAGTGTATACAGGCAGCCCCCACTGTATACAGGCAGCCCCCAGTGTATACAGGCAGCCCCCAGTGTATACAGGCAGCCCCCAGTGTATACAGACAGCCCCCACTGTATACAGGCAGCCCCCAGTGTATACAGGCAGCCCCCACTGACAGTTGTCCCCCCATCATGGAAAGAGCCCCCACACTTTGCAGAGTCCCCCCCGGCCCCCGCTGCATTATCTTACCATCCAGGGTCTTCACCGCGGGTCCTCCAGTCCTCCATCCTCGCGCGCTGTCTTCCCGGTCTCATGTGACCCGGCGGTCGCAGTGGAATGACGTCATCGCGCCGGGTCACATGAGACCGGGAAGACCGCGCGAGGATGGAGGACTGGAGGACCCGCGGTGAAGACCCTGGATGGTAAGATAATGCAGCGGGGGCCGGGGGGGACTCTGCAAAGTGTGGGGGCTCTGTCCATGATGGGGGGACGACTGTCAGTGGGGGCTGCCTGTATACAGTGGGGGCTGCCTGTATACAGTGGGGGCTGCCTGTATACACTGGGGGCTGCCTGTATACACTGGGGGCTGCCTGTATACACTGGGGGCTGCCTGTATACACTGGGGGGCTGTATGCACGGCTCCCCCTGCCGCTGTGATGGGCGGGGGGAGCCGTGCATATCTAATGAGCGGCCCCACGTGACGGGCCGCTCACTCATCAGCCTCCCCCCGCCTCCCCAGCCTGCCCAGCAAAATAGTTACCGTATTGACCCGTGTATAAGCCGAGGGGGTGACTTTTCAGCCCAATTTTTGGGCTGAAAAACTCGGCTTATACACGAGTATATACGGTAAGTTTGCCACTCGATTCCAGAATTCTTGTATTTTGGGGCACCACCACCACACATGACCCAGATCCTCTTTTTTTTTACCACATCCCTTCCAGCTTAATGGGGAATTTGAAATTTTGTAATGGGTCAGATACCAGTTCTTATGTATTTTCTTTAGTTCTACATGATTAATGCAGGAGGAGTGCCATTGAATAAATGTGGCTGCAGTCCACCAGTGTTCAGAGGTGGATGAGAAAGAAAGTGCCTCCTCCCAGGCAGTGATATAAGGGAGTTTGACCGACTCTGCTGGTCAGTTTAGAGTTGTATAGAATAGAGACCATCCATGTTTATTGGGGTATTGTGCTTTAAAGTATTTCTGCATCATGTCTGATGTGTCAGGGCTCCACCAAGCTGGAAACATGCATGACTGGATAAAATGATGAATTTGGAGGTACTGATAAAAGCATGTTTTGGGAATCTTGTAAAGTTGGGACAAATCTGCAAAGAAGGGGAATACAGGGTCAGAGATGTGTGCCTTGATCGCTTTTACAGAAATTTATTTAAATAGGGATTTTGTGAGTGTTCTATCAAGGTTATTTCAATTAGAAATCAACGAGGACATCGTATGTAAGGGAAAATTCGATTTCAGGGGCTTAAGTAGCTCAAGCTCGAGCAAAAGTCTAGTAGATCTGCGGGGAGCAAACTGTCTTTCTATTTGAAGCCATCTATAATTAAGATCCTGAGCCCACCAATCCTTTGCGGCCTCGAGTATGGCCACCTTGTGGTACAAAGATAGATTTGGTACACCCATTCCACCCCGAATATTGGAAAAGCAGAGCCTTGACCGCTACTCTTGGTTTTGTGTTTTTCCACATAAACTTACCAAGTAGGGATTGTAGGAGCCCTATCCATCTAGCTGGGAATTTGAGAGGGAGACATCTGAACAAGTAGGTAATCTTGGGCAGCAGCATAATTTTTACAATTTGTATTCTGGCAACCCAGGACAGTGGGAAAAGGGTTCTGCCTTGCTAAGTCCCCACGAACTTTTGAAATCAGTGATTTGCAGTTCAACTTAATTAGATTTACACATTTTGTGATTTTAATTCCCAAATATCTAAATCCTGCTTTCTCCCACTTAATGGGAAAATGCTCTAGTATTCTATTCTTTACCAAAGGTGTAATATTTATGGGAAGTATGATAGGCTTTGTAGCATTTAATTTGTAATATGAGATTCTGGAGAATTCAGCCAGGGTGTCCATGACACCCACCAGGAACCCCTCCATGCCTGTGAGAGATAATATCATATCATCTGCATACAATCTCACCACATGGTCTGTATCTCCCACATAGACTCAATGTATGCTTGGATTAGTTCTAATTTGACCTCTTCTTACTGTTAAACTCAGCAAAAACTCTTAATTGTCGCCCTTATACATTCTCATCTGGATTACTGCAATTCTCTACTAATTGGTCTCCCATCTTTTTTAACTTTCTCCTCTCCAATCCATCCTGAATGCAGCAGCCAGGATTATATTCCTCTCCAAGCGCTTCACCGATGCCTCTATCCTGTGCCAGTCATTGCACTGGCTGCCCATCCACTACAGAATACAATATAAAATTATCACTTTGACCCACAAAGCCCTCCACAGTTTTGCACCACCCTACATCTCCTCCCTCATCTTTGTCTATCGCCCTACACGTGCCCTCCGTTTTGAAAGTGACCTAAGACTGACATCATTTACAATCCGAACCTCCCACTCCCGTCTCCACGACTTCTCATAAGTTGCTCCAATTCTCTGGAATGGATTACCAAAAACCATTCAATTAATTCCAAATTTCCGTAACTTTAAGCGAGCGTTAAAAATGCATCTCTTTAGAGTAGCCTACCACCTCATCTATGTAATTATTCCTATTCTGTCCTTCTCCAAATCTGGCCTCTTGTATAATCTTTCTACACCCCCATGCATTTTATAGCACTTGATCTGTACTTGTAATGACCCTGGCTGGTGAACGGTTTATGTAGCATTATGTGAATCCCCTATTTATTATATTGATAGCTGGACCATATATGACAGCATTTGTTACTATTACCTTTTGAGTCTCCCCTATTTCCTCATAGATTGTAAGCTTGCGAGCAGGGGCCTCACTCCTAATGGCTCAGTGATGTATTCATTGATTTTTTGTCTCATATGGTCTGTATTGTGTTATATTTGTATTGTCTCATATTTTATTGTATTTTATCTTATTGTATTGAATTTTATTATATATTATTGTATTGTATTGTATCGTATACCCTCTGACTTGTAAAGTGCTACGGAATATGTTGGCGCTATATAAATAAAAGTTAATATAATCTTACCAGCTTCCACCATCATCTTCGCAAGGTCTTTTGCTTTAGTTCTTGGGTTGATATGCACATGTCGGACCAAAGCATGTTCATCTCTAGGGCACAGAACTTGTCTCCTTCCTGAGCGGTATGATGGCTGGACGTTCCCATCTTGTTTGTACTTGCTCTAGTATTCTATCCTTTACCAAACGTGTAATATTTATGGGAAATATGATAGACTTTGTGGCATTTAATTTGTAATATGAGATTCTGGAGAATTCAGCCAGGGTTTCCATGTATATAAGTGTTTGTACTGATGAATGAGGCACCTTCAGGCATCTATAAATTGCACCAAAGATGAACCAGATTTGCTTAAGTCCACAATTCTCTTCCTGATATCTTAACTGATTTATTTAGACTTTCCCATGATGCTACACACAGAAGCAGTATGTTTCAGGTGTGCATTAAAATACATCCACATGTGTGTCTCTAACTCAGATGTTGCCAATACATGACATGATATGGGCTGGCCCAAATTGTTTACAGGCATAGTAATTTTACTATATGTATACTTGTGACTTTGCAGAAAGTAATAAAAATGCATTAAAACATTCTCTCTTTAATTATTCTGGTATTTGGGAAATATTAATAGTTATGGTAATCCTGATTAACCTAAAACTGGAAAGGTTTATTCTGATTTCATGTTGGGTAGTGAGAAAAAAGTGCTTATGTGACTATTTAGATGGTGTGTCTAAACTTCTTTTTTCAATTGTATTTATACAATACGTGCTCTTAAATGAGGTATACACTTTACTACTTAGATTATATCTGTGGTTCCAGTGATTTAGCTGTTTGAGTGAATACTATGGAGCAGGGGTCCCCAACCTGTAGCTCGGGAGCCACATGCGGCTCTTGGGCCTGTGATGTGTGGCTCATGCCTGTCTTCCAGCTTCATGCATTAGCACCAGCAAACAGCTATGAAGAGAAGGTCTGCATAAGGTAAGTGTGAAGACCACCTGCTGTGAGGCCGAGCTGCTGGCAAGGCAGCACCCCGAGAAACCCCAAGACCCTTTACACCTATACAGGGATCTGGAATTACAGCGGAGCCCAGGAGGTAGTTACCTAAAATGAGCAGCAGACAGGAGCAGGAAGGTTGCCAGGAATAGAATAAAAACCAGAATCCGAAAAAGTAGTCAGGAGTCAGAGTCAAATCAGGAGGGCAGATAAGGTACCAAATCGTCAGGCTGAAGCAGGGTCAAAAGTCCAGGCAATGATCAGTCAAAACCAAACGCACACTAAATCACTGGGGAACCAAGACTATATCTGGCGTCCTGCAAGACAGGCTCCAAGGTACTTGAAGGGTGCAGGCACCTCCCATAGGCTGGACCTCAAAGCCTGATGATCTCATCCGGACAGCCCCTAGAACCAGGCCAGATAGTGATGCACAACTGGCATCAACAACCCCCCTTGTGACAGAAGAAGGAAGGCTGCACCTATCAGCTGCCTCTGCAGGATCCTCTCTTCTGCAACCAACATCACCCACTGGAGAAATACGTTGGCGCCCCTTGACAGAGGCAGACATCAAAGCAGCAGGTCCATATGAGGACATGGCCCTCCTATCACCTGCACCATCAGCCGAAGGAAGCCTCCCAGCGGCCGAGGCAGGAACACCAGCCACCAAATCCAACGGCTACGTGACAGTAAGGTTTCCACTTGTAAGGTAGGAACTCCTATATCTTGTTATACTGTCTCAGTGGGACTTATGTGAAAAGCCATCACTATACCATTAATGGGGGCTCTGGGGATCACCAATGTGATCGTATCGGGAGCTGGATGTGTCTCACTACCCTCTCTGTGCTGAATGTGGCTTGCAAGGTCAGAACGGTTGGGGACCTCTGTTATGGAGCATGGCATTAGGGACATATCTGAACATAACACTTTTGCACTTTTCTTATATTAGGTGCTTATGTCCTCTTGGAGGTTTAGCATTTTTATATCTGTTATCAGCTCCAAATGATTGGGTTCCAGACCGCCTATTATGATTTGTGGCATTGCACATTGTTCCATCTGCATAATTAACCCCTACACAAAATTTGATGCACCTATACGTCATGGTTGGTTAGGGGTTCCTTACCGATGACTTATAGGTACATCATGGTGATCGCACTGGGCAGCTGTGTCCGCATGATCTCCACCAGGTGCTCAGCGTGATAGCCAAGCTCTGGCTGTCCCTATACAGGGTCACTACCTGAACCTCCACAGCTGTTTAACTCGCTAAATGCTGCAATCAATAGCAATCTTAGCATTTAGGGGGTTGGGAGAGGGAGTGTTCTCTTTCTCGAACGTGATCGGCAACCCACATGATGTTGTCGGTTGACGATCGTTACCATGGCAATCAATGTCAAATGATGATCTCCATGTTTACTGGCTATGGTGGCCTGTGTGACAATGCCAGTCCTGAGCATGTTCTTAAAGGCCTTCTAACAGTGTAACATATGCAGATAATCTCTTCAGAGAGGAAGTTTCAGAACTCTAGTGCCACCTTATTGGAAGTAGCAATTCTAAACATCCAAAATGATCCTTGTCAATCATATGATTTAGGATTTATATCCGATCAGGACCTCAATTTGCAGACACTGTGTTTTGGGGTGATTGCCCCTCGTTAGTGCAACATATGAGATCTGATTGGCTTTATGAAAGGCTAAGTGAGGTCTTATGGATAAGCTTCTCTCCTTGTAGAGAGTGACACCAAACTAGCATGCCAGTAGGGAGGAGACTTAAAAGCCACAATCCTCTGGTGAACGGTGCAAAAAATATTACAGTGCCTTGTGAAAGTATTTGGCCCCCTTGAACTTTTCAACCTTTTGCCACAGTTCAGGCTTCAACACATAAGATATAAATTCAAATTTTTTTGTGAAGAATCAACAAGAAGTGGGACACGATTGTGAAGTGGAAAAAAATGTATTGGATATTTGAAACTTTTTTAACAAATAAAAAAACTGAAAAGTGGGGCGTGCAATAATATTCGGCCCCTTGGAGTTAATATTTTGTAGCACCACCTTTTGCTGCGATTACAGCTACAAGTCACTTGGGGTATGTCTCTATCAGTTTTGCACATCGAGAGACTGAAATTCTGCCCATTCTTCCTTGCAAAACAGCTCGAGCTCAGTGAGGTTGGAGCTCTTTCCACAGATTCTAACACCTGGATACGTTTATTTTTGAACCATTCCATTGTAGATTTTGCTTTGTTTGAGATCATTGTCTTGTTAGAAGATAAATCTCTGTCCCAGGCTCAGGTCTTTTGCAGACTTCAGCAAGTTTTCTTCCAGAATGGTCCTGTATTTGGCTCTGTCCATCTTCCCATCAATTTTAACCATCTTCCCTGTCACCACCATGACCATGCTCCACCACCATTATTGACAATGGTTATGGTGTTTTGAGGGTGATGAGCTGTGTTGCTTTTACACCAAACATATCGTTTTGCATTGTGACCAAAAAGTTCGATTTTGGTTTCAACTGACCCAGAGCACTTTATTTCACATGTTTGGTGTGTGTCCCAGGTGGCTTGTGGCAAACTTCAAACGAGACTTTTTATGGATATCTTGAGAAATTGCTTTCTCCTTGCCACTCTTCCATAAAGGCCAGATTTGTGCAGTGTACGACTGATTGTTGTCCTATGGACAGACTCTCCCACCTCAGCTGTAGATCTCTGCAGTTAATCCACAGTGATCATGGGACTTTTGGCTGGATCTCTGATCAGTCTTCTCCTTGTTCGAAATGAAAATTTAGAGGCACGGCCGGGTCTTAATAGATTTGTAGTGGTCTGATACTCCTTCCATTTCAATATGATCACATGCACAGTGATCCTTGAGATGTTTAAAACTTGGGAAATCTTTTTGTATCCAAATCCGGCTTTAAACTTCGTCATAACAGTATCTCAGACCTGCCTGGTGTGTTCCTTGGTCTTCATGATGTTCTTTGCACGTGAAACAGAACCCTGAGACTATCACAGAGTAAGTGCATTTATACGGAGGCTTGATTACACACAGGTGGATTCTATTTATCATTCTTCTTCTCAAAGGTGGTACAGCATCTATTAAACGAAACTTTAAATCCTTCTCGGTATGTTTTTTTTCTGTAAAGTGCTTTGGTACTGGTAAGTCATTCCTCTTCTTTCTAATGGTGTATCTGTGCTGACCAAATCTTATTTTAAATTCAAGTGTAGTCTCACCTATATATTTCAAGCCACAAGGGCATTCTAGCATGTAGATTACATGGTCGCTATTACACATTAGAAATTAGTTTATTTTATAATTGACACAGTTGTGGGCAAAATTAGAGCCTTTTATCATGTGACTACAATTAACGCATGATATGCAGGGATAACATCCTGTTCTTCTAGTCGATGTCAGAGTTGACTGAATACTTGTTTTTATCTGAATGCACCAACCTATCTTTTAGGCTCCCATCTTTTCTTTATGAGGCCAATGGGTTATTTTTAAATTCCTCAATTTCGGGTAAACATTTACCTAACGTGCCAGTGTTTTTTCACAACATTTACTATGGCTGGGGCTTCACCATCTGTTAAAACAATAGGGATTCTCTTGTTTTTCTGCTTGTTGGTTTTATTCGTTATTTTTCCCTCTTGCCATATTTTCTCTTTTTGTTTCTCTAATAAACTACTTGGGTACCATCTTTTACCAAATTTGTCCAACAACGCTTTGGTTTTTACCTCCAACTCCTGGTCTTCACTCACAATTCTTATCACTCTCTGCATTTGCCCTATAGGAATCGCTTTTTTAAGGTCCTGTGGGTGGTGGCTGGTAAAGTGTAACCATTTATTTTTGTCTGTTTGTTTACATAGAGTGTAGTGTTGAATTTCTTCTCTTGTATAGTCACCAGCACATCTTAAAGGGATCCTGTCACCCCCAAAACACCTATAAACCTATTAAAACCTGTCCCTACAGCATATTAACACTTTCCCTACACTCCTTTTACCTCCTAAATGCCCTTAGTCAAAGTGAAGAAAAACGTTATAATAGTACCTGCTTAGTGATGATAATGAGTGACTATGCTATTCATAGTCACTCATCAAGGCAGCCCCTCTTCTTCAGATCACGCCTGAATAGGCGTGATCTTCCTCATGGATTCAAATGTGCGCTCCCTGCGCGCCTCCCCGCGCTCCCATTACGTCCGTGCTTCAGGCTGGGGGCAGTATGACGCGATTCGCGTCATTTCCTGTCGCCGGGTGACGTCTCTACAACGGCGCAGCTTTCAGCTTCAAGTGCCGCATTGCGCATGCCTGCGGGAGCGCACTGCGCATGCGTGCGGGAGCCTACACGGCCGCTTTGTGTAGGCTCCCGCACGCATGCGCAGTGCGCTCCCGCAGGCATGCGCAGTGCGGCACTTGAAGCTGAAAGCTGCGCCGTTGTAGAGACGTCACCCGGCGACAGGAAATGACGCGAATCGCGTCATACTGCCCCCAGCCTGAAGCACGGACGTAATGGGAGCGCGGGGAGGCGCGCAGGGAGCGCACGTTTGAATCCATGAGGAAGATCACGCCTATTCAGGCGTGATCTGAAGAAGAGGGGCTGCCTTGATGAGTGACTATGAATAGCATAGTCACTCATTATCATCACTAAGCAGGTACTATTATAACGTTTTTCTTCACTTTGACTAAGGGCATTTAGGAGGTAAAAGGAGTGTAGGGAAAGTGTTAATATGCTGTAGGGACAGGTTTTAATAGGTTTATAGGTGTTTTGGGGGTGACAGGATCCCTTTAAAACTGAATCTCTTTCTCTGAGCTAAGCATAGTGAATTTAATTGATTGATCAATCATATTCAGGAATTTGTGAAAACTTGCCAATTCCTCTGCTGTACCTCTCCAGATTAAAAACGTATCATCAATGTATCTCCACCACCTCACCACATTGGCGAAGTGGTGGGACACATAAACGTATTGTTCCTCTAGGCTCTCCATGATTTTATTTGCGTAAGAGAATGCCATTCTTGCCCCCCATTGCGGTACCAACCAACTGTAAATAAAAAGAATCCGCAAAGATAAAATAATTTAGTCTCAACACTATTTCCATCAATTCTATGATGAATTGTTTTGTGGGGTCACTATATGTGGTATTTCTCAATTCCTTGGCGATTGCGCTGATCCCTCTATCATGATTGATGGACGTATATAGTGAGACAACGTCGAATGATACTAATATACAACCTGGTTCTACATCGATTGTACGTGATTTCATCAAAAAATCATTAGTATCTTGGATGTATGATTCTGCTGAGGTAGCGAATGGGGCCATAATCCTGTCCACGCCTATATTGTAAAATACTGCACCTATACCCGCTACTATTGGCCTCCCTGGTGGGGCTACTAAAGATATGTGTATTTTAGGGGTCACGATTAATACTGGCGTAACAGGATGTTCAACATACAGGAAATCTGGCAAATCCTCGTCAATAATGCCTCCCAATTCTGCTGCCCCTAATACTTTTGTGATGTTATTTTGAATCTCATATTTAGGGTCTCTATTAAGCTTCCTATAGGTCGTTTCATCACTCAGCTGCCTCATGATCTCCATTATATAGTCTTGTTTACCCATGACGACGACTGCCCCCCCTTTGTCAGCGGGTTTTATGATCAAGTCATCGTCATGTGCCAACTCTTTAATTGCTTTATACTCCCATACTTCATAATAAATGCATGAAGAGGTTCATTTGGTAGTTCATTGCATATGTACCATTTTTTATACCTTGTACCTACTTTTCCATTGATGTTATCACTCATCACCACCCATTCGCCATTTTTATGCATCTAAGGGCCCTTTCACATCAGCGGTATTTTCAAATCGCGGCAGATGTGGTGAAAAAAACGCATCTGCCGAGATTACCGCATAACCGCGACACTTGCGGCAAGCCCCATGCAATGTCTATGGGGCTTGCGGTAAGGGTGCGGCAAGTGCGGTCTCGGCACTTGCGGCAGGCGCGGCCGCGAAAAAAAACGCTGCTTGCAGCATTTTTTTTTTCGCGGCCGCACCTGCCGCAAGTGCCGAAACCGCACCTGGAGTGTCACGGTTATGCGGTAATCGCGGCAGATGCGTTTTTTTCACCGCATCTGCCGCGATTTGAAAATACCGCTCATGTGAAAGGGCCCTAATTACAGTATCTTTTTGCTCAAATAAAGCTGTTTTTTTTATATAAAATACGATCATTCTTTTTAAGTTTTTATAATAATTTGACACTAGCTTCTCGACTCAACCAAGGCATTTGAATTAATGGAATTGTCCTTTCTATTTATTTATTAGCCTTTGAAAATTTGCCTTAGAACCTATTTTCTGTGAATGGTCACAGATGAGCTATGCTTCTACCGAGGCCATAGTTCTTAAGTGATATGAATATTCCTCCCTTTTTTTTGCATTAGAAAGGGGATATGGAAGAATGCCTTCTATCTCCTACTTTGTTTGCATTAGTGATTAAAACTTGCTCCTTTCCATTAATTAAAGCCATAAATATCACTGATCATACCAACACCTTTCGGTCTGTATCAAGATAAGTCATACCGTATATACTCGCGTATAAGCCGAGTTTTTCAGCCCAAAAATTGGGCTGAAAAGTACCCCCCTCGGCTTATACGCGAGTCAGTGCGGGGGCTGCTGTATACAGCGGTATACAGCAGCCCCCGCATCCCCAGTAATGCAGGGTCCCCCCCTCATGCTCCGGTCACCTGTAAAGCAAGTTATACTTATCAGTGCCCGCTGCCGTCCACGCCCGCCACTGCCGACATGCGATCCTCCATCTTCATTCATCTTCCTGCTCTGTGCGCGTCGCAGGCAGTGACGTCATTACCGGCGACGCGCACAGGAAACAGGAAGAAGATGCATGAAGACGGAGGATCGGGATGTCGGCAGCGGCGGGCGCGGGCGGCAGCGGGCACTGATAAGTATAACTTGCTTTACAGGAGACCGGAGCATGAGGGGGGGGCCCTGCATTACTGAGGCTGCCTGTATACTACCACTGGGACTGCTGTATATAGGGGCCCTGCATTACTGGGCCTGCAATACCACTGGGGCTGCTGTATATAGGGGCCCTGCATTACTGGGGCTGCAATACCACTGGGGCTGCAATACCACTGGGGCTGCAATACCACTGGGGCTGCTGTATATAGGGGCCCTGCATTACTGGGGCTGCAATACCACTGGGGCTGCTGTATATAGGGGCTGCAATACCACTGGGGCTGCAATACCACTGGGGCTGCTGTATATAGGGGCCCTGCATTACTGGGGCTGCAATACCACTGGGGCTGCTGTATATAGGGGCTGCAATACCACTGGGGTTGCTGTATATAGGGGCCCTGCATTACTGGGGCTGCAATACCACTGGGGCTGCTGTATATAGGGGCTGCAATACCACTGGGGCTGCAATACCACTGGGGCTGCTGTATATAGGGGCTGCAATACCACTGGGGCTGCTGTATACACCACTGGGGCTGCAATACCACTGGGGCTGCTGTATATAGGGGCTGCAATACCACTGGGGCTGCTGTATATAGGGGCTGCAATACCACTGGGGCTGCAATACCACTGGGGCTGCTGTATATTGGGGCTGCTGTATACACCTCTGGGGCTGCATATACCTCTGGGGCTGCATATACCTCTGGGGCTGCTGCTGTATACTACCACTGGGGAGGCTGCTGTATACTACCACTGGGGAGGCTGCTGTATACCTCACTGCTGGGGGTTGTATACCTGTGCTGGAGTCCACCCTCGGCTTATACGCGAGTCAATAGATTTTCCCAGGTTTTGGGGGCAAAAGTAGGGGGGTCGGCTTATACACGGGTCGGCTTATACACGAGTATATACGGTATTTATGGACCAAGAAAATTACATTTTGCATCTTATTTCAATCATTGACACTTTTGGTGCATATTTTGGCTTCTCTACTTGGAATAAATCTGCACTAATGCACCTCTCATGTAATGGGCCCTACTATACTCTCCCCACTGCCAACACGGCATAGCCCTAAATATCTACTAATTTCACTGAAGACCCCCATCATTTTTGTCCCTAAATAAAAACACATACACAGATATCTATCTTTGTGATTTTATTTTAATGTTATCTCCTTTTGTGTGGGACAGTACGAAACCCATGTTGAGATTAGTTCTCCAAAAACCCAAACTGTGATCCGACACAACTCTGCCAGACATTTATCTACATTACCTGAGAGCCTTGAGCTTCTGGATATTTGACATAGAGCTTGACCGTTTGGAGCATCATCTGGCACATGCGGTGGGTAGCAGTCTACTTGTTTTTCTGGAATTGTATGGCACCTTTTTATATTACTGCCAATGTAAACTAAGATCAGTGTAGAGAAAAGCTGCGAAAGAGGTAGTTAAATCCTCAAATTATTTCTGAAATACCTTTATGGCACAATCTCTATTTCTCAACTTTAAAGAGGTTGTACACTACTTTACCATTGATGGCCTATTGATGCCTGCTCTGTGGGAGTTTGACACCTATGCTTGAACGCCTGTCGTTAAGTTGTTCTCGATGTTGGCGGTGCCTGGAGTTTCCCAGCTCCATCCACAGAATATTGGCCAAGTAAGTGCTGAACATTCACCCCATATTGACTTGAATATTGGGCGAATGGGTAGCACCTGGCCATGACCAGTGCAGTTCAGCCACCAACTCTGAGAATAGATGATCATTGCCAGGTATTTTCACCCCCACCAATCCAACATTAATAATTTATCCTAAGGGTAGACTTGTGCATTCTGGACGTCGCACAATGTTACTTGGGAAATGATTGATCTAGACATGCTGATATCCTTTTTCCAGCTCCAGTTCAATTAAGATATCCCTCAAGTTTGATTATTTCAATATCTTCAACTTAGATCTGTTATTTATATAGTCTCGACTCTTTGACAATGCCATAGAAAGCTCAACCTCTGTGTTCCATTTTTGAGGTATACAGAAGTCACAGGGTCTCAGATATTCCTTTACACCTACATGCTGTCAATTCACGTAATCCCCCCCCCCCCCCATATTCATAGAAGATAGTTTAAGAAAAAACCTGTGGTGAGATGATTGATTCAGATATACAAGTTACACCTATCTAATTATACTGCAAATTCCGTATGGATTGACTACCTTCTTCTGATTTTCTACATTGTCATTCATCTTAATTAAACTTTTGGCCTGTAAAAATGCATGCTTGTTAACTTTGTTTCCTAAACCTTTGTAAAGATTGAAGTGTAGTGTCACTATTTTAATATGTTCACTGGAGATGAATGGATTGCATTGTGCTACTTTCTTTCGTGATCCAGGACAATGTTTATGGACATGGACAGGAGCTGCGTGAATCTTACTCTCCAAAATTCCAGTCTCTGCTCAAAGATTGTGCCACGCCAGGCCAGCAAATCAAACACACGCTCTGGGAAACTCAGAAGCTCAGGAAATTCACGTAGTTCCTGTCTACGATCGGAGAACATTTGGATCAAGTTTGCGTACTGCGATCCATTTATTTTGAATACTCACTACATGCTGTCTTCTCTGATTTTTGCGGAGCTCCTCTTCTATGTCACGTGACAGCAATTCAGACTCTTGTGTGACCTGGAAGTGGATCCTCTAATGTCAACATATGGAGCCTTAGAACGAGATGCCATGGACTTACATTGGACTTACATTATAAAACCTACCTCCGGCTCATACATATGCACAGTGTGAACTGGAGAATCTGAATTTCTTTTACGTTGCTCAGAAGAGGTCCAAAGCGATACTGGAGAAGGTGTCAATTGTTGAGTATATGGACACTCACTATACACAATACATTCACATTTGCATAGGTTTAATGGAAGGGATTCTTTAATTTGGTTTTGCCCTATTATTATAATTATGTTGGTCAGGTATGACATCCTTTCTGTCCTCTCTGCCCTACAGCTGGATCCTAAAATGTAAGGAAGAACAATGAACACCATCAACATTTTTCTTCTAGAAACTTTATTTCTAGCAAGGAAAACAATAGCAATGGATTACATGGGAGACAATTTTACCAATGGGATGAGAGTGGATTTATTTGGTGAATTCAATAATTTCGTATGAGAAGGAGGTTGACTACAAACATTAAAGCGAACCTGTCACCCCCTCCAGGCATCTAAAGATAACATAGCCACCTTCTGCAGCACTAAGGCTGCATTCTGACAAGGTGTCTATAGCATTTATCCTCCCTTGATTCACTGAAATAAAGACTTATATAAAATCTGTTTCAAACCAGACCCAAGACCGGGAGGTGGGTTTTCAAGCGTCTGTCTCCCTCCTCTGTGGTGTCAGTCATCCCTCTCTGCTCTCTGTGCACCGCCTCCAGGGCCATCTCCCTGCATTACAGAGCTTTGTCAGCTCTGCTACAACATAGAGCTGCTGTTATAGGAAACCCCACAGTAGTAAATCTTGCAGGAGGACGAGCAGACAAAGCACTGCCTACTACATAGCAGCCTTGAGCTGAGCTGTCAGCAGTGCAGCAGAGTTGAGTTTGTGCTTTAGATCAGGGGCTGAGGACGGAGCAATGCTGCTGGATACAAGAAACAAAGTGAAACCTGCTCAGCTCAAGGGCTGCTACGTAGCAGGCAGTGCTTTGTCTGCTGTTCTGCTCACGATCCTCCTGCTAGATTTACTACTGTGGGGTCTCCTATAACAGCAGCTCTATGTTGTAGCAGAGCTGACAAAGCTCTGTAATGCAGGGAGATGGCCCTGAAGGCGGTGCACAGAGAGCAGAGAGGGATGACTGACACCACAGAGGAGGGAGACAGACACTTGTAAACCCGCCTCCCGGTCTTGGAACTGGTTTGAAACAGATTTTATATAAGTCTTTATTTCAGTGAATCAAGGGAGAATAAATGCTATAGACACCTTGTCAGAATGCAGCCTTAGTGCTGCAGAAGGTGGCTATGTTATCTTTAGATGCCTGGAGGGGGTGACAGGTTTGCTTTAACAAAAGTTTGGCACATTCTTTCCCAACAATCCTGCCTAGGCCTGTGCAGGATGTGTTTTCCATCCATTGTACATGACAATGTTCCGGGAACAGTAGAGGTACCATTTGTATTGAAGAAAAACAGAAAGGTGAAATTCTGGAGGATGTCTCTGGCAGGATTGCTCTGTAGGATTATAATGTTCGCAATTTATTATTTTGCATCAGAATTATGCATGTATTCCATTCACATCTTTGTGCGTTTTATACTTACTGGAGCATCAGGATTGGGCTCAGAAGCAGAACCTGCTGCGCTCTGGGCAGATTCCAGCTGTATTATATGGATGATATCTGCCCCTTACAATGATTGGCAGGACCGCTTATTGCTGCTGTTAACCTCTTAAATGCTGCTATTACTGAGCGCTACATTTAAGCACCTCAATCAATGATGGGTATCTATGACAGCTGTGAATGGGCTATTGGTCCAGCTTGTGCATCATAAGAGGCTGTCTTTTTCACTATATGGAGCAATACTGAGGTATTTCTCAATATAGTACAAGCGATCAAATGATTGAAGATTCACATCCTCTAATATTACTAGTAAATAAACAAAAAAAATAAGGGACAAAGTTTTTAGAATGAAAATTTGGATTGTCCCACTGTTACTCAGTAAACAATAAAGAAATGTAAAAAAATAAATTTATATTTGGTATTGCTATGTGTAGAAAAGTCAGATCTATACAAATATATAACTAATCAGTAATGTACATAACATCTTTACAAGAAAAAGACACAGAACTTCAGAGTTGTGTTTTTTTGAGAGACGCAAGAACGCAAAAGAAATGCAATAAGAAACAATCGTACAATAGTATGCACCCCAAAAGTGTTAAATAAAAACAAGGCAGAAGATGAATCCTGCACACTGACTTTCCATAAAATACTTATTTTTTTCGTAGAAATCGCATACACAAGGGGGGGAGAAGAGGGCGAGACCCTAGGATACTGAGTTTTTACTATGTGTGTGTGATTTCTACAAAATAAGGAAGCATTTTATGGAAAGTCGGTGTGGAGGATTAATTTTCTGCCTAGGATTTGCCTTGTGGGTGTTCCACCTTCAACCATGCACCCAGGGTTCAGCAGGTGTGATTGGTGAGCTTCCATTTCTTTTGACCCATAAATAAAAACACCAGCTCGCCACACAGAAATCAAGCTCCCAAGCAGCCCCATTGATAGTAATGTAAAGAAAAAGTCATAGGCCTCAATAAAAGTGACCTCGTGACCGTAAACAAATATTTAAAAAAAAAAAAAAAAAAAAGTTTTGTATCTCTTAATTTTTACTGACATGGGAAATAATTTTTCTGGGTCCTTTTTATTGTATAATAAACACCCTAAAAATCTATGGCAACATTAGTTTTGTTTTCACCACTTTCCCAAACTTGTGAAATTTTTTTTTTTTCCATTATTCCTTATTCCATATGACAAAATGAATACTGGTATCAACAACTACATCTTGTCCCTCAAAAACAAGCCTTTGTATGCCTCTGCAAAAATAAAAACGTTATAACTATTAATAAAAGTTGAGAAAAAAAAGGTAAAGTGGCAGGATTAATTGCTAATATGCTATTATTGCACCTGTATCGTGTCCTGCACTAGTTGACAATGAGACACACAAACTAAAAAAATCTCTGGCTGGTTTCACACTGCAGTATTTTCCCTGATCAGGTTCGATCAGGTTTGTGTGTCAAAACCAGGACTGTCTCCAAAACTCAGAACAGGCGTCAATCATTCAATTTTAGTTTTTATCTGCAAGTTCCTCTCCTGATTCCGCTCCTGGTTTTGGCACACAAACCTGATCGAACCTGATCAGGAAAAAAACTGCACTGTGAAACCAGCCAAAGGCGGCTGTTTGCAGTCTGTTTGATATGGTCAGAACAGATCTTCAGCCTGTGAACAAATATGTATCAATTAATTGGTTGTGAGCAGAGGTTTTAAAACCAGAGTCCTAAAGACAGAAGTAAAGTTATAAAGTAGTGTACCTTTCCCATGACTAAGGGGGCCGTCACACGGAACGATATCTTGCCCGATATCGTTTAAGCGATCTCCTTTTTGATCGCTTAAGCGATATCGGGCAAGATATCGTTGCATGTAATCAAGCGATTTACGATGGTAAATCGCTTGATCGTGACATCGCTGATCTGAGGTTCGGTTCTCAGATCTAGCGATGAACGATGCAACGATCTGCATCATCGTGGTGTATGACACCACGATGATCCATCTCCCAGCGACCGCGCCTATGCTGGGAGATGGTAACTATGGTACACGTCGGGTAACTAAGCGACGCGCGGCGCCTAGTTACCCGATGTGTACCATAGTAACCAGCAGATCGCGGCTCCGCATCGCTGGTGAGTCTGTCTGTGTGACATCTCACCAGCGATGTGAGCGATATTGTAAGCGATTGCGCGTGCACGTGATCGCTTACAATATCGCTAAAGATGTCGCAGCGTGTGACGGCCCCCTCAGCTGTATGCACAAAACTGGAAAAAAAACTCACATCACAACTGTGAGGCTGGGCCCATCTTCCCATTTACTTTCCTTAAAAAAGCAAATGTACAAACATACCATTCTTTTTTTTATTTTACAATGTCTTTATAAAAGCTTTATATATTTGAAGAGGATCTTTAGTTCGCCGTTGTTGTTTTTTGTTTTTCTTCTGCTTCTTATTGAACCTGCTATATGCTACCAGAGACACAGTCAATTTTGTTTTGTCCAAATTTTTGTTTTTATCGAGAGGGTATGACTAATAAGGTAATAATATACAGTGGCTTAACAAGACAAAACCAAAGAATCCTGCAAGCTGCACCCCCTTGTGAAGGCCATAAGAATTCACAAACATTTCTCACTCCTTCAACCTCAGCATGGAAACAGGAACAGCGCACCCAGCCGTAATAATCTCCGAAATGTTGTAAAATGATTCCCTAGCGCCAAAACTGCCCATGTCTGACCTATGCACGGATGCCGTGAAACCACACACACATATGTCTGTACAGGCACCACCACCACTGACAATAAAGGGATAGTGGCCCCTTCATACATATTGCCGTATTAGTAAAAATGTCCCTTGTCATAAAGATCTAAGTGGCTAAAGAGGTTGTCCTGGAAAATAATAATGATGACCTATTCAAAGGAACAGTGTGGGTGATTAAATGAATATTATTCATTGTGAATAACATGTAACATAGTATTTAAGATTGAAGGAAGACCATAAGTCCATCTAGTTCAACCCATAGCCGAACATGTTGATCCAGAGGAAGGCAAAAAAAACAAACATGTGACTTGTAAAAAGCAATGCGATTTATGTGTAGGCCTGAGAGGAAAAGAAAATGCCAACTTTTGCCATATTCTGATTACAACCAGGCTGGTGACTGTTTTATGAAGTCTTTTTTTTTTTTTTTTTTTTTTTTAAAGGGAGTCTGTGAGCACATGACAACTGTTCAAACAAGGTACAGGTGCTTGGTGTATCATGATGGATTTAATCATTTAAGTGCACCTTCCCACCAGCTTGTTCTCCCTCTATCTCCATCCTCCCCTGTCCATTGATTGACAGCTCCGTCTTCATAGAGCCAGAGAAGGGAGGAGATGGATGAAAAACAAGCAGGTGGGATGGTGCAGTTAAATGGTATTGAGCACCTGTTCTTGGTTTGAACAGTCATTCTGTGCGGACATTCCCTTTATTAATGCTGCATTCATATGTTCGTGTGAAATGTCTGTGTGTCATCCGAGTTGTGAATCAGACATGGGCATGCGAGTCTGTGCACATCTGGGAACCACTGATACTCATCTGAAGGCTTCTACCCTGCTACTGTCTCCAGAATTCCATCTCTTAAGGTACCTTTACACGCCGCGACGGCAGGCTGGATACATCCCGCTACTTCACGTGCACGAGCACGCCCAAACGGTTACAAACGGGAATCGCACCCTCTTTACACGCCGCCACAAGGTGCGCTACGCTACGCTACATCTGTAACTAGCTACATCGCCGGGTGTCTCAAGTAGCCAGCTGTAGCTCATTTACACACCGCTACAAGCAGCTACTATGGGCGTACCTGGTGCAGCAGGGACAGCACATAGGCGTGCTACAATTGTGGATTACGAGACGTCCGTACGCTGATAGGACAAATCAATAATACCATGATTGGCCAGGCATCGCAGGAGGCTGATTAATATTTGACGCTCGAGCAATTGTGTAGTGTGACTCGTCAGCTCCTTAAATATGCCGCCCTGTGCGCCGACAACCAATCGGACCGCACGATCTTCCACCAATGACCGCACATGGGGCGCGGGAACACGGAGCCTGTGTCACGCCTTAGCTACATTGCAGCTACATCGCCGGGTGTCCAGAGTTTCCTTCCGTTGCTTCTTTACACGCCGATACAGCTCGCTACCATCGGCGTTGTAGCCATCAGTTTTCGAGCAGAGCTAGGAAACAGATGTATCTGTTGCCGGCTGTATCGTCACGTCTTCAGACGCCGCTACGACGGGCTACATTGGCGCTACAAGCTACATTTGTAGCCTGTAGCGGGATGTATCCAGCCTGCCGTCGCGGCGTGTAAAGGTACCTTTAGTGATCAATTTCATTATAATGGGAATATAATAAAACAACTTCCATGGGTCTTTTTATTGGTTTGGCAGCAGACACATTTCAAAAAAAGCTTAGAAAAAAGAAAAGTAATAAAGGGATGCCACCTGAGTGTCCTACAGATAATAAGACAACATTCCTGTCCCTTCTAGGTAAAGTTTTATTAAATGCTTTACCTAGAACTGCTGGCCACCATCTCTGTGAGACACTGATTATTTTTGTCATTTCTTATAGACAATGATTTTCTTTCTTTTTTTTTTAATAACAAAATGATCCCTTATTTTAAGATCGTCTAAGGGGTTAAAATCTGCTTGAAGATTTTGTAGAATACGTTCTGCATTGTAAAATGCAGTTAATACATATGCAGTTATTTTCCTCCAGTGATTAAAAACTTCAGATTTCTGACAGGTATGGGTTGTCAAAACAGATAACTGAAAGCATTAATTAACGTTCAGAGTCCCTTTCCTTTCCAGAATTAACATGTTCAAATATATAGCAATAAACCTGTGTTGTGTTTTTTTTAAGGAAAAATGTATTCTGAATAGAAAACAGTCACGAGCTGCTATTTCTACAATGTTGTAGAGGCGACGACAATCGTGAAAAGAAATAGTCGCTAACATATAAGAAAAGGTGAAGACTGTAGAAAAACATATGATTTAGGGAGCTCTGTGAAGAAAAAGGAAATGTAATTTTTTTCCGATTTGTATATAGTAAGAGAGTCAGACTTACTTATGATTTTGTTTCAATTTTTCCACATGGATATTCATGAGGCATAAACAGGTTTTGATGGAAAATGATTGTTGTGTTCTGCACTATTAACATGCATTAATCTTGTATAACAAAACCAGAACAATTACTGTGGCTGAATAACTCACTCACACTATAAGACTGTGTTCCCACCATGAGTTTTCGACAATGTTTATTTTCTCTGCGCGAAAAGAGACAAGTCTCTTAGGGCCCAATCGCACGATGCATATTTTGCCACGTATTTGGTGCGGATCCACAGCAGCTGCATGCAGCAGCGTGTTTTCCCAGCAAAGTCTGAGATTTGTGAAGTCCTGTCTGCATGGTGCGTTTTTTCAGCAGAGAATCTGCTGTGTATTTTATAGCAGGAAAATCTGCAGCATGTTAATTCTTGCTTTGGATTTTACCACGTTTTTCACCCATAGACCCTCATGCTAACCCAAAATAAACTGCAGATACGCAGCAGTGTTCGCAGTATGTGTTGCTTATTTCGTACCTAATTTGCATTAAAATCCTCAGGAAGTCATAGTGTTGAAGGGGGAAAGCAGGATATGATATAGTTTTGTTTTGGCCGAAGTGTCCAAGCTTTATTGAAACAGATACAAAGCACCTTAAAATCTGCATCAAGTCCACATCAAAAACACTGTGCAGACAGGGAGAATTTTGGTGGATTTTTCTGCCAGTAGGTTCAGGTTTTGAAGTCCAAAATCTGCACCACAAAGTCCGTGTGTGAACACACCCACACGGTTCCAACAAGATGGATGGGTATTATAAAAATCTCGTGCCCATTGTGCTTAGTATTTTTAACACAATGTAAATTGACCTACGGTGGGTATTTTGACACCCAACAACATTTCAATTTCTCCTCTGAGTTTTATGTGCAGACTTTCCCCTTTAGAATTGCAGTAAACATGAAAAATCTGCAGGTAGAAAATGCATATTATTTTGTGCATTTCTGCTACACAATTGCACTAAGAACCCATGTAATTCTTCTACGACTGAATCAGTAAAGTTTAGTCAAAGCAAAATGACAGGAAGTATCAAAAACAAAGCAGCTTTATTTAAGCATGATGAAAGAGAAAAGCCACGCAAACCTCAGCTTAAAAAACGCAATAAGAGCACATTTAAAAAAAAAAAAAGCACGCAAAAACACATGTAGCCTAATCCACAGACTTTGTTGTTTAACCATCATTAGAAGTTTGCTTTTCCTAAGTGGCCTGCAAACTCAACTTTTCTGAAAAGTGTCAGGCAGCTGCTGCCAAGGCTAGTAAAATAATGGGATACATTAAGAGAGGCAGAGATGCTCATGAAAAGAACTTGCTTTTATCAAGTTGCTAGTATATTGTGTACAATTCTGATGTTCGGGGTATAAGATAGACATAGCTGAACTAGAGCTGATGCAGAGAAGAGAGACCAAGGTGATTAGCAGACTGAGGGGTCTGCAATATCAAGACAGATTATTATACTTGGGGGTTTTCAATTTTTAAAAAATGAAGACTTAGGAGCAGATATATTACAATGTACAAATATGTGAGGGGACAGTACACAGACCTTTCTAGTAATCTTTTTACACCTAGGCCTGAGACGGGACCAGGGGGCATGCTCTACATCCGGAGGGAAGTAGGTATAAGCAGATTCTTTACTGTACGAGCAGTGAGACTATGGAACGCTCTGCCGTATGATGTAATGGGTGATTCACTGCTAAAATTTAAATGCTTGGATGCCTTTCTTGAAAAATTTAATACCAGTTATGTGCAATAGATTGTGATGGGACATTGATCCAGGAAACTAGTCTGATTGCTGTAAGTGGAGACAGGAAGAAATGTTTACCCTAATATGGAGCTTAGTGTGTGTCCCATGGGGTTTTTGCCTTCCTCTGGATCAATATATTAAACTAAAGGTTGAGCTTGATGGACTTTAAGTTTAACTTCAACCTTAAAAAACTATGAAAATATAAGCTTTCGGTGCATTGGGGTGGGACTGTGGGTAAGGTCTTTGGCTCTGCCCCAGCCCCTCCGCAGACTTTGGTGTCTGTATCTTCTTCCTATTTTAAACTTGACACCAGCACTGTCCTAGCTGCAGGAGGTGCTTATGCAGATAGATTTCACTGTGGGCTTCAGTAAAATAATGCCAGTAGAAGTGTATGGTCAAAGTGATCACCCAACGCTCTTCTGTGAAATGGCGTATGTGGAGGCGCATGATCAGATTGAGATCTCTGTTTGTTATTGATCCAAGATTTAAATCTGATGTCAGCGTCTCTTTTAAGCCACCCATACTCATGCATACAAAGAGGTCTGGAACTGGTTTCAAATGACTTATGAAAGGCCTCAATCACTACACTTCTTGTTTTTCCATTTTTTACCATTTTTAAATCCCGTTATTGGGAGAAAGCAAAAATTAGTTTGGTAATTTTTTTCCTTAATCAGAACTCCAAAATAGAAATAATATCCATATTCAAATGTGTTGGAGGCATAGACCAGATGGGGAATATCTGCTGGTCGAGCAAACTTCCCTCATTAGTTAACTCATTCATGTTATGTCTGTTGCCTGTGATTTTTCTTTACGAGTCTGTACTTAACATGACTTATTCCAGGTATGTTTCCTACATTGAGTCAAACTTGGGAAGGGGTGGGCAGCTAAGTGGTTCGTATTCGCTTACATCAGCGTGGATTTGTTAAAACCTACAATGTGTTATTACAGTGTTTCAGTCGATATAAAGGACTTTGGAATTCAGTTAGTTCCGATAGTGCTGACTTATATAGCACATGCATATTATGCACGCTAATTACGCCGCGGCACAATAATTGATATAGTGGCTTTTTTTTTTATTGAAGAGGAGGGGTGCAAAAATAGAAATGCCATGCTAAATCTAATTTCAGAAGTGAAGAAGGCTTTTTTAAGCAAGAAATTTCATCATCTTGTCAGCTGGCAGAATGCCTGCTGAGGATTCACAAAAGCTAAGAATTACACTTTCATGAAATTTTCTTCACTAACTGCCCTGGTTAATTTGAAAGATAACCCACTGTTCTAATTCATTCTGCAATTGGGAGGTGCAGGTTTTTTATCTTTTGATCTGACAAAGCATTTGTGTTAATCGTTTTGGCCCTCAACTAGACACTCTTGGGATGCGCTTTTACAATAAATGTGTCTGTGATAGCTCTTTAGTCTATTATACGTACAATAGATCCATAGAACTGGTAATTAATTCTGTACTGCTTTGGGAAGCAGGAAGAATAGGTGTAACACTGTCAAGTGCTGCTGGGAAGTTTGTTTAGCCGATTCATTTTGAAGTGGTACCCTCATGATGTACGAATGTATTATTAAGTACTATGCATGAGTAGTAAAAGCTATTTGTTAGCAATGCTGGGGTTTTCTTGGATCAATACAAAAACACCCCCTTAGGGCATTTCTATGTTTTCCATCTATATATACACCCATATTATTCAAAGGAAGGTATTTTTAAATATTACTGAGATTACTGCTGTGATGTATTTTTTTTCTATATAAATGGCAATTTCTTGATTTGTTTGACAAGCAGGTGTTTTTGCTGCTGTTAGTTGCACAATTTATTGTTCTTGCATGTGGTAAAGTCATTATTATGACTACTTACATACCTGTTTATAGCTGTGTAAAACTGCAGAACTGTTCTACTGGCAAGAACCATTTCTGCACAATTTCACTTACGCTGATCTACACCTAATTAGTGTATATTACCTGCATTTAGGATGCCGCAGCATTCCTGCTCAGATCTACAAGGCATAAAATATTTGCATGTAAACCTAATATAAGCCATGGAAAGCTTGTATGTTTTGGAGGAGTATTACATTTGACACCTTTGTACCTTTTAAACCGGTAATAAGGTGATGGACGTGACTTCAGGTAGAAAGAGGTTTGCAGGGCGCTGGTTGGGCGCCAGTTTGGTCACAGGGTTCAGGGTCTTGAGTCTCCTTACACAACTTTAGTGATAATTGATTCTGATCGGAATACCACATTATATTATTCTCACACCATATTTATATTGAATTCACCATTGATGACATGGGATGCTGCACAGTCCCTTTCCCCCCCCTTCTCCTTTTTCATGTTTGATGTTTACTGTTATTTTCTACTTCTGAATTGAAAAATTGTACCTAGTAGCTTTGTTGTGAGCTTACAATTTCTCTCAATAAAAACAGAATGGTTAAAAAAAAAAGGAATACCACATTTTAACTTGAACTCAAGGGAGTTGTCAAATCAGTAAAAATTGGATTTAAATAAGAATTACTCATCTCACAGATTCTACTTCCTTTACACCCGTCACCATCTTCCTCACCACTGATTGGATGGTAACCATTTCTTTTGGTCAGGATGGGAAAAGGAAGTAATGAGGAGTTTTGTTTCTATTTATTTATTTATTTTTATCATTCTGTGCTTTTGGTAATGCTGGACAACTTTTTACCGCCAGTATGCAAATATGACATGCAACACAGATAGGTTTGCTATTGCTTATCGTCATTAAAGATCACACTTTTAATTAAGTATATTAAATGCAATTCATTAAAATGGAAGAGGAGCAAAATCCATGGTATATCTGAACATAAGCTTAAAAAATATTGTGCTTTACGATAGGGTGCTGCTTTCTCATCCTTCATAATATTACTCGCAAAAAGTAGTTATGTCAAGTTATGAGTAAAATTGAAAAGTCCTTGTAAAAACAAGGAGCTTTGCAATTTACCTCTTAGATGAAATATGGTGACAGATTTCATTTATCTAAATTAATATGGGGATACAGGTCATAGACTGCTGTATGTTTCATATTGGATGCTTCGATGCTCTTTTTTTTCTTTTTATTTGTTTTTGTAAATGAGCTCTTCAGGACGTTGCCTAGAAAATAACACTGCCTCCGCACTTCATCTCCATATGACTGCAGCTCCTCACGGCAGTCAATGTGATCGCAGAGACTGCGGTGAGAGGACGCTTGATCCATCACTGTAGCCTCTGGATAAAGAAGTGCCAGGATCGTGTGCTTCGTGGTGCCATTGTTGTAGATTATCATTAGACGGTATGTGTGGGGTTAATATTTGGGAAAATAAGGGTTGTCTGTGTGATTTATATCAAATAAAGGATTTTTCCCTGTGTGTTGTGAAACAATTTACTCACAGGATTGGTAGTGTGCGGGTCTCATGGAGACCTGAATATTATTAATCTGGGCTAACAATACATAGTTGTCATTAACCCATTCTGTAGCCCTGATGCCACTGCACAAGGGCATCGGAAAGAGGCGGGTAAGGCACCAGGTATTGGCGCTTCTAATGAATGCGCCAGTTTCTGAGTCCGCTGCGGGCTGCTATTCTGTAGCCTGGGGACCCAATAACTATGGCCTCACCACGCTAAAAATACCGGCTCCCAGCTGCCTGTTTTACCTTGGCTGGCAATCAAAAATAGAGTGAAGTCCACACATTTTGGAACAAAAAAATAATTAAAAAAAAAAATATTGGGCTCCCTTGTATTTTTGTTTGCCAGCCAAGGTAATGCCAGGCAGCTGGAGGTGGCAGCCCGTAGTTGTCTCTTTATCTGCGCTGAGAATCAAAAATACAGCGCAGTCCTACATAATTGTTTATTTTTACGCTACTACGACTGCAGTTCGTTGCCTATGGCAACCAGTCACAGACACCGGCACAGTGGGTGAGGGGTGTAACAGCCAATCAGATGCTGTCACAGAGAGTGGGCATCTGTGATTGGCTATTGGAGTCAGTGCAATGATTAAATCAGGAATTAAGAAGTCGGACCCAGAAGTAGTGTGCGTTCAGCTAATGGAAACTTGGTACGTATAACGCTGTTGTTTAATCAGTATTTTGCTTTTTTTTTTTCTACAGCCCACCCCACCAAACATGAACAGCAACACAAATTTCTCGAGAAAGTCTGGGGCCATGTCTGAACACTAGATGCTCGGTACGGACCCTGACCTATACAGTTCAATCTCACTCATTACTACTCATCAGTCCACAATACAGACTTCCACTGATCTGATGTCCAATCTTTGTGGTAGTCGACCAACAAGCATGACATCATAGTGTAAAAAAAAAAAAAAAAAATACACAGAGCTTCGCTGTATCTTTTATTCTCAGCGCAGATAAAACAGACAGCTACAGGCTGCCATCCTGGCTTTACCTTGGCTGGCAATCAAAATACAGGAATGCCCATTATTATTTTTTAAAACAATTCAAGAATGCGCACATAGGGTAATACCTTCTTTTATAAGGCTGAAATATGTGTAAAAAGGGAGCTGCTCTCCTGATGCAGTTGTGAGAACCCACAACTGGTAATGATCGCTCATCTGTGAGTGGTTTGCTGCAGGACCGTACTTCCACAGATCACCGTGGTTCAATCAGCTTGTAGGACAAAGTACCGTGGGTCCGCGCTGCCACTTCAATTAATGGAGATAAAAACCAGCCACACGGGAATGTCTGGATTAAACAGGATTCTTCTTTATTAGTCCAACATGTTTCGAGTTATCTCCCAACTCCTCCTCAGGGAATGTCAGGCTTACAATGAATTTCCACATATTTATAGTGAAAAAGTGCAAAGTCATTCAATTAGTGACATCACATAGTGGAAGGTATTTCCTGTGATGCCACTATGTTGTGATAACAAAGAAACTACGTAGTAGTATTATGAATGAACAAATAAATCTTCAGATAATTATACAAAACCAAACAAATACCGTATATACTTGTGTACAAGCCGAGTTTTTCAGCCCAAAATTTGGGCTGAAAAGTCTCCCCCTCGGCTTATACACGGGTCAATACGGTAGTCGGGGCCGCTCATTATATATGCACTGCTTCCCCCTGTCAATCAGCAGCAGGGGGAAGCAGTGCATATATGCCCCCAAATGCTGGCACTCTCCCCCCTTGTAAGGGCCCCCTCCCCTGCTGCGTATCTTACCATCCCAGTCTTCTGCACAGCGCCGCTCCTCGGTGCTCCGTTCTTCATGCTCCGTCCTGCTACATCCGGGATCTCCGGCCGTCGCAGGCATATGACGTCGTCGCGCGACGGCCGGGATCCCGGATGCAGCGAGGACGGAGCATGGAGAACGGAGCACCGAGGAGCGGCGCTGAGCAGAAGACCGGGATGGTAAGATACAGCAGGGGGGGGGGCCCTTACATGGGGGGCGAGTGCCAGCATTTGGGGGCTGCTACCGTGTTTCCCCGAAAGTAAGCCCCCCCCCGATTGTAAGGCCGCCTGGGGTAAAGGGTGGGCCTGCTAATGTAAGGCCTCCCCCGAATATAAGGCCTTACAACCGGGGGGGGGCTAATGTAAGGCCCCTAGCGGAGGGGGGGGGGGGAGCCCGCTCATTACATATGCACTGCATCCCCCTGTCAATCAGCGACAGGTGGAGGCAGTGCATTATATATGGTATATGGGCCCCCTCCTGCTGGCACACTACCCCCCTGTTCTGAGGCACCCCCTGCTGCTGCTGCACACATCTTACCCTCCAGGGTCTTCTTGCAGCAGCCAGCGCGTCGGTCCTCCGTCCTCGGCTGTCTCCCGGATCATGTGACCGGCCGGTCGCAGTCGCGATAACGTCATGCGCTGCGACGGGTCACATGATCCGGGAGACAGCCGAGGACGGAGGACCGACGCGCTGGCTGCTGCAAGAAGACCCTGGAGGGTAAGATGTGTGCAGCAGCAGGGGGGCCTCTCTACACCAACTGGGGGGGTAGTGTGCCAGCAGGAGGGGGGGCCCATATACATAATGCACTGCTCCCCCTGTCGCTGATTGACGGGGAGCAGTGCATATCTAATGAGCGGGCGCACGTGACGTGCGACCCGCTCCCGCAGTGTGCCAGCAGGAGGGGGCCTGTAGGCCACACTGCTGGGGCACACAATATAAGACACCCCCCCCCCCCCCCCCCCCGAAAGTGAGACCGGGGGCCACTTTTGGCCCCCAAAAAAATGTAAGACAGGGTCTTACTTTCAGGCAAACACGGGGGCTGCTGTATACTACCACTGGGGCTGTATATACTCTGGGGCTGCTGTATACTACACTGGGGCTGTATATACCACTGGGCTACTGTATACTACCACTGGCTGTATATACCTGGGCTGTTATACTACCACTGGGGCTGTATATACTTGGAGCTGTGTATACTACCACTGGGGCTGTATATACCTCTGGGCTGCTGTATACTACCACTGGGGCTGTATATACCTCTGGGGCTGCTGTATACTACCACTGGGGCTGTATATACCACTGGGGCTGCTGTATACTACCAGTGGGGCTGTATATACCTCTGGGGCTGCTGTATACTACCACTGGGGCTGTATATACCTCTGGGGCTGCTGTATACTACCACTGGGGCTGTATATACCTCTGGGGCTGCTGTATACTACCACTGGGGCTGTATATACCTCTGGGGCTGCTGTATACTACCACTGGGGCTGTATATACCTCTGGGGCTGTATATACCTCTGGGGCTGCTGTATACTACCACTGGGGCTGTATATACCACTGGGGCTGCTGTATACTACTCTGGGGCTGCTGTATACTACCTCTGGGGCTGCTGTATACACCTCGGCTGCTGTATGCTACCACTGGGTCTGCTGTATATACCTCTGGGGCTGCTGTATATACCACTGGGCTGCTGCTGTATACTACCACTGGGGCTGCTGTATATACCTCTGGGGCTGCTGTATACCACACTGCTGGGGGCTGTATACCTGTGCTGGGGTCCACCCTCGGCTTATACACGAGTCAATAGGTTTTCCCAGGTTTTGGGGGCAAAAGTAGGGGGGTCGGCTTATACACGAGTATATGCGGTAGTCTCCCAGACCTTATTATGAAGGGATTGTTCCAAAAAGTGCTTTATTATTAGAGAAAAGAAAGATTTTGTGGACAAAAAAAAAGAAAAAAGTTGAGCCAGGAATTGAAGTCGAAAATTTGTGACAGGGAGGTATACAAACACCTATGTTATTATCCTAGTGTGCTATATAAAATTTGAAAATTTGTGACAGGGAGGTGTACAAACACCTATGCTATATAGCACACTAGGATAATAACATAGGTGTTTGTACACCTCCCTGTCACAAATTTTCAAATTCAATTCCTGGCTCAACTTTTTTCTTTTTTTTGTCCACAAAATCTTTCTTTTCTCTAATAATAAAGCACTTTTTGGAACAATCCCTTCATAGTAAGGTCTGGGAGACTATTTGTTTGGTTTTGTATAATTATCTGAAGATTTATTTGTTCATTCATAATACTACTACGTAGTTTCTTTGTTATCACAACATAGTGACATCACAGGAAATACCTTCCCACTATGTGATGTCACTAATTGAATGACTTTGCACTTTTTCACTATAAATATGTGGAAATTCATTGTAAGCCTGACATTCCCTGAGGAAGGAGTTGGGAGATAACTCCGAAACATGTTGGACTAATAAAGAAGAATCCTGTTTAATCCAGACATTCCGTGTGGCTGGTTTTTATCTCCATTAATTGAAGTGGCAGCGCGGACCCACGGTACTTTGTCCTACAAGCTGATTGAACCACGGTGATCTGTAGAAGTACGGTCCTGCAGCAAACCACTCACAGATGAGCGATCATTACCCGTTGTGGTTCTCACAACTGTATCAGGTGAGCAGCTCCCTTTTTACACATATTTCAGCCTTATAAAAGAAGGTATTACCCTATGTGCGCATTCTTGAATTGGTTTTAAAACACAATAATCGGCATTCCTGTATTTTGATTGCCAGCCAAGGTAAAGCCAGGATGGCAGCCTGTAGCTGTCTGTTTTATCTGCGCTGAGAATAAAAGATACAGTGAAGCTCTGTGTATTTTTTTTTTTTACGCTACGATGTCATGCTTGTTAAAGGACTACCACAAAGATTGGACATCAGATCAGTGGAAGTCTGTATTGTGGACTGATGAGTAGTAATGAGCGAGATTGAACTGTATAGGTCAGGGTCCGTACCGAGCATCTAGTGTTCAGACATGGCCCCAGACTTTCTTGAGAAATTTGTGTTGCTGTTCATGTTCGGTGGGGTGGGTTGTAGGAAAAATAAAAAGCAAAATACTGATTAAACAACAGCGTTATACGTACCAAGTTTCCATCAGCTGAACGCACACTACTTCTGGGTCCGACTTCTTCATTCCTGATTTAATCATTGCACTGACTCCAATAGCCAATCACAGATGCCCACTCTCTGTGACAGCATCTGATTGGCTGTTGCACCCCTCACCCACTGTGCCGGTGTCTGTGACTGGTTGCCATGGGCAACGAACTGCAGTCGTAGTAGCGTAAAAATAAACAATTATGTAGGACTGCGCTGTATTTTTGATTCTCAGCGCAGATAAAGAAGACAACTACGGGCTGCCACCTCCAGCTGCCTGGCATTACTTTGCTGGCAAACAAAAATACAAGGGAGCCCAATATTTTTTTTTAATTATTTTTTTTTCCAAAATGTGTGGACTTTACTCTATTTTTGATTGCCAGCCAAGGTAAAACCAGGCAGCTGGGAGCCGGTATTCTTAGCGTGGTGAGGCCCATAGTTATTGGGTCCCCAGGCTACAGAATAGCAGCCCGCAGCGGACTCAGAAACTGGCGCATTCATTAGAAGCGCCAATACCTGGTGCCTTACCGGCTCTTTCCGATGCCCTTGTGCAAGTGGCATCAGGGCTACAGAATGGGTTAATGACAACTATGTATTGTTAGCCCAGATTAATAATGTTCAGGTCTCCATGAGACCCGCACACTACCAATCCTGTGAGTAAATTGTTTCACAACACACAGGGAAAAATCCTTTATTTGATATAAATCACACAGACAACCCTTATTTTCCCAAATATTAACCCCACACATACCGTCAATGATAATCTACAACAATGGCACCACGAAGCACACGATCCTGGCACTTCTTATCCAGAGGCTACAGTGATGGATCAAGCGTCCTCTCACCGCAGTCTCTGTGATCACATTGACTGCCGTGAGGAGCTGCAGTCATATGGAGATGAAGTGCGGAGGCAGTGTTATTTTCTAGGCAACGTCCTGAAGAGCTCATTTACAAAAACAAATAAAAAGAAAAAAAGAGCATCGAAGCATCCAATATGAAACATACAGCAGTCTATGACATTAATTGAAGTGGCAGCGCGGACCCACGGTACTTTGTCCTACAAGCCCATTATTGTTTTTTAAGATGAGGAAAAGAAATAATAATATGGAATTGAGCGCTAGAAAAGACCAAGGAACTGGATATTCAAAGATTTACCTCTAAGTTTATTAAAAAGTGGGTAGAGCGAGCCCTAGCCACAACGCGTTTCGACAAACGTCTTTCTCAAGTGGATGTTCGGCTCAGAATAACCATTCCCTATATATCAAGATCTTACTTCTCTGTCCTGGATGGTGTGGTAAACACATCAGAACCACCTCCCATCAATTGACAGCAATGGAGTATTATAAATAACATAGTTGTATATAAGACAAGGTGACACAAAATATACTTAAAATTACAATAAAAACAGTTAAAAAACAATAAAATAACCAATTTTTATAAGAGATAATATGAGAAACTTCTACTGATTAGTTCTGCATTTATATAACATTCTCTACTGCAAGATTTAAACCCTCTGGAAATAAAGTGCCAAGCTTAAAAATCCAATACGCTTCTTTTTTATTCAATTTGTTCAGTCTATCTTCAGCAGATTCCGCAATCTGATCTATTATGACTAGTCTCAGACTGGAAGGATCTTTATCATGGGTCTCCGCATAGTGTTTAGAAACACTATGTTTCATGAAACCATTTTTAATATTAGATTGATGTTTATTTAATCTACTCTGCATATTTTGAATAGTTCTTCCAACATACTGGTATTTGCATGGGCATTTCAGCAAGTAAACTACGAACTTGGATCTGCAGTCTAATTTCTGTTTTATAGGGAAAGATTCATGTGAAATGTCTAGAAGTATGTTTAATAGCAGTGCAACATTTACATCTACATGAATTACATTTGAAGCATCCTAAGTCAATCTCCCCAAGATCTGCACTCCGATGTTTTATACACTGATTTTTTACGCACTGATTTTTTGCACGCTGATTTTTGTCTGGAACAGATTTCTTAATTCTACTAGGAGCTATTAGGGATTGCAGATTTTTAGACCTTCTAAATTTTGTGTCACCTTGTCTTATATACAACTATGTTATTTATAATGCTCCATTGATGTCAATTGATGGGAGGTGGTTCTGATGTGTTTACCACACCCTCCAGGACAGAGAAGTAAGATCTTGATATATAGGGAATGGTTATTCTGAGCCGAACATCCACTTGAGAAAGACGTTTGTCAAAACGCGTTGTGGCTGAGGGCTCGCTCTACCCACTTTTTAATAAACTTAGAGGTAAATCTTTGAATATCCAGTTCCTTGGTCTTTTCTAGCGCTCAATTCCATACTATTTTTTCTTTTCCTCATCTATTGCCTCCCTTCGGGGTGTGGTATGAGAGCTGCTGAAGGAAAGACCTTGCTGAACATGTAATAGAGTTGCCTCCCTTGTGGTCAAGTGACCAGGCCCGGTGGACATGATAAACATCACATCGGAGCTTTGCCGCACGAATCCAAGTGGAAGGTCGCTCAAGGAAAAGTAGATTGATTATACATTCACCCCGTACCCTGATCCATGTTGTGCGGGTGCACAACAGTCTCAGGTGAGTGCATCCCGGATTAACCCTTAGGCCAGTGATTCGCCGTGGCGCAACCTTTCTCTTTTTTCCTTTCATTATTGTTTTTTAATCATTTAAATAAATAATGTGAAAAAAATGCATGGGCTTAGCCCTAATCTTGATTGACAGCCAAGCTAAAAAGCACGCATCTGGGTTCTGGTATTCTCAGCATGGTGATGCCCATAGCTATTGCCCCCCCACCAGGCTAAAGAATAGCAGCCCGCAACCGTTTCAGAAACTGCCACATTCATTAGGAGCACCAAGTCCTGGCACGTTAAACAGCTCTTCCCTATGCCCTGGTGCAATGGCATCAGGGTGATAGAAGAGGTTAATGACAGCTGAGTATTGTCAGCTAGTTATTTAACCCAGATTGATAATATTTAGGTCTCTGATACCAGCCCATCAATCCTGTGAGGAAATAGTTAAAAAAAAAAAAAAAAAAAAAAAAAAAACATATTCTTTATTTGAAATAAATCAAACAAACATCCATTGTCTTCCCACTTATTAACCCACACATATTAATCATGCGATAATCCACAATAATGATGGTCTCATGAAGCACACTCCGCTCTGCTTCATCTAGAGGCTGCAGCGAGGAAACAAGTGTCCTCTCCCTGTAGCCTCTGCGGTCATACTGACTGCCACGTGGAGCTATGATGTAATTCAGTTGACACTGAGGCCCTGCGGCAGTGAACTCAGGTGACCCCGCTGCCTGAGTTCGCTGCCTCAGTGACTCAGTGTATGACTTCACCCGTGGCAGTCAGTGTGTTCCCAGAGGCTTCAAGGAGAGGACACTTGCTCCCTCGCTGCAATCTTTTGATGCAGTTCAGGTTTGCCTACTCCTATTTAAAACATTCTGGTTTGTTTCAAACATGTTTATTTCTTGTCTTCATATGTCCTTTGTGGATTCGTGTCCTACAGTCTGAATCTACAACGTGCACATTCAAGTAATATAAGAATATGAAAAACCATTGTTCAAATAGGTTTGTCCAAACTTTTGACTAGTAATTTACGGTCATTGGTAGCCAGTATGGGTCTCATACAGCCTTGGTTACCGAGTTGTCAGTGACGTATGACATATGTCCTTGGTGCAGACAGGGTTAAGTGTTGAATGATTTTTCCATGTTGTAGCACTTGCTAAATAATTTAATTATTATTCCACCATTTACACCATGTTCCAAATTATTATGCAAATGTTCTTTTTCTCTTATTTTACTAAATGGTTGGTGCAAATAACAGTCAGTGTAATAAGTCATCACCCATTAGAGTATACATCGAATTTTATTGAAGAAACCTATCAATGATAACAGTATAATCTTCAAAATAAAAAAAACTCTAAATTCAGTGTTCCAAATTATTAGGCACAGTAGAGTTTCTAAACATTTGATATGTTTGAAAGAACTGAAAATGCTCATTTGTTGAATTTGCAGCATTAGAAGGTCATATTCAGTGAAATAAAAAGCTATTTAACTCCAAAACATCCTAACAGGCCAAGTTACATGTTAACACAGGAACCCTTCTTTGATATCACCTTAACAATCCTTGCATCCATTGAACTTGTGAGTTTCTGGAGAGTTTCTGCTTGTATTTTTTTGCATGATGTCAGAATAGCCTCCCAGAGCTGCTGTTTTGAAGTGAACTGCTTCCCACCTCATAGATCTTTTGCTTGATTATACTCCAAAGGTTCTCTATAGGGTTGAGGTCAAGGGAAGATGGTGGCCACACCATGAGTTTATCTCCTTTTATGCCCATAACAGCCAATGACACAGGTATTCTTTGCAACATGAGATGGTGCATTGTCATGCATGAAGATGATTTTCCTCCTGAAAGCACGTTTTTGCTTTTTGTACCATGGAAGAAAGTTCTCAATCAGAAACTCTCTATACTTTGCAGAGGTCATTTTCACACCTTCAGGAACCTTAAAGGGGCCTACCAGCTGTTTCCCAATGATTCCGGCCCAAAACATGACTCCTCCACCTTCTTGTGACGTCGCAGTCTTATTGGGACAAGGTAGCCATCCACTGACCATCCAGGGTTGCTCGGCACTCATCAGTAACCAAGACTGTTTGAAAATTAGTCTTCTATTGTTTACTGTAAGAGCAGTAAGACTATGGAACTCTCTGCCACATGATGTTGTAATGAGTGACTCACTAACATTTAAGAAGGGCCTGGATGCCTTTATTGAAAACTATAATATTACCAGTTATATATACTAGACTCTTTGATAGGGTGTTGATCCAGGGAACTAGTCTGATTGCCATATCTGGAGTCGGGAAGGATTTTTTTTTTCCCCAATGTAGAGCTTAGTGTTGCCACATGGTTTTTTTTTGCCTTCCTCTGGATCAACATGTTAGGCTATGGGTTGAACTAGATGGACTTAAAGTCTTCCTTCAACCTTAAAAACTATGCTACTATGTATGTCTGGGCCCACTGCAACCGTTTCTGCTTATGAGCACTGTTTAGAGGTGGCCGAATAGTAGGTTTATGCACCACAGCAAGCCTTTGAAGGATCCTACACCTTGAAGTTCAAGGGACTTCAGAGGCACCAGCAGCTTCAAATATCTGTTGGTTTGTTAGGCCATTTTAGCAGCTACTCTCTTAATCCGATGAACTTGCCTGGCAGAAACCTTCCTCATTCTGCCTTTATCTGCACGAACATGTCTGTGCTTACAATCAGCCACAAATCTCTTCACAGTATGATGATCACGCTTAAGTTTTCGTGCAATATCTAATGTTTTCATCCCTTGTCCAAGGCATTGCACTATTTGTTGCTTTTCGGCAGCAGAGAGATCCTTTCTTTCCCATGTTTTTGAAAACTGGCCTGATCAATATTGTGGAACATCCAGTTTTTCTTTTATAGGACTCACCTGCCAAACTAATTATCACAGTTGAGATGTTCAGTGATCCAAAGAACCCTGAGACACAATACATCAATGGGTTTCATTGAAAAAAAAAACCTATGACACTTAAAACCAATTTGCATAATAATTTGGAACATGGTTTATGTCATGGTGCTTTACAATGTTATATGTTATGTGGCGTCAATTAGTCTGACAGGCTCGTATCGACTGACCTTGGTGCCTGCTTTATTGATGTGGATGACGTGCATTTTGTCATCCAGAAACCATAGACATACGGGTTAGGCTGGCTTCACACCACGGTGCTGTCCGGTCCGGGGCTGTCAGGAATGAACCTGACAGCCCTGGACCAGATCAGCACACAGAACTGGAGGGCCAAATGTGCCCTCCGGTCCTGTGTGCAGCCGGACGCAGCTGGAGCTGCTAATGATTCTGGACCGCGGCTCGCAGGGAGCTAGCTGCGGTCCTGAGACAAACAGCAACGTGCAGCCGCCGGTATCCAGTTCCCGGATCGTCCCGGACCGGGGCAATCCGGCCCATAGGCTCCCATGTTAGGGAGCGCCGGATTTCCCCGATCTGGGAGAATCCGGGATACGGGTGTCCGATGAGAATAATCCGAATTCTCCCGGATTCATCCTGAGAGATGGAAACCGGATGGCAGAGAGCTGCCATCCGGCCCCATAGGCTACTATGGGGCCAAAAACCGGTCCGGGGCTGTCTGGTTTACACCGGACAGCGCTGTGGTGTAAAGCCAGCCTTAGATTAGCAGGCGCAAGTAATGGTCTCATCACGCTCATCGGGCTGCTCAGCACTTATCAGCATATGTGAGAAAAATACGACAAGATTATGTTTGGCGTGAGCCAGCACAGATAATGGGCAGCTTGTTGCGATGCTAAAGAGTTGGCACAATGTGGTTTCAATAATTTAGAAGCAGTAAACCTGATCACAGGTCTCGTTTACTTACATTTGTGGTAAAAATTTATTTTATTTTAAGCAATAGGTAATTTTTTTTTGGGTGAAGCATTCCCTTTAAGTGATCCATGTGAGTGATTTGCCCAGTGTAATTTTAGTATCATTTCAGAGCATTGTTAGACAGGGTTTTTTTTCTTCTTCAATACTCCTATAATCCTGCATATGTGGAGATTTTGTGTGAGAAAATAAACTGAAATATCCATTCACTCATAGAAACCATTTTTCCAGTCTACCATCAGGGAATAATAGCTTCCTGTGACTTAATTAGCACACCACATTACTTCCACAGGCTTCACTATATAGATTTAGTCACTTTGTAGACAGCATCAAATAAGCCACCCCACTTCTGGAATAAAATAATGCTTTAAGATACAAGACAGGAAAAAAATCTGCGCATCTCTGACGCTCTGGGACCATCCTATGATGTGTAATTGCTTTTACATCGGTGACAAGAGAGAGACAAGAATGTGCTTTCCTTGAACTTAACAACAGTTTGGGCAATTTTCTATAATCCAGTAAATACAAATTGTAGCTTGATTATCCATCTACATCTGTCAAGTGAATTTTAATGGATGAATGAATGAGTCAAATCTATGCATGAAAATATACAAATGTGCAAAATGTGGGTCTAATTATAAGGCTGCTGAATTTACACAAGGTCAGGTAAACAAGGCACTACTGTAATGATTATTAATTGTTAATAATGCCTTTGGGAAAACATTCACATTTCCTTTTTCTGAGTACTGAGTAGTTTCTGTTATCTGCAGTCGTTAGGTAGCAGAAAACCTATTTTTTTATTCCTTTCTCTGCTTCCTGTAATTGCTTTAGTATTGCCTTAGTAATTCATCACTTGTAGGCAAGATGACACCTCTAGGATTTGACTGTCAATGGCAGTTTTGGTTCATTTTTTTTTTTAATGTATAAATAATAATGGTGTACTGTATGTACGCAAAACTCCTTGGGTCACTGAGCACTTTTTAACAAAAAGAAAGCATTACTTCTCTCTTAAAGGGTTTGACCATTTTATTTTAACAAATATCTTGGGCACAATTTTGTGGCACTTACTAATGTGTAAGTATTACAGGTTCTTCATCTGCAGTTTAGTACAGCTTTCTTCACAGATTGCGCAGCTCTCCTATTCTCAGTTTGGCAGTTGATGGACAGTTCTGGTCACATGCACCTCCATCAAATGTGAAAAGCTGGTTGATGGACAGTTTTGGTCACTTGCTCTTCCATCAGCTTGCAAAAGCAGGATGATCGGACAAGTGTGGTCACATGCTCCTCCAACCGATGTCAAAAGCTGGATGATGGACAGTTCTTGTCACATACATTCATCAGATGTCAAAAGCTGGTTCATGGACAAGTGTGGTCTCCTGCTCTTCCATCAGATATCAAAAGCTGGATGATGGACAGTTCTGGTGACATCCACTTCATCAGATGTCAAAGCTAAGAGATGGACAGGTCTGGTCACATACTCCACTATAATCAGCTATTTTGTTGACAGGAGAGGAATTCTTCATTAACAAGTGTAAGGTGAGAAATTATACTTACTGTATATACATATTCCTCAACATTGAAACTGCAACACCGTGAAGGAGAAGTTGTGGAAGTCACCGGATAAATGGACATGTTAATAATCTGCAAATCATTTAAAAAATGGAAACCACATGTTTAAAATGTCTTGATTTATTTGGTATTGAGAATGAGCACAACATGCAGAAATCCCTGCATCTACACATCTTAACATGCGAGCAGTGAGGTTATTAATGGTTGTCTGAGGAATTTTTTTTCCACACTGAATGCACTTGGGCACCCAAATTGTCACGATCCACTGCTTACAGCTTCCATTCCAATTGCAATATCTGACATACTCCGTGGGAGACATCTCAGGAGACTTAACAGTCCATATTAGTACACTGAGGCCACAGTGAGACACCCAGCCTTGCGTGGTCATATTGAAAAACTGTCCCATGAGGAAATAGCTCCTCTATCAAATAATTGTAACAATGAGCTGCTTGTGTATCTAAAATGAAGACTATAGGGGCCCGGCTACCATACATTGTCACCATACCATAATCCTCTTGTAAAGGTCTCTTCATTGACATTACACCACTAAAGGGGCCGTCACACGTGTCAATATCGCGTGCAATATCGCTGCTGCACGTGAAGTTGCAGCGATATTGACGTGTGTGACAGGGCGCATGAACCAGCGATAAATTGCTGGTGGTTGGTCGCCAGGTTTTCGGACTGAACCGAAAACCTGGCGACGGTCACCCGGTGTACACGCAGCATCACTGCGTGTGACACCGGGAGACATGATCAGCCAGCTCCCAGCGTCTCTCAGCATGCACTGGGAGCTAGTATCCATAGTAAACTGCGGGTATCTAGGCAGCACGCGCTGCCTAGATACCCGATGTCCCTAGTTACCCGCTGTGTACCTTGGATACCAGCCTGTGAGCGGCGAAGGCTGGTAACTAAAGTATACATCGGGTATCTAGGCAGCGCGCGCTGCCTAGTTACCCGCAGTTTACCATGGATACCAGCCTGCAGACATCGTGGAAACGATATTTAAATCATTTCCACGATGTCGCTGGTCCACTGATCGCTGGTGAGTCTGTCTGTGTGACAGCTCACCAGCGATCAGCCGTCAATGTCGCCAGCGATCAGATCGCTGACTACATGGACGTGTGTGACGCCGGCTTAAGAGTGTTAACTTGCTGAGCAGGACAGCAGTGGAGGCCTTGAAAGATAAAGGACTATCTTCTTCAAAAATGAGTCCTGCTTTTGTCTTTGATTCAGTCATACCCAGAGATTGGTCTGTAGAATATGTGGACAACACCATTAAGTGGACTTCACCAGGAAACTTTACAGCGGTCCTGCTCTCGGGAATATAGTGTGGGTTGGCATAATTTACTTTAGACTCCCAGGTAATAAAAACTTCAATGTGTGAATGTTGGTGTCTGGGTATATGAGAAATAGGTTGCCATTTCCTGATTTTGATGAATTGTTTGTATGCAAGGTTTAATCCCATGTATAAAAATGGTCATCCAGAAAGGAGGCTTAACTGGTTCTAGTATGTGAACTTGTAATATCAACCTTTTAAGATAATCACATAAGGGACTATGACAAGGGCAATATAACTTTATTTTTATTATTAAATTCTAGTGCTTTTGTTGTCCTGTTTCATGCAAAAATAAAACAAAAATCATCCAATCAAAAGAGCAAGTTGCTTATATCTATTAGAATCCATTCCTATTTTTTGTCTTTTTTTTTTTTTTTTATAAAATGGGGTTTTTGTTTGTGCTGGACTTCTGTGTGGAGTTTAACTTTATTTGTTTAAACAGTAGACAATTACCAATCTAACCTTTATCTCCCATCCTGTATACTGGTGCCAAATGTTTGTGACTTGAATAGCACTTTATTTGGGCCAAAGTTCCGTAGGTAAAGATATATTTAGAGAACGACTCAGCTCTGACATATCTGTCTGTAGACGTACTGACACTGTTTGATCCTCGCTCTATCAGGGTGTAGAGAGATACCGTTGTGAGTGTTGTTCAGTTAAATTTAAGATGGATGTCCAAGGAGCAGCACGGTGTTTTGGTGAGGTTACGTATTTATTAAAATAAAGATTTCAGGAAAGCGGTTTATTTGACATTATGCAACTGAAATGACCAGAGCTGGGTCATACTGACCACAAAGGGTGATAAATGATGTTTACTTGCGTTATGATTTCCCTCAAGTTGTATCCTTTTTTGGGAAAGTCATCTGAAGCCTGTACAGTCTTTGCATTTCTAAATTGTTTCAGAGTTTTGTGATTTATTCTAAAGTTCCAACACAAAGTGGGTATTTTTTGTAACCTGCTGTATATCACTTGTAGTTTGCCACATTCGGATAATATCTCCAAAACATCTAATGAAAAAAGAGCTGCTTGACATTTTTACTTTCATTTACGTAACGTATATTGTGGATTTTCCCAATGAATGTAGTGGATATATGCAAAACTAAAAGCAACAGTTACATATATTTAAAGAGAACCTGTCACCCCCCCCTGGTGCTTTCCAAGCTGAAAGCACCACTGAATCCAATGTGTATGTTGCAGACAGGGAAGGTGTTTACCATGCCTGTACCCGCTCCCTGTACCCCAAAAAAACACTTTGGAAAGTTCACAGTTAAGGGGTCCGAGGGGCTTATCTGATTTTGCAGTCCTGGCCGCCAGCATGGTCCTCTCCGCCTCCTGCCTCTTTGTTTCACCTCCTCCTGTGTGTGGCTCCCTCCTCTTCTGCGCCTAAGCGTCTCAATTCACACAGGCGTACAACTAGGACCTGGTAGGAGCGGGTCCCAGCTGCTGTAACGGCGTAAGTGCGAGTACCCGCCCTGCTAAAGGTTATGCTGTATGCAGGGCGGGCTCTGTTGCTTGCGTCACACACATGCGCCGTTACAGCAGTCGGCACCCGCTCATACTAAGTGGTCAATGTGCACCTGCGTGAATTGACACGCTTAGGCGCAAAAGAGGAGGGTGCCACACACAAAAATAGGAAGAACAAAGAGGCAGGAGACAGAGAAGACTGTGCTAGTGGCCAGGACTGCAAACTTCGATAAGCCCCCTTATTTTGTATCTTGTATTTTGCAATTTTGACCAGTGTTCCATTATGAGGTTACAACTCTGGAACGCTTCAACGGATCCTAGCGATTCTGGGACTGTTTTTCGAGACATATTGGTCTTCAAGTTAGTGGTAAATTTAGGTTGTGACAATTTTTACGTTTTTGCGTTTGAGGGAAAAAAAAAAATTTGGAGAAAATTTTTGACATTTTTAAAGTTTGAATTTTTATTCTATTAAACCAGAGAGTTACCGTATTTTTCGGACTATAAGACGCACCGGAACATAACACGCACCCAGGTTTTAGAGGGGGACAATAGGGAAAAAAAGATTTTGAGCAAAAAATATGGTAAAAGCTACGAGGGGAAGATGTCCCCGCGGGACCTGAGCGGTGTCGGTAAAGTACCGTATGAAAGCGCCACCAGTTGAGTATAAGGGGGCTTACATATAAAGTGCCACGCCAGTGCTGAAGAGAAAAAACTGGAGTGCTGCTTTAAGAGCTCATAAGGGTAATTCATATCAAGGTAGAACTATAACTCTCAGCATGACAAAGGATCTGCAGGACATGCTGGAAGTTATAGTACTCCCTTGATATGAATTGCACTATGAGATCTTAAAGCAGCACTTCAGTGTTTTCTCTTCAGCACTGCAGTGGCGCTTTAATTGTTAGTATAAGAACCTTAGGAGAGGGTTTACATATAAAGCACCACTCCAGTGCTGAAAACAATGGAGTGGCTGCTTTAAGATCTCAAAGGTGCAATTCATATCAAGGCAGAACTATAATTCCCAGCATGCCCTGCAGATCCTTTGTTATAGTGGGAGTTATAGTTTACCACAGGAGTGGTAGAAAGCCTGTATGTACAGTTCTTTATTGAATCTAATAATTCAGTCTAATGTTTTACACTCTCATTAACCGCTGCTGGCACTGTGATCCATCTTCCTGCATTCACGGTATAGCAATTCTCTATTTCAGGACCTGAGATGAGGTAATGAAGAAGGCGGGCTGGAGCATTACTTGTAATGAAGAGGGGAGGGCTCTGGGCTGTCATGTGATGCTCCAGCTCGCACCCTTGATTACCTCCTCACAGGTCCTGCTAAGAGGCAAAAGCTGTATCGTGGCCGCAGGATGACGATCATACTGACAGCAGCACTTCATGTGAGCACACGATTTGCTCTAGAGGAATGCTGGCACCTCTGCAGCGATCCCAGCTCTGCGTGCTCTCTCCAGCACAGTGGACTCCCGATCTCCCCAGCACTGCTGGATCCAGCTGCTGGGGAAACCACGTGGTGCCGATACTTACAGTTAAGGAATATTTAATTAGCCGCTTCCCTCCACTCCTCTGCGCTGACAGATGGGCGGGGATGCGGCTAATGAATATTTCTTAACTCTAAGTATCGGCACCATATGGTTTCCCCAGCACTGGATCCAGCAGCGAGGACATTCTCCTGCCTCCTCCATGCTCTCATTCTGCCGCTGCCCCCTCCCCACAGCCTGCCACAGTACATTCGCACCATAAGATGCACCCCACACTTTCCTCCAGAATTTGGAGGAAAAAAAAGTGCGTCTTATGATGCGAAAACTACGGTACGTCACAAAAGATAGTGAATGAATAACATTTCCCACATGTCTACTTTACATCGGCACAGTTTTGGAAACAATTAGAATGGTTCAAAGTTCATCGACAATTTCTCATTTTTCCAGCAAAACTTATAAAACCATATTTTTAGTGACCATAACACATTTGAACTGACTTTGAGGGGCCTACATGACTGAAAATACGCAAAAGTGACACCATTCTAAAAACTGCACCCCTCAAGCTACTCAAAACCACATTCAAGAAGATTATTAACCCTTCTGGTGCTTCATAGGAACTAAAGCAATGTGGAAGGAAAAAATTAACATTTTAATTTTTCCAACAATGTTATTTTGGCCTCAATTATTTCATTATCACAAAGGTAAAAGCACAAAAAGGACCCTAAAATTGTTTTGTGCAATTTCTGCTGAATTTCTGCTGAATACACCGATACCCCATATGTTGTCAAAAAACAGTTTGGACGCACGCCAAGGCTCGGAAGGGAAGGAGTGCCTGACGAACCCACAGCAGTGATACACGTGGGGCCTGTTCTACACTCCATCAACTTGGGGGTAACCCTTCCCAGCTGTAAAGGAATCTTTGTTTAGTTGCATCTTCTGACTTTTTATGACCTTTGCATTGACAGAATGTTTTGAGCTTTCTCATATCATAGTCAATTTTGATTGTAAAGAATAACCACCTCAAGACCTTGTATAATACTCTATATTCACCTAATGTCACATGATTTATTTACTTTAGAAACTATACCGTCCATGTTTCATTACTTATTACATAGGCTTTATTGCAAAAATTGCTACCCCAGGTTGTTTATTCCTCCTGCCCCCCTCCTTTATTCTTTAAAAACCGCCTTAAAAATGTTTGTACATATAGGGGCTATTTAATTATGCTATATTTTGTACCACATTACCTTGTGTGAATAATCCCTGTTTGACACAGATTGTCAGATTGCTACATCCTCTACTGCTAATGTCATACTACAAGTTGTACAAGTGATTGGACTCATTGCTTTTAATTGTTTTTATAACACTGGGTTCCTGTTTATTTAAATTTGGAAAATAAATTTCACTTTGCATATTATACCAGTGTGCACTCCTTATATGCAAGTTCTTTTTCTCAAACTACAACAAGAGGACACTTGATCCCTTGCTGCAGTCTGTGGTGTCACAGTGATGGTGCTCTGCATGGCAATGATCTGCAATACAGTGCACCGTAACTATGACCCCACAGACTACACGAGGACAATTGATCCCTTGCTGTAGTCTCTGTTGTCATACTGAAGGTGCACTTTATGGCAGATCATTACTGTACAGTGCACCATCACTGTGGCAAATCCAAGTCTCAGATCACATGATCTCTGAGGCTTAAGTTAGGTGACCGGACGTTGCCATGGCAACATCGGGTAACCATGGTGATCGGCTCATCGTAATTACATTACGATGAGCCAATCACTGCGTGGAGAGGTAAGTGACAGCACTCAATCTTCCCGGACCCTAAGTGCTGTGATTGTAAAATCACAGCACTTGGGGGGTGACAGAGCCCAGGCACAGCGATCACGTAGCAGGTCGCCATGCTCGGCTGTCAGATTGCTTCACTGCAGCCTGATCTCCATGTGGGGAGATCAAGCTGCAGAGGAGCAGCGGGCATAAGCAGGTGGGCAGGCTCATGCAGGCCTGCACTGCCACCATGCTTCAGCTGATAAAAAGCCCCTTCCATGACTTGAAAGAGAGGAACAGCCAATCACAGCGATCGTGGGGGCAGGATGGGGAATCCAGCCCCCCGACATAAAGCCCTGGTGTTCTGTGGTAAGAATCACAGAACACCGGGGCCCAATGGTGGTTTCCGCAGCAACTATGCTGCGATCTGCCATGCCGTTGTGGAACGTCAGGAAGTCACCGACTTATGATGTTCCACAACATCACAGACTGCTCACAGCACTGCTCTGAAACAGGCGACTGCCCGGCACCGCCGACATCGCCCCTTTACATGAGGCGACGTAGGGGCGATGACGCCGGCGATAAGCCACGCCCCCACGTCGCCTCTGTAATGGGCGGCGATGTCGCTCCGTGTGACGGGGGCTTTAGTCTCTGAAGACTACCAACAATAGCTTTTGCCGCTGGGGTCAGTTTGATGTATGCAGACGGGATCAAATTATCATTGTTTTTGTTTGTTTTTAAATGGTCACGTTTTTTCCTGTTATCACCTTGTTCAATACCGTATATACTCGCGTATAAGCCGAGTTTTTCAGCCCAAAAATTGGGCTGAAAAGTCCCCCCTCGGCTTATACGCGAGTCACTGTATACACTGTATACAGTGTATACAGTATACAGGCCCGCCCCCATCAGTATACAGGCCCCCCCTTGCAGCACAAACCTGTAAAGGAAGAGATTAGTATACTTATCACTGTCCCGCCGCCGTCATCGCGCTCCTCCGTCTTCATCCGTCTTCCTCCGGTCGGCGCAGGCAATGGCGTCATTGTCTGCGCGCCAGAGGAAGTGGAGCGCTGATAAGACGGGGCTGATAAGACGGGGCGAAACGGCGCGCTGTAATACAACTGGCGTGTCGTTATACAGCGTTTGCACAAAGGGGCTGTACAACTGGTGTATACACTCTGGGCTGGTTACTACACGGCTGCTGACACCATGGGGTGCGTATACACCAGGGCTGCTGTATACTACCACTGGGGCTGCTGTATACTACCACTGGGGCTGCTGTATACTACCTGGTGCGTATACTACCCTGGGGCTGCTGTTATACCTACCTCTGGGGCTGCTGTATACTACCACTGGGGCTGATATACCATGGGGCTGTATATACTACCATGGGGCTGCCTGCTGTATATACCCTGGGGCTGTGTATACTACCACTGGGTGCTGTATACTACCACTGGGGCTGCTGTATACTACCACTGGGGCTGCTGTATACTACCACTGGGGCTGCTGTATACTACCACTGGGGCTGCTGTATACTACCACTGGGGCTGCTGTATACTACCACTGGGGCTGCTGTATACTACCTCTGGGGCTGCTGTATACTACCTACTGGGGCTGCTGTATACTACCACTGGGGCTGCTGTATACTACCACTGGGGCTGTGTATACTACCACTGGGGCTGCTGTATACTACCACTGGGGCTGCTGTATACTACCACTGGGGCTGCTGTATACTACCACTGGGGCTGATATACACTGGGCTGTATACTACCACTGGGGCTGCTGTATACTACCACTGGGGCTGCTTTTATACTACCACTGGGGCTGCTGTTACTACCACTGGGGCTGCTGTATACTACCACTGGGGCTGCTGTATACTACCACTGGGGCTGCTGTATACTACCCTGGGCTGCTGTATACTACCACTGGGGCTGCTGTATACTACCACTGGGCTGCTGTATACTACCACTGGGGCTGCTGTATACTACCACTGGGGCTGCTGTATACTACCACTGGGGCTGTATACTACCACTGGGGCTGCTGTATACTACCTACTGGGGCTGCTGTATACTACCACTGGGGCTGCTGTATACTACCACTGGGGCTGCTGTATACTACCACTGGGGCTGCTGTATACTACCACTGGGGCTGCTGTATACTACCACTGGGGCTGCTGTATACTACCACTGGGGCTGCTGTATACCTCTGGGGCTGTATACTACCACTGGGGTGCTGTATACTACCCACTGGGCTGCTGTATACTACCTGGGGCTGCTGTATACTACCACTGGGGCTGCTGTATACTACCACTGGGGCTGCTGTATACTACCACTGGGGCTGCTGTATACTACCACTGGGGCTGCTGTATACTACCACTGGGGCTGCTGTATACTACCACTGGGGCTGCTGTATACTACCACTGGGGCTGCTGTATACTACCACTGGGGCTGCTGTATACTACCACTGGGGGCTGTATACTACCACTGGGGCTGTATATACCTCTGGGGCTGCTGTATACTACCACTGGGGCTGCTGTATACTACCACTGGGGCTGCTGTATACTACCACTGGGGCTGCTGTATACTACCACTGGGGCTGCTGTATACTACCACTGGGGCTGCTGTATACTACCACTGGGGCTGCTGTATACTACCACTGGGCTGCTGTATACTACCACTGGGGCTGTTATACACCTGGGGCTGCTGTATACTACCTCTGGGGCTGCTGTATACTACCTCTGGGGCTGCTGTATACTACCACTGGGGCTGCTGTATACTACCATCTGGGGCTGCTGTATACTACCACTGGGGCTGCTGTATACTACCACTGGGGCTGCTGTATACTACCACTGGGGCTGCTGTATACTACCACTGGGGCTGCTGTATACTACCACTGGGGCTGCTGTATACTACCACTGGGGCTGCTGTATACTACCACTGGGGCTGCTGTATACTACCACTGGGGCTGCTGTATACTACCACTGGGGCTGCTGTATACTACCACTGGGGCTGCTGTATACTACCACTGGGGCTGCTGTATACTACCACTGGGGGCTGTATACTACCACTGGGGCTGTATATACCACTGGGGCTGCTGTATACTACCACTGGGGCTGTATATACCTCTGGGCTGCTGTATACTACCACTGGGGCTGTATATACCTCTGGGGCTGCTGTATACTACCACTGGGGCTGCTGTATACTACCACTGGGGCTGTATATACCTCTGGGGCTGCTGTATACTAACCACTGGGGCTGTTATACTGCTGGGCTGTATATACCACTGGGGCTGCTGCTGTATACTACCACTGGGGCTGGCTGGTCTATATACCTCTGGGGCTGCTGTATACCACACTGCTGGGGTCTGTATACCTGTGCTGGGGTCCACCCTCGGCTTATACACGAGTCAATAGGTTTTCCCAGGTTTTGGGGCAAAAGTAGGGGGGTCGGCTTATGCACGAGTATATACGGTAAATCTTTTCACTAGCAATGGTTGTGCGTGTCATTACAGAAGATCTTCTCTTTTTCAGTTCATGCTCACTTCAGTGACGCAGCACCCGTAGTATTGATCGTCCAGGCAGTGCACCCCATCTCTCCTTGGTTGTCTACTTTTGTATTCCCGGTTGGGGGCTCACTCCTTGGGGTTGCATGCGCACTATTGGTAAGCAGTCCTGGAAATTATTGTTGGCCTGGCTATACATACATCGGGCCTTCCTTGTATTAATTATCATCCACGCACGCTCACATCTACGCACGCACACGTCCACGCACGCACACATCCACGCAGGCACACGTCTACGCACGCACTCGTCCGTGCACATCCACGCACGCTCAACATTTTCCCCACTGCCACTGACCCTGCAAGTGGTCAAAAAGATCAAAGCAAAAGGGGGGTCAAGCAGTACTCATCGCCCCAGACTAGCCATGACGAGAATGGTATATGGAGCTCGTACAACTTCTCGCCAACGCGCCCTGCACACTCCCAAACCCATCGGACCCTCTAACCCAAAGCCCCATTTGCCACAAGAACTCGGGGGCCCTATAATGAGAAAAAACTGTCACCGCACCGGGTGATCTCACGTGCTCTGTTTATAGTCTTTCCAGCCCGTCCCTGGACGCACGTCCAGTCTAGAGAGTCCTTATCTAGATAATGTCACATACCAGCAGGAAGGACAGCGCCACAGGCATGGGTAGTGATGAAAACAAACTTCTTTATTCCATGGTCGTGCAGCACCGTTTCGACCATCCACACGTGCTCTTTATCAAGCTTGATAAAAACCACGTGTGGATGGTCGAAACGGTGCTGCACGACCAAGGAATAAAGAAGTTTGTTTTCATCACTACCTATGCCTGTGGCGCTGTCCTTCCTGCTGGTAAAGAACTCAGGGGCCCTGTCTTTAACAGTCTAGCTATTTAGTCCTAGCTCCAGACCCAAACAGGTGTTTTTCAACAGAGGTCATAACCACCATGATTAATTCCCGAAACAAAAAAAAATAACACAATGATCTCCACATCTATTGCCACACCTACACAACATCCTCCCGTTAGTGCAAAGACCGCAACTATAACACACTCCCTTTCTCCACGCCTACAGTCCTGGAGCTTCCTCAAGACGGCCTAAGCTCGGGCCTAGCACTCAGCTCCATCAATGGCCAAACCTCCGACCCTAGCGTCCTATTCCAACGTAAGAAGGCACCTAAACAAGTAAAAAAAAAAAAAACATACATCCTAGGGGTCACGCACATACTGCCCCCCTACAAAACACCCTTAGCCGTCTGGGACCTCCGAGTTAGTGTCCTATCCCCACGTCAATGATGGCATCATCTTACCATCCTTTTGCTCAGCTTCGGTACACCGCCTCAACAGCAGCTTCATACCTGGAACCTAGTAAAGGCCCTCAGACGCTATAGCTCCAGTTTAGTCTCAGTCCGTTAAACAGAAACGCTGTTTGTCGTCCCCAAAGGACCTAGAAAAAGAATAGCTGCTCCCAAATCCACATCGGCAAGGTACATCCGCTTAGCAATCCAAGAGTCCTACTTCGTCAAATGCATTGACGAGGCAATTTAACTCTTCCACTCCTCCACCGGTCACTCCAAATCAGACTATGAACATGTGGTACCAAATAAGTATAAAATCAGACTGATTATCCGATTTAAATTTAAATCATGTTCGGTGCTTTAATAGCATTGGCAAGATATACACAGCAACTGAACTACATATCCGGGTACATCATCTTTTATAGTCCAGAAGATAAGCATGTAAATGTCGAAAACGGGGTGTATTTATGCTAAGAGTTTAGGTGGGATTACGCTAATGTCTATTTATTAGTAATAAGTAATTCTTTGTCTTTCGTAAGTCCATCCTCCAATCAGTCCAGGTGTCATCTTTTAGCCTGTGGTATGCAGCCATCTCCAGTTTCTCATGGCACAGCCTGGCATCGGGACAGTAGTGACCAATCAGCTCCTTAGTTTCCTGGGCACCTCCGCACACTGTATTTTCTCTTCACACATCTGAAAGACACTTTGTTTACACATAGCTTTGGTTCATGGATGAGAGGGAGAGAAGAAAGAGAGAGAGAAGAGAGGGACATAGAGAGAGAGAAGAGGAAAGAGAATGAGAGAGGGAGAGATATAGCTATTGCATACTAGGTTAAGGGAAAAACTTATTGTTCCTCATCTAGAGCATTAGTAAAAATATATAATATAAAAGTATATATGGAAAATATATGTATAATAGAAGAGCGTATTTTCTACCTTGACAGCATGACAATCCCAGTAGGAATCAGGGCTCACTCAACTCAATCAGTGGGCGCCTCATAGGCCAGCCAACACCAGGCCTCAGGCAACTAAGGTTTACAAGGCCGCAACCTAGTCCGGCCGCATACCTTTACCAAATACTACAACATTCACACCTGGGCTTCCGCAGACGTGAGCCTAAGTAGGGAAAAACTTTGCAAGCATTGGTCTTGCATCTGTAAGCGGCTAAAGCATAATTGATGCTCGACTGCTACTCAACTAATTCCCACCTAGGGACTGCTTTTAGGACGTCCCATGGTCCTGTGTCCCCCCGGTGATGCTAAGGAGAGATAGGGATTTTTGTGTATTCACCGTAAAATCCTTTTCTCCTAGGTCAGTGATGGCAAACTCCAGGCCTCGAGTGCCACACACAGTCCAGGTTTTCAGGATTTCCATTGCATTTGACAGTTGGCAATCAAATGATTAACTGTCAAACTCTAAGGAAATCCTGAAAACCTGGACTGTGTGCGGCACTCGAGGCCTGGAGTTCGCCATCACTGTCCTAGGTCATCATTGTGGGACACAGCACTTGCCCTCTCAATCTTCATTAGTCTGTACAGACCTCGGCTCACGCCTTTTGTACCTTATTACGTTAACGTGCTCTCTTACTGCTTTAGTACTAAAACTGACTAGCTACGCCCACGGACGGGTGGATACTGCAGGAAGGAGGGCTTAACTTTTTTCTGTACTTAGTGTCGCCTCCTAGTGGCAGAAAAGCATACACCCATGGTCCTGTGTCCCGCAATGATGCGCTAAAATAAAAGGATTTTACGGTGAGTACACAAAAATCCCTGTTTTCTGTTGTTGCAGCAGCCGAAAAACTGCAATTGTGTTTTTTTTTAAATCTTTTTTGTTGGTTTTAATAAAATTAAACAACAATCATAAGGATCAGCATATAAACAGATCAGTGTCATTCTTTGCCATAGTTAAATAGCAATAACATATCTATCATCATCATCATATATCCCCCCTCACTCCCCCCATCGTGCTGGTTCATTGGGATTGTAAGGTAGTTATGTCATATCATCAGTCCGTATTCTCACCCTCCCCCCTTTGTGGCCTCCTTTCCAAGAAAACAGTGTATCCTTAAAAGCTATCACAGTCTACTGAAGGCTAAATAATCCCTATGCATCAATTTTCAATTTTCCTAAGTAGCCTTGCATGTCCTCTAAAAGATACCACTCAGATCTTATAAAAGGCAAAACCTTTGCTTTAATCTCACCCAAAGACCTGTTGCATGAATTTACTGACATTAGTCTCGGCATCAATCTGCTCCAAGGTCACTGCACTCTTGACATCCCTAAGCAGCTCATTAAGTGATGCGACTGTGGCGGATAGCCAATGTACACTGTGTTCTTCTTGCCTCCATTGCAATAACGTAGTAGCTTAGCCTCAGTCCCCCTACATTCACATCACCCAAGAAATGGACAAGCCACACTCTGGGATCCAGACTTCACCAACACCCACATATGAATAACCTGGACTCCACCCAGAACTTCTTTATTTCATACATTCCAACACTCCATGTAGCATGCCATTCTAGTCTTCTCACATTTTGGGCATTGTTGAATCCTTTTCGACTGTTGATCTATGTGGCGGTAATTAAAGCCTAAAATAGCCCTATAAATTATTTGGAAGAAAGGTATCTCTCCATTTTCAGTTCCCGAAACTGCATGCTTTCATAGTGTTTCCTGTTCCAAAGCCATCTTGACTCTGTATGATACGGATACCATATCTCCCATAGTGCTAATCCCTCTCTTCCCCCATATTTTAAATAGCTTTGTCTCTACCTAGCTAAAGTCTGGGTGCAACCACGGGTCAAGATATTTTGAGATCTGCAGGAAAGGCCAATTTCTTTCGAATAACTTCCATGCAACATCGTGTCCCTGAAAAGCACTACGTTCTTGTATCAGGGATGGCACTTAATTGGACTAGTGATGGGCGATCAGTAAATGCTTGGGTCGAGCATATCGAAATGCTCAGGTACTCGACCTGAGCACCGAGTCCAGTGTTAACCTGGGTAACTCTAGCATTTTTCTGGCGACACCATGGCAGTCTGCAAAAGCCTAAAAATGTCACTAATGTATAAGAACAGTGCTCAAATGACATGGGAACTGCATGGGGAAGATTCCTGTAAGCATTTCTGACTCTTAGGTCACTGCTGTGAACAATGTTGTCATGAGTATATACGCCACTTTTACAGATCACAATAAAACGTAAAAAGCAAAACCAAAATGGAGTTTCCTGGGGAAAATGTTAAGGGCTCCTAACGCACTTGGTGACAGTGTTGGTGTATTTTTGTTTATTACATTAAAGATTAAAAACAAAAACTTGGAGGCACTCCATTGCCCTTTGAAGAGATGTGGAGGACCTCATAAAATAATGTTCCCATTATTAGGAAGTGGTGCAGGGCTGCCAAAACATTGAGAGCACTCCATGCCCTTGAAGAAGATGTGGGAGGCCTCATACAAACAATGTTCCTATCACTAAGGAGCGGGTCTCCTATACTTGTAATGCCATGCACTAAGTAGGGACTGACAAACATTTACCCTGGGGGATATACATGAATATTGCTAGAACTTTTTCTTTTTCTTACGGGCATCATAAACAACCTTTAAAAACTATTTTGTGGGTGTTGCATCATGGACCACAGTCACCCTGGTGATGTGGTGGAGGATGAGGAGGACTAGAGCAAATAGCCAAAATCAAGAAGCATATACCCATGTGTAGGGGTGAAGAGGAGCATAGGAATATACCTCCCAAAAAAGACACTTGCTTTGAGTTTATTTACGCTGCTATCATTTGGTGGTGTTGAGAAGTCTGGTCCAATCCAGCCCTTGTTCATTTTGAGAAGAGTCAGCCTGTCAGCATTTTCAGTTGATAGGTGCACTTATCAGTAATAATTCCCCCTGCAGCACTAAAAAAATCCCTCTGACAAAACGCTAGCGGCAGGGCAGGCCAGGACTACCATGGCGTAGAGAGCCAGTTCATGCCACGTGTCCAGCTTGGATACCCAAGAATTATAAGGCATGGAGGACTTTGGTACAGTCGGCAAGGTACTCCTTCAGCATCTTCCCAAACTTTGCCCTCCTTGTACGAGTACCCCTCGCTCAGGTCCTGTACCATTGGAGGGGTTGAGAAAACTCTCCCAGAACATTGAGAGTGTTCCCCTGCCTCTGCTGGATTGGAGTGGTCTCTCTCGCTTGTACTCCTTGGTTGTCCACCGAACTGTGACCTTTGCCGCCAGCATTTTCAGATTGGAATTTTTTTAATAATTCTGCAACATGGACCCTCTGCTACTGCCCCATTTTTGTAGACCTCTAGGAATCGGGAATAAGAAATATAAAGTTCTCCTTGTAGCGTGGGTCTAAAAGTGTCACCAACCAGTAATAAGTGTCACCCAAAATTTTGAGGACGCGAGAGTCACGGGAAAGACAGCGTAACATAAAGTCAGCCATGCGCACCAGACTGGTAACAGGCAAGACTTTCGTGTCCTCACCAAGAGGATGACTGACCATGTTCTCCTTCTCCCTGTCCCCTGGCTATGCACGCTGAACAAGACTGTATGACAGTTGTGCAGGTAGTACCGTCTACAGTGCATGAAACTAGCTCCTGTTCTTTTTCCTCCTCCTCATTGTCCCCCAATCCACCTTGGGATGAGATGAGGCTGGGCTGTGTGTAATCACTCTGTATGGTTCCTAGCTCCATCTCATCGTGCTCCGCCTGCAAAGCATTGTCTCTGATTTTGAGCAGTGTGTGTTTCAGAAGACAGAGAAGCGGAATGGTGATGCTAAAGATGGCGTCATCACTGCACACTTGGTGGCGTCCTCAAAGTTTTGGAGAATGGTACATATGTCGGATATCCATGTCCACTCCTGAGGTCTTACGTGGGGAGTCTGAACCGAATACTGACAGCCTTGTTGATGCTTGTAGTCAACAACTGCCCTCTTCTGCTCACAAATCCTGACCAACATCTGCAGTGTTGAATTGCAACGCCTGGTACATCACACACCAGTCTGTCAGCTGGAAGCTGCAAACGCTGCTGAAACCTGCTAAGGGCGGCCGAAGCAGTAGGTGACTTTCTAAAATGGGCTGACAGGTAGCGTACTTTGACAAGCAGATCCGACAGCGCCGTGTATTTAAGAAACCGCGGAACCACAAGGTTGAGCACATGGGCCAGGCATGGTACATGTGTGAGCTCGCCTCGCCACAGAGCCGCCTCTAGGTTTCGGCCATTGTCACACACGACCATGCCTGGCTCTAGGTTCAGCGGTGTGAGCCAGAGATCTGCCTGCTCTTTCAGAGCTGTCCACAACTCTTCAGCATTGTGTGGTTTGTCACCTACGCATATTAGCTTTAGCACAGCCTGTTGCCGCTTGGCCAAGGCTGCAGTGCTTTCAGTTTCTAACTGATGTGGAGGGTGAGGAGGATGATGTGCAGGAGCTGTAGACTGTGGGGACAAACCTGATTGAGTTAGGGCCTGCAATCCTTGGCGTCAGGGGGACGTGTTCCATCCCAAGGTCCGACTGTGTCTTGGCATTCACTGTTAACCCAGTGTGCCGTTGGCGAGATGTACCGTCCCTGCCCACAAGCACTTGTCCACTTGTCTGTGGTTAGGTGGACTCTCCTGGTAACTGCGTTGTTAAGGGCACGGCTAATGTTTTGGGATACAATGCGAGGATGGCATACTGGGAGCATGCTCGCCCATCCCTAATATGCACGCGTGGAGGACAGACCAGCTCCCATGGCCTACACAGCTCTGTCTCTGTCATGATCTGAATATTCACTCGTTCTTTTAACCCAGGCAGAGGACATGTCTCATTAGACAGGCTATGTTGTACCCCCTCACACCTGGTAGTCCTAGCCCTCTTTTTTTTTTTCCCCTGAGAAACATTAACGTTTATAATTTAATTCGTGACCTCCTTCCCAAAATTGCAATTTTAGCATTTTGATTTTCTTTCTTGTAAAATGCTTGCAAATCAGATTAATTTTTTTCATGTTTTATAGATAGAAATTTTACAAACGCAGATATACCATATATGTGATTTTTCTTAGTTTATTTTTAGTTCTTAATTTTTAATGTTATAAAAGAGGAATAATTTTGTGGGGTTTTTTTCCTATGTTTCAAACATTTTTTCTATTTTTTTCCCTGCATTTAATAATCCCTTTAGGAATCCTGAACCTGCAATGGTCTGATAACTTGTTCTGTACACAGTAGTGCATTAGCATTGTTATATATGTAGAAGAAATCAAGAGTCTGCTATGAACGCCAGTCATAGGCTGGTTTTCACAGGAGTACTTTGACAGACACAGGGGATTCAGTTGACACCTGGTTATCATGAGAACACATCGCCGTCCTGTGATCAGCTCGCACGCGTGCTTATGTGATGTCAGAAGGGTACCTCCCCAGTTGCCATCATTCTTTAAGTGACGTTGTTAAAGATTAACAGCAGCAGTTAACAGGTGCTTCACTCGTGGCTATTGAAGGCGGATAAAGGCTGAATAATTCAGCCTTCATCTGAAGGGAAAGATGCAGGCTCAGTGTGCGAGCCTTCAGCAAAGTCAGGGACGTAATAAGTTTTTAAGGGGTTTAAAGGGAACCAACCACCCCCAATGACCCCCCCGGACTATTAATATGGCTCCCTACACCCAGCACATACATGTGCTGCAATGTTTTTTGCTAAAAAAACTGCTTTTCAAAAGTGAAGATAATGCTTTATAAAGTATTTAACGAAGGGACGGGTGGGCGTTACTTAGCTGTGGCTAAAGCCGGGTTGCAGCTGCCAGTCATCCTCCTGTGTCCCCTCGCAGCAGTAACGGCCAGCCCTTTCTTGTCGTCACAGCCTGGTGCACGGGCTCGCATGCCCGTGCACACGTCATCAGCTACAGCCGGGTAGCGAGCGCGCGCTCTGACTTCCTGCTCTCGGCTGTGGAAGTCAGAGCGCGCGCTCGCTACCCGGCTGTTGCTGATGACGTGTGCACGGGCATGCGAGCCCGTGCACCAGGCTGTGACGACAAGAAAGGGCTGGCCGTTACTGCTGCGAGGGGACACAGGAGGATGAGTGGCAGCTGCAACCCGGCTTTAGCCACAGCTAAGTAACGCCCACCCGTCCCTTCGTTAAATACTTTATAAAGCATTATCTTCACTTTTGAAAAGCCATTTTTTTAGCAAAAAACATTGCAGCACATGTATGTGCTGGGTGTAGGGAGCCATATTAATAGTCCGGGGGGGTCATTGGGGGTGGTTGGTTCCCTTTAACTCATTTAATGCTACATAACTAATGGACATATAGGGAAGAAAACATGAATAAATCCAATCCTTGTTATGGCTTCCATTAGTGACACATATCTCAAGGGCTCACACAGTATAGGGATTAGCTTTTTTCTCATTTGCACAGGGTTATAATAAGAGCAATGGGTGAAACTGAATGGGAGGAAACACAGATTAAATATTAGAAAAAACTTTTTGACAGAGAGATTGATCGATTGAACAAACTGCAAGGAGTGGTAGTGAGATCCCCTTCAATAGAAGTCTTCAGACAGACTCTGACAGGCAGACATCTGTCTGGGATGATTTAGTGAATCCTGCTTTGAGTAGGAGATTGGACCAGATGGTCCAGGAGGTCCCTTCCAATGCCTCCATTCTATGATCTACTTTTTCCCTTTGATCTATGGGTCCATCAGAGTTCCTTCTATTAGTCAGCAGAAATAGCAATGCATGATGCACTATTCTTGCTGTCAAAAGTAACAGGAGCGTTGATAGAATTTAAAAGTGCATGGGTGAACATAGCAGCATACAAGGACGAAGTGTATGATCTGCGCTGCTACCAAAGGAAGACCAGGACAACATTTCGGAGCCCCTCCTGGCTCCTTCCTCAGGGAAATTCCCTGAGGAAGGAGCCAGGAGGGGCTCCGAAACGCGTAGGATTAAAGAGTTAACTTCAACCAGACGATCCATTGTCCTGGTCATCCTTTGGTAGCAGTGCGGATCATATGACACTTCGTCCTTGTATGCTGATTTCTGACCGCGGTGACCCGTGGAAGTGTGGATCCAGCAGCAGCTACTGACTAAGCTTTCATACTGGTTGTGGGTTTACACAACCAGATCAGGTGAGCAGGCCCTTGTCGCCATACATGTATCTTTATATATTAGAGATAAGACCCTATTGCGCATTTGTCTAATTTTTTTTTTTTTAATTTCTGCACTTTCCTGGGTGAACATAGACTTTTGGGTTGTCACTCAGCATTTGTTACATGTGTAGGAGCTTCCCCAGATGTTCCACACTGTGTGGGGTAAATGTTTTTGAATATTGCTGTAGACTTGTAGATCGCTATAGGTAATAACATTTATGCATTTTTTTAATTGTTTTGGTAGCAGAGTTGGTCAGGGCAAAGTTGAGTACTTCGCATCCGGGCTTAAAGATAAGAAATGTTTGTGCCTTATTTTTTTAATAATCACATGAGACTTGGAAAATAAATGGCATTTCAAAAGGATGACCTAATTATTTGCTCACATCACAAGCTCTAAGGCTTGTTGACTTTCCTTGTAATCTAGACTGACCTGTCTGAATGAAAACATTTTGTGGTCTGATATTGTTGCATAAATGTTGTGTATCTGGTAACTGATGAACAAAGTTTTACTCCACTGGATATAATACTTGTCTGACGACCACTATTTCATTTTTTAATATACTAATTACTTCCGTATATATATCTGGTAAACCCAAGGGCCTATTCCTACGGCAACGGCCCTTAGTTTGGCAATTTTGCAAACAATGGCTAATGCTGTAAGATATTATTCTCCGCCTTCCTCTTTTGCTGATATTGATTGAAAATTCAATTGAGAAACATGTTTAGAACTGTTCTTTCTGCGGTAATCATACAAGTCAGTGGGAAGACAAGAAAATTGTATTGAAAGAAAATACCGTGGAGGGTTTTTTTTTTTCAGTGTTTTTCAGCATAGATTATCGCTGCCAAAATAATAACAGATATCTTTTCTCCTATTCCTCTCCATATTCATACCTCATTTCTTTGGGTCGTATTTGTCTGTCTAAATGCTCATGGACATTTAACCAGACAGCGTTATACCCCCTTTCCCCCCCCCCTTTACTGTTAACATTAAATTTTTTTTTGTATCAAATCTCCACATCTCTGTGATAGGAATTGTTGTTTGCTGTTATTGGGTGACATTGAAACAGTTCAGAATTTCATTTATTGCTCGTCAAGGGAGAAGAGATGAAAAACGTATACACTAAGCCTATAGGACTTCCCGCAGCGTCTATTAATCCTTTATGGATCATTTGAAATGTTTCTAGTTTATTTAAGCTGTGCTGCTTGTATCAGACTGTTCCTGCAAAGATGAGAGAGGAGCTAAGGAAAAAGGAAAGTGATCATGCTTAGAATTTTTAAAAAAAACGATCTCACTTTCAGCCAAAAAGCACTTTTATGCTCCATTAGCGTTGAATTTGACCAAACTCTTACATCGCATTAATACAAGGCTTGCTGGGTATACAGCTAGGCTTGTTTCAAAGACAGACTTGAACTTTACCAAACTGCATATTAAGATTTGGGTGCATGTGATGCATTTCATTGCCTTGCCTTTTGATTTTCTTTTTTCAATTTTACTTTTTTTTTATTTTGCATTTTTTTTGTTACTCCAGTGTTTAGTAATTTTATATCTATTTGATTAAAAAATGGGTAGTGGATCACATAAAAAATTAATATGCTAGAAATCTAGTGGAAATAGAATGGTGTCCAAATTTTTTTTAATGCAAATTGTTATTGATGGAGGAAGGACCTCAACAAGGCAGAATAAATGTTGCCTTATTGATGTTTGCAAACCTAGTGAGCATTACAAATAAGAGGAGCCAGATATGGAGTTGGTGAGACATGCCTGTCTCCTTTTATGTTTTCTGAGGATTAAATAAAAATACTTATTTACTTATATAGTGCTATTAATTCCACAGCGCTTTACATAAATCACTAGTACTGTCCCCATTGGGGCTCGCAATCTAAATATCCTATCCATATGTCTTTGAAGTGTGGGAGGAAACTGGAGCATCCAGGGGAAACCCACGCAAAAGCTGGCAGGACATGCAAACTCCTTACAGATGTCGTCCTTGGTGGGATTTCGACCTAAGACCACAGCGCTGCAAGGCTGTAATGCTAACTACTGAGCCATAGTGCCACCCTGGGGTCAGCTTACTTGCCCACTGTACAAGTCTAAAAAGTTACTTTAGCTTTTAGCAATTTATGGATATATTATTCCATCTGCAACCAAACAACACAAAAACATGTGTGTGGCTTCTTTTTTTTTTTTTTATTTATATTAGATGGGGCCAAACTTTTCACTTGCTACTGAAGGTCCAGTGCATTTGGAGGAACAAGGTGTGGGAGTGACAAGGTGACAGGCACCAAAAATACTATGGATATAATTTTTCCCTGTAGTCTTGCCACCATACAAAATTCTGACTTGATCCAGGCTTTTTGCAAGAGATGTGAGTGGTTTGCTAGAAATTATGGCAGGACAAGGTTAGACCTAACCAATAAGTATTGTGGGACTCCCGCTACTGTGTTCCCTGAAATAGTTCTGTTAAATACAGGATATTAACCCCTTTCATAACTTCACAGATGCATCTTTACGCCGTTTGGCCTGTTGAAATGTTATCCCTTCAGTGGAGCCATGCTCTGCAGTTACGCCTCTTATTATTATTATTATTTATTTATATAGCGCCATTAGGTTCCATGACGCTTTACATGAGGATAAGGGAGACAAGAACAAGTACAGTAAATCTAGGTGATCAGGACGTACAGGTACAGGAGGGGCAGGGACCCTGTCCACGAGGGCTCTCAGTCTACGAGGGGCGGGTTGGGATACAGTAGGATGGCCTCTTGGTGCATATCCAAATTGACCGGAGCAGTTAAGTCTTTTTGAAACTGGTTACAGAAATATTCAAATTCCTTCTGGAATGGAGATTGTTGTGTGGCCCAACAACCTTCTGCCACCAGGGCTGCTGTACTATTCCCTGCCTTTCCAGGGAACACCAGATGACTTTTGCAACTTGACCATTCTATGATATAGCCTACATGCCTTTCTCCTTTTCAAGCTTTTTTATGGAGATGGTGGCTTACTGCCTGCAAAAGGCGCTACTTATGATACTGACATGGCTAACTAATAAAGTCTGATAAATTGTCACCATCTGCCTCCCAACAAGATGAACCTGTAAACATATTCTGCCTCATCCTTGCTGGCCGACACACACAGAAGAATTGCTTGCCGATGAACAGTTGCCTTAACAGTTCTGACAGTTATTGTGCAGTTTTTCTTTCCATGGCCAATGGCAGGTGTGACGAGAGAAGACACCCGGACAAGCCATTTAATACAAATATTTACCCCCTCAGCTGCTAGGTCAGCAAGTGTATATTTGTGTGTGAATGAATATACATTTATGTATAAATATACATGTGTGTGTGCATATATTTATTGTAAAATATTATATGGTGTTGAAAGCACATGATTCTTTTTGCATTCCTCCTTTAACCTTTGTCAGGCTGCATAATTTTACAACCTTAACAGGCTGCATAGGTACAATTGTACCTTCATATATACCTTCTCTGTGGGAAGACTTTACTTGGTTTCAGAAACTAAAGTTCATTCAGCTACAAATGTTATGCTGATATCTATTGGCCAGTGTTGTTACTGGTCACTTCTGTTGCTGTCAATTAAGTTAATTCAAACTGGGAGTGGCTTCTACTTCTCTTCCTGCCTCCCTCCTCTCATTAGCCATTTTGTTGTTCATCTCATTGCTGTGAGCACACACATTTCATCTATCATCTATGCACATGACAGGAGAAGTTGAAAAGACACTAGCAGCCAAGCCAGAGATAATAAAATACTACAACAAAACAAAAGGTGGCGTTGATGTTATGGATAAAATGTTGGGAGAGTACACTGTGAAACGACGAATATCACGTTGGACTTTGGCATTTTTCTACAATATGATTGACGTCACTGGGTTAGCATCCTACATCATCTACAGAGAACACAATCCAAGCTTCAGGGCAAAGGATCAACGAAGAAAGTTCCTGAAAGATCTCGCAAATCAGCTGTGTATTGCTGCAATTGAAGAACGTTGTACACACCGAATGATGATGAGAAACCATTTTCTTCGAGGTGCAGTAGAAATGGTGCTTGGACGATGCATTATGGTAGCATCGCAAGCAGCATCTGACCCTCAAATACCTCATGGTAGTCGTGGACCCTCCCCTGTTGTTGGTAGTTGCTATGTCTGCCGAGACCTGAAGCGAAAACAACATAAGACTAGAAAGTCTTATGTGGTTTGTGTGAAACCCATTTGCGATGAACACTCGGTAGCACAGCCAACATGCATTACTTGCGAAGAAAATCAATAAAAAAAGTTTCTTACATTTTCTTTTATAATGTAAATGAACAGTTTTTTTACTTGTTTATAATAGTTAAATAGCATTATCATTAAAAAAAAATTATGCTTTTTCCCTTGCATTATCTTCATTCAAAATATATGAGGTACATTTGTACCTATGCAGCTTGTTATGGATGCAAAAAGATCTCGACCCCTTATCTCGGAAGAGGGTGGAGATATTTTATTGAAATTTGGCCAATATATTCTGGACCAAAAATGTAGAGATGTCATGAAATTTCAGCCTTCTACGTCTTTTCGAAAAAAAGTTATTGCAATTTTAAAACGGAATAGTTACAATTGTACCTATTCAGCCGGATAAGGGTTAAGCCAGCATCAGAATGTCCAGCCCTAAGACTGTACGTTGGGCACTGTCGGCAGTAGCACTTGTCACTTTACAGTCTGTTAACAAAGTGTGGAGGAGATGATTTTATTTTCTATAAGCATTTATCCCATTGGCCACATTCTTTATTTTTATGCAGCACGGGGAGCTTTCAATATTCTAGGTATTGAGGTATAGAAGGATTATGACACCTCACATTTTTGCTTTAGCTACTTCACATCTTACCTAGCTTGTGTGGTTAACCTTTGATGGATTTCTTTTTCACATATTTCAGTGGTTAGACAAATCAGTCATGCAAGCTAAAGGTTAATGTCATTTCTAAATAGCTGTCAATGTAATAAGTGTTTTCTCCCAGGGGAAGCATGTTTTATCAGCTGTATGAAGCGAAAAATGACAGAAACTTTATTATTTAGATACTATCAGTTGGGCAGTGACTGGCAAATGAAAACTTGCTTTGGGGGGTTTTATTCCCCATCCTGGTTTTGCTTACACGGCTTTCAAGTTCAGCCTGTTTATATGTAAAGTGTTAGTAACTCTTCAAAATGTAAAAAGCCATCCATCCAAGGGTTTTTTCCAACGACCTTCATTGCTTACCCTTCCCGGGCAAATGTTGCCCTTGTTATTGTTTGTTGGTTATGATCTGCTCTCCCACTGAGAGTGGGCTGGTTGATGAGATCTTGAACAAACATCTGCAGTGATGTTAAGTTGATGACGTATACGCATTAGATTTATGAGATGGAAATTGGTTGCTAATAAACCAGGAAATGCTTTAGAAAAAGCATACAATGGGTAATGTTTCTCCTTATGGAGAGTGATATGTCTAGCATGCCTGGCTGAGGAGGCTTATGAGTTATGCAATGCTCCCCTGGGAAATTAAATATGCAAATTGCCTCTTCAGAGAAGAAGAGGATAAACTAAAGCCTAAAAGTCAATATGCTTTGAAATAATACGAATTCCTAATTGATTGTGACACACAAGGTTATACATGCTGCTTTCTTAGTAATCTGTTGAAAATATGTTTTTATAAACATTTTCTATTAGCTCTTTGAGCAGTGGGGCTATCCTACAAGAGGGAATCTTCGATTACCTATAGAGATGGGCGAGCCCCCAAACACCTACCCCGAACAGGTTATCTGGTCTACATAATAAAAGCAGGGCTGCAAACTGCCTTTCAGCCAAAGCAGCCGAATACCACTATTTGATTAGAATAATCGTTAGGCTAACTCCCTATAAATAGTATAATAAAGAAGCTGTGATATACTGTTTAAAGATGAGCCCATTGCAGCGCTTGTCAGATGAAAGCATCACACTGTAAACCAGGCAGAGAGGAGAGCAAAGTATGATCTTAGCATGCATGCCCAGACTACTATCACTCACAGAAATGCAGCTCAGTCCCCACCGTTGACATGATCTGTCCAGTTTGTCCTTTTCTGGTCCCCAGACTGGAAGGATCAAAGCTACAACATCAATATTGGTATTTACAGATCGCAGAGATCAGCTTAAAGCGGCAGTGTAAGTAGGCAGACATATACTGGGAAAGTATTAGGAATAGTTAAGACCAATAAAGGGGATCACTTTAGTAGTGGAAATCCTCTTTAGATAAAAAATGTTCTGTTAGTATCCAAAAAATGTTTTTGGTCAGTATCAGCCAGAGATTGTGTCTCATGCAGGGGCATAGTGAACTGTTCTCTATCTAAGGGCAACATGACTTTGTTACAGTACCAGTGATAACATCTGTATTGAACATGAAAACACCTGTTTGTCAGATTCTATTATAATATGTATAAAATCAGTGCTTGGCACACTCACACACCTGAGGTCTTTTTACAGAGGTAATTGTGGCAGTTTCATGAACGATGTGAGTACGGCTACGCTGTCTTGACCAGCTGTGGCTGTACTGAACCCAAAAACAACAGCCTCATAGGCATGGATTTGTCTGTTTTTGTCTGGAGTCCTGCGGTCTGCACTGTTACCATGAATGTTTGATGTGTGAATCCAGCCTTAAAGGAGTTTTCCCACAAACTAAGTTAATTTTCGAATTCGTTCTAACTAATAGAACTTGGGTTAAAAATAAGTTCCACATTTGAATGTGTTTAAAAATGTTCCTATGTACTGTATAATGCCCGTGTCTGACTGTACGGGGACATGATCTGATCAGATCATATCTCGTTGGCGGAGGAGAACACAAAAGAGTATACAGACAGTACAGCATACAGATAATTATTTTTGTGAGGTAAAACATTTCCCTGCCTGATTTAAAAAAAAAAAAAAAGTTTTACCTAAAAGACCGAATTATTTGTGATCCTGTGCTGTAATGTAGGATTCTCTTTTACTTCCACCCCAGCCCAGGAGTTGTGGTATGATGAGACCTTGTTCCTGTACAGTCAAACCATGGCCATTACACAGTACATAGCAGGGCACGTACTGTATATAAGATTATCTTGGCAGAGGAACTTTTTTTTTTAAACAAATATTAAAGTTAACTATTGATTAAAATGCCATATTTGAGTTCTCCACACTGTAACACAATATAGTCCAGACGTGTTAGGATCCTACTCTTAATCTCTTTCCACTTGTCCTTGGGCAGAATCAGGATCTTTGTATCTCTGTGCTCTAGACTTGGTCTAATGTTTCAGAGGTCAGCAGTGTATCAGGCTGTTAGCAGTTTTCTTGCTTCAGACGTTTAATCCTAGATAATTCATGTGCCCAGCTGGCTGGTGGAGATTCTTGTCGCACCTTCTGTGTGCTACATACATTCACTGTCTTGGCTCAACCACAAAGATGACAGGAAGATTGTCCCACAAATGTGAGAAGGAAGTATGCAGATTAGTCCACCTGTTGATGTGGTTCCCATGTGATCATGTATCATCAGGCTTTTGCCTGGTGAATGACTTGTACCAGTAGATGCTCCGGGTGTTTTCTTGTGCATCTCAGATCTCCTTTGAAGTATTCGTGTAGTCTATGAACTTGATCATGACTATCAGCTTCTGACCTGACTGCTATTAACTTGTTTGCTTTTATAACAATCCATGTGGCGTATAAGGCAGGTATCTTAATGGTTACTGTGTCAGTTATTACTAAGGGTAATTAAAATTAAAGCCACCTCTCAAAATATCTCATAAAATAATGTGGCTTTATACCATTCGATTTAAACCTTTATCAAAGCAATATGGCAAAAGTAGTCCAATAAGCAAGTATTTAACATGTTAATGAACAGGTTCGAAGGAACCTTCACCCTCAAGCCTGTTTTTCCCGACCAAGCCAAATGTTACAATTCTGACCAGTGTAACTATATTAGATAATAACTCTAGAATGGATTCCAGTGATTCTGAGATTGTTTTCTTGTGACACATTAGACTTTGTTAGTGGTCAATTTTGGTCAATATGATTTGCATATATTTACAAAAATTGACAAAAAATTACAAAACTACAATTTTCAGAATTCAAATTTATTTTCAAAACCAGATAGTTATATCACAAAATATTTAAAGGGAACCTGTCAGGTCATTTATGCCACCAAACATATCACTACCTGTCCCTGCAGCTTCTTACTACATCTTAAATCATCCCTGTCTGACCTAAATGTGTCCTGTAATCATTGAGTAAACAGATTTAATAACTTGCGTTCTGAGGTCGTTCCTAGTCATGTGGGTGATCTGTGGGCAACGGGTGGGTGGTCTCACTGGGGTCCAATTTCCCCCCTCACTTCATGACCTGGTGGGCATGAGGATTAACACAGAGGCGCGGACCCTTTTTTCAAATTTGGTGGGCGGTTCCTTTCAGGTGTGACTCCACCGTATGTTATTTATGGTCCTGTGCATTCTGGGAGGGGTATTGGGTGTACAGGCTGACTTCGGAATGCAAACTGTGCATGCTCCGGAGCTGGTCAGTATATCTAATGCATCCCCACACTATGCAGAACCGGAAATGATGCGACCGCAAAGTCATACCCAGAAGGATTTGCCAGCCAAATTTGAAACTCACGACCGTGCTTCTGAATTAATGATCACACCCACAGGGGCATGATTACATGGAGTGAGGGGGGGGGGGAATGGATCCAGAGAGAATGCCCACCCGTTGCCCACAAGGTTGCCCACACGTCTAGGACACCCTCAGATCTTCCCTGGCAGTGACAGGTCAGCTATAACTTAAGCCGAACTCCCGACAGCTATCTTGCGGTGACCGCATGATTGACATTACATAACTTCACATCATTTAGCAGGAACCCCTTATGTTATTTGTTGGGAGGAAATTGATGACTGGCCTTTTGTATTTTATACGAAAAAATGTGTTCCTATAATTTTTTTGTAAGAGCTTTCCATTTTCCTTTTATACAGTGCCTTGAAAATATATTCATACTCTGTGAATTTTTCCTCAATTTTTTCATGTTGCAAACACAAGCTTAAATCTATTTTATTGGGATTTTTTGTGATGTACCAACACTTAAGTAGCAAGTATTTGTGAAATTACATGGTTTTCTAAATACATTAAAAATATAAATTTTGAAAATTGTGACATTCATTTGTATTCACCAACCCCCTTCCGCCCCCTCCCAAGTCCAATATCTTGTAGAACCACTTTCACTATATTCGAACATGGCATGACATTGGATTGGGGAGTAATTCCCCTTGTGTTCGCAGGCTTGATTTTCAGGGAGCGTACTTAAAGGAGTTGTCTATTACTAGAACAACCCTTCTCATACACTATGTTCGGCCCCATTAAAATAGAAAAGCTTATGCTCATTTCCAAAGCCGATACTTGCACTTGCTCTCCCAAGGTTTGTGAGGTTGTCATGCTTGCCCATAATGACTCCTGGCTACTCTCTTCCTTCTTCGGAAATATGAGTCATCATTAGGAAGTGAACTGTCAGCCCCATCTCTCATGTTAAGTTCATAAGGGGAGGACAGAGAAATCCGGTGGTGATTGGTCACGGGGCTCGCAAGACGTCACAACTTCAAGTGAGCACTGGAGGTGAGTATACACTTTTAATTTAATGGTGTGGAATGAGAATGGGTTATCCAAGTAGTTGACAACCCCTTTAAATACAGGGACATGCAAAAGTTTGGGCACCTCTGTTCAAAATTGTTATTGTGAACTGTTAAGCAAGCTGAAGATGAAATGATCTCTAAAAGGCATAATGTTCGTCATGACTCAATTTCCTTCTGTATTTTACGCAAAAAAAAATTTTTTCATCTTTATTTTTTAAAAATGACAAAAAGGAAAGTGAGCCCATGCAAAGGGTTGGGCACCCTGCATGGTTAGAACCTAGTAGCAACCCGTTTGCAAGTATCATTACAGCTTGTAAATGCTTTATATAGCCAGACAAGAGTTTTCAGTTATTGTTTGAGGGATTTTCGCCGAGGAAAAGCACTGGGGACGGCCCCAGGCAGCGCTTTGCCCGGCCCAGAGCGGCACCACCCGGACTCTGGGATCGTGCCACAACGACCAGGCAACGAGGGAGACTGCTGTAACAAAGCTCCCCCGACGCTGCAGCCAGGACCTGGATGCCACAGACTTCTCCCAGCCCTCCACGGCAGTCTCAGACCCCAGGTAACATGATCGGTTCCGCGCATGCGCAATGCACTTATTGAAGCCGGGCTGATCACGTGATCAAGCCCATAATGCACTGGAGCCGATCACGTGATCGGTCCCATAATGCACTAGGGCCGATCACGTGACGGCCCATAATGCACCGCGCCGGATGTGACGCCCGGCCGGTGCATAGAGGTACACAGAGGGTGGGAGATTCCAATTAATGGGGCAGAGAGGACCCAGAATAATGCCGCCCAGCGGGGCGTGCATTACAACCAGGAGGTGTGATGAAGGAAGTGAGGCCACGCCTACTCAGTCCCCCAAACAGGGGGACTGCAGTAAGTTTAAACTTATTTTACACATGTTTCATAGGGACACTTTAGATAAGAAAGGGATAGATAGGGAGCTACTAGGAAGGTGTAGGGACAGCTAGAGATAGTGTAGGGCCTTAGAATCAGGTTCCCTTTAAAGGGGTGTGCTCAACAGTTATGTTCTGAAACACCCTCAATTACCTGTTTTTCCAAGCTGCTAACAGAGACAACATTGCCTCTGCAATATTGGAAAAGTGGGAAAAGTGCAGGGAAGTAGAAGTTTGCAGTATTTGTCCAGCTTCAGAGACGTGCAAGCAGGCTCAAAAACATATTAGTGCATCTCAATGAATTAGAATATCATCAAAAATCAATGTAATTTTCCATGTTTCAGGGCCTTTCTTGGAGCCCTGAAACACTTTGGCCAATAAATCAAAGTTAAATTCACACCTTGATGTCTCGTGGAATATGGCAGCACAGTTTTTAACCCTTCATCCGCCCTAATTTTATTTTCTGAATTAATGACCTATGGGTTTTCATTGGCTGTAAGCCTTAAAAATCAACATTTACAGAAATAAACATTTGAAATAGATCAATGACTATATAACATGTGTATTTCACTTTTTGTATTGAATTACTGAAATACCGTATATATTCGAGCATAAGGCGACCCGAGTATAAGCCAAGCTATATACCGTATATATCGTGTATAAGCCGACCGTGTATAAGCCGACCCCCTACTTTTGCCCCCAAAACCTGGGAAAACCTATTGACTCGTGTATAAGCCGAGGGTGGACCCCAGCACAAGTATACAGGCCTCCCCAGTCGTAGTATACAGCAGACTCCCCAGTGGTATACAGGCCTCCCCAGTGGTAGTATACAGCAGCCTCCCAGTGGTGTATACAGGCCCCAGCAGTATTACAGCAGCCTCCCCAGTGGTGTATACAGCAGCCTCCCCAGAGGTGTATACAGCAGCCCCAGTGGTGGTATATACAGGCAGCCCCAGAGGCGGTATATACAGGCAGCCCCAGAGGTGGTATATACAGGCAGCCCCAGAGTTGGTATATACAGGCAGCCCCAGTGGTGGTATATACAGGCATCCCCAGTGGTGGTATATACAGGCAGCCCCAGAGGTGTATACAGGCAACCCCAGTGGTGGTATATACAGGCAGCCCCAGAGTTGGTATATACAGGCAGACCCAGTGGTGGTATATACAGGCAGCCCCAGTGGTGGTATATACAGGCAGCCCCAGTGGTGGTATATACAGGCAGCCCCAGTGGTGTATACAGAAGCCCCAGTGGTGTATACAGCAGCCCCAGTGGTGGTATATACAGGCAGCCCCAAGGTGTATATAGGCAGCCCCAGTGGTGGTATATACAGGCAGCCCCAGTGGTTTTATATACAGGCAGCCCCAGAGGTGTATACTGCAGCCCCAGCCCAGAGGTGGTATATACAGGCAGCCCCAGTGGTGATATATACAGGCAGCCCCAAAGGTGTATACAGGCAGCCCCAGAGTGGTATATACAAGCAGCCCCAGTGGTTTTATAAACAGGCAGCCCCAGAGGTGTATACAGCAGCCCCAGCCCCAAAGGTGTATACAGCAGCCCCAGCCCCAAAGGTGTTTACAGGCAGCACCCAAATGCTGGCACTTGCCCCCTGCTTGTAAGCCCCCACCGGCTGCTTAACTTACCATCCTCTGTCTTCTTCATCGCGCGTGCAGGTGCCTCGGTGCTCCCGTCCTCCATGCTCCCGGCGTCATCCGGGGTACCCGGCTGTCGCGTAGCGATGACGTCATGCGAACCGGCCGGTCACATGACCCCGGATGCTACGGAGGACGGGAGCACTGAGAGACCTGCGCGCCCGATGAAGAAGACAGAGTATGATAATAATAGCAGCCGGGGGGGCCTTACAAGCAGGGGGGCAAGTGCCAGCATTTGGGTGGGATATATTTAGTTATGCACTGCTTCCCCCTGCCGCTGATTGACAGGGGGAAGCAGTGCATATGTAATGAGCGGCCCCAGTGACGGGGCCGCTCATTCAGCAACCTCCCACCACCTCCTACAGCCTCCCCAGCCCTGGACACAGCCCCTACCTACCGTATTGACCCATGTATAAGCCGAGGGGGAGACTTTTCAGCCCAATTTTTGGGCTGAAAAACTCGGCTTATACACAAGTATATACGGTAGCTCCCCATCATAGTATATACCCCCATCACTGGTATAGTGCCCTTATCATTGTATATAGTCCCCATCACTAGTATACCATACCTCCCCCATCACTGGTATATAGAACCCTATCACTGGTATATAGCCCTCCATCACTGTGCATAGCCCCCATCATTGGTATATAGCCCTCCATCACTGGGGTATATCCCATTATCACTGGTATATAGCCCATTATCATTGTTATATAGCCCATTATCACTGGTTTATAACTCATTACTGTATATAGTCTCCACTGGCATATGACCCACATCATTGTATTTAGCTACCATCACTGGTATAGCTCCCGATCATTGTATATAGCCCCCAACACTGGTATAGCGCCCATATCATTGTATATAACACCAACACTGGTATAGCGCCCAAATTGCTGGTATATGGCCCTCATAGCTGGAATATTGCCCGCATATTACATTACCCCCAACTATACTCGCTCCCCATCACTGGTATATGGGCTCCCATTGCTTGTATTTGGGCCCCATTGCTGGTATATGGGCCTCATGCTAGCAGTCACAATAAATTAAGTTAGTTTTAACTCAACCCTCCAATGCTTCTCCACAGGCTCCGTGGCATCCTCTCTCCGGTCTTCCTGCTTCTAATCATGTGACCGGTGCACCAGCGATGACATCACTGATGCGCCGGTCACATGATTAGAAGCTGGAAGACCGGAGGGAGGACGCCACGGAGCCCACAGGGAAGCGTCAGAGGGGTGAGTTAAAACAGTTATTACTTTGTGACAACCAGCATGGGGCCCATATACCAGTGATGGGGAGCGAGTATAGTTGGGGGTAATGTAATATGCATTGCTCCCCCCGCCAGTGATGGACACGGGGATGCAGTGCATATTACATTACACTAATGAGCGGGGGCAGCCTCTTCCAACTCCAGTCACTGGACAGCTTCCCACTGAAACTGAACACTGACTCAAGTATAAGCCTAGGGGGGGGGCACTTTTCAACACAAAAATTGTGTTGAAAAACTCGGCTTATGCTCTAGTACAGTGATGGTGAACCTATGGCTCGCGTGTCAAGGAGGGCTTGCTCAGCCCTCCTGCTGGCACATGGCCTCGCCTCCCAAACTCTCCTAGGCCAGCACCATCGCATGCATGACGTCATGCGGTGGCGCCAGCATCAGGTGACCGGGCGGTCATGTTACCGCTTTCAGCTCAGTGCGGTCACATTACCCCGGCACCGCAGAGGACTTGAGCAGACGATCAGCGGTGGAAGCACGTATGTTGTTTTTTGTTTGTTTTTTTAAACTATAAATGGCACCATGATGGGGGGCATCAGTACAAGGGGACAAATATGGCCATTACTACTCTATGGGAACAGGATGGCACATTACTACAGGATAGGGGCAGGATGGGGCATAACTACAGGATGGGACAATACTAGCAGAAGGTTACAGGAGGGCGCATTACTTCATGATAGGGGCAGGATGGCACATTACTACACAACAGCGGCAAGATGGAGCATTGCTACAGGATGGGGCAATACTACCAGATGGGGGCAGGACGGGGCATTACTCCATGATGGGGTAATACTACCATATAGAGGCAGGAAGGGGCATTTCTACATGATGGGGGCAGCATGGGTCAATACTAATAGCTGGGGCAGGATGGGGCATTACTGCAGGATGGAGCATTACTACATCATGGGGGCAGCATCAGGACTGCGGAGTCATGGAGTTGGAGTCAGACTCAGGGAAATTAAGGAGTCTGATGTTTGGCTTACCGACTCTACAGCCCTGGACAGGATGCCACAATACTACATGATGGGGGCAGGATGGGGCATTACTGCAGGATGGGGCCAAATATGGGGACATTACTGCCAGATGTGGGCAGGCTGAGGCTTTACTACATGATGGGAGCGGGATGGCACATGACTGCAAAATGGGACATTACTACCAGATGGGGGCAGGAGGAGGCATTACTTCATTATGGGGCATCACTACAGGATGGGGCAAGATTGGGCATTACTACAGGATTTGGGCAGGATGGGGCATTACTACATCATGGGGGCAGGATCAGGGCTATGGAGTCAGAGTCAGATACAGGGAAATTAAGAAGTCGAATGTGTGGCTTACTGACTCCACAGCTCTGGGCAGGATGGCACATGGGGGACCATGATGGGGGCATTACTACAAGAAGGGGATCAGGATGGGGACATGATTACAAGAATGTGAGCAGGATGGGCACATTACTGCAAGAAAAGAATCAGGATGGGGGAGATTACTACAAGAGGAGGATCAGGATGGGGGCATTACTACTATAAGAGGATCAGGAAAAGAGATATTACTACAAGATGATCAGGATGGGGGACATTACTACAAGAAAGGGGCCAGGATCGGGACTGTTATGATCCAATGACCTAGGAGTAACATGAACAGACTTCACAGAAGTAGTTGGCAAATGTACTGAACCCTCACCAGAGCTCCCAGGCTTACTAGGATGAGCCGAATGAAAAACAAGAACCAAGTCAGGGGCATGGACCTCCAAGGCAAATATCCACGAATTATCCTCCTGGCTATAACCCCGCCATTTAACAAGGTACTGGAGCCTCTGTCTCGAAAGACGGGAATCCAAAATTTTCTCAACCTCATACTATAACTCACCATCAATCAAGACTGGATCTGAGGGAGCCACAGCAGGAACCACAGGCACAACATATTTCCTCAACAAGGATTTATGGAAGACATTATGAATCGCAAAGGAGTCCGAAAGCGCCAACCGAAAGGATTAATAATCTCAGAAATCCTGTAAGGACCAATGAACAGAGGCTTTAATTTAGGAGAAGAAACCTTCAGAGGAACATGGCGAGACAAAAACGAAACCAAATCTCCAACACGAAGCTGAGAACCAACACAACGACGACGGTTAGCAAAACGTTGAGCCGTCTCTTGAGACGGATGTAAATTTTCCACCACGCAATCCCAAATCTGCTGTAGCCGCTCAACCACAGAATCCACACCCGGACAGGCAGAAAGCGCACCCTGCCCCGAAGAAAAACGAGGATGAAAACCAAAATTACAAAAGGGCGAAACCAAAGTAACAGAACTCGCCTGATTATTAAGCACAAACTTGGCCAAAGGCAAGAAGGCAACCCAATCATCCTGATCCGCAGACACAAAGCATCTCAAATAAGTCTCCAAAGTCTGATTAGTTCTCTCAGTCTGACCGTTAGACTGGGGATGAAACGCAGAAGAAAAAGACAAAGCAATACCCAGCTTAGAACAGAAGGTCCTCCAAAACCGAGAAACAAACTGGGCACCCCTGTCACACAATATTCTCCGAAATACGATGCAAACGAACAACATACTGAAAAAACAACAGAACCAATTCTGAAGAAGGCAATTTAGACAAAGGAACCAAATGAACCATCTTAGAAAACCTGTCACAAATAACCCAGATAACAGTCATCCTCTGGGAAGCAGAAAGGTTCGAAACAAAATCCATAGAAATATGCGTCCACGGCCGCTCAGGTACAGGTAAGGGCAAAAGCAACCCACTAGCCCAGGAACAACAAGGCTTGGCCCGCGTACAAGTCCCACAGGACTGCACAAAAGAACGCACATCCCGGGACAAGGAAGGCCACCAAAAAGATCTACTGACCAAATCCCGGGTACCAAAGATGCCAGGGTGACCGGCCAACACAGAACAGTGAACCTCAGATATAACTTTAGTAGTCCACAGGGCAGGAACATACAATTTCCCCACAGGACATCTCTCAGGTCTATCCACCTGAAATTCCTGAAGAGCAAGTCGTAAACCCGGGGAAATAGCAGAAGGAACAACCCCCTCCTTCAGAATGCTGGTCGGCTCCAAGACCTCAAGAGAATCAACCAAAAAACTGCGAGAGAGAGCATCAGCCTTAACATTCTTAGAACCAGGGAGGTACGAAACCACAAAATCAAAACGAGTAAAAAAACAATGACCATCGAGCCTGCCTAGAACTCGGCCTCTTGGCAGACTCTAGATAAACCAGATTCTTGTGATCAGTCAAGACCACAACACGATGCTTAGCCCCCTCAAGCCAATGTCGCCACTCCTGAAACGCCCACTTCATGACTAGCAACTCCGATTGCTGACATGATAATTGCGTTCAGCGGGTGAAAATTTACGGGAAAAGAAGGCACAAGGGTGCATCGAGGAACCAACAGGAGATCTCTGAGACAAATCGGCCCCTGCACCAATTTCAGAGGCATCAATCTCCACCTGAAACGGAAGAGAGACATCCGGTTGTCGCAACACAGGAGCGGAAGTAAACCGTCTTTTAAGCTCCTGATAGGCGAAAACAGCCGCAGGGGACCAATGCTCCACATCAGTCCCCCTTCTTAGTCAAATCAGTTAACTGTTTAACCATGCTGGAAAACTTGACAATGAACCAACGATAAAAAATTTTTGAAGACTCTTCACAGACGTGGGATGAACCCGATCATGAATAGCTGGAGAAAATTTTTTTTTCTGGTTTGAATTCAAGCGCTACCAGAGGGATCACAGGGATGGCAAGGAATTCAAACCAGAAAAAAAAATTTTTTCCTGCACTTCAACACAAGCCTTCCTCTGGGCGACTTGCTTCTCTGGGAACAAGCAGCAGGCCAGGAGATCCAGGAAATATCCTTCTGTAGGATTATATGCGAACTGCACAAGACACCAGAAAGGTGAGCACAATACCTAAGAGCAACTGTTGCTACTAATACACTGCACTTAGATCTGCGCCTTCTCTTTTCTCCTCTATCCCTAGTCTCGCTGACCTCACAGTCTTTGAAGACACTATTTGATCATGAATAGCCTGAACTTTAACAGGATCCATCTCAATAGACGAAGGAGACTAAATGAAGCCCAAAAAAGATACATTCTGGACCCCAAAGAAAGACTTAGACCCAACTAACATACAAAGCATTGTCATGAAGGATCTAAAAGACAGTCCTGACCTGTGCCACATGAGAATCCCAATCATCGGAAAAAAATCAAAATACCGTCCAAATACATAATCAGGAACTTGTCAATAAACTCCGAAATATGTCATGCATAAAGGACTGAAAAACGGATGGAGCATTAGTAAGTCCAAACGGCATCACGAGATATTCAAAATGGCCTTCAGGCGTATTAAACGCCATTTTCCATTTGTGACCCTGCTTAATACGAACTAGATTATATACCCCCCTAAGGTCAATCTTCGTAAACCAACATGCCCCCTTACTCCTAGAAAACAAGTTGTAAATCAAAGGTTAAGGGTATTGAAACTTGACCGTGATATTATTCAAGAGGCGATAATCAATACAGGGTCTCAGAGAGCCATCTCTTAGCAACAAAAAAGAACCCCACCCGCAACGGCGAAGATGATGGGCGAATATGTCCTTTCTCCAAAGAATCCTTAATATAGCTCCACATAGCAGCATGTTAAGGCACAGACAAGTTGAAAAGTCGACCTTTAGGAAACATACAACCTGGCACCAAATCAATCGTACTCCCTGTGTGGCGGAGGAGAACTGCCCTTGGGCTCATCAAAAACATCCTGAAAATCAGACGGAAACTCCGGAATCTCCAAGGGTGAAGAGGAGATAGACATCAAAGGAATGACATCATGTACCCCTGACAACTCCAGCTAGTCACGGACATAGACTTCCAGTCCAAAACAGGATTATGGACCTGCAACCACGGAAAACCCAGCATAATCGCATCATACATATTATGCAAACCAGAAATCGACAAACTTCCTGATGAGCTGGTGCCATGCACATTATCAACTGTGTCCAAAACTGGGGCTTATTTTGAGCCTAAGGCGTAGCATCGATACCGCTTAAAGGAATAGGGTCCCGCAATGGCTGCATAGGGAAGCCACATCGCCTGGCAAACTTAAATCCATCATGTTTAAGGCGGCGCCTGAATCCACAAATGCCATCACAGAAAATGACGACAAGGAACAAATCAAAGACACAGATAATAAAAACTTAGGTTGTATAGTACTCATAGTAAATGAACTAGCAATCCTCTGTGCCCGCTTGTGGCAGACAGAAATAACATGAGAAGCATCTCCACAGTAAAAACACAACCTATTCTGGCGTCTTAATCCTTGTCTTTCAGTTCGAGAAAGAATCCTATCACACTGTATCGGCTCAGGAATCTGCTCTGAGGACATTCCGGAGCGAACAGTTCTGCGCTCCCGCAGACGCCGATCAATCTGAATGGCCAGAGACATAGAATCGTTAAGACCCGAAGACTTGGAAAACCCCACCATAACATCCTTATCGACGTCCCTTTCTGAAAAGCGGCGCCAAAGCATCACCATTCCATTCAGTTAACACATACCATTTTCTGAATTTTTGACAATACAATTTTGCCGCCTCTTGACCCCGAGACAGGGCCAACAAGGTCTTTTCAGCTTGATCCACAGAGTTGGGTTCATCATAAGGTAAACCCAAACCCTGAAAAAAAGGAGTCCACAGTAAGTAAAAACCGGATCCCTAGAATCGAGAGAAAATGCCCAATCCTACGAATCACCACGCAGCAAGGAGATAACAATTTTATCCTGCTGAACGGAATCACCAGAGGATCGAGGTCTCAGAGCAAAAAACAATTTACAATTATTTTTATTTGTGAAACTCAAAAATTTGGACCTGTCACCAAAAAAACAAATCCGGAGTAGGAATTTTCGGTTCCAAAACTGGAGTCTGAGCAATATAATCAGAAATTTACTGTACCCTAGCAGCAAGCTGGTCTAAACGAGAATCCAGTTCCTGAACACTCATACTGGCACAAGACTACACAGTCACCCAAAGAAAAAGAGGGAAGAAAAAACTAAAGAAAAAAAAAATGCCCCAACACCTCTCTTCCCTTCTTCTGAGATGCAAGTAACTCATTTTTGTCTTCATGGCCAGTTGTACTGTTATGATCCGATGACCTAAGAGTAACATAAACAGACTTCACAGAAGTAGTTGACAACTTTACTGACCGCTGTCCCTGACTAAATACCACAGCTACAAGTAGCCGTGGGATGTAACTAACCATGCCCTAGACACCACGACAAGGCCGGAGAACTAGCTACCCCTAAAGATGGAAACAGGAAAGTCTATCTTGCCTCAGAGCAGAACCCCAAAGGAATAGCAAGCCCCCCACAGATATTGACTGTGAAATAGGAGAGGAAAAAACACACACAGGCAGATAATAGAGTTTAGCAAAAGAGGCCTCATTAGCTAGATAGTAAGGACAGAATGGAATACTATTGCAGTCAGTATTAAGAATACTATCAAAATCCTCCAACAGCTGATAGTACCAAAAAATAACCCTGAGTCTGCTAAGATTCATGCCCTCTATATTTGCAGGAACTTCTGTGGATCAAACCAGAATAAATAGGTTCTAACGCCAGCAGAACTGGGAGTAGCAGACAACAGTGAATAGCAATTCATACCTAGGAAGAAAACTTCCTAACTAAGAGCAGGTAAACAAATATGCAGACTATTTATCAACCACAACTCAGAGCAAGACAAGCAATAAGCAGATCCTCAAGCAAACAACATGTGTGCCACAAAATAACAAAAACCCATTCACTTTAGCTTGCAAGGATTCAGCAGAGCAGGAAGAAACCAGGAGAGATGTGGACACCTCCAGGAATAATTACTGCTGGCAGAGATTGATCTGCTCCAACCACCTATATGCTCCAATCCGAAACAGATTGCCATTCATCAAGATCAGCTGAGGAACTCCAAACAGTCAGCTGCATCACCAACATTAACCACAGGAGGGAGTTCACAACCAGAATTTTCATCAGTGAATTCACAACAGGGGACATTACTACAAGAAGGGGATCAGGATGGGGACATTACTACAGAGAGATCAGCATGTGGATATTACTACAAGAAGGGAATCCGTATTGGGATATTACTACAAAAAGGGGATCAGGATGGGGTCATTGCTACAAGAAGGAGAACAGGATGGGGACATTACTACAATATGGGGACCAGGATGCAGACATTGCTACAAGAAGTGAGTCAGGATGGGGACATTACTACAAGGAAGGGATCAGGATGGGGACATTACTACAAGAAGAGGATCAGGAATGGGTCCTTACTACAAGATAAGGGATCAGCATGGGGGATATTACTACAAGAAGAGGATCAGGATAGGGACATTACTACACGTAGGGGATCAGGATGGGGACATTACTACAAGAAGGGGGCCAGGATGGGGACATTATTACAAGAAGGAGATCAGCATGGGGATATTACTACAAGAAGAGGATCAGGATGGGGACATTACTACAAGCAGGGGATCAGGATGGGGACATTACTACAAGGAGATCAGCATGTGGATATTACTACAAGAAGGGAATCAGGATGGGGTCATTGCAACAGGATGGGGACATTACTACAATATGGGGACCAGGATGCAGACATTGCTACAAGAAGTGAGTCAGGATGGGGACATTACTACAAGAAGAGGATCAGGAATGGGTCCTTACTACAAGATAAGGGATCAGCATGGGGGATATTACTACAAGAAGATGGGGAGGATCAGGATGGGGACATTACTACAAGAAGAGGATCAGGATGGGGACATTACTACAAGCAGGGGATCAGGATGAGAGACAATGACATACAAGAAGGGGGCAGGATGGGGACATAATTCTAGGATAGGGTCAGGATGATCATAAGGGTTTCAGGACTGCAAACATTCTACAGGAAATAGAGTTGGCATCTGCTGGCTCTCCCCCTGTGCATCGCTTGTGATGGCCACTGCAGTGATTTGGTTAAATTGCCATGTTGGCACTTCACTATAAATAATTACATTTTGGGTTGCAGTTTGGGCACTCGATCTCGGAAAGGTTCGCCATCACTGCTCTGTATATATGGTAAATTTACTTTTTGATGATACTCTAACTCATTGATATGCACTAGTATATCCTGCTTGAACACCACTGTCCTTTACTTGTTAACCAGGCACTCTGAAATTGCATGTTTGCCTGTAAGATAAACAAGCTGACGACTAGGTGATTTTACTAGCACATTGCAATTTGAACCATTTATGAATTTGAGATGGTGTTTTAAAATACTGTATTTTTTGCATTATAAGACGCACCTTTGTTCCCCCAAATTTTGGGGGAAAGTGTGGGGTGCGTCTTATAATCTGAATATACAGATTATATATTGCAGGGCCCAGGGGAGGTGGGGGCAGCTCTGGAGTGGGGCTGGCTGCGGGCTGCTGAGCCAGCGTGAGGTCTCCTGCTCCCGCTCATATAATATGCCCTGCTGGTCTCTATCACCGTGGTGCTGAAACTGCACCGCGGTGATGGGCTGGGGGAGCGGTGCATATTATATGTGCCTGCGCACCCTCAGTGATGGCACATGCCCCCCCTGTGTTCAATATGGCCCCCATGCTGCTGCCCATAGTAAAATAAAAAACTCTTTACCTCCTCCAGCGCTGATCTCCCAGTGTCTCCCCGGTTTGCCTGCTTCCCGCTGTGATCGGGGATGCAGAGATGATGTCACTCTGCTGTGCCTATCACATGACAGACACAGAGAAGCAGGAAGTGGAGGAGCTTAGCAGCACAGAGGGAGACACCGGGAGATCAGCGCTGGAGGAGGTAAGTAAAGAGTTTTTTATTTTACTATGGGCAGCAGCATGTGCCATCCGTAGGGGACGTGTCAATAGGAGACATGTACCATCAATGGGGGTCATGTGGCATCACTAGGGGACATGTGACGTCACTGGGGGACATGTGACGTCACTGGGGGAAGTGTGCCAGCACAGGGGGGCTATATCCAGATGGGCCACATCCAGATTAAGTGGGCTAATTTTAGGATGGGGGGCTGTGAGAGATCTATACCCTGTATGATTTGTTAGACACACTGTCATTATAAGACGGACCTCATTTAACATACAAATAAAAGTTCTCTTTTCTTTCACCAAGTTTGGGTGGGTGTCTTATAATCAGGTGCAGCTTATAAAGCAAAAAATACGGTAATATTATGTACCGTATATACTCGTGTATAAGCCGAGTTTTTCAGCCCAAAAATTGGGCTGAAAAGTCCCCCCCTCGGCTTATACACAGGTCAATACGGTAATCCTATGTTGGGAGGGGGCGCGGGGGGTGGGGGGGGCGCTACGCAGTATTTCTTACCTTGTCCCCCGTTCTGCAGTGCCTTCCGGTGTCCTCCATGCTCCGTTCCCGGTCTGCTGTGCCTTGTGGTTCCTCCTGCTTCGGTTCCATAATCAGTGCTGGGGGCTGCCATCTTCCTTCTTCCCTCCGCCCCCGGCCAGTGATGTCAGAGCAGGCCGCGCTGTGATTGGCTAGCACCCGTGATCACATGTCACGGGTGCTAGCCAATCACAGCGCGGCCTGGTCTGAAATCACTGGTCTGGGGCGGAGGGAAGAAGGAAGATGGCAGCCCCCAGCACCGATGATGGAACCGAAGCAGGAGGAACCACAAGGCACAGCAGACCGGGAACGGAGCACGGAGGACACCGGAAGGCACTGCAGAACGGGAGGACAAGGTAGGAAGCTGTGTGTATGTGTGTGTGTGTGTGTGTGTATATATGTGTATATATGTGTGTGTGTGTGTGTGTGTGTGTGTGTATGTGTATGTGTGTATGTATGGGTATGTGCATGTAAGTAGGCTGGCTGCCAATATAAGCCATACCACTGGGGCTGCTGTATATACCTCTGGGGCTGCTGTATACTACCACTGGGGCTGTATATACTTGTGGGGCTGCTGTATACTACCACTGGGGCTGTATATACCTCTGGGGCTACTGTATACTACCACTGGGGCTGTATATACCTCTGGGGCTGCTGTATACTACCACTGGGGCTGTATATACTTCTGGGGCTGCTGTATACTACCACTGGGGCTGTATATACCTCTGGGGCTACTGTATACTACCACTGGGGCTGTATATACCTCTGGGGCTGCTGTATACTACCACTGGGGCTGTATATACTTCTGGGGCTACTGTATACTACCAGTGGGGCTGTATATACCTCTGGGGCTGCTGGATACTACCACTGGGGCTGTATATACCACTGGGGAGGCTGCTGTATACCACACTGCTGGGGGCTGTATACCTGTGCTGGGGTCCACCCTCGGCTTATACACGAGTCAATAGGTTTTCCCAGATTTTGGTGGCAAAAGTAGGGGGGTCGGCTTATACACGGGTCGGCTTATACACGAGTATATACGGTATATGGTGTAAAAAAGAAAAAAAAAAGCTCACGTTAGGGGCCTTTCACACTTGCGTTTTTTTCCAGATTTGGAAGATCAGGAAAAAACCTGATTCTTACAGGATTCATTTTTTTTTTTTGCCCATTCTCTTTCATGATTTCAGGAGAAAACATGAAGCAACAAGATTTTACCTCACAAAATTAGAGTGAATGGGCAAAATACTGTAAGGGTATGTGCACATCAGTCGGTTTGTGGGCTGGTTTTGCACGTTTTCCGTCGGCAGTTCCCGCTGAGTTTTATGGTAATTTATGTTAATCCTACCCACCGGTAGGATTAACATGCTACTCAATGGAGTTTTGGAAACGCTGTGTACATTACAACGTTTTTCTTCTTGACGATTTTAGTTTATTCACCGGTTTCCGACCGGTTCTCAAAGATAGAGCAAGCGACTTCTTTTTAGCGTTTTTCCAGCGGGTCCTGCTGAACAAGTGCAGCAGAGACCAGTCTGGAAATCGCTAAGGAAGACGCCGGGGAAATCGCCTAGTAAAGCGATCGCAAAACGTTAGCAAATCGCTAACAAAACCAGGGACACTGGCGACTGCAGAAAACTCAGTTTCTGCCAGTCTCCACCGGTTCCCGGTCGGTCTGCAAAGATGCAGAACCGACTGATGTGCACTTACCCTAAGAATCGGGTTTTTCCTGATCTTCCAAATCAGGAAAAAAACGCTAGTGTGAAAGGCCCCTAACACATGTCACAGTAGGTGACATAATATTTTTCTAATTTGCTGGCTGCAGTTACTGTAAGTGCGGGTCCTTTGTGCTATGTTCCATTAAAACTTGTACAGTTATAAAAGTAATGGTGCTCCCAATGCAATTTGCCCTGCATCTCTGTTCTTGTAGCTGAAATTAATCTTTAACATAGGTGTTTATTAAAGCTAGTACAGAGTTCATCTTTATTTGTTCATATCTATGTTGTTAGAACGCCAGTGCTTGTGAACATATGCACCTGTGCAAATATGGCGCTCACCTAAAATACAGTAGGCACAAAACCGCTTCAGATACTTTATACACCTTGTAGTTTCTAAGTCAAATGAAAACCTTGTTTATAAACATGGTAATAAGGGTTGCAAATGCTGTTAAGGGTTTTATCCTGTTACATTAAAGTAAATTCATCAAGGCTGGCATTTCATGCTGCAGTCTCAATGGAAAGCCCTCTGAATTATGATGTGACAAATTTATGAAGACACACCTCTTAATTAATTTGGTACATCTTCAACCTGTTGGCACACCAATATCTATGCCAGCTGTGGGATGGCATCAATATACATCTTGGCTGAAGATTAGGCCAATTTCTGGCATGACCTTCGTGCCAAGCTCCATTCATTTTTTTTAGGAAAACTGATGGCATAACAGAAAAAAACAAAATGTAGCAAAGTTTTTGAACAACTGAGTTGTGGTAAAGGTTGAAACTATTTTGAAAGTTGACCTATCATGTCAATCATTTTTTTATATTAAACTGCCCAATCAATAGTCATTCATGCTCCAGACCCTGAGCACATATGGAATGAAGCTGAAGACTTATACACTGATTCAGTGCGCATGCACGGGGAGCCAAGGGACACTGCACAAGCACTGGATTTACTATAAACTTGCCATGACGTTGGGCCATTCGCAGTAATCAATCAGACTGCTATAGTATAGTTTGAAGAGAGAGCCTGACCATGACTGAAACACTATGAAACACCACCCTGATGACTTAAAATCAAGGTCTGTAATGCCTGCACCTAATACTTTTGTTTTTTATAGATAGATACGAGAAACTTTGTTTGAGAACACCAAGTTAGTGGTGCACATTGCATCACCAACAGGACATTGGGGGCAGGTTAGTATAGAAAAGGTCTATGACATGTTCCCTTTAACTCCTTCATGACCCAGCCTATTTTGGTCTTACTGAAGTGGCCATTTTTTGTCCCTTTATGAGGTAATAACTCTGGAACGCTTCAACGGATGCTAGCGATTCTGAGCTTGTTTTTTGTGACATATTGGGCTTCATGTTAGTGGTAAATTTAGGTCTATAATTTTTGTGGTTATTTGTGAAAAAATCTAAAATTTGGCAAAAATTTTGAACATTTCTGAATTTTCAAATTTTTAATTTTTATTCTGTTAAACCAGAGCATTATGTGACACAAAATAGTTTATAAATAACATTTCCCACATGTCTACTTTAAATCAGCACAATTTTGGAAAAACATTTTTGTTTTGTTAGGAAGCTGTAAGGGTTCAAAGTTCATCAGTAATTTCTCATTTTTCCAGAAAAATTTAAAAAAAAAATTTCGTTAGTGACCAGATTTGAAGTCCCTTTGAGGGGCATACATGACAGACAACACCCAAAAGTGACACCATTCCAAAAACTGAACCCTTCAAGCTACTCAAAACTATATTCAAGAAAATAATTAACCCTTCAGGTGCTTCACAGGAACTAAAGCAATTTGGAAGGAAAAATTTGACATTTCTTTTAGCATCAATTTTTTTCATTTTCACATGGGTAACAGGATAAAATGGATCCTAAAATTTGTTTGGCAATTTCTCCCGAGTACACCAAAACTCATATGTGGTCATAAACCACTGTTTTGGCGCACGGCAGGTCTGGGAAGGAGCGCTATTTCAGTTTTTGAATGGAAAATTAGCTCCAATTGGTAACGGACACCATGTCGCATATGGAGAGTCCCCCCCCACAAGTGACCCCATTTTGGAAACTAGACCCCCAAAGGAACTTGCCTAGATGCATAGTGAGCACTTTTAACCCTCAGGTGCTTCACAAATTGATCCATTAAAATGAAAAAGTTTATTTTTTCATTTTTACGGATCAATTTGTGAAGCACCTGAGGATTCAAAGTGCTCACTATGCATCTAGAGAAGTTCCTTTGGGGGTCTAGTTCCCAAAATGGGGTCACTTGTAGGGGAGCTCCAATGTTTAGGCACACAGGCTCTCTCCATATGCGACATGGTGTCTGCTAACAATTGCAGATAATTTTCCATTCAAACTGTTAGCGGACACCATGTCGCATATGGAGAGCTCCTGTACGCCACCAGCAATAAGGGCAAGTAGTAGAGTCAGGGTACAGCACCAGAAAATGGCGCCTCTAATGAATGCACTATTTTTTGGGTTGCTATGGGTTGCAATTCACAGCGTGGGTCTCTCCACTCTGAGGATTCCAGCTGCCAAGTTGTACCTGGCTGGCAACCAAAAATATTGCAAAGCTCCATGTCATTTTATTTGTAGAAATATTTAAAAAAAAAAATTCTGTGGGGCTTCGCCATATTCTTGGTCCAGCCAGGTACAACTTGGCAGCTATGGACTGCCACCCACAGCTGCCTCATTATACCTGGCTGGCAACCAAAAATACAGCTAAGCCCAACATTTTTTTTTTTATTTATATAACAGATTTGAGATAAAAAAACGACACTGGGCTCCGCCATATTTTTGGTTTAGCCAGGTACAACTAGGCAGCTGGGGGCTGGATCCTCAGCATGGAGAGGCCCAAGCATTCTGGACCCCCCCATGCTGCGAATTGCAGCACGCAGCTGCACCAGAAAATGGCGCATTTATTGAAGCGCCATTTTCTGGCACTGTACCCAGACTCTTCCAGTTGCCCTGGTGCCAGTGGCAAAATGGGTAATAAAGGGGTAAATTCCAGCCTTTTTATTGGCAGCTGGCACTAAGCCTGAGATTCATAATGTCCAGCCAATGTTAGACCCGGCCATTAGGAATCTCTAGTAAATAGTAAAAAATTACACCATGTGAAAAAATCTTTTTATTTAAAAAAAAAAAAAAAGCACAAATAAAATTTGGACTCTCTTATTATTAACCCCTTTACGACGAATGACGAGTATACTCGTCATGAAAAGATGTCAGTTCCCGCATCATGACGAGTATACTCGTCATGGCTTTGAACTGTCACTGCTTCTAAACGAACAGTGACAGCTCAAATCTAAAAGCGGTCAGTGACAGCCAAGGGTTAGGGGAAGAGGTGTGGGCACCCCTGTTAACCCCTTCACCCCCCCCCCCCCCCCCCCAATCACACTTATCTGCCGGCGGGTTGCACCGCAGCCGCCGGCCATGAGCTGATGCTCCAGCTCACCCTGTGTCCTGTCCCCGCCCCCTGTGTCCAGCTCCCCCTGTGTCCTGTAGCCCCCCCCCCTGTGTCCTGAGCCCCCTGTGTCCTGTCCCCGTCCCCTGTGCAGCCCCTCCTGTGTCCTGTCCCCGTCCCCTGTGCAGCCCCTCCTGTGTCCGGTCCCCGTCCCACGTGCAGCCCCTCCTGTGTCCTGTCCCCGCCCCCTGTGTCCAGAGCCCCCTGTGTCCTGAGCCCCCTGTGCAGCCCCCCCTGTGTCCTGTCCATCCCCGCCCTCCACCCGACAGTTTGTCTGCCGGCGGGCTTATGCGCCCACCGGCGAAGCTGCAGGGCCCCCTCCTCCTCCCTGCTGGCCCCCAGCCCCCGGTCCTCCGTCCCCAGCCCCCGGTCCCCAGCCCCGCTCACCTATCCCGCCGGGCTGCACGCTCGGTGCACCCGCCCGCACCGTCGGGCCTCCTCTGCAGTCCGGTGTGGCTCCTCCTCTTCTCAGGGGCTCCTCCTTCTCATTGCTGAATGAATGAAAGAATGAATGAAAGAATGAATGAATGAATTGAATGGATGGGTGGATGGATGGATGGGTGGGTGGGTGGATGGATGGATGTGTGCGTACGTGGATGTGCGTGCGTGGATGTGCGTGCGTGGATGTGCGTGCGTGGATGTGCGTGCGTGGATGTGCATGCGTGGATGTGCGTGCGTGGATGTGCGTGTGTGAATGTGCGTGCGTGGATGTGTGCGTACGTGGATGTGTGCATACGTGGATGTGCGTGGATGTGGATGTGTGTGTGGATGTACGTGGATGTGTGCATGCGTGGATGTGCGTGGTTGTGTGCATGCGTGGATGTGCGTACGTGGATGTGCGTACGTGGATGTGCGTGGATGATGGGTGCATAGGTGGATGGATGGGTGCAACAAGGGATCAAGTGTCCTCTTGTTATAGTCTCTGGGATCATAGTCATGGTGCACTGTATAACTGATCATTGTCATACAGTGCACCATAACTCTGACCCCTGAGACTGTAGGAAGAGGACACTTGATCCCTTGCTGCAGTCTCTGGATTGAGCAGAGGCGATCGAGCGTCATGGGACCTTCGTTGTGGACTACGTCGGAGGCGATCGAGCGTCGTGGACCTTCGTTGTGGACTACGTCGGATCTTTATAATAAAGATGGAGTCCGAATTTTGTTTGTGTTTTTTTTTCAAATAAAAAGATTTTTCTATGTGTGTATTTTCTGACTATTTACCAGAGATTCCTAATTGCGGGTCTAACATTGGCACTATATGCATATTATGAATCTCGGGCTTAGTGCCAGCTGCCAATAAAAAGCTGGCATTAACCCCTTTATTACCCAGTTTGCCACCGGCACCAGGGCAACTGGAAGAGCATGGGTACAGCGCCAGAAAATGGCGCTTCAATGAATGCGCCATTTTCTGGAGCGGCTGCGGGCTGCAATTCGCAGCATGGGGGGCCCAGAACGCTTGGGCCTTTCCATGCTGAGGATTCCAGCCCCCAGCTGCCTAGTTGTACCTGGCTGGGCCAAAAATATGGCGGAGCCCTACGTCATTTTTTTTCTAGAATTAGTTCTAGAAATAAAAAAAAATGGGCTTCGCTGTATTTTTGGTTGCAGCCAGGTACAACGAGGCAGCTGGGGGTTGCTGGCAGTCTGTAGCTGCCAAGTTGTACCTGGCTGGACCAAAAATATGGCGGAGCCCTACGTCATTTTTTTTTTCTAGAATTAGTTCTAGAAATAAAAAAAAATGGGCTTTGCTGTATTTTTGGTTGCAGCCAGGTACAACGAGGCAGCTGGGGGTTGCTGGCAGTCTGTAGCTGCCAAGTTGTACCTCGCTGGACCAAAAATATGGCGGAGCCCTACGTCATTTTTTTTTCTAGAATTAGTTCTAGAAATAAAAAAAAAAATGGGCTTCGCTGTATTTTTGGTTGCAGCCAGGTACAACGAGGCAGCTGGGGGTTGCTGGCAGTCTGTAGCTGCCAAGTTGTACCTGGCTGGACCAAAAATATGGCGGAGCCCTACGTCATTTTTTTTTTCTAGAATTAGTTCTAGAAATAAAATAAAAGCCTTCGCTGTATTTGTAGCCAGCCATGTACAACTTGGTAGCTGGCTGACTGGAATCCTCAGCGTGGAGAGACTCAAATGTTGTGGGTCCCCCACGCTGCAAATTTCAACCCACAGCCACCCAAGAAAATAGCGCATTCATTAGAGGCGGCATTTTCTGGTGCTGTACCCCAACTCTACCAGTTGCCCTTGTGCTGGTGGCACACGGGTTCTCCATATGCGACATGGTGTCCGCTAACAATTTCAATAGAAAATTAGCTCCAATTGTTAGCGGAAACCATGTCGGGTATGGAGAGCCCCTCCCTGTGTGCCTGAACATTGGAGCTCCCCCACAAGTGACCCCATTTCGGAAACTAGACCCCCAAAGGAACGTATCTAGATGCATAGTGATCACTTTGAACCCCCAGATGCTTCACAAATTCATCCATAAAAATGAAAAAGCACGTTTTTTTCCACAAAGTTTCTTTTTTCATTTTTACGGATCAATTTGTGAAGCACCTGGGGGTTCAAAGTGCTCACTATGCATCTAGATACGTTCCTTGGGTGGTCTAGTTTCCAAAATGGGGTCACTTGTGGGGGAGCTCCAATGTTTAGGCACATAGGGGCTCTTCATATCCTACAAGGTGTCCGCTAACAATTCCAATTGTTAGTGGACACCATGTTGCGTATGGAGAGCCCCTGTGTGTCTCCACATTGGAGCTCCCCCACAAGTGACCCCATTTTGGAAACTAGACCCCCAAAGGATTATATCTAGATGCATAGTGAGCACTTTGAACCCCCAGATGCTTCACAAATTGATCCGTAATAATGAAAAAAGAAATTATTTGTGGAAAAAAAGTGCTTTTTCATTTTTACGGATGAATTTCTGAAGCACCTGTGGGTTCAAAGTGCTCACTATGCATAAAGATACGTTCCTTTGGGGGTCTAGTTTCCAAAATGGGGTCACTTGTGGGGGAGCTCCAATGTGGAGACACACGGGGACCCTCCAAACGCGACATGTGTCCACTAACAAATTGAGCTCATTTTCCATTCAAATTGTTAGCGGACACCATGTCGCGTTTGGAGGGTCCCGGTGTGTCTCCACATTGGAGCTCCCCCACAAGTGACCCCATTTTGGAAACTAGACCCCCTAAGGAACGTATCTATATGCATAGTGAGCACTTTGAACCCCCATATGCTTCAGAAATTCATCCGTAAAAATGAAAAAGCACTTTTTTTTCCACAAAAAATTTATTTTTTCATTATTATGGATCAATTTGTGAAGCATCTGGGGGTTCAAAGTGCTCACTATGCATCTAGATATGTTCCTTTGGGGGTCTAGTTTCCAAAATGGGGTCACTTGTGGGGGAGCTCCAATGTGGAGACACACAGGGACCCTCCAAACGCGACATGGTGTCAGCTAACAATTTGAGCTCATTTTCCATTCAAATTGTTAGCGGACACCATGTCGCGTTTGGAGGCCCCCGGTGTGTCTCCACATTGGAGCTCCCCCACAAGTGACCCATTTCGGAAACTAGACCCCCTAAGGAACATATCTAAATGCATAGTGAGCACTTTGAACCCCCAGATGCTTCACAAATTCATCAATAAAAATGAAAAAGCACTTTTTTTTTTCCACACAAATTTTCTTTTTTCATTTTTACAGATCAATTTGTGAAGCACCTGGGGGTAGAAAGTGCTCACTATGCATCTAGATATGTTCCTTTGGGGGTGTAGTTTCCAAAATGGGGTCACTTGTGGGGGAGCTCCAATGTGGAGACACACGGGGACCCTCCAAACGCGACATGGTGTCCGCTAACAATTTGAATGGAAAATGAGCTCAAATTGTTAGCAGACACCATGTCGCGTTTGGAGGGTCCCTGTGTGTCTCCACATTGGAGCTCCCCACAAGTGACCCTATTTTGGAAACTAGACCCCAAAGGAACATATCTAGATGCATAGTGAGCACTTTGAACCCCCAGATGCTTCACAAATTGATCTGTAATAATGAAAAAATAATTTTTTAGAGGAAAAAAAAGTGCTTTTTCATTTTTACGGATGAATTTCTGAAGCATATGGGGGTTCAAAGTGCTCACTATGCATCTAGATACGTTCCTTCGGGGGTCTAGTTTCAAAAATGGGGTCACTTGTGGGGGAGCTCCAATGTGGAGATACACAGGGACCCTCCCGCTAACAATTTGAGCTAATTTTCCATTCAAATTGTTAGCGGACACCATGTCGCGTATGGAGGGTCCCTGTGTGTCTCCACATTGGAGCTCCCCCACAAATGACCCCATTTTGGAAACTAGACCCCCTAAGGAAGGTATCTAGATGCATAGTGAGCACTTTGAACCCCCAGATGCTTCACAAATTCATTCATAAAAATTAAAAAAACACTTTTTTTTCACAAAAAAATTCTTCTTGCGTACATTTTTTCAGTTTCACATGGGCAAAGGGATAAAATACATCCCAAATTTGTTGGGCAATTTCTCCTGAGTACACCGATACCTCATATGTGGTCATAAACTACTGTTTGGGCGCACGGCAGGGCTCAGAAGTGAAGGAGCGCCATTTCACTTTTTGAACGGAAAATTGGCTCTAAAATTCAAATTGCGCTCCTTCCCTTCTGAGCCCTGCCGTACGCCCAAACAGTGGTTTATGACCACATATGAGGCATCGTGTACTCAGGAGAAATTGCCCAACAAATTTTAGGATGCATTTTATCCTGTTGCCCATGTGAAAATGAAAAAATTGAGGCTAAAAGAACAGTTTTGTTACAAAAATTAAAATGTCCATTTTTTCCTTCAACTTTATTTTAGTTCCTGTGAAGCACCTGAAGGGTTAATAATCTTCTTCAATATAGTTTTGAGTAGCTTGAGGGTTGCAGTTTTTGGAATGGTGTCACTTTTGGGTGTTTTCTGTCATGTACACCCCTCAAAGAGACTTCAAATGTGATGTGGTCACTAAAAAATTGGTTTTGTAAATTTTGCTGATGAACTTTGAACCCTTATAACGTCCTACCAAATTTTTTTTTTTCTTCCAAAATTGTGCTGATGTGAAGTAGACATGTGGGACATGTTATTTATTAACTATTTTGTGGCACATAACTCTCTGGTTTAGCAGAATAAAAATTAAAAATGTGAAAATTGCTAAATTTTCAAAATTTTTGCCAAATTTTTTATTTTTTCACAAATAAACGCAAAAATTATCGACCTAAATTTAATACTAACATGAAGCCCAATATGTCACGAAAAAACAATCTCAGAATCGCTAGGATCCATTGAAGCGTTCCAGAGATATTACCTCATAAAGGGAGAGTGGTCAGAATTACAAAAAATGGTCCGGTCATTAGGCTGCAAAGTGACTCGGTCCTTAAGGGGTTAAGATCTGACACAGTGCAAAACGATGGTCCCACGACGCTCGATCTCCTCTGCTACATCCCGAGACTACAGCAAGGGATCAAGTGTCCTCTCGTTGCAGTCTCTCGTATCCTAGTGATGATGCATTGTATAGCAGATCATTGCCATACAGTGCAGTATCAGTGTGCAAACCGAAGTTTCAGAGATCACATGTTCACTATGTGATCACTGTGCCCAGACTGTCAGATCTCTTCTTTGCTGTCTGATCTGCATGCATGGAGATTGGGCTGCAGTGAAGCGATCTGACAGCCCGGGCACAGCAATGCACTATGTGATCACTACCCGGGTTGTCAGATTGCTTCACTGCAGCCACATGTCCCTGCAGGGTAATCAGGTTGAAGAACAGCGATCTGACACCCCAGGCACAGTGATCACATAGTGGATCACTGTACCTGTGCTGTCAGATCGCTTCACTGCAGCCTAATTCCCATGCAGGGGGATCAGGCTGCAGAGAAGCGATCTGACAGCCCAGGCTCAGTGATCCACTATGTGACAAATTGCTTTTCTGCAGCCTGATCCTACTGCATGGGGATCGGGCGGCAGGCTCAAGTGCCTGTACCGCCGCCATGTTGAAGCTGATGAGGAGTGATCGCTCCTTCTATAGGTGGAGAGAGGATCACTGTGATTGACTATTTAAACAGCCAATCACAGTGATTCCGGGGGCGGCATGGAAATCCACCAGAATCCCCCACCCCCCCAATGTCAAGCCTCGGTGTTTTGTGATGGGAATCACAAAACACCCGGTTCTCGATGGCGGTTGCCACGGAAACGGGCCGCGGTGACCGACCATGACGTTGCGGGACGTCACAGGCCGGGAAAGCACCGACTTCTATGACGTCCCACAACGTCATAGGTCGGAAGGGGTTAAGCCAAAAACTCAAAAAAATCTTCTGCTCCATTGTACGCTGCTAGTGATCCCAGTGCCCAGTGATCCCAGAACACAATGGCTCATTGGTTAACTGAAGCCTTGAAGCTCTGGGGTCCTGGGTTCAATTCCCACCAAGGACATCTGTAAGGAGTTTGTATGTTCTCCCCTTGTTTGTGTGGGTTTTCCCCAGGATCTCTAGTTTTACTTATGGGAAATGTAGATTGTGAGCCCCAATAGGGACAGTGTTGCAAATGTTTGTAAACAGCTGTGGAATTAATGGCGCTATATAAATGAATAAATATTATTAGAATTGGCTATCCTGGGTTTTTTGTACATGGAATTTAGGATACATAGGTAGTTTTCCACTTGACTGATTCTTGTTTTTCTTTTATTTACATATTTATTATGGTATTGCTTAAGATAGTCATGTATTTGTTTCATAGCTTCTTTTAAATGTAAAGTCATGACACTGCCAGATCACTTTTTTGCTTTTCTAATGCTTCCTGATCAGCTCTTCTAAGGCTGGTCTCACACTGCAGTTTTTTCCCTGATCGGGTTTGTGTGTCAAAACCAGGAGTGTCTCCAAAACTCTGAACAGGTATCAATCTTTCAATTATAGTTTTTGGCCATGTTCACACACAATTTGCGTTTTTTTAGCAGGAAAAAAACCACATGTGTTTTTCTAAAAGTGTCAAAAAAGTGTCCCTTGTGTGTCTAAAAGGATTTGACACTCTTTTGGACTTAGTCATTTTTTGGCCAAAAACGCATGCAAAAACACTAGCTTTAACGCAGGGTGCCTAAATGTGCCATTTAAAAACGCATGCGTTTCCCATAGGGTCCCATGTTATAGAAACGCATGCGTTTTTTTAACATGGGGCCCTATGGGAAACGCATGCGTTAACGCAGGGTGCATATAGGCACCTGTGTTAACGCATGCGTTTCCCATAGGACTCCATGTTAAAAAAGCGCATGCGTTTTTGGAAACAACACCTGCGTTTTTTTCCAGCACCCAAAAAACGCTGCATGCAGTGTTTTTTGGACTGGGGGAAAAAAACGCAAGTGGAGCTGAAAAACGCATGTACACTTAAATGTACCCTGCGTTAACGCACCTGCGTTTTTGAAAAACGCAGACAGTGCCAAAAACGCAGGTGAGTGTGAACAAGGCATTTCGCTGCAAGTTTCTCTCCTGGTTTTGGCACCCAAACTGGATGGAACCTGATCAGGGAAAAAACTGCAGTGTGAAACCAGCCTAACTAACTCTACTGAGGTTCTCCTAGTCTTGATGGCAGGAGCAGAAATTTTGCAGTGTTAGGGACCTTTCACGTTGCTGATTCGCGGCAGATTTTGCCGCATCTGCTGAGTAACGGTTAAGTTGCTAGCAGTGTTTTTTTTTTCCTTTGCCAGATCTGCCAGAGCTGGCAACACTGCAATTGCTGCACCTTACTGAAAGTCCTGTAGAGAATGAATGGGGCTTGCCGCAAGTTAGCCATTATGCGGTAGATGCAGCAAAATCTGGCTGATGTGAAAGGTCCCTTAGTGAGGTTTCTATTTTTTTTTGTTTTGCATTTGTTAAGTGTAACCTGACAAACGTGCAATGTGAATAGAGCCTAACTTTACAGCACAGAAAAATTTCAGTCTTGCTGTATTTGTACTGTGCATTGTTTTTTCTTTTTTTTTCTCTCTGAACCTCATCTTCTTGTTGATGCTTTGTACACCACAATGTGACACAACTGCAATAATCTGCCTTTATTTAGGGGTGTTCTGTGCACTTTCATATTGGATACGTGCTATATATATACAACTATAGCCTACAATCTGCAGTAACCCAGAGTCCACTATACCGCCGCACGCCAAGCTCTACCCTCTGCTGCAGTATCCTTACCCATCCCTTGTAGACTGTGAGCCCTCGCAGGCAGAGTCCTCTCCCCTCACCTACGGTATCCTCACCATCTTTGTAGACTGTGAGCCCTCATGGGCAGGGTTCACATCCTTCACCTACGGTATCCTTACCCATCCTTGTTGACTGAGCCCTCGCGGGCAGGGTCCTCTCTCCTCCTGAATCAGTCTGTGCTTTGTACTGTTCATAAATATTGAACTTGTCTACATATGCCCCATTTTACGTGAAAGCGCCGTGGATTAAATGGTGCTATGAGGCTGGGGTCACACTAGCGCTTGGATTCCATTCAGGGAAGTCCGTGAAAAAGAGATTCTGGCAGCATTAACACAGCATAACTGTAATGGAACACTGCCTTAATGATGACAATAAAATGGGGGACGGACTCCCGAGCTCCGTCAAACACCGGCATATAAGTGCCGGAGTTTGAAATCTCACATTATTTCCATGCACACCACATGACGCGTGCTTCTGATCTTTTTGATGGAATCCCCTGAACAGAATTCAAGCGCTAGTGTGACCTTAGCCTAACACTAGTAATACCTGTGGTGGAGGGTATTATTCCCCGATCAAACCTATTGTTGTATAATAGGTGAAATCAGTAGCAATACCTGCTTTTAATACACTTTGTTTCTCCTTCGCCTCATTGGGGGACACAGGACCGTGGGTGTTATGCTGCTGTCCACTAGGAGGCGACACTAAGCAGAATCTGCAAAAGAGTAACAGTGGCTCCTCCTCTGTAGCATATACACCCCTGTAGCAGGAAGTGCTCTCCAGTTTTTGCTTAGTGTCGAAGGAGGCACACGACCATTTTTACTCTCTATTTTTTTCATCTTTTTTTCTTCCAATGAAGAAAAGTGGGTCCGGCGTGGTCCCAGGCATGCTCCTTCCTCGGCCACCCACTGTTGGGGCGCTGGGTTGAAGTTGAGAATCCTTACATATGCCTTACTCCTTTCTCGGCCTCCCACTGCTGGGTTGCTGGGTTAAAGTTGAGACAGCCCAGCATAACATCCACCTTCCTCACTCCCTCAGGGTCCTGAGTCGAAGCCAGAGCTGGACTACCTGCCAGATGACGTCCCCCTAATCACCCCGTGGGTGCTTAGGCTGAGGCACCACAGGTACCAGCAGCACATGCTGCATTATGGGCTGGGATTCTGAATGGCTGCCTGCAAGAGTGCAGGCTCATAGACGACCCCCTAATCACCCTCTGGGTGCTTGGGCTGAGGCACCACAGGTACCAGCAGCACATGCTGCATTCTAGACTGGGATTCTGCAGGCTGCCTGCAAGAGTGCAGGCTCAGAGACGACCCCCTAATCACCCTCTGGGTGCTTGGGCTGAGGCACCACAGGTGCCAGCAGCGCAGCTGCACTTCTCTAACTGGGTCTGGTACCATATCAGAGCCTGGTGGGGTCTGGGTTCAGCCCACTCATCCCTGCACTGTCCTCCATATATAACAGTATAGGACTGTGGCTGCCTCCGGAGCATGGCAGGTCCTGGGACAGAGGTGTCTCCCTGTCCCCCTTCTCCCTGCATGGCTCCCACAGCTCAAGGCAGGGGAAGAGGTGCCCAGCTCCCCCTACGCTGCCCCTGCAAGAGCAGGCAGCAATGTACCTGGGCGGCAGGGATCCGCCATGGCCCCCCTCGCCGCCAGACCTGCGGATCCGGATGGGTCGCGGGCTTCCGCGCCAACCCCCAGCCATCTGCGGGGCCGCAAATCACGCTAGGCCCCGGCTTCAGGCCTAGCGTGGACGGCGCCGCCCATTCCCGCCCACCGCCCGCCCTCCGAATAGCGTCATATGACGCGGCGCCTCATCACAGAGAGGGCGGGAAGTCCCTCTGGGCGCTGGTTTTGCGCGCCCATCCATGTTCCCGCCCCCTCCTCCTCCCGGCGGCGCCAAACTGCAGCCTGGGCGCCATGATGAAGTGTGGGCACAAGCACACACAAGTGTAGCGGCTCTATACAGGCTGCGGGGGCATATACAAGACATCCAGCAGGGATGTGTTCCCTGCTGCAGCCCCCCCCCCCCACCACCCAGGTGTGACAGGCTGTGTGGGGCAGATACAGGACAGCCAGAAGGGATATAATTCCCTGCTGCAGCTTCCTCTCCCCCTGTACACCAGTGACAGGCTTCGCCATGTGTCACAGGCTATGCCATGCGTGTCAGCCTACGCCATGCGTGACAGCCTACGTAGGCCTTTACAGGAATCCGGACTCCATGGGAAGAAAGTGGGCAGCCCGACATATTTCGGTCCTGAAATACTCTGTGCTGCTGTGACTACAGGTTTTTGGTGAATTTGTCAACTTCTTAACCTGCTGCAGCACAGCACTGTTCTCACTTACATCACACTGAGTGTACGTGCCCTACAAGATCTCTCCTGACATGCTCTGTGCTGCTGTAAAATCATATTTTCAGCAGCTATACATAATGTCAGTGAAGAAATTAGGCATCAGGCTGTTCTCAGTACGCACAGGGGAGACGTGATCCACTACATGCCCTGTGGATGTAATGTGTTTATTCTGTGTCGTCACAGTGTGACACGGCTTCGCCTATGTTCATCTGAAGTTTTACCTCTTATGACTCTCACCCAGCGAGCAGAGTTCCTCTGCCTAGTGCGGGTGACCCACTAATAGGCACAGCCTGGCTTTCCTTCCACCGTGTCAGGCACTGGCATCATTGCCTATCAGACATACTGCTACATCTAGATAGACAGTTATTACGTCTGCAACTATATCGCAGTTTATGGGAAACTAGTATGCAGCAGGACGATGCCTCCGAAGTCTGACGTTTTTGCAACCCCAGACTCGAACCTTTATGCATCTCTAAATCAACGTTCCAATCTCACAGGAAGCTAGATGTCTATACTTAAAACATTCAACTGTGTCTCGCAGGACACAAGACCGTACCCATGGGACCCTCAGCGCCCCATTCACCATAAGGGAGTTGTGTTGTGTTCGGACTTCATGGGTTCGTGCGGTACCCTATCTGACAACAAGTTTTCCCTAGGGACACATTTCCGCTGAACAGAACACAACAGCAGGCATCAGAGTCCGCTACCATGCCTTGAAGATGCCAATCGCACTGCACCAGGCGGTGCCTCACTCGCAGTCAGCAATCCAGTTTCCAACCTTTTGGGAATTCATATAGCGGATCATCGTCTAGATCGACACAAACTCGATCAACGCACATGTAGCGATCACAGACAACCCTCCAAACTCGCGTCAGGAGCCCCTTAATCAGGGAGTCATTATGCCTGTGCTACACGCAGAGCGTGTTTAAAGGTTCCATGCCTGTGCTACAAGCACAGCGTGGTTTAAAGGTGCTATTCCAATTTGGTTGTAGTCTATAAACAAGAACGTGCAGTACATCCTGTGCTAGACTGACACAGCTAGACACAGATACCTGGGACAGATTTTTCCGCATGCATTCTCTCCGTTCCATAATGTTCCTTGGAGAACGGAGAATACATTGCATCCTTAGATATACAAGACCACTACCTGCATGTTCCACTTGCAGCCACTTATCATAATTACGATTTGCCAGCCCATTCTTAATTGTGGCGTTTCCGTCCACACTTGTTACAGTTCCCTAAGTGGTCATAAAAGTTATGGCAGTCGTCTGGTTTTCCTGCATTTCAGGGACAGGTCAATCTTCCATACCTGGACGATTTACTCCTCAACGCACGACCTTCAGGGATTGAGAACACAGCGTCGCTATCACAGTGAACACTTTATTAAGACTTGTTTGGCTGGTCATCCTCCAAGACTCTACGCCAGTTTTCACTGCAGTCTCTAGTATTTTCGGAACGCATTTCAATACATTTAAAGCACTGATCAGATTTTTCCAAGACTAGGCATAGATACTTCAACCAGAAGTCCGCACTCTCCTTCAACGGTCACCTCAGCCTGTCAGACCTGACATGACGGTCAGTGGCAGGACGGTGGTAGCACTGGTAGTTAGTTCCTTGACGCTGTTGCTCCTCAGGCCTCCGCAGTTGTCCATGCTCACGTCATGAGATAAGATGGTAAAATATTGTTTCAGGAGGTGTCTTCTTCCAGTACCAGCCATGTGGTATCTCCTGTGGTGGCTCAGCCACTTACTAGTACGCAGGAGAAGTTTTCTTCTTCCACCAAGTTGAAAGGTACTATTCACCTACGTGAGTCGGACACAATAAGGTGCGCTGTACCTATATTTCAAACACTCGGACCAACGGTCCTGATCGGAATCAACGATTCTCATCGTCCTTCGGGAGATTTGGGCGAGATTACCAACACTGAAGATTTATCCCTTCTTCTGGCCGCCGCCTTTTCAGAAGGCAGTCTGACGATGCCACGACTGTGGCATATGTCGATTCACTAGAGCGAATCCCGCAGTTCCCAGGCAATGAAGAACGTTGACCACATTCTTCACTAGGCGGACTTCACAAACTCAGTATTACCGGTTGTTATTCTACACTTGTCGATGATTTGAACAAGCAGTTCTTCTGTTGCCAAGGGCTTACCTCAGAATAGGGTCCCTACATCCAGATGTCTTCATGCAACTCTGACGTCACTGGAGAACTCCGGAAGCATCCATAATAGTGTCTCGCCTCATTACCGAGGTTCCTAGCTTAATAGCCAGGTCCCACGACCCACAGTCATGGCTGGCGGAAGGTCTGATCTTGGACTGGACCCGATTCCAACTCCACTTCTCTTTCCCCAGGCTACCACTATCCCAGGTAGTGAAGATAATCAAACTGGACTGTCAACAAATCATCCTTGTGGCCACTCACACTTGGCATGACGAGCTCGTCCACTTCATAGCGCACGTGCTATGCTGCCTACTCGATCGTCCAGACCTACTCTCTGAAGGCCGTCTTACCATTATAATTCATCGGCTCTAAAATGACGTCGTGACCCTGAAACTCCGGGTGTTCACGTAATGTTGTCGCAACCTCAATCAGAGCGCGGATACCGCTTTCAGAAGAGATATTCCATCACCATGGAAATTCCATTTATTTTCCCTTCTTCTTGTGGTTTTTCGCCTTAGCACGGTTTCCTCTCAAGGATTCCCAGGCCCACCCGACCGGTTCTACACTCACATCTGTCCTTCGGTCCTCTCAAAGGACAAGTTCCAAACCTTTTTTCATCCCCTCTAGGCAATGTCTTGTTACCAGACCTCAATTACACATCCTTTCTTCAAGGAGTCTGCCGACTTGTTCCTCCCTCTCAAAGTCTACTAGTCCCGGGGGTCATGACCCTCGTCCTCACAGCTTTATGCTAACCACATTTTAAGACATGGGGAAAAATCCCTTCATCTTCTCACACAAGGAGTTGTTTTCTGGATGGCAATTAATCTCTCCGCAGAGTTGTTAAATTTGCAGCGTTTTCGGGTAAACCGCCTTTTTTGTTTTTTCTCTCACCCAGACAAGGTTGCCCTACATCTGGTTAGTTTTTTCCTCCAGATGGTGGTGTCTTTTGTTGTCCACCTGCCTGAATATATATTTCTGAGAGCGCTACGTCTAGTGCCAGTTCATCCGGTCAGTAATGCTCTGCATTCCTACACCTTGGTCAGAACTCTACACATATACGCGCTCAGGACAAGTTCCGTTTAGAAACCTCTTTTCCTTTTTCCAGAAGGATAAACGCAGCAGGCAGGCCAGGTTCTTCAAATGCTTGATCAGATGGCTTAAATCCACCATCCGGGGTGCTTTTTAGCATTATTATTATTATTTTTTTTAAATTATTTTTAGGTAGCACCATTCATCTATGGTGCTGTGTCTTTTCCGGCGGCGGGCACAGCGCATTCTACTATGAGCGCTGGAGTCTCCTGGGCTACTGAGCTATTAGGCACCAGGAGTTAGCACAACAGGTGTGTAAGGCAGACAGCATGCACATGCTTGCCAGACGCCTTAGGCTCTCACTCAGTCCTCGGCAACTGCAAGTCTAGGAACCTGTACCCTCCAGGCGGCATTAGCCCACCTGTAGGTGCATTGTTATTGTTATTATTAGTGATTTTCCATTGCTGTTCCCACCCAGGGACTGCTTTAGGACGTCCCACGGTCCTGTGTCCCCCAATGAGGCGAAGGAGAAAAGGAAAATTTTGTGTACTCACCGTAAATTCCTTTTCTCTTAGCCTCTAATTGGGGGACACAGCACCCACCCTGTTGCCCGTTTCGGGCCGTTACTAGGTTCTCATCGTACTCCTGAGAGGTTATATAGTTGCCTGTTTATTTTACAGGCCTGCTTATACTATTATTACGTGGTTGCCTGTTCGGTAACACGTTTTACCTTACTGTTATATGTGGCTGCCTGTTTACTTAACAGGCCTTATTTTACTGTGATTCTTGTCATTCTTCTGTTCATTCTCCTACTGCTTTAGCACAAAACTGGAGAGCACTTCCTGCTACAGGGGTGTATATGCTACAGAGGAGGAGCCACTGTTACTCTTTTGCAGATTCTGCTTAGTGTCGCCTCCTAGTGGACAGCAGCATAACACCCACGGTCCTGTGTCCCCCAATTAGAGGCTAAGAGAAAAGGAATTTACGGTGAGTACACAAAATTCTCCTTTTTAAGGCCATTTCCTCTGCGTTGACAAACGGTCTTATTTTTCCCCTTCATGAATTATGAGCATATTGTCTGATTATGTAAATCAGGTGTTGTACCCACTATAGTGTATATAGCAACAATTATAGAGAACTACATATTAAAAAATAAAAACACCAGTATCCAACAGCCATCATAGAAGAGAAATGACTGAGATATCACATTGGAATACGATCCATTGTAATGTAGTAGAGAGAATATTCAGCAGTGCAGTACTTGTTTTTTTCTCTTTTCCATCCTTTGAATGCCATCACACAGTACAAATGATTTTATTACGGTGTTATATATTGCAGAAGACAATTGTAATAACTGTGTGTATACACCGTATATCGATAGAGTGTGTGTGTATAATATATATATAAATCTTTTGTAGTTTTGTCCCAAATACTTCCTTTGTTTGATAAACTGCCTCAAATAGATGATGCGGGCAATTGAATTGTTCCACAGTAAGATGAAGGCAGGCTGTCAGAAGTCTTGGGACTTTTATAGAAGGAAATCTGGTCGTGTCTTTTTGAATTAAATGAATTTCCTCAGTGATGGCTTGCCTCTTGGAATGTTTTCCCATCTTCTGCTCTCAGAATTTAATAAAATATCTTCTAGAAGCTTTGGTGATTGTAAGGAGCAGGTTTTCACCCTCTTTTGTCTGTGGTGGAACAGCTGCTGATGCGCGAAAAATGTGGTCCGTCATCAAGCCTGCTGGGTCCAAGAGGAGCAGGCGAGATGACTGTGGCTACCCGTCTGCTGTGCCAGTCTCTGTTTTCAGTGTAATGAAGAGCAGAGGAACAGGATTCTGTAATTAAGGATTCCATTAAGTTGAAGAAAAGAGCAAATGGGGATGTTTGTTCTCCAGGCTGAAAAAATGTGTCTGGGGTGGAGGTGAAAAGGAGGGGAGGGCAAGGCTGTTGGTGCTGTTAACGGGAGAGGTGGGTGGAGAGACAAAGTCAGGGCTGTTTGTTGAATATACTGTTAAGGACTGTTACCATCCTAATTAATCAAGTTAGAAATTACAGCTGTAGTTGGTTCCCCCCCCCCCAATTCTCGTTATCAATTTTCTTCTCTATTGAGACAAAGCAAATATAAATTTTGTGTTCATTTGTCACTCGTTCTTTGACTTCAGCATCTCTGAAAATAACAATGTAGCACAAAAGACCAGTATTTACCTAGTTGTAATGTGGGTTGCCATGGTGTTTTGCAAATTATTGCAATTATGTTCACCATGCGAGTCGCCCTTGGTAACTGGCGAAAAACTGATAATCCTGTTTTGAACAAAAGGTCAAATTGCTGAATAGAAAGTCTTGATTAACTAAAAGATGTACAAAGTGGAATTATTTCCTACCATTCAGAAATAGTTCTTGATCGGGTTTGGTTGGGAGGAGGGAAGGGGGTGAATAAGTACATCTGTTGATTACTGAAGTACAAAGCTTTGAAAGGATGTTGCCTTGAGCCTTTCATGTAGTCTTAATGGTGGCTTTTTTGTCAAATTTACCCATTTGCTGCATTGAAAAAGGCAGCTGCATTTAAGCAGTGGAGATGGTGCTTTTTCAAGAGTTCAGTACATGGAAAGTTCTCAGAGGTCTGTGCAGTTTACTGGTAGCCTTCTAGTATATTACAACCAACATGCTACGTTTCATCCATGTGTTACTGAAACCCTCTGACTGACGATCTAATAAAGTGCTCTTGGTGAACAATCCCATATCAGCTGCTCCTCCGCTGGGGACAAAGTTCACTTACAACCTACAGTTACATCGAAAGCGTGAACTACGACTACTCTACACAAATAGGCATTACAGGAAATATTCTACATCTATTTCACATATGCATCTGTTCATAAATGTCAGCATTGTCGGACCTTAACAGGAGCGGATGTGAAAACACTGTGTCCAGCACTACCTGGGACACTGCCAGCATCATTTATTTTCAGAATTGTAGGTTAATGTTCTATTACTTTATTAGCTCACTTTTGACAAAAGAAAATGTTTTAAGGTTTATTTTTATTTATCACTTGTGTTTTGTTTTGAAAGTATCATGCTAGTTAAAAATACATTTTTATAATAGAATAGCATGTAATCATCAATATACAAGTAGTAGTAACTTGACAGACAGAAATATATAGTAAAAAAAAAAAACACCCTTCATCCTCGGGCTCTGTGCACACAGTTATTGTTTTAATTCATAAGACGTGTTCTGTCCCTTTTCCATTAGGATTCAATTGACTTTTAATGGGGTCTAGTGGTTTTCATAGCAAAGCAGGTAATCCAGACTGATATTTTTGCTGTGAAAAAGATTGAAATGCTGGGCATAAAGCTGGATGGAGCGCTATAGTGGAAATAGAATCTTTGAGTATGTGCACACTATACAGAGTTTGAAGCAGGAGACGTTGCAGGAAAATGTCAGCTTTGTGCTTCCTGAAGCATCTTCCTCGTCTCTTTTTTGACTTTTTTTGGTGAGTATAGGCTTTTTTTTTTTTTTTTTTTTTCATTTTTATGGAGGTGAATATTGGGGAATGGGAAGGGGTTGTCCAAATGGTTGACAACCCCTTAAAGTGCTGCGGAATGTGGTGCCATAGTAAACAAATATCACTATTAGGGATGAGCGAGTATGCTTGTCACTACTCGGTACTCGCACGAATATCTCAATACTCTGTGTAGTCGGCGAGCACCGAGTACCGCCGAGATGCTCGGACTCCTCGGGAATAATTATCGATCTGACACAAATACACAGCTCCCTTCAGTGCACACAGTGAGCTGGCACCTCACAGAGAGCAGATCAATTGTTAGGGTCCCTCTGGGGGCCACAGCTAGGTGTTGTATGTTGCGATGATTTGAAAAAGCCCACCCTCCCGCCCTTTCCCAGAAACACTTGTGTTATAGCCGGAAGTCTGTGGGCGGAGCCTGTCACTAATTGACTTACATTGGGATCTTGGGATACTCGGCCAGAGCTTCGAGCACCCAAGCATTTTAGTACTCGCTCATCTCTAATCACTATCAAAAAAAGATGGAACATACGCACTGCAATTTGTTTAATTATTTTTATTCTTTGAGTGCTTTTTCAGATGCTGTGTGTACTTGCCCTTAGTGGTAGTGAATCATCCCTTCCAGGTGTAGAGTAGAATGCAGATAAGGTTTTTTATATTTAATCATTGTTTCCTACTTTTCCCATAGAGTTTGCATTTATTTCTATGTAAGAAAATGCACACAATTTACATGAACACTTCTACAGCATAGAACTGTTTAATCCCTGCCCAACCACAGATTAGCAGTTTCTGTCAATGTACAGTGTGCATAGAAAGCTGCCAATCAATGGTTGAGGGCCAGTTTGCACAGAGCAATTGACTAGGAGGTAACTTGTCTTGCATTTAAACAAGCTGCCAATGTACATGCAAAACCACTTTTTCATTGGTAAAAATTGCCTTTTGTTTAAAGAGAACATGTTTTTAAACTGCCCCCAATGTCATTTAGATCATGCACTGTGCATCAGTGACCTGGTTAAAAATAATCCATGTATTTACCATAAAAACGCACTGTAGATGCTTAGCTGTTTGCATTAGGTACCTGCATACACAGTCATTGGGGTGGATACTTCAGCTGGAATTAGTCACGTCATTCCACTTCTGTCATGCAGTTTTTTAAATGTAGTAACGCTCCCTGCAGTGTAATATATTGACATTGATTACTGAAGGTCCTCTGGAGGTGATGGACTTTTGGTGATGTCACGACCATGTGACCGTATTGTGTGGAGTTCAGCATGCCTAAAGTGAAAGACCCTTGGGGTTAGCTCCACCCATTACAGTCACACAGTCATGACATCACCACAGGTTCCCATAGTGATGTCAGTCAAATAGTCAAATACAATGTGGGGGGTATGACGAAATAAAAAAAAAATATCATGAATGAACTTAAGTGACAATAAGTAAAAGCACCACCTCTATGACTGAAGCCAGGTATATGTGTGCAGTCACCTCAGCATATAAAGTCGTTATTTAAGATAAATACGTACAATTTTGATTTTAGAAAACTATGTTGGCAATGCACATTACATTATTTAAAACAGATTGGGGACATTTTAATATCACAAAATGAATTGACGGGTTCTCTTTAACACAAGACATCATTGTTCTCAGGGGTGCATCGTCCAGAATTCCCGAGAATCATGGCAGCCTCAGCAGATCACTTGCTTGTGTGAACAACCACCAATCAGCAAAGGTTTACTGATCGGTGGTCGTATTGTGCCAGGTGTTTGTCAGTGTAAACGGACTCTTAGTTTGATTTTCCGAATTTATATGGTCACAGCTTATTCTTTATTATTGTGTGATCTTTGCACATCCAGGGCTTCTCAGACCAAATAACCTTAAAATCTAAACTTGTTTTGAGTCTGAAAGTTTTTTCCTTTAAGAAAAACAGAATTGAGTTAATAATAATCCTGGTTTTCCAATAGAGGCATATAGTTGAGAAAGGTTTAAACTAATCAGTTTCATTACATTGCCTTCAAATGGCCTTCTAAGTCGGTAATGTCCTAAAAAGTTTGGAGGGCCTGAGAGAGTCGCCTAAAAGCTAAGTAAACCTTTAATGAGTTTGTGGGTTTACATAGTGCATCACCTAGCAACCCTCGGGCTCAGCCAGCTCCCTTGTCTCCGCTTGGCCCTGTTTACAGTCCATTGAAACCATTATTTAAAAGCACAGAAGAAATTCGGTTTCATTAGCACCGTTCTCAAGGACAAAATAATTAAAGTTAAATGAACAAACATTGCCCAGTAATTTTCTGCCCTAGATACCACTTTAACCACTTTTCTGCCAAGATTTTTATTTTACAAAAGAAGTATTGTAGCCAACAATTTGGTGCATTTGAGTACCATGGTGAATGTATGATTTAATTATTTGTCAACACTATGCCTAATATAAAATAAAATAAATATATATATGAATATAAAAATGAAAAAAATATGTACCAGTACTTGATGTGTTTTAAACAGAACAAGGGTCTCCCTCTGCACTGAATACCTTTCAGCAAATGATGAAATGTCTGTCTAATGTGGCAAATCATTAGCTGATTTGGAGATGGCTACTGAAGTTTTAAATATGGCGATAACCAAGAATAGGTTAATCTGGAGAAACTAAATCATAACAGGTCCAACTGACAGTGTTTTAAAATACCTCTGACTTGAGCATCCCTATACATTTGATTGTAGGTTTTAACTCGGAGCCTATGTTTGGGTTTCATTCACACTTCCTTGTTGTTTGTTTTTTACTTAAACACTAGAAATATTTAATGAAAAATTTGCATAACTCTAGTTTTAATCTGCATCTAATTTGGACAGGGTGAAAAATAGTGATCAAATCTCAATGGCTTAATGTGGTCTACATAGAAGGCTCAGTATTGCAAATTCTTGAGTCTACTGTTGAGAACCCAGCCAAGATTTCGTTTACCATTAGATGACTGGGTATTAGAAGGTCTACTGAAGCTTTACTACTTGATTCAGGTGAAGGTGTTTCCATTGAAAAACTATGAACCTGTAACTTGTGGTTTTACCAATCCAAGATGCAATGGAATTTAATTGTGGATAAAAGGAAATCTAAATCCTTCTAAAAACTTTAAAGATTGCCTCTAATAGTGGTTTATTTTTTGGAGGAGTTCCTCAGGTTCTAAGATATCTAACATTGTGCTTGCTGCAGTACTCCCTCACTTTGGCAGCCTGGCATTACACCCCATTCCTGATCTTACTGGTAGCTGTGCAGAAGTTACATGGGTTTACGGCTTCCTGTCACCATATAGGTAGAAGATTGTCTTGGATGAAAGCATGGCCAAAGTTAACCAAAGTTGAGAGAAAGATTGTGCTGTGTATATATTCTGTGTTTTGTTCACATAAGTCAGGTTTTACTTAGCTCTGTAGAGAAGTCTGTAAAAAGTGACTTTTTTGGGAGGAGAAATAATGTACACAGTCAAAATCCTGGTAAGACTGAGAGTGAACACAGCATGCACTTTGCTGTAACACAGAGCTCAGATTCTACTGCTGCCTGCATTTGGACTACTTTACTAGCAGATTCCTGCAAGGCTTTTAGTAGAAAATTGTAAATCAAAAATACAGTAATTATAAAACGTAAACAGAAATATTTAGGTTGAATATTTTTCTCCTCTGGGAGGAACCCTGGAGACCAGTTTCCAGCTTGAATCATAACTCTTTGCTTTGCACTATAACTTTTTATAGCAGGACTACACAACCTTTCCTGGCCCGAGGATCACATTATCATTCTGAACCTCTTCCAAGGCGTGTGTTAAAGGATTTATTCCCGTGTGTAAGGTGTATGGCATACCGACAGTATATGTATAAGAGGTACAGTTTCCACTACCAAAAGGCTACATTTCCATAATAACCTTTCGGTAAGTTTTTGACTCTTGACTATTTTCGCCAAGTCAAAACTTGGCATCCTAGGCTATGTTCACACAGTGCCTTTTTCTCCTTCGCCTCATTGGGGGACACAGGACCGTGGGTGTTCTGCTGCTGTCCACTAGGAGGCGACACTAAGCAGAATCTGCAAAAGAGTTAAGTGACTCCTCCTCTACAGCATATACAGCCTAGAGCAGGAAGTGCTTCTCCAGTTTTTTGCTTAGTGTCGAAGGAGGCACACGACCCATTTTTACTCTCTATTTTTTGCATCCTTATTTTCTTCCAATGAAGAAAAGTGGGTCCGGCGTGGCCCCCGGCATGCTCCTTCCTCGGCCACCCACTGTTGGGGCGCTGGGTTGAAGTTGAGAATCGTTACATATGCCGTACTCCTTTCTCGGCCTCCCACTGTTGGGTTGCTGGGTTAAAGTTGAGACAGCCCAGCATAACATCCTGAGTTGAAGCCAGAGCTGGACTACCTGCCAGATGACGTCCCCCTAATCACCCTCTGGGTGCTTAGGCTGAGGCACCACAGGTATCAGCAGCACATGCTGCATTCTGGGCTGGGATTCTGGATGGATGCCTGCAGGAGCGAAGGCTGAGAGATGATCCCCTAATCACCCTATGGGTCATTAGGCTGTGGCACTACAGGTCCCAGCAGCACATGCTGCATTCTGGGATGGCTGCCTGCAGAAGCGCAGGCTCACAAGGAGCATGAGACGACCCCCTAATCACCCTAGGGGTCATTAGGCTGTGGCACCACAAGTACCAGCAGCGCAGCTGCACTTCTACTGCTGGGACCGGTACCAAATGTGGGGGAAAAACCCACCCCAGGATCTCATTGAGGTCTGGGTCCATCCAGCCCCTACTCAGCTCTGCTCCTACATAGCCGGGACATAGGTACCAGTCCCTCTTCCATCCCTGCACTGCTCCACAGCTCAAGACAGGGGAAGAGGTATCCAGCTTCCCCTGCACTGCCCCTGCAAGAGCAGGCAGCAGGGTACCTGGCTCGCAGGGATCCGTCAGGGCCCCCCTCGCGGCCAGCCCTGCGGTGTCCAACAGAATTCCGGACCTCCGCGCCGACCCTCTACTATTTGCGGGTCCGCAAATCATGCTAGGCCCCGGCTTCAGGCCTAGCGTGGAAGGCGCAGCCTATGCCCGCCCACTGCCCGCCCTCCGGATAGCGTCAAATGACGCTGGGCACCTCAGAGAGGGGCGGGAAGTCCCTCTGGGCCCTTGTTCTGCGCGCCCATTCAGGTTCCCGCCCCCTCTTTCCCCTCCTGACGGCGCCAAATGCCTGGACTCCATTATACAGTCCTGTGGGCGCAAACACACTGTGGGGCAGAGTGCCCATATACAGTATAGCAGGCTGTGGGGCATATGCAGGAGAGCCAGCAGGGATATCTTTCCCTGCTGCAGCTTCTCCTGTGCACCACGTGTGACAGACTGTTTAAGCATATACAGGAGAGCCGGCAGGGATGTATCCCCTGCTGCAGCGTCTCCTGTATTCCAGGTGTGACAGGCTGTGGGGGCATATACAGGATGCCAGCAGGGATATATTCCCTGCTGCAGCTTCTCTCCCTGTACTCCATGTGGACAGGCTATGTGGGCATATACAGGAATATGGGCATATACAGGAAAGCCGGCAGGGATATATTCCCTGCTGCAGCTTCTCTCTTTGTACACCATATGTTTCAGGCTATGCCATGTGTGACAGAAAGCCTCCAGGGTTTTTCCCTGCTGCACTCTTTCATATCTCTGGATTCCATAGACAGAAAGGGGCAGACCGACATATTTCTGTCCTGAAATACTCTGTGCTGCTGTGAAGCCAGTTTTTTGTTAAATTTTTAACTTTCATAAACTGCTGCAGCACGGCGCTGCCCTCACTAACTCACGATGAGTGTACCGTGCCCTACAGACCTCTCCTGCCATACTCTGTACTGCTGTAAACCTTATTTTCAACAGCTATACCTAATGTCAGTGAAGAAAACAGGCGTCAGACTATTCTCATACGCAGGGAAGACGTAATCTACTGAATGCACTATGGCCGTAATGTGTTCATTCTGTGTCGTCACAGTAACACGGCTTCGCCTATGTACATACCACATCAAAGGTTTCCCTCTTATGGCACTCACCCAGCGAGCAGAGTCCTCTGCCTAGTGCGGGTGACACACTAATAAGGAACGGCCTGGTTTTTCCTTACACCGTGTCAGCCACGGATGTCAGTACTTGTCAGAGCACATAATGCTACATCTAAATAGGCAGTCATCCCGTCGGCAGCTATGTCGCAGTTTATGGGAACTGGCATGCACCAGGATGATGGCTCTGACGTCTGGCGTTTTTCGCAATCCAAACCCAGACTCGAACCTTTATGCCTCTCTGGTAGGACTCTAAGGCAACATATTTAGGAAAACACGATACTTCGAACATTAAACTGTGTCTCACAGGAGGGACCCTCAGCGCCCCATTTACCATAAGGGAGTTTTGTTGGATTGGAACTCCATGGCATGTTTGTGCGGCACCGTATCTGAAACATGGTTCCCCTAGAGACTCAGTTCTGCTCAACAGAACACAACAGACGGTGTCTCTCTTCGCCGTCGCCAATCCAGATCCAACCTTTTGGGAACTCATTTAACGGAGTATCGTCTAGATCGACACTGACTCGATCAACGCACATGTAGCGATCACAGACAACCATCCAAATTCACGTCAAGAGCCCCTTAGGTCAGGGAGTCATATGTCGGCCTACACGCAGAGCGTGTTTAAAAGTTCTATTCCAATTTCCTGGTAGTCCCTAAACAAGTACATGCAGTACGTCCCGTGCTAGACAAACATGCTTGGGACATATTTTTCCACATGGATTCTCTCTGCTCCATGATAATTTTCCATGGAATCGGAGAATACCGTACAGTTTTAGATATACCGGACGACTACCTGCATGTTCCACTTGCAGCCACTTATCAGATTTACCATTTGCAAAGACAATTCCTACTTGTGACGTGTCCGTGCACACTTGTTACAGTTCCCTAAGTGGTCACAAAGGTTATGGCAGTCACCTGGATTCCTGTGTTTCAGGGACGAGGTCACTCTTCCATTCCTGGACGTTTTACTCATCAACGCACGACTTTCAGGGATTGAGCACGCACCGTCTCTATTACGGTGAACACTTGATTAAGACTTGGTGGGCTGGTAACTCTCAAGACGTCTACGCTAGTTTTCACTACAGTCTCTAGTATTTTCGGAATGCAGTTCAATGCATCCAGGGCACTAGTCAGACTTCTCCGAGACTAGGAATGGGCACTTCAACTAGAAGTCCGCACTTTCTTTCTTTCAACAGTCACCTCAGCCTTTCAGAGCTGACATGACGGTCAGAGGCAGGACGGTCGCAGCACTGGTAGCCATTCATCTGATGCAGCTGCTCCTCAGGCCTCCCCAGTTATCCATGCTCACGTCATGAGACAAGAATGTACAATCTCGCATCAGGAGGTGTCATCTTCCAGTAACAGCCATGCAGTATCTCCTGCACTGACTCAGCCACTCACTAGTACGCGGGGAAAGTATTTTCTTCTACCAAGTTGAAGGTTACTATTCACCTACTGAGTCGGACAGAATGAGGTGCGCTGTACCTCCATCTCCACACTCGGGACAATTGGTCCTGATCGGAATCAACGATCCCATCATCCTTTCGGAGATTTGGGCGAGATTCCCAACACTGAAGATTTTATCTCTTCTTCTGGCCGCCCGCCAATTTCAGAAGGCAGGCTGATGATGCCACGGCTGTGGCATATGTCGATTCACTAGAGCGAATCCCGCAGTTCCCAGGCAATGAAGGAAGTTTACCACATTCTTCACTAGGCGGGCGGAATTCACGAACTCAGTACTATCGGCCGTTGCTCTACCGCTTGTAGATGATTAGGAAAAACATTTCCTCCGTCGCCGAGAAATTACCTCAGATTAGGGTTCCTACATCCAGATGTCTTCAAACAAAGCTGACATCACTGGAGAACTCCGGAAGTATCCGTAATGGTGTCACACCTCATTGCCAAGGTTCCTAGCTTCAGAGCCGGGTCCCACGACCCACAGTCATGGATGGCGGACTGACTGGTCCTGGACTGGACCCGATTCCAACTCCACACCATTTTCTCCAGGTTTCCACAATCCCAAGTTAGTGAAGATATTCAAACTGGACTGTCAGCAACTCATCCTTGTGGCCACACACTGGCCCAAGCGCGATTGGTATGCCGATCTCGTCCACTTCATAGTAGACGTGCCATGACACCTACTGGATCGTCCAGACCTGCCCCCTCAAGGCCATCTTACCATCATGATTCATCGACTCTAAATTCGACGATGTAACCCTGGAGACTCGGGTATTCACAGAATGGTTTCGCGACCTCAATCCGAGCACAGACACCGGTTTCAGAAGAGATGTCCCATCAATATGGAAAATTTTTTTCCTTTCTTCTTGTGGGTTTTCACCTTAGCACTGTTCCTTCCCAAGGGTTCCCAATTCCATCCAATCGGATCTACACTCACGACTGTCCTTATGTCCTTTCAAAGGACAAGTTTCAACCCTTTTCATTCTCTCTCAACAACGTCTTGCTGCCAGGCCTCAAGTAACATCCTTCAAGGAGTTTTTGCCGACCTGTTCCGCCCAATCAAAGTCTACTAGAACCGTGGGTCCTGACCCTCGTTCTCACGGCTGTACGCTACCCACATTTTAAGCCATGGACGAAAATTCCCTTCGTCTTCTCACACAGGGAGTTGTTTTTTGGATGGCAATTACCTCTCTCCGCAGAGTCTTAAATTTGCAGCGTTTTCATGTAAATCACCTTTTTTTCTGGTCTTCCACCCAGACAAGGTTGTCCTACGTCCAGTTGGTTTTTTTTCCCAAGTTGGGGGTGTCCTTTTTGTCCGCCTACCTGAATATATATTTCTGACGGCGCTAAGTCCCGCCAGTTCATCGGGCCAGAAGGCTCGACGTTTCTAGAGCTCCGTCAGAGCCCTGCACATATCCTCACCCAGAACAGTTTCCTTTAGAAACCTCTTTTTCTTCTCCCAGAAGGATAACGCAGCAGGCAGGCCGGGCTCTACAGATACTTTGATCAGATGGCTTAAATCCACCTTCCAGGGTGCTTATTACATTATTATAAAAAAAAAAAAAAAAAAAATACATACATATATCATTAATGTTATTATTCTTATACTTATTATATATTTATACAGAACCATTCTTCCATGGTGCTGTATCCTTTCCGGCTGCGGGCGCAGCACATTCTACTATGACCACCGAAACCTACTGGGCTTCTGAGCTATTAGGCACCAGGAGTTAGCACAACAAGTGTGTAAGGTAGTCACGCGGTCAGCATGCACAGGCTTACCAAGCGCTTTAGTGCTCTCAGTCCTTGGCAAATGCAGTCTGGGGCACCGTACCCTCCAGGCGGCAGTAGCCCACCTGTAGGTGCATTGTTATTTTTATCAGTAGTGATTTTCCATTGCTGTTCCCACCCAGGGACTGCTTTAGGACGTCCCACGGTCCTGTGTCCCCCAATGAGGCGAAGGAGAAAAGGAGAATTTTGTGTACTCACCGTAAATTCCTTTTCTCTTAGCCTCTAATTGGGGGACACGGCACCCACCCTGTTGCCCGTTTCGGGCCATAACTAGGTTCTCATCTTACTCCTGAGAGGTTATATAGTTGCCTGTTTATTTTACAGGCCTGCTTATACTGTTATTACGTAGTTGCCTGTTCGGTTACACGTTTTATCTTACTGTTATTATGTGGCTGCCTGTTTACTTAACAGGCCTTATTTTACTGTGATTCTTGTCTTTCTTCTGTTAATTCTCCTACTGCTTTAGCACAAAACTGGAGAAGCACTTCCTGCTCTAGGCTGTATATGCTGTAGAGGAGGAGTCACTTAACTCTTTTGCAGATTCTGCTTAGTGTCGCCTCCTAGTGGACAGCAGCATAACACCCACGGTCCTGTGTCCCCCAATTAGAGGCTAAGAGAAAAGGAATTTACGGTGAGTACACAAAATTCTCCTTTTCCTGCGTTTTTACCATGGTATTATGCTAATCTAAACCTGCATTTTACTTCCAACAAAACTTATGTGATTCAGGGAAAAGCTGTGCACACATTGTTTTACTTTATTTGTAGAAACTGAAACCTGTACAGGTTTGCTGCATTTTGAAAAGATTACTTTCCTGCGTTTTTGCTGCAGTCAATGGCCAAAACGCAAAAAAAAAAAAAAACCACAGCAAATCTCCTCCCAAGAAATCTGGAGATACTAGAAACCTGTACAGGTTTTGCTGCAGCAAAAAAACACCCTGGGTGCACATAGCCTTAAAGGGATCCTGTCAACTCCAAAAAGCCACCTAAGCTACAAAAACACGTCCCTGCAACATCCTATCACTAATCTCACACTCCTTTTGTCTCCTAAAAGCAACCTGTGAATGTGGATAAAAATGATTTTATACTCACTCATTAGGCATTATAATTCGTAGGGGCTATATTCTTTAGCCCTTAGAGCGTGTTGTTTTCCAGGCTCCAGGATCCACCCTCTCTCTCTGTGCTGCTTTGCTTGTGCAGGCTTTGCCCTCCCCCTCTCTGTCACTCACAGAGTTCAGGGATAGCACTGCTGCAGCAGGGCATGACCTCTGAAAGCCAGAGGAGTGTCTGCTCCAGTAAGGGGGAAAACGGGAGAGCAGGACAGGACAGACAGGTGCTGGTAGTGGGGGACTCAATTATTAGGGGAACAGATAGGGCAATCTGTCACAAAGACAGGGATCTTCGAACAGTGTGCTGCCTACCTGGCGCTTGAGTCCGGCACATCGCTGATCGGGTTGACAGATTACTGGGAGGGGCTGGTGAGGACCCAGCAGTCATGGTGCACATTGGCACAAGTGACAAAGTTAGAGATAGGTGGAAGGTCCTTAAAGATGATTTCAGGGAATTAGGCTGCAAGCTTAAGGCAAGGACCTCCAAGGTAGTATTCTCTGAAATACTGCCTGTACCACGCGACACACCAGAGAGACAACGGGAGATTAGGGAAATAAATAAGTGGCTCAGGAATTGGTGTAAGAAGGAGGGGTTTGGGTTCCTGGAGAACTGGGCCGACTTCTCTGTTGGCTACAGGTTCTATGCTAGGGACGGGCTGCACCTCAATGGGGAGGGTGCAGATGTGCTGGGGGAGAAAAAGGCTAGAAGGTTGGAGGAGTGTTTAAACTAGGGATTGGGGGGGAGGGTATTCATTGTACAGGAGGGGAAGATAGTGTAAATAGTAACCTGGGCACAAGTAATAAAATTGGGGGTGGCATGGGGGGTGGGGTTAGAACAGTCACTATAGTAGGAAGGAATAGAGGTAAAGAAAGATGCATAAAGTGCATGTACACTAATGCCAGAAGCCTCACCAACAAAATGGAGGAATTAGAATTGATTTTGTTGGAAAATAATTGACATGGTGGGGATATCGGAGACATGGCTGGATAAGAGCCATGACTGGGCTGTTAATTTACAGGGTTATAGTCTGTTCAGAAATGACCGTACAAGTGAGGGGGGGGGGGTGTATGTTTATACATAACATCATCCTTAAAACCCATCCTGCGTGATAATATAGATGAATCTAATGGAAATGTAGAGCCTCTGTGGGTGGAGATAAGGGGAGGGGGAAAAAATAATAAATTACTGATAGGGGTTTGTTATAAGTCCCCAACAATAATGGAAGTGGAGGAGAATATCCTCATAAAGCAAATAGATGAAGCAGCGACTCAGGGAGAAGTCATTATTATGGGGGACTTCAACTACCCTGAAATACATTGGGGAACAGAAACCTGCAGTTCTAGCAAAGGTAATAGGTTTTTGACAACTATGAGAGACAATTACCTTTCACAACTGGTTCAGGACCCAACAAGAAGGGGGGCACTGCTGGACCTAATATTAACCAACAGGCCAGACCGCATATCAAATATACGGGTTGGAGATCACTTGGGTAATAGTGATCATAAAATAATACGTTTTCAAACATCCTTTACTAAGATGTGTAGTAGAGGGGCTACATGGACACTAAACTTCAGGAAGGCAAATTTCCAACGGTTGAGAGATGATCTTAGTGCAATAAACTGGGACGATATCCTGAGACATAAAAGTACACAAAGCAAGTGGGAAACGTTTATTAGCATCCTGAATAGGGCCTGTGCACAATATATACCCTATGCGAATAAGCATGCTAGAAATAGGAGGAAACCACTATGGCTAAATAAGGCTGTAAGGGGCGCAATAAATGACAAAAAGACAGCATTTAGGGAATTAAAGCAAGTAGGTAGTGATGAGGCATTAAATAAATACAGAAAATTAAATAACATCTGTGAAAAGCAAATCAAGGCAGCAAAGATTGAGACAGAGAGACTCATTGCCAGAGAAAGTAAAAATAATCCCAAAATATTTTTTAACTACCGTATATACTCGTGTATAAGCCGAGTTTTTCAGCCCAAAAATTGGGCTGAAAAGTCCCCCCCTCGGTTTATACACGGGTCATACGGTATGCTGTGGGGGGGGGCTGCACCGGTGGCTGGAGAAGGCAGGAGGGGGCCGCGGTGACCGCAGGCGGTCACGTGGGGCCGCCTCATTAGTGCAATGAATATGCACGGCATCCCCCCGTCCATCAGCGGCGGGGGGATGCCGTGCATATTGCACTACACAGCCCCCCCCTCCTTATTATGGGTCCCCCAGCAGTAATAAACAGCCCCCCCCTCCTTATGTCTCCCCCAGGCTGCGGCAGCTGTCAAAATAACAAACACTTCATACATCACCTTCCGGCGCAGCTCCTCCGGTCCCGGCTTCTTCTTCCTGCTTGTGCCGGTGTCATGTGACCGGGCGCAGGAGATGACGTCATTTCCTGCGCGCGGTCACAGAAGCCGGCACAAGAAGGAAGAAGAAGCCGGGACCGGAGGAGCTGCGCCGGAAGGTGATGTATAAAGTGTTTATTATTTTGACAGCTGCCGCAGCCTGGGGGGGGACATACTAAGGAGGGGGGGCTGTGTGTTACTGGTGGGGGCCGTATACCCACTGGGGGGTCTGTTTACTACCTGGGGCTGATATACCTCTGGGGCTGCTGGATACTACACTGGGGCTGTATACTTGGGGCTGTGTATACTACCACTGGGGTGTATATACTCTGGGGCTGTGTTACTACCACTGGGGCTGTATATACCACTGGGGCTGCTGTATACTACCACTGGGACTGCTGGATACTACCACTGGGCTGTATATACCTCTGGGGCTGCTGGATACTACCACTGGGGCTGTATATACCTCTGGGGCTGCTGGATACTACCACTGGGTGTATATACTGGGCTGTGGATACTACCACTGGGGCTGTATATACCTCTGGGGCTGCTGGATACTACCACTGGGGCTGTATATACCTCTGGGGCTGTGGATACTACCACTGGGGTGTATATACCTCTGGGGCTGCTGGATACTACCACTGGGGCTGCTGGTATACCACTGGGCTGTATATACCTCTGGGGCTGCTGGATACTACCACTGGGGCTGTATATACCTCTGGGGCTGTGGATACTACCACTGGGGCTGTATATACCTCTGGGGCTGCTGGATACTACCACTGGGGCTGCTGGATACTACCACTGGGGCTGTATACTACCTCTGGGGCTGCTGGATACTACCACTGGGGCTGTATACTACCTCTGGGGCTGCTGGATACTACCACTGGGGCTGTATACTACCTCTGGGGCTGCTGTATACTACCTCTGGGGCTGCTGTATACTACCTCTGGGGCTGCTGTATACTACCACTGGGGCTGCTGTATATACCTCTGGGGCTGCTGTATACTAACTACTGGAGCTGCTGCTGTATATACCACTGGGGCTGCTGCTGTATACTACCACTGGGGCTGCTGTATATACCTCTGGGGCTGCTGTATACCACACTGCTGGGGGCTGTATACCTGTGCTGGGGTCCACCCTCGGCTTATACACGAGTCAATAGGTTTTCCCAGGTTTTGGGGGCAAAAGTAGGGGGTCGGCTTATACACGGGTCGGCTTATACACGAGTATATACGGTACATAAACAATAAGAAACTAAAAAATGATGGTGTTGGCCCCTTTAAAAATAATCTGGGTAAAAGGGTGGATGAGGATGAGGAAAAAGCCAATATGCTAAATGACTTTTTTCAACAGTATTTACACAAGAAAATCCCATGACAGACAATATGATCAGTGATAACAAAACTGTCAATTAAATGTCACCTGCTTAAACCCAGCAGGAAGTACAGCATCGTCTAAAAATCACTAAAATTGACAAATCCCCGGGCCCGGATGGGATACACCCCAGAGAGCTGCAGGAATTAAATACTGTCATAGATAGACCATTATTTTTAATCTTTAAAGATTCCATAATGACAGGGTCTGTACCACAGGACTGGCGATAGCAAATGTGGTGCCAATATTCAAAAAGGGAACAAAAACTGAACTTGGAAATTATAGGCCAGTAAGCTTAACCTCTACTGTGGGTAAAATCCTAGAGGGTTTTCTAAGAGATGCTATACTGGAGTACCTGAAGAAAAATAACCTCATGGCCCAATATCAACATGGTTTTACGAGGGACCGTTCCTGTCAAACTAATCTGATAAGCTTCTATGAAGAAGTAAGTTCTGGACTGGACCAAAGAAATGCAGTGGATGTGGTGTGTATGGACTTTTCAAAAGCTTTTGATACGGTGCCACACAAAAGGTTGATACACAAAATGAGAGCAATGGGGATAGGGGAAAATATGTGTAAGTGGGTTAAGAACTGGCTTAGTGATAGGAAACAAAGGGTGGTCATTAATGGAACACACTCAGCATGGGTCACAGTTAACAGTGGGGTACCACAGGGGTCAGTGTTGGGCCCGCTTCTTTTTAATATATTTATTAATGACCTTGTAGGGGGCATACAGAGTAGAATCTCAATATTTGCAGATGACACTAAACTCTGCAGGGTAATCAATACAGAGGAGGACAATTTTATATTACAGGAGGATTTATGTAAACTAGAGGCTTGGGCTGATAAATGGCAAATGAGCTTTAATGGGGATAAATGTAAGGTAATGCACTTGGGCAGAGGAAACAAAAGGTATAATTATGTGCTTAATTGTAAAAACTGGGCAAAACTGTCACTGGAAAAGACCTGGGTGTATGGGTAGATGACAAACTCACATTTAGTGGCCAGTGTCAGGCAGCTGCTGCAAAGGCAAATAAAATAATGGGATGCATTAAAAGAGGCATAGATGCTCATGAGGAGAACATAATTTTACCTCTATACAAGTCACTAGTGCGACCACACTTAGAATACTGTGTACAATTCTGGTCTCCGGTGTATAAGAAAGACATAGCTGAACTAGAGCGGGTCCAGAGAAGAGTGACCAAGGTTATTAGAGGACTGAGGGGTCTGCAATACCAAGACAGGTTATTAAACTTGGGGTTATTTAGCTTGGAAAAACGAAGGCTTAGGGGTGATCTTATAATAATGTATAAATATATGAGGGGACAGTACAGAGAACTTTCTAATGATCTGTTTACTCTTAGCCCTGAGAGAGGGACAAGGGGGCATCCTCTACATCTGGAGGAAAGAAGGTTTTAATCATAATCACAGACGTGGATTCTTTACTGTAAGAGCAGTGAGACTATGGAACACTCTGCCACATGATGTTGTAATGAGTGACTCACTACTAACATTTAAGAAGAGCCTGGATGCCTTTCTTGAAAACTATAATATTACCAGTTATACATACTAGATCCTTTGATAGGGCGTTGATCCAGGGAATTAGTCTGATTGCCATATCTGGAGTCAGGAAGGAATTTTTTTCCCCAATGTGGAGCTAGTGTTGCCACATGGTTTTTTTTTTGCCTTCCTCTGGATCAACATGTTAGCTATGGGTTGAACTAGATGGACTTAAAGTCTTCCTTCAACCTTAAAAACTATGTTACTAGAATGCAAATCATTAGTCCTGCCTTCAGCTCCACATCACAGCAGCACAGACGGAGAGAGGGTGGATGCCGGAGCCTGCAAAACAACACGCCCTAAGCGCTAAAGAATATAGCCCCTGCTAATTATAATGCCTAATGAGTGATTATAAAATCGTTTTTATCTACTTTGACAGGATGCTTTTAGGAGACAAAAGGAGTGCAAGATTAGTGATAATATGCTGCAGGGACATGATTTTGTAGCTTAGGTGGTTTTTTGGAGATGACAAAATCCCTTTAAGCACTGTGTAAGCACAAAGGAGACAAGCGAGGCGCAGAATAGTGCCCTATCAATGATGACACTTATTAGACACGGTGATGTGTAGTGTATTTGTCTTCCCTGTGATCCTTTTATGTCACAGCAGCGCGGACCGTGGTACACTTTTTTCCAACTACAGATCAAAATCCCTTTAAGGTTCTAACAAAGTGGATGGGATTTATAGAAATCTCCTGTCCACTGCACTTCTTTTTTTACTCAAACTGAACTGTAGTGTGTGTTTCAAATCCGCAACATGTCAATTTCCCTTCCGGATGCACTTAGTTTACTGTGCAACTTTTCCCAATAGACATGCATTAGATTGAGAAATTATGCAGGTAAAAACGCACATGCATTTTTTACATGTTCCCTAGGCAAAAAGTATCAAAAACACATGTAATCTGCATCTATGTATGTTTTTCAAGTTTTATCAAAGCCAAATACCAGGACGTACAGTACAGACCAAAAGTTTGGACACACTTTCTCATTCAGAGAGTTTTCTTTATTTTCATGACTATGAAAATTGTAGATTCACACTGAAGGCATCAAAACTATGAATTTACACATGTGGAATTATTTACTTAACAAAAAATTGTGAAGCACCTGAAAATATATCTTATATTCTAGGTTCTTCAAAGTAGCCAAGACTGTTGGAAGACCATTTCCGGTGGCATCAAGAGAATACCAAAAGTGTGCAAAGCAATAATCAAAGCAAAAGGTGGCTACTTTGAAGAACCTAGAATATAAGGCATATTTTCAGTTGTTTCACACTTTTTTGTTAAGTATATTATTCCACGTGTTAATTCATATTTTTGATGCCTTCAGTGTGAATTTACAATTTTCATAGTCATGAGAATAAAGAAAACTCTTTGGATGAGAAGGTGTGTCCAAACTTTTGGTCTGTACTGTATATTAAATAAAAAGCAGTTTTATTTTTATTTAAAGCATGGCCAAAGAGACAACAAAAATAAAGCATGAAAAACATGTTAACGCATGTCCACCCCTTCACGACCTAGGACATAATGGTAAGTCCAAGGTTTTATACCTTCTCTTAATGCGGGTTCACATGTCGAGCAGAGCCAGCATCTTTCCTGGCTAAAGTAACGCGCACACAAGCGTAATGAAAAAAAAAAGTGACTTACTTTAAATGATGTTTTGAAATTCTTCAATGTGAAGACCTCACCAAAAGCTCATTGTGTGAGCTGTTTTTTGTGGCAGGATCCAGAGTCCAGGTGGTGCTGCTCTGGGTCGTGCGGGTGCTGCCTGGGGCCATCCCCGGTGCTTATCTGGTGACTCAGGGCGAGCTGGCAGTGGAGATGAGCCGCCCTGCGCCCTTTGAACTGGAAGTGTGCGTCACTTCCTTGGACTCCGGAGGAGGACGCGTCTGGTGGGAAATTCTGTTTAAAGCAGCGTTCCGGGATTCCGCTGCTGTGCTCATCATGTTTTCCCCTCAAGATGCGGAGGGGCACCCGGAGGGTGTCAACCAGCAAGGCAGCGGCAGGAGTAGAAGTGGCAGCAGCAGCATACAGGCTTCCAAAGCTGGCTAGTCAAGCACAGAGCGCTCGAAGGATGATAAGAAGGAGAAGGGGTCTAAGTCCAATGCTGGACCTCCACCTCCTGAATCGGTACCAGTTCATGTCGGTATCAGGGATGAGTTCTGTTTGCATGATCATCCACTATGCTGACCCACACACTCTCCCTCTCTTTCTGCTGTCTATCATTCTGTCCCAGTCAAAAAATAAGTCAGGAAAAAAAGGAAAAATAAGCAGTGTGCTTTATGTATACAGCTTCTGGTTAAATCAGTTTTATTCATTTTGGAATCAATAACAAAGTAACAAATTCTCGAATAAACATTTTCATCAGGTATAACAGTAATGTACGTAGTGTAACATATTGTACATAGTGTATGGGGGGTCATCAAACCATCATTATAAGAAAAGAATAATAAAAGAAAAACCTCCTGAAGCCATTATTATGCATGGTGGATTTGGTTATATCGTGAATAGGCTGGAGGATTACCAACAAACTAGCCAGGTTGTTGGAATTCTTATTAGTAAGGAGAAAGACAACCAACATTATATGCATTTAAAGAAAAGTAAAGAAGGAAAGAAAGGAAGAGGGGGTTTTCCCTCCCTCCTCCCTCCTCTAGGTCCCTCCAAGTAAGTATTCAAATATCTTGAAATTATTATCTATGAGGATGATGAGGGAGATCCCAGATTTAGTGGAGGTTCAGAAGTGAGGGAGGAGTAGAGAGGATAAAGTAGTGTAGAAAAAGGGTTAGGGTGTAGTATGAGAATAGGAAGAATAGGGGTAGGGGATGTGGGGGAGAGGGTAGACTGGGACGCCGCTGATCATCCCATATCAAGATGTTCATATAGCGAAGGCATATATATGTGTGTAGAGATAAAAAGACATATGGATAAATCGATAGATCTATAAATCGATAAAGGCAGCAGGGCCGGTTGGTGGCGGAAGGTGTGTCTCTATTTCCCGTGTGAGGACATCTCAAGTATCTTCTGTGGGGTTGTCAGTTAACCAGGATTTTAAGTTCTCTGACTCCCTGTAATAAACCCAGGGGCTCCACAAGCGGTATGTCCTGTCTGGGCAGCCCGCGTCAGGCGAGGTGAGGCTTGCAAGTTCCTCCAATCTATGGATTCGGTTTAGCTCCGCTACCAACTCTGATCTAGGCGGACTATGAGTACCTTTCCAATTTCTGGCTATAATTGTTCTGGCGGCTGATAGGATGAACCTTGTTAATCCATTTTTGTATGCAGAGATGGATGTCTCTAGAGAACTTAGTAAAGCCACAGACGCCGTTAGAACCATCTTGGAAGGGGAGATCATCTCAACCAGCTCCTTCACATGTGTCCAAAATGGTTGGATAAGATGGCACTCCCACCATATATGGAGGTAGGTGCCAACCGCCTTTCCACATCGCCAACATGTATTTGATATCGAAGGAAATATTGAGTGGAGCTCTGCAGGGCATCGGTACCATCTGGCCATTACTCTATAGTTTCTCTCTTGGGAAACTGCCGATGTAGCTGACTTTTTTGTGAATAGGAAGATTTTTTCCCACCCCGCCTGGGATATCGATATCTGGAGGTCTCTTTCCCACTTGGATCTAAAATTGGGTTGGGTTGGAGAACTTTCATCATGTGTGTCTAGGAACATTGAATATAATGTTGAAATCGTATGTGGGATCATCTCAGTTGTCAGGCATATTTGTTCAAAAGCTGTCAAGGGTCTATTGATCAGTTCCCAGTCTAATGAACGAATAAAATCAGATAGACCAGCGTGGAGCAACCAAGCTTTTTGGGGGATATGTTTCCCGTGATATATTTCTTGTAGTGGTTTTATTCCTGAACTGGTGATGTAGTCTCTCACCATCGGTAAAGAGTGTCCTCGGATCCCCAGAAAAGAGCCTCCACTAGTTCCCAGCAGGAAGGATGGGTTGCCTGTGATGGGCGTTAGGGGTCCGGGATGTGTTGTCAGCTTTAGAGAGGGAGTGTTTTTTTTGAGGAAGGTAGATAGGTGAGATAATATGAAGGAGAGGTTCGTGGGTGGGCGTACGTGTGGGAGCCAGATTGTTGCAAGTGGATTGATACCGTCATCTAATGCTTCAACCTCTGTCCACAGTCTTCTGTTGTCATGTTTGAATAAATCTAAGATACATTTACCAAGTGAGGCTAAATGGTATATTATCATATTAGGTAGTCCCACTCCTCCTCCCCTCATGCGTCTAGTCAGGGTGTTTTGGGATAGTCGAGATTTTTTGTGTGCCCATATAAAACGGGTGATCCCCGTTTTTAGCCTGGAGAAAAAGGAAGCTGGGAGAGTTATTGGGATGGCTTGAAAGTGGTATAGTAGTCGAGGTAGCAAGTCCATTTTAATAGTTTGGATCCTACCCCACCATGACAAAGCGAGACCGTTCCAAATTTTCATATCCCCTTCAAGTTTGGATAGAAGAGGTGGGAAGTTTTTGATATATAGGTCTTGTAGATCCTTGGTTAACTTCACTCCTAAATAAGTGAGTTCGTCTTTTTGCCATTTAAAGGGAAACTGCGATTTTAGAAGCCTCACCACCAGGTCAGGGAGGGAAATGTTAAGTATTTCTGACTTAGAGGCATTCATTTTAAAGTTGCTTATGGAACCATATAATGTTAATTCCTCTACGATATTGGAAATAGTTATTAGGGGATTCGTGGCGAACAACAATAGATCGTCCGCGAATAGTGCCAGTTTGTGTTCTTTAGATTTCGTCGCCACCCCTCGGATCCCCGGGTTGGCTCTAAGGGCACCCGCCAGGGATTCCATACATAAAATGTAGATCAAAGGGGACAGGGGACATCCCTGCCGTGTGCCATTCTTGATAGGGAAGGGATCAGACAAACATCCGTTAACTAGCACTCTCGCCGTGGGAGCTGAGTATAGGGCTTTAACTCTCCGAATCATCACCTCATCCATACCCACATGTCTTAGAGTTTCAAATAGGAAGCCCCAGTGCACCCTGTCAAAGGCTTTTTCAGCGTCTATAGACAGGATGCACATGGGGACCCCCCTCCTTCTCACCCTATCAATGAGGGCAATTGATCTGATCACATTGTCACGTGCTTCTCTCCCCGGCACAAATCCCACCTGATCTTCATTGACTAGCAAGGGTATGTGAATTTTTAATCTATTTGCAATCAATTTTGAGAACATTTTTATGTCCACGTTCATCAGCGATATTGGTCTGTAGTTTCCACATTGGGAAGGGTCCTTTCCGGGTTTCAAAATGATCGTGATATGGGCCATTAGGGCCTGTGGAGGGAATACATCCCCACCAGAGACACTATTAAATACTGTTATGAGTCTAGGTGCTAGGGTGTCTGTGAAGGTTTTATAGAATCCAGAGGAGTATCCGTCTGGTCCTGGACATTTTCCTTTTTTAAGTGATTTGATGACCTCGGTCACTTCATCTAGGGTGAAATCTGAAGAGAGGTTAGTTATGGTCTCGTCTGTCAAAGGGGTTGGGCCAAAGTTTTTTATATAGTCGTGAAGTGAAGTAGCCGGGGCCAGACCAGGTTCCCTTGTCTCTCCCTCTGGGATATCATAAAGCGAGGCATAAAAGGAACGGAAGCATTTTGTTATTTCTTTAGTGGAATATACTTTATAGCCCTCAGGTGTAACTACATGCGGAATAAATGTCCGTTTAGTTCTAGGGTGAAGAGCTTTAGCCAATAATCTGCCCGGTTTGTTTCCAGAGGAATAATATATGGCATTTAGTTTGTCTCTATGTGTTCTATCTTTTTGATCCAATAATGTAAGTAATTTATGTCTCGTGTTGGACAGTTGAGTATAAATGATGGGGGAAGGATCCGATTTATGTTTAGCCTCTAAGTCAGATATTTGTTTTAGCAGAGAATCTATTTGTAGTGTTCTTAATTTTTTAAGTCTGGAGCCGTGTGATATTAGTATTCCTCTCAAGACTGCTTTAAGGGCTTCCCATTGGATGGTAGGGGAGCTGGTATCATGTGTGTGATCTAAGTCGAAGTTGTGGATCGCAGAGGTCAGATCACTTGCACAGGATGGGTCTTTTAACAAGTGTTCATTTAATCTCCATGTATAGTCTCTTTTGGTCTGAGGGCCTAATTTTAGGGAGAAATAGATTGGGGCATGATCTGACCATATAATGTTTCCTATTGAGGACCGGGTCTCTTGATCTAGTAGTGAATGAGATATCAAAAATTTGTCTATTCTGCTATATCCTTGGTATATTTGGGAGTAGTATGTGAAATCTCTATCATCTGGGTGTAGTACCCGCCAGACATCTACCAGGCGGAGTGGGTTCCATTGTTTAGATAGGCTGTGGAGAGATGGTACCGATAGGTAGGACTTACCAGCAGAAGTGTCTTGCTTCGGATCTGATGGGAAATTGAAGTCCCTCCCATTATGATAGGTGCAGTGCCAGCAAATTCTTCGAGTAGCCTGCGGATCTTGGAACCAAATCGGAGCATATGTCTATTGGGGTAATATAAATTGACTATTACATAAGTGTATGACATGTAATCTAGTTTGAGGAAGATATATCTTCCCTCTGGGTCTATTTTTTGCTCTAATATGGAAGGATTGAATGATTTAGAAAAGGCTATTGATACTCCTTTAGATTTAGTTGTGGGGTTGGTACTATGGAACCATGTTGGGAAATCTCTTGTTTCCACTTTCGGGAGGGCGTCAGTTCTAAAGTGGGTTTCTTGTAAGAGTAGTATGTGAGTTTTGGACCTTTTTGCCGACCTCAGGACCTGCCGCCTCTTTTCCGGTATGTTCAGTCCTCTCACATTGAAAGAACAGTAGTTTAGGTCCGATAGTTGTGCCATTATGGCATTGAAGATAGTATCTCATGTTGTGCCGCGTCCCAGTCTATGGAGGGATAGGGAGGAAAAATCATGGGAGAGATAAGAGAGAGGTGGGGGAGGGGAGTGAGGGTATAGCTGTGGATAGAAAAGAGAGAAGGGAAAGGGGGTAGAAAAGAAAGAAAAGATAAGAGGTAGTCCATTTTTAAATGGTGAGAAAAAATGTGGAGTGCAAATAATGGATAGGAATTCCTATCCAGCACCTCTGGGGGTAAGTGGAGGTAACAGGTGGAGGCTTAAAGCCTGCCGCCTAATCTCCAGCCCCTTTAGTAAAACTATTAGGTAATTATAAACCGCATTACAGAATACGAATCTTTGAAGATATTCATATAGGCAATAACTAAAATAACATCTTAATAAGTAAACCTCACATGAGGAAATTGTTGTATATGTCAAACTTTGAACATTTTCCATAGAGCATAGTGGTGGGTAGAGAATAACATGTATGATAAAACATGTTGCAAGGTGGGACCGAGTATACACTGGGAATTTGAGGACGGGGATTGTGGTTGCGTGGTGTAAGGAGCGTATGGTAGTAGTCTCCATTGGATTCTATAATTATTTACCATTCAGGGGGATTAGCATTATAATTGAGTAAGAGTGGTGGTGGTAAAATTAAGGGGATTGTTTGAGTGTATGTCGCAGATACAGGGTCTGTGTGTATTCAGGAAGGGAGGGGGATATTGGGGTAGGTGGGGGCTAGATAGTTTAGAGTGGGGTTGAAACTTAATGTTGAGGGGGTTGTGGGAAAGAGTAGGGGGGGAATGGTGGGAGTGGGGGGTTGGGTACATCCAAATTTGTATAGAAGATAGTAATGCATGAGTATTAGCCTTCTGGGTAACATAAAATGAATGACATAAAATAAATGACATAAAATAAATGAAGTATGGTAAGTGATCTAAGTTAAGAAGTATAAAATAAATGGCTTAATACAAAATATGAAGGATAAGATAAAACAAAAAATAATAATAAAATAAAATAATAAAATAATAATAAAAAAAAGAAAAAGGGGGGGGGGAAAAGGGAAAGAAAAAAAGAAAAAAAAGGGGGATATGGCAGAGTTTCCACCACTTTTCCAGTCCTTTAGTCCTGGTAGACTCTAAATGGAGAAAACATGGGACCTAATTGTCCCTGGATGTAGGCACAAGGGAAACATTCAGGCAGGATTGTCTCTTGAGGAATCATTTCTGGCAGCTCTGGACCATCTCATCCGGGAAGTTGGTAGAGCTGGGAGACGCGGCCAGTCAGGTAGATCCATTTCAGGGAGATCCAGGGTGTTCAGAAACATGGGGAGATCAGACAGGCGGCGGAAGCTTGCTGAACGACCATCCTTAGTGGCTGTCAGTTGGAAGGGGAAGCCCCATCTATACTTGATATCTTATGTATACAGCTTCTGCCAGATGTTTATTACAAGCGGTTATGCCGTTCCTGTATCACCCAATTCTCCTGATGAAGTCGTCCCTATACGTACATATGACCGTAAGACTTTCATACGGGAGGAGATCAGGAATTCCCTTTCCCAGATTCCTCAGCCCTGTTTACCGACCCCTCACAATCAGTCTCCTTGTGTCTTGGACAATGGTTCCCAGGAGGAGGGCATCGTTCATTCATCCAGTTCAGACTCCTCTCCGTAAGATGATTGGGGTTCTTGTTTTTCCATCCAAGAAATTGACGGCCTGGTGAAGTCGGTCCGTTCTACTAGTGAGATTATAGACGGAAGAGAATCAAAGTCGACCAGGAGGTCATGTTTGCTGGTTGTCTAAAAAAAAAAAAAAATAAATAAAAAAAGTGCTTTCCCTGTTACTGATGCCATTAAGACCTTGGTCAAGTCTGAGTGGGAAAAGCAGGAATCCAGTTTTTTTTTTTGCCTTCTTTTAAGCAGAGGTACCCCTTTGAGGATTCGCAGTTAATGGACTGGACTAAAATCCCTAAAGTAGATGCGGCGGTGGCTACCATGTCCAGAAGGGATGTTTTGCCTTTAGAAGATGGGGGTCTGTTGAAGGACTCATTTGATAAAAGGCTGATACCCTACTGAAATAGTCCTGGGAATCTGGAATAGGAGCTTTTAAACCTGCCATTGCTTCTATGCGTGTAGCCCGATCTCAGTTGGTGTGGCTGGACCAGTTAGAAGAGCTGATTTGGTCCGGGATGCCGCGAGACCAGTGGGTTGGCTGCTATTCCTCAAATTCGAAGTGACTCGGCGTATATGGCAGATGGATTCACTCTGCCTGGTAGCTAGATCTGCGGCGCTCCCTAATGCAGTACACAGATCCCTGTGGTTGAAAGAATGGAAGGGGGATGCACATGCTAAAAGCTAATTATGTGTGATTGTGTTCCAGGGTGAGCACTTCATTGGCCCTGTGCTCGATGATATCCTCTCTAAGGCAAGGAGAAGTCAAAAAAGGGGTTGCCTAATGCTTCTGTCCCCAACTACAGGAGAGCCTTCCGGAAATGCCAGTTTTCAAGACAGAAGGCGAATGCCAAGTGGGAGCCGGCTGAGAAAAAACCGAGAGGTGCTTCTTACGGTGGTTCCCCTTCCTCCACGGGCAAGCCTAAATACAGATAATATTGATCCACCTGTAGGTGGTCGATTGACTCATTTTTTCAATCAGTGGCACAAATTCCCAATAGCCAATGGATCCTCAGCCTCATTTCATCTGGGCTTAGATTAGATTTTGAGAGGGTCCGCGGGGATCTCCTTTCTTTGAACTGTTTTGTCTAGTGTTGTCCAACAGCAGGCGCTGGAGTTGGAGGTTGGGGAGTTGTTACGTAAGCGTGTGTTGATAATGTGCCAGGCAATCAAGAGGGAAGGGGCTTTTATTCCCCTTTGTTTTTGGTTGCAAAGCCTGATGGTTCTTTTAAAACTATTATTAATCTTCGGAAATTGAACTCCTTCCTCCGATTTCAGTCCTTTAAAATGGTGTCTATCCAATATGCGGTTTGCCTTTTGTTCCCTAGGTGTTTCATGATCTCAAAGATGCCTACTATCATCTCCCTGTTCATCCGGATCATCAAAGGTTCCTCAGGGTGGCGGTGTCTTTGGAAGGTCGTTTCTGGCGTTTGCAGTTTGCCGCATGCCGTTTGGTCTTTCCATGGCTCCTTGCATCTTTACCAAGGTGATGGCGGAAGTGATGGCTTATGTGAGACAACAGGATACTCTAATTGTCCCTTATTTAGAAGATTTTTTGATTGCTGGGAACTCTGAGGCTCAGTGTGCGTCCCAACTAAAACATGTCATGTCATCCCTACAGGAATTGGGGTGGATAATAAATGTCCAGAAATCAAGACTCCATCCAGTTCAAGTGCAGACCTTTCTGGGTCTTCTCTTGGACTCCAAAGCACAGAAATGTTTTTTACCAGCCAACAAGATGTCTTCAGTGATGGCCAAAGTAGGCAGAGTCATGGACAACCCCACTCTGTCCCTATGACAAGCTATGTCCCTAATGGGGACCTTGTTTTCCTGTATCCCGGCAGTCCCATGGGCACAGTTCCACTCTCGCAGTCTTCAGCAAGACGTGCTCAGAGCAGGAGACTCCATGCAGGGTCAGTTGGCGGGCTGTCTTTGTCCACTTCCACAATAGACTCTCTGTCCTGGTGGATGAACCCCCTTCACTTAACCAAAGGGGTTCTCTGGCTCCTTACTCCAGACTTTATAGTGACAACCGATGCCAGCCCCTCGGGGTGGGGGGCCCATTTGGGGACTCACCTGCCCAGGGTGAACTCCCGAGGAAGAATTGGGTTCTTCCAATCTGAAGGAGTTGTGGGTGGTCAGGTATGCTCTCCTCAGGTTTCTACCCTACCTCCGCAACTCCCACATCAGAATTCAGTCGGACAACACCACGGTAGTGGTATACATCAATCACCAGGGGGAAACCCGGTCACCCTCTCTCCTGTCCACCACAACCGATATCTTTCATCTAGCGGAAGTGTAGTTTCTCTCCCTGACAGCCCTGCATATCAGAGGCATAAACGACAGAGCCGACTTTATCAGCCGTCACTCTGACAGGGGTGTGGGTTCTGAACAGGGAGGTGTTCAGCAGGATAGTGCATCTATGGGGTGTACCAGAGATAGACCTGTTTGCCACCAGGGGGAACAGACAGGTTCAACGCCTTGTTTCTCTGCACCCCTTGGACCTACCGGAGGTGGTGGATGCTCTGCGAGTGCCATGGAACTATCATTTGGGTTATGCTTTTCCTCATTTATGTCTGATCCCTCTGGTTCTTCACAAAATCAGGGATAAGGGGGTAAGAGTCATCCTGTTAGCCCCCTTCTGGCCCAGGAGACTCTGAGAGCCATGTTAGTGTCCGACCCTTGGGTTTTCCCAGCGGATCAGAAGCTGCTCTCTCAGGGTCAGTTTTATCACCCCCCAGGCGGACGGTCTGCATCTAACGGCTTGAAATTTGAGAGGCAGCTTCTGAAACGGCGAGGGTTCTGAGACTCATCCGTTTCTAATCTCCTCAGCAGTTGAAAGGAGGTGTCCACAAACCTGTATTGCAGGGTATGGCGTAAGTTTTTGCTTTTTTATTCTGGGGACCTCACTGACAAGGCCTTGATTCTGGCCATTCTGGAATTTTTACAGAAGAGTCGTGAGTTAGATCTGGCTGTCAGTACCCTAAAGGTCCAAATCTCGGCACTAGAGGCTCTCTTTAATTGTAATATAGCAGGTGACCGATGGATCTCACGTTTTTTCCAAGCTTGTGAACGCAGCGAGCAGGTGCACATCCCTAGACTAGCGCCCCGGACTTGAACTTGGTTTTGGATGCTTTGACTGGTCCTCCATTTGAACCATTGACCACTGCTTCCATTAAACTGTTGACTTTAAAGACTGCCTTCTTGGTAGCTTTGACGTCTGCTAGGCAGGTGGGCGATTTACAGGCTTTATCAGTAGATCAACCCTTCCTATTGGTGTTCCCTGATAGGTTTATTCTTAAGATGGACCCTTCATATCTCCCTAAAGTCTCCTCTAAGTTTCATAGAAGCCAAGAAATAGTCCTACCTTCCTTCTATGATATTCAATCTACCCCTGACGAGTTCAAATTTCAGTACCATTTAATTGTAGCAGCGGTCTATAGGAGCGCTAGGGATGACAGGACAATTATTATTTATATAAACAAACCTTTATTGGTCTGCCACTGCCCACAACGCGTTTCAACGGTCTCAAGCCGTGTTGATGCCTTTGATGAAGCCAAAGACTGATCTTCCAAATTTTTTATACGTTTACTCTCTAGGTTTTCCGAAGCTGGACCTTTTCTTTTTGTAGTCTGTGGCAACTGTGTAGAAACAGAAGGGCTGTTTTATTTCACCTTGGCTCCTTTAAGTTCTGCAAGTTTCTCTTTGTGCTGCTTTCCCAGGATGTGTGCTTGCCACAACTAGTGGGTTTTGTGTGCCCTTTTCACACCTTAGGGTGATGGTTTTATGATATTATTAATCATTGTGTTTGTATATTGACACGGTTATGGCGGTTCTTCAAATTTCTCTGTAAACCAACTGAGGAGAGGAGGGGGACCGACCCTTTTATCTCTAGGTTTCCTGTCCTTGTGGGCAGGTCTCCCCTCTCGGTGGGTGCTGTCATGGACTCCGTAAAATACGATTACCGGTAAGTAATCCCAGATTTTTGCTTTATAAAATGCACTGGATTATAAAATGCATCCCAAATTTGGTGAAGGAAAATAGAAAAAAAATCATTTTTAATGTTAAATGGGGTCCATCTTATGAAACTAGTGTCAATCTTACCATCAATATACATTTCTCTCATCCTGGAACATGACCCATCCCCATCCTGGTACATATATCCCCCCATCCTGGTACAATTCCCCCCCCCATGCTGGATATGGCCCCTAATACAATACATAGCCCCCTGTGATGGTACATGGCCCCCCATCCTGGATATTGCCCCCTAGTGATGGTACTCATAGCCACCCCATCCTGGATATGGCCCCCAATGATGGTACATAGCCCCCCATCCTTAATATGGTCCCCAGTGATGGTACATATCCCCCATTCTGGATATAACACCATGTGATGGTGCATAGCCCCTCATCCTAGAGATCCCCACCCCCGTCCTGCACTTACCCCTTCCATTCTGGATATGCCTCCCTTCCCCCGTCACACTATATGCCCCCAATGCTGGCACACACTAAAGTAGTAAACTCTGTAACTTACTCTCCGCCGCTTCCTGCCAGCAGCTTGCAGCCTTTTTCCTGTCTCTGTGCCGGACATCCAGTCTAGTGACCGGGGCCACAAGCAATGAAGTCACTGAGCACCCTGGTCACATGATCGGCACAGAGACAGGAAGAATTCGGTGAGCTGCAGTCAGGGAGCAGCTGAGGGTATACAATGGACGCAAGGTCTGTGGGGGGTACTCGGTAGCCGAGTCGGCTGACATTCTGGGAGGTCACAGTGGCTGTGGCCCAGCTCCGTGGCCCTGGCTGTGCAGTGAAGGGGGTATTTACAGTGGACATGAGTCTTTTCGTGACGTCACTTGTGGTATTCGGCGAGGGTTGACCGTTGCTGATTTGGATTTCTGCGGTAAATGGTGCGACAGCCAGGATGGTATTTCTCCCCACAGGTAGATCGGAGCCCCAGGGTTGATGTGATAGTCTATAGGGATGATGGCAGTTATAGTTGGGGTGCAGGAGCTGGCAAGGAGGGTGCGGGAAATAACGGGAGGACACAAAGGGGTGCAGTTTCTTTACCTTTGCTTGGCAAAACGTAGTATAGTTACCAGGTCCAAGAAGGGTCTGGTCACCCTGGAAGCATTCGGGGATCCACCTCGCCAGGTGGGTTTGGAGGCCTTCCTTCCACACTCAGTTTATAGTCCTGTCTGCCTGTGAGCTACTTTGCGGCCCCCTCCTGCTTTCTTTCCCTTGCACCAGTATGGCAGATAGCACAAGCCTATCACAGGTACCGCCGTGCTGATAGAAGCTCCGGGCTCTTGCTATGCTGTTGTGCCGCCGGGTCTGTAGTGTGGCCAGGAGGTTTGCAGTCTCCTGTTCTCCAGATTCTGTTGTTGAGACGTACAGTACCCGCACAACCCAGGACTCTGGTGTCCTCTGTAGCGCCACTCTGGGGTGAGCTTTCGGCAGCCTCACACCCCAGAGCGCTCTCTCTCCTACGTCGTCTCCTTTCCCTCTCCTCAGACTTTGTCTAACACCTCCTCCCTGCCGGAAACAGGGCAGCTCACCTGAAATTGGGTGTAGAGCTCCCACTTCAGGCATGGAGCAGGTTTTTTGTGTGCATGCTTCCAAGCTTCCTCCTGCTTCCAAGTATGACGTCACCCCCGATGAAGGAGGCAACGTCACTGTGGCAACCGGACCACTGGGGTGCCCAAGTAAGTTACAGCATTTATTATTTTAGTGTGTGTGCCAGCATGGAGGCATATACAGTGATGAGGGGCATATCTAGAATGGAGAGGGTGTGAGTAGGCTCGTATAATATGCGCTGCTCCCAACGCCCATCTCTAAGCGCAGCTTCAACACTGAGAGGTGGACGATGCAGTGAATGTTATATTAGCATAATGAACGGGCACGTGACCATCCCAGCCAGCCTCCTGCAGACTCTACTCTAAAGCCACCCCCCCCAAAGCACAGAAACTGTAGATTTTGGATTATAAAACGCACCTCCCACTTTCCCCCAAAATTTTGGGGAACAAGTGTGTTTTATAATCTGAAAAGTACGGTATTTAATCCCTTGCTAATTTTGTAAGTTTGCCCACTGACAAAGACTTGACAGTCTATAATTTTAGGGGTTCATTTAAACAGTGAGAGATAGAATATCAAAATTAAAATCCAGAAAATCACATTGTCTAAATTATAAAAATGCATTTGCAGTTTGCAGAGAGAAATAAGTATTTGATCCCCTACCAACCATTAGGAGTTCTGGCTTCTACAGACCAGTTAAACACTCCTAATTAACTCGTTACCTGCATTAAAGACAGCTGTCTTAAATTGTCACCTGTATAAAAGATTCCTGTCCACACATCAATTAGTCAGACTCTCACCTCTACAACATGGCCAAGACCAAAGAGCTTTCTAAGGATGTCAGGGAAAAGATCCTAGCCTGCATAAGGCTGGAATAGGCTACAAAACCATAAGTAATATGCTGGGTGAGGAGACCACTGTTGGTGTAAAAGTAAGAAAATGGAAGAAATACAAAATGAGTGCCAACCGACATCAATCTGGGGCTCCATGCAAAATCTCACCTTGTCGGGGTATCCAAGATTATGAGGAAGGTGAGAGATCAGCCTAAAACTACAAGGGGACAAAATGGTTAATGATTTCAAAGCAGCTGGGACCAATATCAACAAGTAAACCATTGGTAACACATTACGCCGTAATGGATAAAAATCCTGTAGTGCCCACAAAGTCTCACTGCTCAAGAGAACACATGTGCAGGCCCATCTGCAGTTTGCCAATGAACACCTTGGTGATTTTGAGAGTGATTGAGAGAAGCTGTAGTGGTGAGATGAGACAAAAATTGAGCACTGTGCCATTAACTCAACTCACCGTGTTTGGAGTAAGAGAAATGCTCCCTAACCCAAAAACACTGTCCCCACAGTCAAGCATGGTGGTGGAAACATTGTTTTGGAGGTGTTTCTCTGCTAAGGGCACAGGACTACACTGCATCAATGGGACAATGGATGGAGCCATTTACTGTAAAATGCTGAGTGACAACCTCGTTCCCTACACCAGGACATCAAAAATGGATCGTGGCTGGGTCTTCAAGCACCACAATGACCTAAAACATACAGCCAAGGCAACAAAGGAATGGCTCAGAAAGAAGCACATTAAGGTCATGGAGTGGCCTAGCTAGTCTCCAGACCTTAATCCCATAGAAAATGTATGGAGAGAGCTGAAGCTCTGAGTTGCCAAGTGACAGCCTCAAAAGCTTAATGATTTAGAGATGATCTGCAAAGAGAAGTGGACTAAAATTCCTCCTGACATGTGCGCAAACCTGATCATCAGCTACAAAAAAAGTCTGACTGCTGTGCTTACCAACAAGGGTTTTGTCACGAAGTATAAAGTCTTGTTTGCCAGAAGAATCAAATACTTATTTCTCTCTTCAAAATGCAAATACATTTATATAATTTAGACAATGTGTTTTCTGGATTTTATTTTTGATATTCTAGCTCTCACTATTAAAATTAACCTACCCTTAAAATTATAGACTGTTTGTGTCTTTGTCAGTAGGTAAACTTACAAAATCAGCAAGGGATCAAATACTTATTTTCTTCACTTGTATGTAGGTTACCGACTTTTATGCAGGCTCAGGAACTGATGTAGCATCATTCCCAGCAAATGACAACTGTGATATTTGGCCATCATCTGTCTTTTTACAGCTGCATGTGGAGTCGAGCTCTGCCGTGGCTGTTAACCTATTAAATGCTGTTGTCGGACTGTTCTGATCCCTCATTGCAGATCCAGCCAATAGGTTAATGCGACATCCAGGGGTCTGCTGAAGACTCCCGTGTGTGTCATAACAGGTAGTCCTGTAAAAGCAAATCTGTGATAATAGAAAATGGTTAATTTAGCAATACACAGAATACTGTGATACTGCTGTGTATAAATCAACCCATTAGATGATCACAGGTGCAAGTTCCCTAAGGAAACTTCAAAATATTGTAAAACCTTTAACCCCTTCCCGACCTATGACGTTATACAACGTCATGGGCGGGTAAGGGTTGTTTCATGTGAGCTCCGGTGCGGAGCTCACATCAAACAGCCGACATCTCAGCTGATGTGATCAGCTGAGATGTCGGGCTAACCGCTCCGATCGGATCCGGGATCCGATCGGCGCTGTTAACCCCTTGGATCCCGCTGTCAATCACTGACAGCGGGATCCAAGGCGGCTGCGGCGGGGAACGCGCTGTTCCCCACCTGCTCCGGAGATCCAGCGATAGTATCGCGGGATCTCTGGCTCTCGTGACAGCCCGGGGTCCTGGCTAGACCCCGGATTCTGTCAGAGCACAGTTTCCTGCTGCGGTTGGCTGGCGCTGCCAACCACAGCGGGTCCGCGATTCTGGGAGATACAGATGAGCTGCAGCTCATCTGTATCTCCCAGAAGTGATCGGACTGTGCAGCAAGGTGCCTCTTAAAGAGGCAGTGTAAAAATAAGAATCAATGAAAAAATAATGTTTTTAAAAACCTGTAAAAAAAAATACATAAAAGTTCAAATCACCCCCCTTTTCCCCCATTCACAATAAAAGTTTTAAAAAAAGAAAAAAACACACATTTGGTATCACCGCGTTCAGAATCGCCGATCTATCATCCTATTAAATCCGTTAAGGAGAGCTGTGAACTCTGTAACGGAAAAAATCGTCCAAACGCCAAAATTCCGTTTTTTTTGGTCACCGCAACATTGCCATAAAATGCAATAACGGCGATCAAAAGTGCGGATCACTCAAAAAATGGTATCATTAGAAACTCTAGCTCAAGATGCAAAAAAGCCGTCACACAGCCCCAGATCCCGAAAAATGAGAACACTACGGGTCGCAGAACATGGCGAAAAAGTCCGTTATTGTGTTTTTTTTTTCAAACGTCTGAATTTTTTTTCACCACCTAGATATCAGTAAAAGGTATACATGTTGGGTGTTTACGAACTCGTACCGATCCAAAGCATCACTCCGTCACGGCGGTTTTACCATATAGTGAACATGGCGACTAAAATACCCAAAAACCAAACGTGTCATTGTACTTTTTTTGCATTTTCTCGCATTTAGAATTTTTTTGCAATTTCCCTGTACACTATATGGTAAAATAAATGATTGCATATGAAAGTACAACTCGTTCCGCAAAAAAACAAACCGTCATATGTCTATATTGACGGAATAATAAAAAAGTTATGGCTCTTGGAAGCAGGGGAGCAAAAAACGAAAATGAAAAACGAAAAATTCCCAGGTCATGAAGGGGTTAAATAAAACATTTTTTAAAAAATCTGAAATGTTTACTTGACCCTTTTCCCCCCATAAAAGTTTTTAAAAAATACACATTTTGGTATTGCTACATTTGTAAAAGTCCAGTCTATGAAAATATGAAATGAACCCGATCCGTAAACAATGTAATAATAAGAAGAAATAACTCGAATTGTGAGGTTTAGGCTGCTGCAAAAGTGCAAAAAAAAAAAAAAACCGCTATAAGAGGTCACCAGAACTAGTTACACTGTACTTTACTCTAGAGTTGGATCTGACCAAAAATGTTTATCTCAACTTTTTTTTATGTTAATGAAATGTAGCTCTTCCAGGCAGTGGAAATCTTCTGAAATATGCTCTGAACAGTCCCAATCTCTAAAAATTATCCAATGGTATTGTGTTATATGTTTTGTTTTTTGCAGAATCTTCTGTATAGAGAAGTGTAATTGACTATGCTTTTAAATGTGTGCCAACACTTGCCAGATAGACATGCCCTAGTTACCCGTTTGATTAGCCCGTAATATGGGCATTCGGCATATAGGCTAGAAGCATTAATTTAAAAACGAGATCTGAACATGGCGATTGAATTTTTACTAGGTTGCACTATTAGCAAATTACATTGTTGACCACTGTATGTTGCACATTAGGTTCTGTGTAAGAATTGAACTTTTAATCTGAGTGGTTTCTAACATGGCAGATTTGTAGCTAAATAGTAAATTGTGCACTTTATACTGTTTATAGACACCAACAGCTAGAACAAATAGCAGAAAATTAATATCTAATCTGTGTGTATATATAAGCTGTGAATATTTTTCCATTTACGATACAATAAGGTGGCTTTACTCTCCTATGTTAGTTAATTTTTACAATTAATGAGTTGTAGACATTGGTGAATGGAGAATACCAGATAGGAAGCGCAAACAACCCTAAATAAGGACTGAATAGATTTGTGATAATCAAGAAAGGACCTTTTTAAAGGTAATTATAACAAAGCGGGAGGCAATAGATTGTCTTCTCTAGAAATAGCTGGAGCATTGGCAGATTTGTTTGAGATAGTATATGTTTGCTTTTACTGCAGCTGTTTTCACTTTTTTTCCTCCACGCTATGGCTGAATCCAGTCAGCTTGTTTAGTTTGTCTGTTTATTATGGTTTCCATTGAGCATGGTACACCTTAACTTGAAGGGGTAGGTTATCTTTTTAGATGAATTGTACAGCCTCATCATTTCTCTTTAGGACTCTTCATAGACCCAGAAAAGTATCTCAATATTCCCTATCAGTAGCTCCACAACTACTTAAGAATGAGAAAAAAAACACATTACGGAGTTTTAAAAAATTGGATACGTTAACTTGACAGTCAACATGCTTCATATAGGTGGATGTGTTTCCAGTCTTTTGAAAGCGCAGATGAGGATTATTATAACTATTTGCATGTAAAAAGCTGTTTACTTGCCTCCAAGTCCTGTATTGCTTTGTAGTGATGGTCTTTAGCATGTGATTTTTGTATGCAAGTAAAGCTGTTGGTTACTCTGTATGCACAGGGGAAAGCAGCACTTTCCCAAAGCCTTTTCAAATTGTAATCCAAAGATTATATATCGCACACTGTTAATGATAACATAAATTTTGCTTAGATATACTAGCAGACCTTCTGCACTATGATGTACCCATTTTTCTGGGTACCCCATTGGAAGAAGTGCAAAAGGTCCATCAGTTCCCCTAGAAGAAGCACATCGAAATGTATGTCAATATTCAGACAGGCTGTGTGATTGGTGGTGTAGGCATTTGTCATTTTGTTTAGTACTATTGGTGCCGTTCTTGTTTTATGCAGTTAGATGATGTGCAGTTCATATATGTAATTGATACCCTCCTCTGTGCCATATATATTTTTCTCCTGGCGCTGTTTTCTGTCTGAGATTTCCACCCTTATGTGTCTTTTATTTATTGTAGTAGCTCATGTCTTGCTGCCGGCCTCAACTAGCTGTATACAGTCAAGAATGATCTACGACAGAACACACTGTGACTCTCCATCATTATAGTTGATGAGCTCTGTGAGCACATGTACCGGAATGCCATTTTATACAGGCTTTAGTTTTGAGACTGGCAGAAAAGTAAATTCACAGATATTGTTGCAATGTGGGATTTCCCCCCAAAATGGGTAAAAATTTAATTCATGGCATTCTTACTATTGCCAAAATGTCACCATGTTTTTGAGAGAAATCATCAGAACTGCAGTTCTTTACATTGGTAATACCACTTACGGCAACCTCTGCCAGTATATAAAAACAACTTCTGTACAAAGCTTAACCAGATGGGAGGAAAAACTACTTGGAGCCAAAGTGACTTCATGGCGCACAGGAAGGGTGGTCTTATGTATTAGAGCTAGTTTTATATACCCTTGATATATGCAGCTAAGTATTGGTAACGGGAAATTCGGATTGGGTTGTTTCTGAAAGAGATCAGTATTTGAAGAAGTCTCTGAATATTGATAGATACAATAGATGTATGTGACATAGAGCAAATAATCTTGTATGATTTTGGAAAAAACAACATTGCATTTGTAGTGTTGATATCTACTATCTTAAAGCGAACCTGTCGCCCCCCCTGGACATCAAAAGCTAAAATAGCCACCTTCTGCAGCACTAAGGCTGCATTCAGAGAAGGTGGCTATAGCCTTTTGATGCCCTATATTCACTCAAATATGAACTTATATAACTGCTTACACTTAAGACGACCTAAGACCGGGAGGCGGGGTTTCGCGCTCCTCCGACCCGCCCCCTCTTGTCAATCAGCCTGGTCGCCTGCTGCTGTCTCTCCTCACAGTCTAGCATGAACGCGCGCCTCTGTTCTCCTCAATGGCGCCGCGCATGCGCTGTGCGCCGGGTGTCCAGGAAGTCGTCGGGCTGCGCGCACAGCGCATGCGCGGCGCCATAGAGAAGAACGGAGGCGCGCGTTCATGCTAGACTGTGAGGAGAGGCAGCAGCAGGCGACCAGGCTGATTGACAAGAAGGGGCGGGTCGGAGGAGCGCGAAACCCCGCCTCCCGGTCTTAGGTAGTCTTAAGTGTAAGCAGTTATATAAGTTCATATTTGAGTGAATATAGGGCATCAAAAGCCTATAGCCACCTTCTCTGAATGCAGCCTTAGTGCTGCAGAAGGTGGCTATTTTAGCTTTTGATGTCCAGGGGGGGTGACAGGTTCGCTTTAAAATGCAAGATCTTCAGTCACTAATGGTTAGATATACACCTAATGTTGCATAAAATTTCTTGCCAGCTGTTACGCAAAGTAGGGACATTGTACACCAGCCCACAGTCTCTGGATAGCAGGGAATATTTGAATTTTTCATTTGTTCTTTATTGAGGGAGTGAAAACTAAAAGATTCATTCAAGGTCACAAAGATTAAGTCTTTGAAATTTACAATTTTGGTTCACAGAAAATCATGATGTTTAGCATCTGACAGCTTAAATTCTATTTTTAAGGCCTTGTAAGCAGCTTATACTTTAAGAAAATGTTTTTGAAAAGAATAAAATGTAAGCCATTAAAAATGTTACACAGTTGCAACTTGTAATTTGACGCATTCTGAATGCTTGAATTTTCCAACTACATAATTTATGTAACCATATTAGAAATACTTGTCCAAATGGCTACATTCTTTTTATATACAATATCCAAATCATTATGGTTGTGGAACCACCAGAACCAAATGCCAGAAGTGAGTGCTTTTTTGATTGGATCCGAAATGGCAGCTTTTAAATAAATATTCGACCAATAGAAGATTTTCATCCTTCACATGCATGGCCTATACCTCTTGTTACTTTTTGCTCTGACTAATAGGAGTTTAATCTAAGGGTGCTTTCACACTACGATTTTTAGGGAGCCGATGCTGTCCGATATAAATCGGACAGCATCGGCTCCCTTCTGATGCCTGGAATCGGATGCCAAATAGGCATCCGATTCCGGCATTAAATCGTAGCCGGAGGCTGAACAAAAGGAAAAAGAAAAAGTTCATGCTCACCCCCCCCCCGAGCCCCCGCCGTCTCCCGCCGTCTTCCTGGAGGTTCCCGGTGGCTCCCGCAGACTCGCGGTATCTGCAGAGGTCTTCTTCTGCTGTACACAGGACCTGCGGTGATGTCACAGTCATGTGACCGCGGGTTACCATGGTGAACCCGCGGTCACGTGACTGTGACATCACCGCAGGTCCTGAACTGCAGAAGACCTCTGCAGACATCGGGAGCCTGCGGGAGCCACCGGGAACCTCCAGGAAGACGATGGGAGACGGCGGGGGCTCGTGGGGAGGTGAGCATGAACTTTTTTTTTTTTTTTTTTTTTAACCCCTGCGCTCCTAGTTGAGCATTTTTACTGTACTGAGCATGCTCAGTACAGTAAAATCGGGTCCGAGGAGACATCAGATGTTTCCTCGGACCCTTCTCCATAGGGCCCCATGTTAGGGATCGGGTCAGATCGGATGTGCACCAAATGCCATCCGATTTGGTCCGATCCGATTCTGTCAGATTTTGTAATCGGATGAAAAAATCGTTGCAGGCAACGATTTTTTTCACCGAAAAAAATCTGCAAAAATCGGGCATAATCGGGTCGGACACAAATCGGCTGGCATTTAGTGCACAGCCGATTCGGTCATATCCTCATAGGGATTCATGGGGTCCGAAAATCGGTCCGATGCTGTCCGATTTTTATCGGACAGCATCGGAAATGAAGAAATCGTAGTGTGAAAGCAGCCTAAGCTCTCGTGTTTCTCCTACTGATTTTCTGCAGTGTATGTCAATATATCTTAAAATGAATCTGTCACAATCACAGACCCCTTTAAAGAATACTTGTCAGCTCTCCTGACATGTGTGTTTTAGTAAATAGTTGCATTCCTCATAAAATAACAATGCTGAAGCTTCTTTGCTTAGATCTCATTGTTGTGCCTTTGTTATTCCTCCAGGATATGAATAAATTGATGACTGGATTTCATAAATCAAAGTTATTAATGTGACATTACCCAAATGCTCTAGTGGAGCCAACTTAAGATCACTTTATTTTGCCTTTTTAACCCCTTCACCCCCGGGCCTATTTTGACCTTAATGACCAGGCCATTTTTGTCAATTCTGACCAGTGTCCCTTAATGAGGTTATATCTCTGGAACGCTTCAACGGATCCTAGCGATTCTGAGATTGTTTTTTCGTGACATATTGGGCTTCATGTTAGTATTAAATTTAGGTCGATAATTTTTGCGATTCTTTGTGAAAAAATCAAAAATATGGCAAAAATTTTGAAAATTTTGCAATTTTCAAATTATGAATTTTTATTCTGCTAAACCAGAGAGTTATGTGACACAAAATAGTTAATAAATAACATTTCCCACTTGTCTACTTTACATCAGCACAATTTTGGAAAAAAAAAAAATTTTTGTTCGGACGTTATAAGGGTTCAAAGTTCATAAGCAATTTGTCATTTTTCCAGCAAAATTTACAAAACCATTTTTTTTGTGACCACATCACATTTGAAGTCCCTTTGAGGGGTGTACATGACAGAAAACACCCAAAAGTGACACCATTCCAAAAACTGCACCCCTCAAGCTACTCAAAACTACATTCAAGAAGATTATTAACCCTTCAGGTGCTTCACGGGAACTAAAGCAAAGTGGAAGGAAAAAATGGTCATTTTAATTTTTCTAATAAAAATGTTCTTTTAGCCTCAATTCTTTCATTTTCACATGGGCAACAGGATAAAATGGATCCTAAAAATTGTTGGGCAATTTCTCCTGAGTACAGCGATACCTCATATGTGGTCATAAACCACTGTTTGGGCGCACGGCAGGGCTCAGAAGGGAAGGAGCGCCATTTGACTTTTGGAGCTAATTTTCCATTCAAAAAGTTAAATGGCGCTCCTTCCCTTCTGAGCCCTGCCGTGCGCCCAAACAGTGGTTTATGACCACATATGAGGTATCGCTGTACTCAGGAGAAATTGCCCAACAAATTTTAGGATCCATTTTATCCTGTTCCCCATGTGAAAATGAAAAAATTTAGGCTAAAAAAAAATTTGTGTGGAAAAAAAAGTACTTTTTCATTTTTACGGATGAATTTGTGAAGCACGTGGGGGTTCAAAAAGCTCACCACCCATCTAGATATGTTCCCTGGGGGGACTAGTTTCTAAAATGGGGTCACTTGTGGGGGAGCTCCAATGTGTAGGCACACAGGGGCTCTCCAAATGCAACATGGTGTCGCTAAAAATTTGAGCTGATTTTTCAGTCAAATTGTTAGCGGACACCATGTTGCGTTTGGAGGGCCCCTGTGTGCCTAAACATTGGAGCTCCCCCACAAGTGACCCCATTTTGGAAACTAGACACCCCAGGGAACATATCTAGATGGGTGGTGAGCATTTTGAACACCCCAGTGCTTCACAAATTAATCTGTAAAAATGAAAAAAGAAAATTTTTATGGAAAAAAAAGTACTTTTTAATTTTTACGGATTAATTTATGAAGCACCTGGGGGTTCAAAATGCTCACCACCCATCTAGATATGTTCCCTGGGGGCTCTAGTTTCCAAAATGGGGTCACTTGTGGGGGAGCTCCAATGTATAGGCACACAGGGGCTCTCCAAACGCGACATGGTGTCCGCTAACAATTTGAGCTGATTTTTCAGTCAAATTGTTAGCGGACACCATGTTGCGTTTGGAGAGCCCCTGTGTGCCTAAACATTGGAGCTCCCCCACAAGTGACCCCATTTTGGAAACTAGACACCCCAGGGAACATATCTAGATGGGTGGTGAGCATTTTGAACACCCCAGTGCTTCACAAATTAATCTGTAAAAATGAAAAAAGAAAATGTTTATGGAAAAAAAAGTACTTTTTAATTTTTACGGATTAATTTATGAAGCACCTGGGGGTTCAAAATGCTCACCACCCATCTAGATATGTTCCCTGGGGGGTCTAGTTTCCAAAATGGGGTCACTTGTGGGGAGCTCCAATGTATAGGCACACAGGAGCTCTCCAAACGCGACATGGTGTCCGCTAACAATTTGAGCTGATTTTTCAGTCAAATTGTTAGCGGACACCATGTTGCGTTTGGAGAGCCCCTGTGTGCCTAAACATTGGAGCTCCCCCACAAATGACCCAATTTTGGAAACTAGACACCCCAGGGAACGTATCTAGATGGGTGGTGAGCATTTTGAACACCCCGGTGCTTCACAACATAATCTGTACAAATGAAAATGGAAATTTTTTGTGGAAAAAAAAGTACTTATTCAATTTTACAGATGAATTTGTGAAGCACTTGGGGGTTCAAAATGTTCACAACCCATCTAGATATGTTCCCTGGGGGCTCTAGTTTCCAAAATGGGGTCACTTGTGGGGGAGCTCCAATGTTTAGGCACACAGGGGCTCTCCATACGCGACATGGTGTCCGCTAACAATTGGAAATATTAGCGGACACCATGTCGCATATGGAGAGCCCATGTGTGCCTAAACATTGGAGCTCCCCCACAATTGACCTCATATTGGAAACTAGACCCCCCAAGGAATGCATCTAGATGCATAGTGAGCACTTTGAACCCCCATGGGCTTCACAAATTGATCCGTAAGAAGGAAAAAGTACTTTTCTTTTCACACAAATTTTCTTTTTTAATTTTTACGGATCAATTTGTGAAGCACCTGGGGGTTCAAAGTGCTCACTATGCATCTAGATATGTTCCTTGGGGGGTCTAGTTTCCAAAATGGGGTCACTTGTGGGGGAGCTCCAATGTTTAGGCACACAGGGGCTCTCCATACGCGACATGGTGTCCGCTAACAATTGGAATTATTAGCAGACACCATGTCGCATATGGAGAGCCCATGTGTGCCTAAACATTGGAGCTCTCCCACAATTGACCTCATTTTGGAAACTAGACCCCCCAAGGAATGCATCTAGATGCATAGTGAGCACTTTGAACCCCCATGGGCTTCACAAATTGATCCGTAAGAAGGAAAAAGTACTTTTCTTTTCACACAAATTTTCTTTTTTAATTTTTACGGATCAATTTGTGAAGCACCTGGGGGTTCAAAGTGCTCACTATGCATCTAGATATGTTCCTTGGGGGGTCTAGTTTCCAAAATGGGGTCACTTGTGGGGGAGCTCCAATGTTTAGGCACACAGGGGCTCTCCATACGCGACATGGTGTCCGCTAACAATTGGAATTATTAGCGGACACCATGTCGCATATGGAGAGCCAATGTGTGCCTAAACATTGGAGCTCCCCCACAAGTGACCCCATTTTGAAAACTAGACCCCCCAAGGAATGCATCTAGATGCATAGTGAGCACTTTCAACCCCCACGTGCTTCACAAATTGATCCGTAATAAGGAAAAAGTACTTTTTTTCACACAAATTTTCTTTTTTCGGATCAATTTGTGAAGCACCTGGGGGTTCAAAGTGTTCACTATGCATCTAAATATAGCGAAGCCCATTTTTATTTTTTTTCTAGGACTAATTCTAGAAAAAAAATGGCGTGAGGCTCCGCCATATTTTTGGTCCAGCCAGGTACAACTTGGCAGCTACGGACTGCCAGCAACCCCCAGCTGCCTCATTGTACCTGGCTGGCAACCAAAAATACAGCGAAGCCCATTTTTATTTTTTTTCTAGGACTAAATTCTAGAAAAAAAATGGCGTGGGGCTCCACCACATTTTTGGTCCAGCCAGGTACAACTTGGCAGCTACGGATTGCCACCAACCCCCAGCTGCCTCGTTGTACCTGGCTGGCTTCCAAAAATACAGCAAAGCCCTTTTTTTTTTTTTTTTTCTAGAACTAATTCTAGAAAAAAAAATTACGTGGGGCTCCGCCATATTTTTGGTCCAGCCAGGTACAACTAGGCAGCTGGGGGCTGGAATCCGCAGCATGGAGAGGCCCAAGCGTTCTGGGCCCCCCAGGCTGCGAATTGCAGCCCGCAGCCGCTCCAGAAAATGGCGCATTCATTGAAGCGCCATTTTCTGGCGCTGTACCCAGACTCTTCCAGTTGCCCTGGTGCCGGTGGCGAACTGGGTAATAAAGGGGTTAATGCCAGCTTTTTATTGGCAGCTGGCACTAAGCCCGAGATTCATAATATAGGGCCAATGTTAGACCCGCCATTAGGAATCTCTGGTAAATAGTCAGAAAATACACACAGAGAAAAATCTTTTTATTTGAAAAAAAAACACAAACAAAATTCGGACTCCATCTTTATTATAAAGATCCGACGTAGTCCACAACGAAGGTCCCACGACGCTCGATCGCCTCCGACGTAGTCCACAACGAAGGTCCCACGACGCTCGATCGCCTCCGACGTAGTCCACAACGAAGGTCCCACGACGCTCGATCGCCTGTGCTCAATCCAGAGACTGCAGCAAGGGATCAAGTGTCCTCTTCCTACAGCCTCTGGGGTCAGAGTTATGGTGCACTGTATGACAATGATCTGTCATACAGTGCACCATGACTATGATCCCAGAGACTACAACAAGAGGACACTTGATCCCTTGTTGCACCCATCCATCCACCTATGCACCCATCATCCACGCACGCACACAACCACGCACGCACATCCACGCACATCCACATCCACGCATGCACGCGGACATCCACGCACGCACCCACATCCACATCCACGCACATCCACGCACGCACATCCACGCACACACATCCACGCACGCACATCCACGCACGCACATCCATGCACGCACACATCCACGCACATCCACGCACGCACATCCACATCCACGCGCATCCACACACACATCCACGCACACACATCCACGCACGCATGCTGACATTCACGCATGCTGACATCCACACACGCATGCTGACATCCACGCACGCACATCCACGCACACACATCCACGCACGCACATCCACGCACGCACATCCATGCACGCACACATCCACGCACGCACATCCACATCCACGCGCATCCACACACACATCCACGCACACACATCCACGCACGCATGCTGACATTCACGCATGCTGACATCCACACACGCATGCTGACATCCACGCACGCACATCCACGCACACATCCATCTATGCACACGTCCACGCACGCTCATGTACGCTCACGTCCATGCACGCACACGCATACACCCCCCATCCATCTATCCATTCACCCATCCATCCATCCATCATCCATCCATCCATCAATTCATTCATACATACATAGATACATGCATACATACATACATACATACATAGATACATGCATACATACATACATACAAACATACATACTTACCTCCCTCTTGATAGACCGATCAGCAGGAGGAGGCCGGGAGAGGAGGCGGGGAGAGGAGAGCGGGGCCACCGACCGACCGCCAGAGGAGCTGCACAGCCGGACGCAGCGGCGGGTGCACCGATGTGTGCAGCCCGCCGTAGGAGGTGAGGGGTGGGGGCTGCCTGGAGGGGGGCTGCCTAGGGGGAGCCTGCCTAGGGGGAAGCCGTAGGAGGGGACCAGGCACTGTGGTCGGCGGGCGCAGCCGCGGCTGCAGCCCGCCGACATATACATAACAATAGAGGGGGGCGGGCGGTTCTGGGGGGGCCCCTGTAGGTCCTGGTGCTGGAGGGGGCTGTGGAGGGGTGGGCACTTGCCGATCCGCCCCTCCAGATCTGATTGGAGAGCTTCAATCAGATCTGGAGGGGTGAATCCCTGTGATTCCCTCCGATTCCCTCCGATCGGCAGTTTCACTTTTAAACTGCCGATCGGAGGGGTCCTGGGCACGGGGGGGTTAATCCACCCCCTGTGGGGTCATCTGCAGGTTGTCACAGAGCAGCAGCATCTGTGACACCTGAGCGACCCCACTCACAGGAGCTGCAGCAGCTCAAATCTGCCAGGACGTTGTGCAACGTCCTGTGTCGGGAACGGGCAGAAACACAGGACGTTGCACAACGTCCTATGTCGTTAAGGGGTTAAAGAGCAATTCCCATATTAGATATTTATGGAAGATACACCTTTCACATATGCTTGTCTGTTTTCAGAACTCCTATAGCTGTGAATGGGGTGAGCCACACAAGAGTCGCCACCATTCAATTTACTTCAGCTAATTAGTTGCAACAGGGGGTTGTAGGACCTCCATTCTGGTTGTTTTTGACACTGGTAGAACCCGCATCAATCTGAGATGTTCAAAAGAGCTGCCACAAGTGTATGAGATGGAGATTCCTCTTTGTGTTCGCTTTCTCCTTTCACAAGTGATTCATCCTCCCCTTATGAAGCTAACTTTTTTAGACTTCATTAATAGGTTAAATTGCAAAATGCTTGTGAAAACAGGAAACTTTGCCATTTAACTCTTATTAAAAATCCTCCCTGTTCTCAAGAACAGACATATTTCCAATTCTAATGTGTACATATAAATGCCTAGGTTACCAGCTTTACCAGCCTCCCTGAAGTCTGAGTGGACGTTGACCTAGACAAGGGACAAGACTTAGTTTGGACAAGCAGTGCTTCCATGCTACTGGTCAAACTTCAGGAACGCTTTGCCCCTGGTAAACTGGAATCTAAGAGGCAAGGGCGAAAAAAGATGAGACAAAGTTTGTAAGCTTCTGGTGTAATTTTATCAGCATCTCAATCTCAGGCTGTCTACGTAATGCTGGTGAAGATGGGGATTCTGACGAAGGTATGCGTTGTGTGATGGACCATAATACTGCCTGTCTGTGCTAATTGGTATACTGCAAAAGTGCTTCCCAATTCACTTTCTGAAACCATCCATTTGATGTCTAACCAGTGCCCATAATGTCAAAATGTTTAGTGACACCTCACATTAACAATGTGCTGGTAACACCTAGTTGCTAAAATTAATTATTTTTGTGTATTAAAACATTTACCAGAAATTCCACATTTTAGTAAAAGTTCCATTAAACCCATAAATGAGGCCATACCACTTTGCAGAAACTTGACATACTAAGCCATTTCTCTAGTGTAGTTTTGGGAAGTTTTCCTCTAAAGTAACTGTCCAATCAGGATCTTCAAAGTTACTTGTAAACCAATACTAGCCGGGAATGGTAATCTTATTTATTTACCTTTTGAAATTTATTTTGTCCCTGCATTTTAGTACTTTTCCTTTGGGTAGAGCTATTGCCGCTACTACAGGTCAGCTATAGTCAAACAAAGGAGAAGATTTTATGTTGCTTTTCTTTATTAAAGTATATATGGACTGTATGGAGAGAAGGCAGAAGACAAATTATTGCACGGTCCCCAGCCAGCATTTGTAAAACACACACACTAAGGAAGTTAAGATATTCAACATGCCAAAGGGGAGGCCAAATAACCTGTTGTCTTATTATTAGGTGTATATCCTTGTTAGACACAGTATGGCATCTCACTATGGGTTAACTATCTAGATATCAGTCAAAGTACAGTCCTATCGGTCCCCAGAATGCTCCCCAGGCTTACTAGGTGATGTGTGGCGTGGGTCCGCTGTGGAATGGAGCCCTACGTCCGTTTCGCAGGCTTACAACATAGGGCTCCATTCCACAGCGGACCCACGCCACACATCACCTGGTAAGCCTGGGAAGCATTCTGGGGACCGATAGGACTGCACTTTGACTGAGATGTAGATAGTTAACCCACAGTGAGATGCCATACTGTGTCTAACAAGGATATACACCTAATAATAGGACAACATGTTATTTGGTATCCCCTGGGCATGTTGAATATCTTTTAGGAGTTCAATTGTTGTATGTGCAATAGTCTGTCACATGAAACCTTCCTCCCTAAGTGTGTTTTACAATTGTTGGCTGGGTACTGTGCAATAATGTGTCTTGTCTGTAGGTTAAGTCCATATATACTTTAATAAAGAAAAGCAACATAAAATCCTATCCTTCTTTGTTTGATAATTGATATGAGGATTGCACTGTTACCCCATAGTTTTATGATGGGTGTAGACAATAACTGTTGAGTGATGGATTGTATTATCGGTCAGCTATAGTGTCTACTAGCGTTGGTATCAATGGATTCACTGGACCCGGTCCATAGACTACACCAGTATTCTGTGGCTGTTGGTCAGGAGCCAAAGCGCTACCTACCTATCAATATCTGCGGCTCTACTTTTGATTATCCGGCATGGCTTGACTTTATTGTTGTGTTGTGATGCACTGTAACGTTATGCAGTGTCGGCTAATCAGAAGAAGACCCACATATGCTGTCAGGTAAAAGACAGTTCTTTGGGATCCCCTCCAGTGGCCAGAGACTAGTGACTTTGCCAATGGACTGGAAGCTAGAAATCGGTAATTTGAGATGCACCTATTCCCTCATAGTTCAGTTTGCTACTGTCACCTCTGGCTGCAGCTCTCTTTAAATACTTCTATTTATAAGCCTTACCCGATTAAATACTCTCCTTTAAAGGTACTGCATGGATCTGATTTCCAGTACATCAATGGTAGAATTATTACAAAGTACACATTACTAAACCACCACATAAGACCAAGCTAAATAATTAAGCAAGCAGAAGGAACACTTTAAAATATCTCACTCATAACATTTATAAGTTCTAATCATTTTTTATGGAGTGTTTAGGTAATCACTGCTGCACATCAAAGGAAGTGCAATGGATTCTAAGAAACAATGTAAGGCTAAGTTCACAGGTTTTTGGGGAGTTTTTTGGAGGGGAAGGCAGTTGATACCTAATGAAATCCTTATTTTTGGTTTTGTTTTACAAATGCTGAGATAAAAAAAACTCACGAAATACTCAACATGTGTAGGTATCCTTAAACTGTGTCAGAAACTTTTGGAAAACTCTACCATTTAATTTCTATGGGAAATCCACTGCCGTGTTCAGGTTTTTTTTCCTGAAGCAATTTTGAAAATGCCTGAGAGAAATAAAACATTATTATTATTACTAATTCCATGACGCTTTACATGTGGAAAGGGTATACAAAAACAAGTACAAGATACATGGACAGCATATGGCACACAGGTACAGAAGGAGAGAGGACGCTGTCTGCGAAGGCTCACAATCTACGAGCATATCACTTCTTTGAAGTGTATTCAGAAGAAAACATCTCTAAACTAGCTATGTCTAATTAGAACACTACAAACTATGCAAAATAACTTCAGGAAACACCTAAAAAAAAAGAAAATCTTTTCTTCTCCAAAAAGTCCCCCAAAAAGTAGTTTCCTAAAGTGGTTCCTACATGAAGTATCTATGTTTATTAACTGTTCGAAAAGCTCGAAGTAGACATTGCCATTGGCCTCATTCAGAAGGTTGTTTCTAATGTACAGTACATGTACTATCTGTAATTTTCACAAAGCACATACGTATTATAACTAATGGAGTTGTTCATATGATCGGGGGGTGGGGTGGCGTTGCATCTTATTGTATAATTTTTTCAGACAAGAAAATCACTGATGAGACACTGATGGTAAAAAGTTACACCTCATAAAAAATCACGAACATCTGAAGTAGACCTTATTTCATTCACATGAGAGATGAATGAAATCTAAATAACATGAGGTTGCTAAAGCTGAAGTGCTATTGCACGCCTGACAACATAGGGCCTATGGGCTGCATGCGGCCCACCAAAGGCTTTGCTGCAGTTCATGGGTCTGTACGAAAGTCTCTTTTCAATGCTTGCAATAATCAAATGTATTCTCGCCTCACTGGGGCAAATATGGTACGTTTGAAAGTATGAGCGCTCGTAGTGACGCAGAGCAAAAGGCAGCTTGTAAGCTCATCCTCTGATGTGCATCAGTGCGATAAGGTCAGCATGTTGCTGATGTCATCACACTTTGCCAACGCCGCAGATGCATCAAAGACATCCGCATAAGTTAGCGCTTAATGGAGGAGTTCAAGATTAAATGTGTAATAATTTTGATATGAAGGAAGACTTGGTGTTACTACCAAAATGTACACATGGGTTAAGGCATTGTGAATGCAGGCACCGCATAGTGAGGGGCAGGTTGAGATTATGGAAAGGGGCACTTTGAAGGGGATATTTTGGAGAGGGTGTGTGTGAGTGTGGGGAAGGTACTATGGAGAAAGGCAGTTTGGAGAGTATTACGGAGAGAGGCGATGTCAGGGTATTATAGAGAATTTTGAAGGGGATATTTTGGATAAGGGGGTTTGTATGGGGTGGTAATATTATGGATTAGCTCTGTGGGGGCAGTATAGAGTAGAGCAGTTTGGGGGGCTATTATGGAGAGGGGCAGTGTCTGAGGGGTGTAATATGGAGTGAGCAGTGTGTGGGGGGATATTATTTAGAGGGGCAATGTGGGAGAATTTGTGGAGAGAGGTAGTGTGTGGGCAGGTATTATGGAGAGGTGCAGTGTGTGGGGGATGTATTTTGGAGTGGTGACGTGTGTGGCGGATTTATTATGAAGAGATGCAGCGCGGGGGGTATATTATAGAGAAGAGTCAGTGTGTGGAGGGGGAAAATGTGGAAGTTGGCAGGGGTAGTGCAGTGTGGTGAGCATCAATATAGAAAAGGGACAGTGTGGAGAACCATGCGGACAGAGGCAGTGTGGGGGCCTTATCATAGAAAGAAGAGAAATGTTTGCAGAGACTAATTCAGGATATTAAATGTCACCATGACATCTGTACTGGAGATGAAAGGAATGGTAACAACTCCAGTCAGTTTGGAGTCTATAAGGTACCTGGATGTAAAAGTTCACTTGTGATATTGAATGTTTCACCAATACTGAGGTTCCTTATGGTTCGCTACCTGATAATGGCTGCTAAAAACAACTAGCAGTATCACCTTATCATTGTTAAGGACATACTGGAAATTTTAGGTTCAAGCAATACAATTGTAAAGGGCTGAACTGACATTGAAATTGATTGCTGCACTATGCTTGATGCTGAATGCATGTACTGATGGCAGTTCTGGCACTGCATTCATGTACAGACTGTCGTTTTGATACTGCATTCATGTACTGACAGTGGTTCTAGCGCCACACTCGTGTACATACGGCAGTTCTGATCTTTTAGCACTTAGCAATTGATTACATACCTCATTGCTATTTTAAAACTTAACCTTAAATCTCTGTTTTGAGTTTTTTTTATGAGGATAATTTGATGAGCTTCTTCTCCAAAAAGTCGGTTTAAATTTGTGTGCTCGCACTGATTTTTTAAGCAGAAACTCTCCAAATCCTCCCCAAATACGTAACATGTGTCTGGAGATATATAAATGTACTCATGGTGGTTCTGGTGATGTATTAATATAAGTACCCTTTTTTTTAACAGACCTTGGAATTAGCTCAAGGTGACAATGTGGCTCTTGAATCAAATGATGTTGTGCATCACAGTGTTAATAGTGTAATGAATAATGTGCAGCTCATTTTGCACTTTGTATGAATTCGATAATATGATCCAAGTACTTAATTTTATTTTTATTTATTTTATGTAGGGCTGGCTTTTATGTGAAGAACAAACCTGCCAGAACAAGACACGTCGTCTCCCTCTAAACTTCTCCCGCAATGGTCCTATATGCCAAGCCTGCATGAAAGCTACTTTGAGACCAGAAGTAAGTGCAAATTACTGCAGAGTTGCTATGTAGTTTTGAATGAATTGCATTTCATATGTCTGTAACAGGATGTTTGCAAGAATAAACAATGAAAAATTATAAATATGTAAGATCTGAGCATTCTGATCCACCACCACAACATTTGTCGGGAAAGAAGACACAAATCCAAATACCGACATCTTGGTTGGAAAGCTGGTTGAGTGTGTTCTGTGACTATCTATACAAATTTATGGAGATAGGGCAACAATCATGTGACTAAAAGCAAGGGGCATGATTACATTCAAGTTGTCTTACCTTGACACTTTAGTGACATCTGGAACTATTGGTGAACATCAACAGAGATCCCTCTAGCATGTCTACTATTCACGAATGTTTGAGTGTAAAATACACAATAGTTGATAAATGTCCGATTGTTGGGGATCTCACCACTGGTTCCCCAACAATCATTAGAATGGCAATCCAAAGCTGCCTCCGTCTCCCCTTTGCATAAATAGAGTGGTGGTGAAGAGTTTGCACCGCCATCCCTGTCAGGCTCTCAGTCTTTGAATGGAGCAGGAAAGTGCATCCTTGACTGCAGTTGGGAGAAATCTCTTCCTTTAACCCCTTCAACCTACGAAAACACCCCCCCCCCTCCCTTGGATTTTCTGGTTTTAATTTTTTTCCCCCTCTACTTCCATGGGCCATGATTTTTTTTTTATTTTTCCATCGATGTAGACATATGATGGCTTTTGTTTGCAGTAGGAGTTGTACTTTTAGATGAAATCATTTATTTTAGCATATAGTGTACAGGAAAATGGGAAAAAATAATCCAAGTGCGGTGAAATTGCAAAACAGTAAAGAGAATAAAAAGTGCAATTACGAGTTTGTAGATAGCAAACGTATACTTTTACTGTTACCTAAATGGTGAAAAAAATTCTGATGTTTTTAAAGAAAAAGAATTGGTCTTTTGGCGCCTTTTTTCGGCAACCCGTAGCATTCTCATTTTTCGGGATCTGAGGTTGTGTGATGGCTTATTTTTTTGCGGCTTGGGCTGAAGTTTCAAATGATAAAATTTTTGGGTGTTTTCATCGCCCATTATTCCATTTCTTGCAATGTTGCAGCAACCAAAAAAATTTTATTTCAAACAGTTTACCGATTTGATTAATTGATGTTATATTTTGATAGATCAGGCATTTCTGAATGTGGCAATACCAACTATGTGTGTTTTTTTTAATAGTTTTATTTTCAATGGTGCAAAAGGGGGGTGATTTGAACTTTTATTATCTTACTTTAACCACTAGAGGGTCTCAGCACTACACTGTCTGATTACTACAGCCCATCTGAAGACAGGGGAAATGCTCACTCCCTGCCGATGATTTACTGGAACATCACAGGCAGGAAGTGAATGTCAGGGCATCTTCCAGGGTCATTACAGGTCCCTGGGCTGTACACACAACTGGATGCAGGTCCTGTGATAGCTACACAAGACCTGCGATCCCGGCTGGGAACGACATTATCCCTGTCGGGTGATTTGGATCATGCTGTCAGTGAATGACAGCGCAATCCAAAGGTTAACAGCGCCGATCAGATCACTGATCCGATATAGAAGCCTTCACATTAACTTTTTTTTTCTTTTAACCTGTGTTGTGTGCCAATGAATGAATATATTAACTTTCCTCCGCCTTCTTCCCTATGGATCCCCTTCCAGTGCAGTTGTTCTCCTCTTTTCAGTGACATCACCGATTTCCGGGGTCTCTTAGGCCCCTTTCACATCAGCGTTTATTTGAAATCGCGGCAGATGCGGTGAAAAAACCGCATCTGCCGCGATTACAGCATACCGGCTGCACTTGCGGCACGGTTGCGGCAAGCCCCATACAATGTATAGGCGGGCTTGCGGCAGGTGCGGCAAGTGCGGTTTTGGCACTTGTGGCAGGTGCGGCCGCGAAAGAAACCGCAGACAGCCGCGTTTTTTTTCGCGGCTGCACCTGCCGCAAGTGCCAAAACCGCACTTGCCGCACCTGCCGTAAGCCCACCTATACATTGTATGGGGCTTGCCGCAACCGTAACGCAAGTGCAGCCGGTATGCGGTAATGGCGGCAGATGCGTTTTTTTCACCGCATCTGCCGCGATTTCAAATAAACGCTAGTGTGAAAGCACTCTTAGACCCACTACGCTTGCGAGACCTGGAAGTGACTTTTACAATGTAAGTCTATTGAGTGCCAGAACAAGGCTCCATAGGCTTATTTTGTAAAAGAGACTTCCAGCACACATATAAAGCCTAAAGTTAGCCAGAGAGTAAAGTGTGGTGACATCACTGAAAAGAGGAGTACAGTGGTGCTGGATACCAGAGAGAACAGCAGTAGGTGAGTATATTAACACATTGACAATACACTACATGCACATACACTGGCGATCAAAATTAGAGAAGAACACACCCAACCTGTCTCATTCAATCTCTCATTCCTTTAGTCAGTCTGTTGACCTTACTCCAGTAGATCACTCTCTGTGTCACAATCACCTCTCTCTGTTTCTGTCCTCTAGATCATGCAATCCTTGTTCTTGGTCTTCTTTCGCTCTAAGGACACACAACTCAACCATCTCTGCAAACTACACAGGCAATCAAAGTTGGAACAACACACAATTTCCTTAATGTTAAGATCATTGTGTTGTCCTGTGTGAAAATATCCTAACATGAGTAAATTAGCAGTATGTTAAGCTTATTTTACCAGGTAAATATATCTCCTAAAGCACAGATTAAAAATGTAAATGCAATAAATGAAAAAGAACCCTGATCAAAATTAGGTAACACATTCAGATACCTGCTAGTTATTTGTGGCAACCAACCTGACACCTGGTGCTAATTTCCTTAATTACCTGACAAACCCTATTTAACTGGCAGCCAAACCTTTCAGTTTGCACTCAATTTGCAAAAATGTTGTGCTGTTCCAAAGTAAGTGAAACCCTCCAGCAGCAGGTTGTCGAGATGAATTACAAAGGAGTCACCCTATCAGCCATAGCAACAGAAGTTGGTAATTTCAAGTCTGTGATTGCTAGAATATTCCATCTTTACAACCTCTCAAACTCTTTAATGTCCCCCAAGAAGGCTAGTCACCCTGGAAAGACAAATAAACGAGAGGACAGGATAATATGGAGAATCTCCTTGGGTAATTGTTTCAACACTGCATCTGGAATAGCTCGCCAGTTGAGCACTGAACAGGGTAAGGATCTGTTTCAGCAGACATTTAAGAGCATATGGACTGAAAGCCCACACTACAGTGATGAAACCTCTCATTATCAGACAAATTTAAAAGACTATACTCACCTTCGATGAGCAGCATGGCCATAGAGAAGTGGTCCACAGTTTATTTTAGTGATGAAAGGAAATTTAATTTATTTGGGTCTGATGGTAAACATTATGTTCATTAACAAACTGGGGAAAGGTAAACAGACCCTCACAGTCCTAACCCAGCAGGTTAATGGGATACAAGCTGAAATCACTAGCATAAAAGCTTCCATGTAGAAAGCTGAGGTGTGCACGAAGGAAGTGGAGGAACGTGTGAACACTGCTGAAGACACTATAGTGACTATTGAAGCAGCCCAGAAAAAGTATGATATACAACTTGCTGAAGTCATAGCCAAAAATGACAATTTGGAGAATTGGTCAGGGCGAAACATTTAAGGATTGTGGGGGTCCCAAAAAATGTGGAGGGATCAACCCCCATGGAATATATTAAAAGCTGGTTACTTGCGAAATTTGGAGCAGATAAACTGTCCAAACTTTTTGTTGTGGAAAGAGCGCATAGAGTTCCATTGAGACCCCAACCTTCGGGCGCAACTCCCCAGGCTATACTAGCTAGGCTTCTAAATTACCGAGACAGGGACACCATACTCCGTACAGCCAGGAATATTAAAGATCTGACTATTGATGGACAGAACATCTCATTCTATCCAGACTACTCACCTACTGTGCAAAAAATGTGTATGCGCTTTACAGATGTAAAGAAAAGACTGAGGAATCTTGCTCTGGTATATTCCATGATGTATCCAGCTAAATTGAGACTAGTAGCATTGGGGAAAGTGCATTTTTTACAATCCCCGGAGGAAGCAATGGAGTGGATTGAAAAAAACAGTAGAAGGGTCCAGGAGTACAAAGACAGTTGAAGATAATGCGGAGTCTGGTTTATGCATGTACTGTTTTGTGTTACAGGAGTTATGAACTGATGTGGAATGGAGCAGTGCAGTGGTGGTGTATGCAGCTACACACTTTTTAAAAAGTTATGTTTTTTGTAAGGCGGGAGAAACCCTAATAATTGCAATGGTTATTAGAGTTTTGGTAAGGTTGTACAGTTAGAAGGATAGGTCTGTTCATTTCACCCACTCTCTGTTTAGAGAGAAGAGAACAAAGGGAATTGGGGGTGGGAAAGGGGATAGAGAGGTGACCTGAAGGGGTTTGGTAAAGGTGAATGGTCAGAGTAGGGGAAAGAGAGAGTCATTGTGGGGGGGGGGAAGTTAGGGGGGAGAGGGGAAGACAGCCCTGGCACTTTTTTAAAAGTTGGTTCTACATAAGAGCGTTGATCCTGACTGACTTTGGCAGGAATACTAAAAATATTGAGCTGGAATATTAGAGGTTTGGCAGATTGAGGAAGAAAGGCAGCTATTTTACAAAATGTTATGGTTCATAAACCTTCAATAATATGCCTTATGGAAACACATTTGACAAAAGATAAAATTGGGATCCTTGCAAGGAAATGGATTTGAAAGGCGTACCACGCTACATATTTTATCTATGCGAGGGGGGTGTCGATTTTGGTGCATGCAGCATTACTGTTTCAAGAAGTGGAGGTTAAAGTGGACAAAGACGGACAATATGTCTTTGGTGTGCAGAGTATATGGCAAAATTATAAGTTTGGTTGCAATATATTTTCCACCACCGTACACTCAGGTGAAAATGCAGGAGATCATGGATCTAACTAGACACTGGACGGGAATCCCTCTGATGTTCATAAGAGATGTCAACAATCTACTGAAAATGGTGTGGGGCAGGAGTAGTAGGCAGCATGGAGGAAATTAAAGGGACGTGGTGACACCCTTTGCTAAATATGTGACAGAAATGGGTCTGATGAACTTGTAGAGAGTGATAAATGATGGGGTGAAGAGATACTCTTGCTATTCCTCCTCCCATAATTCTATGCCCCGAATAGACTTGGCTTTAGGGAACAGACTGATGGATTTAAGAGTTAAAAATATAGAATACCTGCCTAGGCTAGTCTCTGACCATAATCCATTGACAGTGGAGCTGCAGGTAGGCATGTGTGGAGGAGGGGGCAGAGAATGGAAGGTGCACCCTGTTTGGCTGGCGATTGTTGACATGCAGAAAAGAGTGGGAGAGGTGGAGGAATTCTTTCAGAATAATATGGGGAGCACAGATGTAGGAACAGTCTGGGATACAATGTAGGCATTTATCAGGGGACTATTGATAAGGGATATTTCCAGATGTAAGACTCAGAATAAAAGAGAGGAAACTGAGGCACTGGATGCACTGAGGCAGGCGGAGGAGGAGTTGTAACTAGACCCATGGCGGAGGCGCAGCAGCGAATTAAGGAAGCTCAAGAAGAAGTAGATAAGATACATTAAAATAATGCCGATAGGAAGAGGGAATTTCAAAGGGTGGTATTCTACGAGGAGGGAGAGAAAGTAGAGCATTTACGGTCTACCATAGCAGCGGCACAAATGGAATCAGGCTATGTGTATGGTCTGCCAAATTCAGTCGGCACATTAGTTACAGAGACAAACGAGATTCTCAAGTTCTTTTTTCTAAATAATTTTATTGGAACCCATATACTTCTAAATTGAAGGCTTCAGGGGAAGAAATAGATCCATTTTTAATGGGAGCACAGCTACCAAGACTTAGCGAGGAGGATTGGGAAAGTTTAGAGGGTCCCCTGACAGTGGAAGAATTGGAAGAGGCTATGGCAAACAATATAGCCCCCGTGGCAGATGGCTTGCCTACAGAAGTGTATAAACACCTTGGAGAGGTACTATTGCTGAAATTGAGGGAAGTATTAATGTCAGCATTAGGAGGGGGAAGGCAACCTGAGTCCATGAGGGAAGCTACGGTGGTGGTTCTGCCTAAGGAGGGCAAGGATGTGACGAAGCCAGAATCGTATAGGCCCATCTCCATATTGTCGGCCGATGTTAAAATATTAGCTAAGGCTATGACGAACCAACTGGCCCGGGTGGTCACCAGTGTGATACTCGGATCAGACAGGGTTCATGCCAGACAAGTTGACAGCCATTAACTTAAGAAGACTGTTTTTAAATGTTCAATTGGCTGCTGACAATGTTAGGCATAGGGTGTTAGTGTCTTTAGACGCGCACAAAGCCTTTGACAGTATAGAGTGGGACTACCTTTGGCGGGTCCTGAGATGTATATGCTTTGGTCCAGTCTTTATAGCATGGATACTCCTTCCCGATGGCTCTGATTAGAGTAAATGGAGAGAAGTCGAACAGATTTAATTTGACAAGGGGAACTAGCCAAGGTTTCCCCCTCTCTGTTGCTGTTTGCCTTGGCCATTGAGCCGCTGGATTCTATGTTGCGAAAGGCAGAATCAGTGAGGGGCTTCCAGTACGGATCGGTGGAGGAGAAGATAGCACTATATACCGATGACATCTTGTTATTTTTTACAAGACCAAAAGAGTCATTACAAGGTGCAATAGATATCATTAGACAATTTGGAACAATGTCTGGCTTAAACATTAATTGGGGTAAATCACATCTTATGGAGGTAGACAAGTTGGATGGCCCAGATATTGAGGAGATATGCCATATGCAGCTTAAGATGGTAAGGGAATTTAAATATTTGGGGATTAGAATAGCATTGTCAGCGACAGATTGCCTGAGCCTTAATGTCCAACCGATAGTGGATAAATTGAAGGATAAGGCAACGACATGGAGCAAGCTGCGCCTCTTAGTGGTGGGTCGAACAAATTTAATCAAGATGGTCTTAATGCCTAGGTTGCTCTATGTGTTGCATAACTCCTCTGCCTGGATTCCTCGGCCAGTGTTTCAGCGAATAATGGCAATCTTTGTAGAACTGGTATGGGGAGGTAGGCAGCCAAGAATAAAACTGGAAACCTTTCAATGACCCAAGAAAAATGGAGACCTTGCCCTGCCTAACCCGTGGATATACTTCTTGGCCGCACATTCTCAACATATCAGAGGGTGGGCGAACAGGGCAAAGAAAGGGTCAGTACAAGAAATTTTGGAAACCTGCATCAATATGAGACCACTGGTACAGGGACTGGAAACGGGACTTTTTGAGAAACTTGGCAAAACACACCCGACATTTGGCCTACTACATAGACTGTTGACAAGAGTGAAGAAGATCAGGAAAATAGACGGGTTGACGATATACACTCCTGTTTGGGCTAATGAGAATCTGAGCGAAATGGGGGAATCTAAGAGAATGGACAAATAGAGGAATACTTTATGTACATCAACTAATGGAGGACCAGACTTTTAAAACACTAGAGACCTGAAAGCAGAATTCCACTTAACAGATAGAAAAGCTACCAATATGTGCAAGTCAAACATGAGTATATCCAACAAAACAAAAAAGGTCAACTGCATCTCCAGAAAGACATTGTCCTTGATTATATTAGTATGGAAGGAAGCACGAGGTGGGTAATCTCTACAATATATGCGGACCTGCTTCAGACTTTTTTTTTACTAAAACACCCTATGGTGGCACAGAGGAAATGGGAAGCAGACGTGGGAGTCATAGAGGATGATAAATGGGAGTCCATTTTAGAATATGTCCCTAAATTGTCCCTAAGTGAACCCGGGAGGATGTATCAATTGCTCCTTATTTATAGAGCTTATAGATCCACAGATTTTTTGTTTAAGATAGGGGCACGTCTGGACTCAGAGTGCCCGAGGTGTGGATCTGAGGCAGCAGGCATTCTGCATATGATGTGGTAGTGCCCGAGACTCACAACCTTTTGGATAGTAATTGTTAACTTGATTGAAGGAAAATATGAATGTGTTATCCTCAGGGACCCGGTGGTCTGCATATTGGGATATGTGGAAGAAATTACAGTGGATAATATTGAGAAAACAGCTATAGCATGGCTCCTTTTTATAGCTAAAAAATTGATAGCTAAATATTGGAAAAGAGCGGAACTGCTCCTCTAGGCAGGAATATATTAGACAGGTAGATTGTGATACGATTGGAGGAAAAAATTTATTATAAAAGGAAAAACGCCAAACTTCATGACAGATTGTGGGCGCCATGGAAGGAATAATTTACGGACAAGGAGAGGGAAAGTAACGTATGTTATGTGGATAAGAGATATGGAGTAAAGCAGTGGTCAAAGGGAAGATGCAAGTTGATATGTTTAAAGTTATAGAACCGTACCTATTGGATGTATGAAAATGGGGAAGATTGCTGTCAAACAAGGGGGACAGGTTCATTTGTGTTATAAGAAAATGTGAAATTCTTATGTGTGAACTTTGATTATGATAACTTTATATTGATTCATAAAATCTGATTAAAAAAAAAACAAACTGGGGAAAGACTTGACTCAGTGTGTAATGAAGTCAGTGAAAGGTGGTGGAGGAAGTGTCATAGTTTAGGGAATGTTTTCTGCTGCAGGGGTTGGACCTCTCATACAGGTACATGGCAGAGTGAATGCAAGTGTGTAGCAGAACCTTCTTCAACAAGTGTTTCCTTACTTCAGTTCAGTACTCAATCAACCAGCAATTATCATGCAGGACAATGCCCCCTGACACACAGCAAAATTGGTAAAGTAGTTCCTTGAAACAATGAAATGGCCAGCCCTGAGTCCTGATGTAAACCCAAAATAAAACCTCTGGAAAATCCTTGGTGACAAAGTTATGGCGAAGATACCCACAACAGTCAGAGGACTGTGGAAGAGACTGGTCGAAGAGTGGACCAAAATCACATCAGAGCAGTGTGAGAGACTAGTGATGTCCTGTGGCCGCAGATGGGCTGAAGAAATTCAATGCAGAGGCCTGCACACTTCCTTCTGATTGGTGACTGTGGTAACCCTCACAAAATTCAGTATTACTCTTTCTCTGTGCTGCAGTCTTTGCTGTTCTCAAATTATGATCCACATGTTTTGTGTAAAATTAAGGTCTTCAGTTGATAAACTTTGGTATTTTGTAAAACACTGTTCTAGTGGCATGGCACCGCTTACACAAAAACTCTCAAATGTTGATCAATGTAGATTACATTGTGCCTGAAAAAATCAAGTGATCATACATTGTTCTCCAATTTTGACCGCCAGTGTAGACACACATTGAGAGGATAAAAAGGTTCATGGGAGGTTTCTTTGAGTTGAGATTGGCCATTACATTTCCAAGCATAGTTCTGCAAATGATCCTCTTGAGTTAAACCAAAAAGGGGGGGGGATGAACTGAGGGCACCACTGAATTATAAAGTAGGGATCCACTCTAACATGTCAAAAAAACAGTTTTATTTGCAAGAAGAAAGAGACAACATGTAAAGTTTGATAAGTGGAAGTGTGTCATCATTACTGGGCGTGCGCATCAATGCGCTGTCGCCCGGGTGTATGCGGCGTCACCAGAGTTTGCATCAGCTCAGCCCGACCCCTTATGCTCTGGCAGCGATCAGATACCAGGTATTTCTAATTTTACAATCATTAACAAACTATTTATATGCGGTAAGGACCCCCATGTGCTGACACTCCCCTGAAGAAGTCACCTCGATGACGTAACGTGTGGGGTCCAGTGGTGTCCCCCCTGCCTATTTTCCTCCACACTTCTAGTATGGTAAAGTACCCACTTCTATGATCAAATTTAGACGATTTTGTTCATGGTTGATGGCTCAAAGTCAATAACCATTATTCTTGCAGGATTCTTCTTTGTCCTAGCAACCTGGCTTGCCTGCCTTTTTGTTCTCCCTCTACCTTTATGTGCTATGACCTAACTGACCTGACCTGAGGCATCATTGATGAAACACATGATTTGTCCTGCTAATTTGGGGAACCCTATGTGTTACTCAGGGTAATGGGCACTTGGGATAGAGGTAGGAGTGAGTATATCAGGTTTTCTTAATTTGAGGATTGAATAACTCTGTGAAATTGGACATTTGTTTATAATGATATATATTGTGATGAACTTATCATAGTGTGTTGAGGCTAAGCATCTGCAGGGGACACCTTGAACTCTGGAAATTCTGCCTTTTAAGTGTTTTTATTTTGTCTGTTGATATGGTCTAAACTATAATAAAATTTTGATATATGTTTTGTAAAAACTGTCTACTGTATAATTTTGGTGATCGCTCAAAACTATACATATTGTCTCTTACTTGCAAATGATCCTGTTGAGTTAAACGTTCTTAAATACTAATGGCATTTTCTCTATTGGGGTATGTGCACATGTAATGTCTTTGGTGCATAAATTTCTCTCTTGGCATGCAAAACGCACATTTTTGCTAAGTATTATGTGCACTTTTTGCTACGTGTTTTTAGTACAGATTTTTTCCTATACATTAGTATGGGTGAAATCTGCAGCAAAAACACTAATGGCCACTTTACACACACCAACTTATCTGTCTAACTTCTGACCAATTTGCTGGTTGCAATGAAATCATGGACGCATTGCTCCATTTTGTGGCTGTGTACAATGGAACAATGTGTCCATGATTTCACTGCAACCAGTAAGTTGATCAGAGGTTGGACAGATAAGTTGGTGTGTGTAAAGTGGCCATAAGAATTAACATGCTGCAGATTTAAATCTGCACGGAGAAAGTAAACGTGTGCATGAGACCACAGGATTCTCCTACATTTTGCAGGCATCAGGAAACCCCTTTGTATTTTGTGACAAGTTTGTACTGAAAAGCACACACATAATGTGACATACTTGAAAAGTGTGTACACAGCCTTACAGGCTAAGTTATTCTTGACACGGCTTTTTTAATTTATTTTTTGTAATATTTAACCTCTAGGAAAATATCCAGGTAAACAAGGGTCTATATCAACTGTTGAAATGTAGCCGAGCTCATACGAGGCAAGGCTTTCTCTTCAGGTCCTTGAGTCTGTATTATATGGTGTTATGATTTCTTTGTGATGGCGTCTTTCTAAGTGTTAGAGGCCTCAGCTTTGTTTGGCCTCGGCTAAGCTTATTATGCTTTTGTAGAAAAAAAATTCCAAAGCTGGTTGTAAGCCCAGTGGCTTACCACTTGTGAATGATTACAGATTTTTCTTGTTTTTGATACCCCTCTGACCTCACCCTCCCACCACTTTTATTTCACATAGCGAAAAACATCCACTGCACATCCAAATTTCGATAAGCAGCATAAACCCTACACATTTTGGTGTTAAGGGAGAAAAAAGAATCTGCTTAAGTACTTTCCCTGAAAGAGTTCCCAAATGGTCTGTGAAGACGGAGGCTGATTTATTGTTTGCTTTTACACTTTTTGTAAATCCAATAATGCTGCTGTCACACAGGAATAGTCTCAGCCCATAGATGACTGCTGTTCTTGACTTTGGTACTCTAAAATTGTCCCCAAATTCTGCTTATGTTTGGCTGCAAAAAATGCTGGTGTCTGGTAAGAAAAGCATATTCTCTTATCTTTACTGGTGTCAGCTTTTATAGCCGTTTTTGCTCGTGCCCTTCCTTTGTGGTGTGTGTCCCTGTGGGGTGAGTGCATGTGTCCCTATAGGGTGTGTATGTGTGTGTGTCCCTGGGGGCGGGTGTCTGTGTGGGGTGTGTGTGTCTCTGTATTGTGTGTCTCTTTGTGGTGTGTGTGTTTCCCTGAGGGGTGAGTGCATGTGTCCCTATAGGGTGTGTATGTGTGTGTGTCCCTGTGGGGGGGTCTGTGTGGTGTGTGTGTGTCTCTTTGTGGTGTGTGTCCCTGTGGGGTGAGTGCATGTGTCCCAATAGGGTGTGTATGTGTGTGTGTTCCTGTGGGGGGGTGTCTGTGTGGGGTGTGTGTGTCTCTTTGTGGTGTGTGTGTGTCCCTGTGGGGTGAGTGCATGTGTCCCTATAGGGTGGCTATGTGTGTGTCCCTGTGGGGGGGGGTTCTGTGTGGTGTGTGTGTCTGTGTCATGTGTGTCTCATTGTGGTGTGTGTCCCTGTGGGGTGAGTGCATGTGTCCCAATAGGGTGTGTATGTGTGTGTGTCCCTGTGGGGGGGTGTCTGTGTGGGGTTGTGTGTGTCTCTGTGTTGTGTGTGTCTCTTTGTGGTGTGTGTGTTTGTTCGGTTGCATGGTGAGTATCCAATGTTGGGGCTGCACCTTAGCGACTATACACTTGCTGTTACTCTTTGTGTGCGTGTGGTGTGTATACATGTCCCCGTGCGTGGTGAATATCTCATGTTGGGGCCCCACCTTAGTGACTATATGCTGGTATGTGCTGTTAGTCTTTGGCGCTATCATTAAGCCCCTCTCATTCACAACTGTCAACTGCTAACTGTCACTTTTTCCCCATTATGTAGATAGGGGCAAAATTGTTTGGTGAATTGGAATGCGCCGGGTTAAAATTTCGCCTCACAACATAGCCTATGACACTCCTGGGGTCCAGACGTGGGACTGTGCAAATTTTTGTAGCTGTAGCTGGTAGCTGTCGATTTTCCTCCCACACGTTTCCTTTCCCTTTTTCCCCATTATTTAGATAGGGGCAAAATTGTTTGGTGAACTGGAACGCGCGGGGTTAAAATATCGCCTCACAACATAACCTATGTCACTCTCAGCGTCCAGACGTGTGACCGTGCAAAATTTTATCTCTATAGCTGACAGCTGTCGATTTTCCTCCAATATTTTTCCATTCACTTTTTCCCCATTATGTAGATAGGGCCAAAATTGTTTGGTGAACTGGAATGCGCAGGGTTAAAATTTCGCCTCACAACATAGCCTATGACGCTCCCGGGGTCGAGACGTGTGACTGTGCAAAATTTTGTGGCTGTAGTTGCGACGGTGTAGATGCCAATCCCGGATATACACACATACAACACATTCAGCTTTATATATTAGATTTTAGTAGTAGTGGTACAAAAAGCTTAGTAAGCAGGATGGTACGCCACAGAAGCTCACAGAATGTGTCCGCCTTGTGCTGAAGAACGAGGCAATACCAGGAACTCTAGTTATTCTCTGTCTAGAAACCCCCAAACTGCTGATGGGAGCAACATGAACACAACAAAAATGGTTTTGGATGCATCCTGAGTACCTTATTATATGTCTTGCATGTCCATGACTGGAACCACAGTAGTGCTGAACACACAGCCTTTAGACACTCAAGCAGTGCAAACCCTCCTTTAAATCGTTGAATAGTGCACCCATATTTTGTATTAATTGAAGAAATTGAGCAGGTGCCAGCAGAAGGCTTTATCTGAGTGCTTTGTAGCAAATTTTTGTTGATCCAAGCTGAGACCTATTTTTCCATGTGTTGTACTACTTCAAGTGAAGTGAAACGTACATTGACAATTCAAAGGTTTATTAAAGTGATCCTGAACTCACAAACTGACCCCCCTGCATCTTTATACCTGTCCCTGCACCCCCTCTTATCATTTCTAGCCATCCCTTTTGCAGAAAAAATCGATTTTGTAAAGTAGAAGAAAGTTTATATTTACCTAGTCCTGTGTGAGTTCTCTGTTTCTGAGGAAGCCGCAATAGGCTCGGCCTGTCTGCTGCTCCCTTGTAATTATGCACGCCCCTCTCTGCTTGCTTAGAGCCTGGCCGCGTCATGAAAGTGGCGGGGCTAAAATCATGTCATACCGGAGCCCCGCTCCATAAAGAGTAAACATTTACCTTGTGCATCTAAAACCTGCTCCCATGGTGCCAGGCTAGTGCAAGTGAATAAATGGTAACTCAGGCTCCTATAGCTGATGCTAAATATGTCTGAGCTTTTCAGAGTTAACCCTCACCTCACCAGGCCAGCACTCATGAATAACAGCAGGGCAGGCCCAAGTAAATGAAGTTTGAAATAAACTGAGCTTGAGGGCAGGGTATGAGAGATGCACCAGGTAAATGCGCTTTATGGCCCACTTCAAGTTTATGTTGGAGGCCGCATGGCACAACTAAAATAATAAAGTATGAAGTGAGACCACCCTGATGAGATTGCCTTGACATTGACCGGGTGGATTGATCAATTTTTTTCCAAACATCTCAAATTTTTATTATTTTTACAGTTTGGAAGTAATATGTGCATTTGTACAATTTTTCTTGCAAGTTATTTTCTGGTGGTGCTGTTATTTTTTGCTGATTTTTGTGTGGAAAATAATTATTTGATACACTGCGGATTTTACAGGTTTTCCCACTTACAAAGAATTGAGAAGTCTATATTTTTTATTGTAATAATTGCACCTGTTTGAACTTGTTACCTGTATAACAGACACCTATCAACACACACAATTAACTTCTTCACCATGGCTAAAACCAAAGATCTGTCTGAGAACCCTAGGGTCTAAATTGTAGACCTGCACAAATCTGGCATGAGCTACAGGACAATATGCAAGTAACTTGGAGTGAAGGCATCAATTGTTGGCACAGTTATTAGAAAATGAAAGAAACAAGATGATTGTCAATCTTCCTCAGAATGGGACTTCAGCAAGATCTCGCCACGTAGGATAAGGATGATTTTGAGAGAGGTCAGGAATCAGCCCAGATCTCCTTGCAAAGAACTGATCAGTGATCTGAGGAGAGCTGGGATCACAGTCTGAAAGATTACCATTAGTAACATACTACGCCATCATGGATTTTCCTGCAGGAAAAGAAAGGACCAGAGGAGGCATGGGAGAAGGTTATGTGGTTAGATGAGATCAAAATAAAACTTTTTGGTATCAACTCCACTCGGCGTATTTTGAGAAAGAAAGATAAGTACAACTCCAAGAACACCCGTCCCAACCGTTAAGCATGTGGCTGAAGACACCAAAGGGAACAGGATGAATGTACCGTATTGAAGGGCGGTTGGATGATGTCATGTTTCGCAAGATTTTGGCCAACAACCTCCTTCACTGAGTAAGAGCATTGAAGATGGGTCATGGCTGGGTTTTCCAGCAAAACAATGACCCGTAACACACAGCCATGGCAATTAAGGAGCAGCTCCAGAAGAAACATTTCAAGGTCCTGGAGTCGCTAGCCAGTTTCCAGACCTGAACTCAATAGAAATTTTTTGGAGGGAACTGTAACTCAATGTTATTCCAGTAATGGCTCCAAAACATGAAAGATTTGGCGAAGATCTGTATGGAGTAGTTGGGCAAAATACCTGCTGCTGTGTGCAAAGAACTGCAGGAAATCTATGACCTCTCTAATTGCAAACAGAGATTTCTGTACCAAATACTAAGTTCAGTTTTTTTATTGTATCAAATAATTATTTTATGCATATATAAGTAATGTAAAAATCATGCAATGCGATTTTCTTTTGTAGACTGTTTCTCACAGTTAAAGTGTACCTATGATTAAAATTACTCACCTCTCCATTCTTTGTAAGTGTGAAAACATGAAAAATTGACAATGTATCAAATACTTATTTTTATTTTTTTTAATAATTTTTTACAGTATTTAGTCACAAATAAATCAGCCTACAATCTCAAATTGTATAGGTGAAAATAAGAAAAAAAAAAAAAATGAAAGAAAGACAGAATAGCAAAAGAGGGGAGTAGGAGCTTGAAGAGGATAGGGAAAGGAGAGTGGGAGAAGAAATGGGGGGGTGTGGGTACGGACGGGAACATCTACTTCCTAACGTTGCAGAGCTGTCACTCTGAACTGGCAACTGTGCGCAGATACATCTTATACATCTCTGTCTGTTGGAATTGCATCCAAGCGAACCATGTATTTCGAAAACTAGTATATGAATCAGGAAGCGATGAAGTCAGATTCTCCATATGCATGAGGTTAACTTTTGCTACCCACAGTGACATCGACGGGCAGGCCGTCTGCCTCCAAAGCAGAGGGACACAAGCCCTAGCCGCCATCACGAAGAATCTCAGCAAGAAGTGTTTATTTCTCTTAGTAGGCATCTTGCCATTGTGGAGCAAGAATAATGCCGGACCCAGGTCACCCCTATAAGATGTGATTGTGCGAATGGCACTGCATATTTCAGTCCAAAATGGACCGAGGACCCTGCATTCCCAGAAAATATGTAAAAATGTACCCTCTGCCTCGCCACACCTCCAGCACGTCGCGTCGGTGTAATTCGCCTCTTGAAAACGTGAACTTATCGAAGAAGTGTGTGTCAAGATAAAGATACTGGCTC